>OZ010572.1:133526477-133730256 GCA_963932145.1 Acanthosepion lycidas
GTTATTCTCGTCCTTCTTTCCATTGTGTTAAGGTGTTAGTTTATCATAAATTTACCAATGTCTGGGTCTTTGAGATTCGAGACAATCAACAGATTTCCTCTCTTTCTCTCTTTCCAAGCACCTCAATAATGGAATTAAGTAAAAATAAAAATAAGAGTTATAAATTAAAATTATATATGGTTCATAAATTTGAAATTTCTTTTATTCATTTTACAGTGAAGAGCAAGTGTTACCTTTCTTGGTTTCTCTCCCGATCTCTCATCAGTTTTCTAGAATTCTTCTTTCTTTCTTTCTTGATGGAATTTATATTGGGGTTCTACCTCTACATTTTTCCTGGTTTGGTTTGTTTTACTGCATATCAACCTAAGTAGGTTATTTAATGGTGACAAAATTTTTATTAATGGCAATATTTTTTCTTCAAAAATTTACTGATGGTAATATTTTTTTCAAAAATGTATAGCAGGTAATATTTCTTCTTTTTTTGTTTTTTCAAAAATGTATAGCTGCTTTGGTTTGGTTTGTTTTATGCGTTATTTACTGCTGACAAGATTTTTTTATTGCTGGTAATTTTTTTTTTTTTAAATGTGTATTTCTGGTAATAATTTTTTTACAAAGTATTTTTCGTATTTTGACCTCAGTTTTGGGATTAGCCATTTACTCATAGCTGGGACTGTAACAGGTGCTACCACCCCAGGTCAGGATGGACCTGGGAACACCAGCAATTAAGAGGTGGTTCCACACTCCTCAAAGCCTCCTGATCAGAGGCCTTGCTGTTGGACCTAGTTTATTGTCTTACCCAGGACACAGATGTAGTTTATCGTCATACCCAAGAAGGTATTTTCCTTGGCATTTCTATTCAATTAAAGAATAGTTATAAAATAAAGCACTAGAGAAAAGTTTAATCTATCAATTTTTTATAAATAGGTATTGAATCTATCCAGATTCTCAATTGTTTGGATGGCTGATATCAATGAAAAATATTGATTCCAATGTGAATGTAGTTCATTAGTTAAAAAATAAGCTGAGTTTGATTTTATGCGGAGGATTTAAAAATCATTTTTCTGTAAAATCCAGCAAAAACATTAAGTTCCCGAAAATTTGCGATTATGATATGCATGTGTGCCTGGGTCATAAAAATATTTAAAGAATATCCTCTCAGTGTCCGTTTGAACTTCCATATTTTTAGTGAAAATTTCACTGAATTATGTTGGAAATTTTCAAAGTTTTCATGTGAAATAAGGAAAATATGAATTTTAAGCAAAATGGTAACAATATTGGGGTGGGGAAAGTTGTCAGTTTAAACTGATATTTTTTTTCATATATCTAAACTATAATTATAAACTATACTTTTGGAAAATGGAAATTTCACTAGAATATTTTTGAAATTTTTATCTGAAATCAAGTAAACTTTAAGTACACTGGCCAAAATATATGGAAAATTAATTGCAGAATTTTGTAAAAATTCTGCCCTTCTTATATTGAAGTTGTTAAAATAGTATGTTTCTAATTATTAAATAGCTTTCCAAATCTAAATTTTGGTATTTTTGCCAAATTTTCAAAATATATCTTACAACTCCCCAAAGACTAACAGAACGTCCACATGATATACAAAGTAATGCAATACATTTATAAACATACAGGGAAAATTTGGCTAATAGTGAATTAATGTGGGAAAATTATTTCAGTTGATTCTAAGGAGTGTTTGGTTCAGGGATCAAATCTTTATGAAGAGGAATTTTAATCAGAATGAATCAAAAGTACCATGAAAGGATTTCTGGGTTGAAAATCGTATTTACATTAAATTAGTTGCATGTTAATTTTATAGATTTGAGTGGTACAAACAAGTTTCTTGCTTTGGTGTCATTATAACATTAGATTATGGTCAAAAAGATTTGTTTGTTTTTGCATGAGAGAGAATTTGACCCACAGCTACACAACAGCTACCTTTTCTGATAAATAGAAGAGAATGCACACACATACATTTTCTCTCTGTGTGTGTATATATATATATATATATATATATATATGGAAAGAAAGAGTAAAAGTTATTTATATATATATATATATATATATATATATAGGGTGCGATGTGTATGTTGTCAACATTTTATTTTTTTAATTTTATGTATGCGCATTGTTGTTTTTGATTTTTTTTAACTGCACGGTATAGTAGGGTCAGTTGGACACCATCTCTGAGAAAAAGAGCACCATGACACAATTCACTCTGCCAGAAATTTGCAAATATCATGCTGTCATGCTGTTGGCAACTGTGTTGGAAACTCTAATATAGACATTTCAGAGTGTTTGGGTGTCAATCTGAGGACTGTACAGAGGATTTGGAAAGAGCTGGGTGAATCTAGTGGTGATTTCATATTTCGTATTTGGAGTGATCACTAGTGATGGTGATGTTATGCCTCCATTCATATTTACCATCATGTATGTCAGAGTTTCTGCAACCACATCAACCCTTACATCTGGCCACCTAACTCTGCAGACTGCAACCCCCTTGATTATTATATGTGGGGCACAGATAAGCAAGAGACTGATAAAACTCCTTGTAACACCAAAAAATGGACTGAAGGCAAGGATTATGGCAGCAGTATCCAACTTAAAGGAGGAGACTGTCTAGAAGACTTGCAGGAGATTCTGAAGTCATCTGTAGGCCCTAGTTGTAGGCAATGGTGATTTTATTGTATAGTATTTCAATATATTTTTGCATAATTTTGGTAAATATATCTATTAAAATGAGATGTCAGTTTTCATTTTTGTGTAATTTAGATGATAATTTATCCATCGCACCCTGTATGTGAGTGTGTGTGAATATATATATATATATATAAACAATCACACATTGCTGATATTAATAAAATAGTACTTGATGTAATATAATAGAGCTATAAATTATATATATAAATTATATATTAAAAATATACATATGACTCAGAGATTCATGCACAATACAATCTTCAGGTGTTGAATTGAATTGAGTAGATTGGGTTGTGCATGAAACTCCAAGTTGTGCTACTGGTGAGGGAAATATATGGAGACATATTGAAGTAATGGATGGCAGCTTTGATTGAGAAATCAGAGAGCTGAGTTTGAGTTCTGGTAAAGTTTATTAGATTCACTAATTATGTGCTAGTACCCTTGAGAATGAATCCATCTGTTCTCAGCACCCCCCATCTATGGATAAATAGCTGGACAGTTTGGGTCCTGTAGACTTGGGTGTCAACCAGATTAGGAGAAGGAACACTCTGAATTCAAAACCCGAGGAGGGTCATTTTTGAAGTCTTGCAATATGTTGTGCAGCAGTTCTCAGTATTTGACTTTTAAAAAAAATGTGGTCAGTTCTGCCATTACCATTATATTCAAATCATATGTGCAGCTAGTCTGGCTGTTTGGTTCTAAGGACTGAGCTGCTGGACCCACATGCATCCTCCATATATATATATATATATATATATATATATATATATATATATATATATATATATATGTGTGTGTGTGTGTGTGTGTGTGTGTGAGAGAGATGTTTTTGATTGCATTTAATATGAAACAGTCTGTCACCACTTGGTTTGTATTTGAAAGTCCATTTTTATATTTACACATGCTCTCTTGTGAATACTTAGTACACTTTTACATATAAATACAGCTTATCTTAAAACTATATATGTATATATATATATGACTAAAGGAAAAACAATATTGGTGTGACAACAGACAACTTGCCAAACACCCTAAGTCTTTAAACAAGGAAGAATCTCACACAAGGAAAAAAAAAGAAAAACCAAAAATCAAACACCTACCTACACAGTAAAGTAGTTAACTCAATGCCCAGAATACCCAGTCTACGCAAAAAATACTTCAAGGCATCAACACCTAACAAAAGACAGTTTGAGCTGTTACTCAAGTTTCATGCTCTCGCAATTTTTAGACAATTAGAATTATATATATATATTATTATATATAATTATTTATTTAAAAATATGATTTTTCATTTTAAAATGGAAAATCATTAACAAGACTAGAACTTGCAAAACTTGGGATGACCCATGCCCTTTGTGCCTCCATGAGAAACTACACATTATTAAACTTCTAAACAATAAAAACCTATTAAACAACAGGCAAGAATTAACGGTTTTCTGCCGACACAACCGAACTTACGCTCTGAATAACTAGCTAAAAACACGCATACAATAAAATAAATTTTAAAATCCATAGCCCATATACATAGTTTTAATACCCTACAAAAAATGATAACCCTTTATGAAGTCGTCAAATAAAAAACGTTACAGCTTTTTTATATACACAAATCCCTTTCATAAAGAGATACAATAAAAGAATAAAATAAAAATAAATAAATAAATCTCCATAGACGCTCAAGCCAGACTATGCGAAAACTTCCTCCGTCGTAAATTTAGCCACCCCCACCTTACCCTGACCCGGCATCTATGAAAGTAACTCTATACTGATACAAATTATTAACACCCCACCCCTGCCTATTCTAAACAATCCGCCCTTGATGTTACCATGGAAATTTTTGATTTCATTTCTGACTATACTATTAAAATTCGTAAATTTCAGAAATAAGTCATTCCCAAAAAAATTTCGCTTGAAAATGGAACAGAGCCTACTTTAACTCAAGTTAATTCAAATATTATTTTGAAGTTTTCGTCTCTTGTTTTGAAACATGAGACCTCTTATGTAGCGAGTTGGAATCATATTTTTAAATAAATAATTATATTTATGCTCTACTTTCGTATCGAGCACTATTTTTTAAAAATATTAACAAAAATACTAAAGAACTTTGGATTATTTACCAAACCAGTTTCTTTCCAGTTTCTACAATATTTTCACATATATTATTATATATATATATATATAATTATATATATATATATATATAGAAAGAGAGAGAGAGAGAGAGTGAGGTTATATTTAGTGGGTACTTTTGTTTGACTAGACATCTTTTCTTATTCTTTTTTTTTAAAACAGTGAAAATAATGCCTGTTGTTGTGGAGATCAAAAGTATCACAAAAGTTAATGTGACATATTTTCTTTAATAAGACTTGCAGTTTCTGTGCCAATAGACACTAATTTCGCAGTTAAAAAATACACTAGGTGCCACACCGATGCTTTTAAGGTATGAGTTAATTTTTCCTTTATCTACACATAGGCATATCGAGCCCCATTTTTAATTGGGCATCCTTTTATAATTGTCTCACAAATAGGCCAAATAAATGCTTTCATTGAAATTCACACAAAAACTGAATTACATTTACAGACAAAACTGAAGACAGAGGTGCTAAAAGATTCTTGGCTCAACCAAAGAAGGAATTTCATCCATTTCAGCGACATCATATTTTCTTTAATTTTTTTTAATAACTGTTCATCCAATACAAGGCCCAAGTGTCACTCAAGATAAGGGGTTATGGAATGCCATTGTTATATGTATGTCAGAGGAGAAGGTAAGAAGTATAGATGATGAGAATATCTACAAATGATGATGGTTGACCATAGATTTGAAGACATTAAGATCATAATGCTCATAGAAGCATCCTTTTGGGAGTTTGTTCCACAAAGTAGTGATTCTTGGGAATAAAACTGTTTTCATTTAATCACCACATAATCTTATTTGCCTGCCACCAATATGGCTGATGCTAAACTCCATGACAGTACCACTCTATGCCTTCTTGGGCTTCCGTTTTCCACTGGTGTGAAGTGAAGTGACTATACTAAATCAATAGCAATGATTACTGCTAGGAAAGTTGGTTCATTGTGTCATGCTAGATAATTTTTCTCATCAGAATCCATCTTGCACATTTAT
Source organism: Acanthosepion lycidas (assembly GCA_963932145.1). Classification (NCBI taxonomy): domain Eukaryota; kingdom Metazoa; phylum Mollusca; class Cephalopoda; order Sepiida; family Sepiidae; genus Acanthosepion; species Acanthosepion lycidas. The sequence continues at coordinate 133,532,305 of OZ010572.1, forward strand.
AAATCTACCATTTGCCATCCATAGAATACTGTTACCATATCTGGGCAGGTTCTCCTGCTGTATACCACAAAATTCTTGAAAAAATTCAGAAAATTGATCTTGACCTAGCATCTCTATTTCGGTCACTTTCTTAACGATGTGACATGGTTTCCCTCTGTCTTTTCTATAAATATTTTCATGGCAACTGCTTGGGTGAGCTTTTTTCCCTGGTGCCCTCACTGCATAGATTTAAGTGTGTCACTAAATTGGCAACTACGTCTCAGGGTTTTACTGTTAAACTAGCTAGATGCACCTGCCACTTCTCTTCTAACAGTTTCTTTTTTCGCACTTCTCACCTGTGGAACTCCCTTTATTTCTTGCTTTCCTGATAACTACAATCTTCAAAAATGTAACTACCATATCAATTGCTCTCTTCTGTCTTCCTGAACCCTGTTTCTTTATTGTCCTTTTCTCATTCCTCCTCACTAATGTTTTCTTATTCTCCTTCACTTCTTGCTTCCTAGTAGCATTATCACCTTGCTTGGGGTGAAATGAATAAAAAAAAAATTTTCTGAATGGAACTTCCTTCTTACAAATGGAATACAAAGGGATTGGTTAGCTTCTAGGAAATAGAACATTTCATCCCCTACAGTTTCTTTCAATTTCCTTATCCTCCTGCAATATTCCCATCTCTATTACTTGCATCCTATCCAAGATGAGGAGTGTCATTTGTTCTCCTTCTGAATATGCTCAATCATATCAGACTTTATACTTTATCTTTGGATATGGTTTTTTGATGTTCCTTGAGTCTGACATTTACTTGTGTTACACATGTTCTGTGAATGGATTGGTTTAATTGTCAACATTTCTTTTTTATTTAGTACAATGTTCCGGTTTCCATTACAAAGAAAACCCTTGCTTTTCTGATTGTATGCCTGAAGAAAGCAGTGGAATGGATCAAAAGAAATATAATAATAATAATAATAATAATAATAATAATAATGATACTTTTCCTTTATTTTGATATGATTGTAAATCCTAATGTCTCAAGTTAATTCCTTGCTTTTCAGTTCCCTTTTCTCTCCTCTAATAATTTTTTTTTTTTTAACTTGTATTTCAAGTTTTAATCCACACCCCAGACCTTAAGCGGACACCCGTGTCCATTTTTTTTTTTTTTTTTTTTACCCTAGGCATCCCATATCTCTGTCGGTGCATGTATATGTACATGTTTGCTAATCTCTCCCTCTCTGTCTCTCTCTCTCTCTCTCTCTCTTTATATATATATATATATATATATATATATATATATATATATATTGAATGTACATGTAGATATGTCCACACTGACAGGGATCATACTGTATTATATCTGTGTTTTTTTTTTTTTTTTTTTTCATGGCTACAGTTGTAATTTTCCTACAATGCTCTGCCCTTTGTCTATCATCTCTTTGAGTGAAAATTCTAAAACATATCTTTCAGCGGCAAGTAGGTTGAGAGATGACCGGAAAAGTATAACTTTTATTCCCTTGCTCCTACCCCTCTGTTTAATGAATTCTTCGATATTCCCCCCTACCAATCTGTAGTATAAGTCCAGCCTACCCCATAAAATTTGATAAGTATCTGTCGTTGGCGACGGAAAATTGAACATTTGTGGAGAGTCACTTGTGCCATGCTCCGAAGTTGTAAGAAATGGTAAATGTAGCATCTTTGAATGATACTTTTCCTTTATTTTGATATGATTGTAAATCCTAATGTCTCAAGTTAATTCCTTGCTTTTCAGTTCCCTTTTCTCTCCTCTAATAATTTTTTTTTTTTTTTTTTTTTTTTAACTTGTATTTCAAGTTTTAATCCACACCCCAGACCTTAAGCGGACACCCGTGTCCATTTTTTTTTGTTTGTTTTATGTCTATATACTGAAATCTAATTATCCCACTTGGAGGTGTCACTCAGACTTATACTAAGTTAAAACTTAGTATTATCTACCCAACTGAATACCATAAACTGTTATGAACTTTTAACTTCGATATATTAATAAACCCACTATCTCAAATCTGGTCTTGCTCTTGGACCTTCTTCAAGTCTCGTCCTAAACCTGGTAATCTGAACAAAATTACCCCTTGGCGGTCAAGGTTAAAACGCATCTCTACCAATTTCAATGAATACGAATAATATCTCATACCGGATCGGCTGTCAACCGGGACAACAAGGGCCGCGTCCCTCAGAGAGGAACCAGTCTGAGGTCGAAAAGTCTGTCACTGGAACAAACTCTTCCACACACGAAGAGACACTAGGTTACCAAACCCGGATTATCGCCAACCTTGGACCAAGTGTCTCAATGCCAAATCGACTAGTAAAAATGAAACGAACGAAATGGAGCCGCGAAGAGTATCGACAAGTTATGACATCCTTTTTCACTGCACTCGAAAACCCAGCAAAGAACACCACCAATCAAACATACCAAATATGGAGAAATATGGTGGGAAATGATATAAGACCTAACCTCAATCCAAACATGCTTGCCAATGTCCGCAGAGATATCATGCGAAACAACAGACTCTCAAAGGCAGAAATAGATAAGATAAAATTAGATATAAGACAAAATACTATGACCCATCACTCAAACTCTGTTGAGACGAATGTTGAAATAAAGAATGCGACAGAGGATGAGGTGGACGCTAAAGCGAATGAAATACGAAATCATCTCCCAGGAAATGAAACCGAAGATTCTACCTTAGACACAACCTCTAGTTCTCCAGAAATTGTCACTGAAGATGACTCCAGGTACATTAATTTAGAATTCCTTGAAAACCACGAAGCTGAAATCACCGAAGCGAAAAATGACGTCATCCAAGTACTCAGCAGAGTAACTTTCATACAATTGTCAGACAGAGACCAGCTCCCGAAAATCCATATGACAAATCCCAACAAGCACATCGTGAAAATATACAATGCTGCCCTGGAAACACTGTTAACAGATAAACCACCGGGAAACATAACAGAAGTTAACAACGTCATATACGCAACAGCTTTAGCAGCGACTCGGAAGCTTGGTGTCAAGACAATAAATAAAATTAACAGACACAGAGAACCAGCTTGGAAAACCAAACTGATACGAGAAATAAAACAAATCAGATGTGAGCTGTCTATATTAGATGAGCTCACCAGAAACCCTAATATTTCCACACGTAAATCCAAAAAGATCAAACGGAAATATAGCATTAAATCCCTAATTGATATTCCATCGATCAAGGAAATGCTGAAACAGAAACTTCAGCTAAAAGCACAGAGAACAAGACGATACGAGAAACGTTGTAGATTCTATCACCAAAATAAAACATTCCGAACAGATCTTAAGAAATTTTACAGGGAAATTGGAAAAACACCTATACATGTCGAAACACCACCATCGATTGATAATGTACAGACATTTGGGGAAAATATTTGGAGCAACCCAAAGGAATGTAACCCAAATGCAGAATGGATACGGCGTGAAGAAGAACGACTGCTGGATACACCTCTGCAAGAATGGGTAAATATATCCACAGATGATGTTAGGCAAGCACTAACGAAATCCCAAAAATGGAAATCCCCAGGAAATGACAAGTTGCCCAATTTCTGGCTGTATCATCTCTCATCTACCCATGGCATACTTGCAAAAACATTATCAACGCTTGTAAATAATCCCAATAAAATCCCGGAATGGGTTACTGAAGGTATTACATACCTCATACCAAAAACAACTGAAACAGACGACCCGAAAAATTAGAGACCGATAACATGTCTTTCCACAACGTATAAGTTGATCACGTCTGTACTGACGAACGGTACTTACTCCTTCTTCGAAACAAACAGCATCCTCCCGCTGGAACAGAAGGGATGCAGTAGAGGTTCATATGGCTGCAAAGATCAACTTCTGATAAATAAAATGATCCTGGAAAATTGCAGGAGACGACGCAGAAATCTCAGTGCAGCGTGGATTGATTATCGTAAAGCCTTTGATAGTGTTCCACATTCTTGGATCCTTAAGGCTTTGGAAATGTACAAAGTCTCCCCTGTGGTATTAAACTTTCTTAAGCACAGCATGGGGATGTGGAACACAAAACTATACCTTAGGCACACCGGGGGCACTGCCATATCCAACCGTCTGAATATCCGACGCGGAATTTTTCAAGGAGACTCTCTGTCACCCCTTCTGTTTTGTTTATCCTTAACCCCTCTTACACATGAACTGAACAACAGTAGCTATGGTTACAAAATAAATAAGAAAATTTTCAATCACCTACTATACATGGATGATCTCGAACTCTTTGCCAAAGACGACAATGAGTTGAAAGGCCTCCTCAATATTGTAAAATACTTTAGTGACGACATAGGTATGGACTTCGGATTAGATAAATGTGCAAAAGTAACATTCAAGAAAGGTAGAATTACAGAAACACCCTCAACAGATTTAGATTTTGTCACAAAGATTAGAGAATTGGAGCACGAAGAAGCTTATAAGTACCTAGGAATTAGCGAAGGAGATGGCATACAACACCCCCAAATGAAAGAAAAAATAAGAAAAGAGTACTACAGGCGTGTACGTCTGATACTAAATACTGAACTAAACTCAAAAAATAGAATATCAGCTATAAACTCATTGGCTGTCCCAGTGGTGCATTACAGCTTTAATGTCCTTAACTGGACCATAGCTGAAATTAAGCGAATGGACGCCAAAACGACGAAGCTTCTCACTTGCTATCGCATGCATCATCCCAAAGCTGATGTTGATCGTCTGTATGTGCCCAGATCCGAAGGAGGCAGAGGATTAGTTCAACTAGAACTGTCCTACAAAACTACAACAATTGGCCTCCAAAAATACTTAGAAACTACAGAAGACTGGATGATGGTATGCGTCAAGGAACATGAAAGTAGTAAGCGTCTTTACTCCGTAATGAAAGAAGCCAACAAATTCAAACTGGAGCTTCAAATGGGCGTAGAGATGCAACTACAGCACAATACACCGGCTGAAACTGCAAAATACTTGAAAAAGACAGCAAAGACGAATGCAACCGACCAGATACAGAAGCGATGGCAAGATAAACCGCTTCATGGCCAATACTCTGCCCGTATCAAACAAGCTGATGTAGACAAAACCCGTACCCATCAGTGGCTACGCAGTGCAGGGTTGAAAGCGGAAACTGAAGGTTTTATCCTTGCTGCGCAGGACCAATGCTTACTAACTAGGAATTATCAAGCACATATACTAAAATATTGTGTCAGCCCAAAATGCAGATTCTGTGATAAATATCCAGAAACGATTGATCATCTTGTATCAGGTTGCACGATGTTGGCACCCACTGAATATAAAACCCGACATGACAGAGTGGGCCAATATCTGCACTGGAAAATCTGCAACTTCTACGGGAAGGAAACTGAAAGAAACTGGTACCAACACCACCCAGACCCAGTTACGGAGATAGGACCTGTTACAATCCTATGGGACTACACAATTCACACTGACAGAACAATCAAGGCCAACCGCCCAGATATTGTTATTAAAGACCACAAACAAAAACGGTGCCTCCTTATTGATATGGCAGTCCCTGCTGACTGCAATGTATCTTTGAAGATATTCAAAAAGCTGTCAAAATACAAGGACATTGAAATAGAGGTCTCGAAAATGTGGCATATGGGAACATCAACAATCCCTGTTGTAGTTGGAGCCCTAGGACTGGTTGGAAAAGATTGCAGTAGACTAATTGCAGGGATTCCTGGAAGCCCATGCCTCAAGGAGATACAAAAAATTGTTCTGACAAGTACAGCCCACACTTTACGAAGGGCTCTATCTATGTAATTATTTTATTTTATTTTATTTTATTATTTTTTTTGTCAGTGGAAAGTGTCATGATGCCATTTCTAACCTTAGGTCCCTGGGTGGGACCCGGAAAGAAATGTGTAAACGCCAGAAAGCAAAGAAAATAAAAATAATAATAATAATAATAATAAAAGTAAAAAAAAATGGAATTAGTTCTATTAACTGAACAACTCATGGAATGATGATCCATCTTAAAATTACAGCAGGCACTTATTTTGGATATTTGATAAACTCACCCACTTTTCCTTCACTTAAGATAATATCAGCAGAAATGGTTTTCATTATTTTCTTCAAGACGATTACTGATGAGAAAATCTCAGGAATTTCTCCGTCTGCTTCTTTTTCTGTTTTTCATCCTGACATTTACATAAGGTGTTGAATAAACCTGATGAAGAGAACACAAAAGAGTAAACTACAGATAAGAATGTTATTTTGCAAATAAAATGGTTATAATGATCCACTAATAACATGATGGCTAGAGTGCAGTGAGGTAATCTTCATTGGGGTCTGACAATTGCAACCTTTCCTCAGACTAAAGTAAACTTAGTATATATTTATGAGCACAAGGATTAGCATATTAGTCTCATCAACCCTCACTACTCAAGTTTTTTCATTTGGTACGCCATGTATGTAATGTTGCGTTATAATGAGTACAATCAAAAATTAGTTATAGATGCATGGAGAAAATGGAGAAAATAACTAAGCACAATAAAAAAAATATACTCAACAAAAACAATTATAATAACAACAACATAAAGTAAAATAACACCATCAGATGCAACTACAGAAACAAAGAAAATTGCCCACTTAACAATAAATGTTTAACCAATAACATAATATACAAAGCTATCAGAAATAATAATATTAACACTGATGATAAAATTTACATATGCATCACAGACAAAAAAAAACTTAAAAGAAAAATTATATACTCACAAAATGTTCTTTGAAAGAAAAAATAAACAAACAACACTATAAAAATACATATGGAGCCAAAAAGAAAATACTGTTTCCACCAAAATGAAATGGGAAATTATAAACAGAGCACCCCCATACAGTATTTACATTAAAAATTGTAAATTATGCTTATAGGAAAAATTAGCAATAATTAGTTTTAAAAACCAAAATATACTCTTAAACAAGAAAAGTGAAATAATGGGTAAATGTAGGCATATAAATATTTTGCTATCTAAATACTAATTAAAAATAAACAAATAGATATATAAACTTTAAATAAATAAATGTATAAACAGCTATAAATAAACAAACCTCACCCCCATAATTAATACCTCAATAGATAAAACCATGCCAAAAACAAATAAACTACAAACCATTAAATAAAAATGAAATAGATAAATGATAACATGATACAAGCAAATATTTAATTCATATACACTATTTAACAATTATATATATGTGCAATGTGCCTGCATGTGCGTATGTGACTATATGCTATATATACACATTCAAACAATAAAGAAAACATTCTATAAACCCAACCAACCATAATTAATACCCTAAAAATAAAATTAGAAGAAAACTTTACCGTTTAAGCACTAGTTTATTAATAACAAAGCACAGTCATAAGTGTATATGTGCCTGTATATACTGTATATATGTACATGTGTGTATACCTATATATGTACATGCATGAATGTGCATGTCTGTGTATGTACAAGTATATATATATATATATATATATATATATAAGAATCCCACTTTTTCCTCCCAATGAAAATGTCTCAAAAAGCATTTTCTGGGTTTCAAACTGAAAATTATATCTGATAGACTAATTTTTACCTACATACAGCTAACTACTATTACTTTGCCTAACTCCTAAGTATTGTAATATCATATTGAATGTGTAGAGGTGGAGACAGATATGAAGAAGCTCTTATAATGACATGAATGAAATCTTAAGAATTATTGCTTTGAACAGCTTTTAATTTTTACAATGAAGAGAACTTTATAAATTATAAAATGAAAACTCAACATTGAATAATGTAAGAATTACATAAAAAAATGACAAAAAATGCTTTGTTGTTATGCATTGGGTTGGGGAATAAGTCATAAGCATTTTTCAAAATGTTTTATTGTCATGGTCTCACAATGTTAAATTATTAGTCAACAATATAATCTCCGTTGCTATTGATAACATTTTCCGATTGGTCACAAAGTTTTTCTATTCCTTGACAATAAAAATCTACTGGTTTTGAGCTGAAAAATTCATCCAACCAAACCCTCTATTCAACATCAGTATTGAATGTTATACCACATAAAGCATTGAAAAGAGATTGAAAAAGATGAAAATCTGATGGTGCCAAGTCTGGCAAGTTCAGAGGATGAGGCAACACTTCCCATCAAAATTTCTGAATAATGGTTTTAGTCATATTGGTGCTGTGAGGATGGGCATTTTCATGTTGAAGAAGAACACTCTGTCACTGATTCATTCTTTTTTGCTGAATTGCTTGACAGAGACGGTACAGTTGTTGAATGTAGTGCTCAGCACTTACCGCTTGGTTTCGCTCAAGCAATTCATAATGAATTATGCCTTCCAAGTCCAACCATACACGCAACATAGTCTTCTGAGTATGAAGGTGTTGTTTTGCTTGAGGTGTCACTTGCTTATTCAGGCTGAGCCATTCTTTACACTTTTCAAATTGATGTAAAAATACCATTACTCATTGCCAATGACAATGTGATAAAGGAAAAACACTGTTTATGACCATGTTGCGATTCTGAGCCAGGGCGCTGATCCTTGTTGTAGTCATTCAACATGTGTGGCAACCATGAACCAAGTTTCTGAACCTTCCCCATTGAATGAAGGTGATTTGCCACAGTTTTGGGATCACAATTCATCTGTTCTGCGAATTCTCTGATCATCTGACATGAATTTTCATGAAGAAACTGGTTTAATTGCTCCTCATCAACTTCATCTGGTTGACCAGGGCATTCCCCATCCTGCAGCTCAAAATTTCCTTTTTTGAAGCATGAAAACTAATGGTGCCATCTTCATACATGTCACAAACCTCATAAGCTGCTTCTCAATTATATGCAAAAAGCAGAAGGTATTAAAAATGAGCAGTTTTGTTTACTTGACATTCCATTTTAGGGGTCTAAAATAGAAACAAAAAGTAATGAAATTAGTAGCAAAATTAACAAAAATCATGCATATATGTAAATGTTAGAAGAACAATAAGAAATTTCTGATCTAAAACATTTGCCAAATGTTTGGCTTCCCAAAGATTTTTTACTTTCAAAAAAATGTTCACAACTTATTCCCCAAACCAGTATAAGATTAACATTTCTTAATCTAGTGTAACCAAGACATGCTGACCCTAGTTTTGTGTCACTCACTATCTTATCAACATTTGCTTTTTTCTATCTACATTTATATACATTACAAATTAAACTAAGGACAACTATTAAAGGATGAAAAGTTTTTGTGGATTTTGAGGTCATCCTGAGGTCTTTTTTTTTTTTTGTCCAAATTCATGAATTTGTTTCACTCATGCTAAGTCTCAAAAAAAAAAAAAAAAAAAAAAACTTTATAAAAGTCACATATGTTGATTATCTTAAAATTATTAAAAAAATCTCAAATTGATGTTAAAAATTACAGCAAAACATTGTTGATTTATTTAAGATGGAATAATCTATTAGGACAATTTGTATTTAGATATACTGTATTTATTTAAAATTTTTCTAGTTGAATTGTTCATCTATATTGCATATGATCCATGATTGTACATAATCAGGTTACAATAAAATTTGTATTTTATATGAATGCTACATTATGAAAATTGAGATGTTGTAAATGAGCCTTGCACCAGCCTGGATACATCCAACAAATCACACAACTTTTTATCTCGTTGAATGTTTTCTCCTCAACACAACCAGTGCTTTCTTTTCCAGATTGATCATTCTATAGTTTTTAGCTCTTCTCCATTAGGATGTCTATCAACATTGGTACAAACCTATATTTTTGGCTATCTACAGTAGGAGGGTGGAAGCACTTTTTAATTTCTTTTCAGTATCCTTAATCATTAAAGACAATGTATTTTTATTACTTCAAATGTTATTTTTAGTGGATACCTGTATTTAAGTAGACACTCTGTTTTATTTTAAATCAGAAGACATATTTTCTTTAATTTTCTTGAGTGTGCAGTCTGACAGATGAAATAAATACTGTTTAAAATAAAACAGAGTGTCTACTCAAAAACAACATTTGAAATTATAAAAATATGTTGGATAAAAAAAATAAAACCCATTAATTTTTTTAAAATTAGAGACAAATTATATAAAAAAGAATTATTGAATACTGCATTGGAACAAAAGTGTTACATATCTTCATATGCTAGAATATTTTGTTCAAAGTTCTTTGTATGCTTACTTTTGCTGCTGTTCATTTAACAGTGTCTGCATTCTATCACATACATTTTTTGTCATGGGAGGTGACAAAAAAAGAAAAAAAATCAATAATTCTATTCTGTATCAATTCCAAAGTCAGTTTTGTGAGGGCACAAGTTTTTAAAAAAATTATATTTGTTTTCCTGTGGATTATCACCTCTATCAGTGAAGTCATGGATTTTTGTCAGATTTTCATGTTCTATACGAATAGCTGGTAACATTTCTTAGAGAGAGGAATATACCATCATTTTAGTCAATCTGAAAGGAGGTAATAAGTCTGATGACACAAGGTATCAAATTGTTTACAGGAAGAAACAATCGAGTTTACAGTACATTCAAAATTTTCCTAATGAAAACCTCACACTGAATTCTGGACATTTTTTTTAAAAATCACTTTGCCCCAAGCAAAGCAACAATGGCACTAAGACACAAGGGGTTACTGGGAGTGAAAGAGAATGAAAAGATTTTAGAAAGAACTGGAAACCTGATCTTAAATAGGAAACAAGGGATAAACCTCTCCTCCTTTTCAAAAGACCAGAGAAGATAAAGTAATTTCCTGTAAAAACTCCTATTAAGTACCCTTCGTCTAGTGCAGGGGTTCTTAACCAGGGGTATCCATACTACTTAGGGGTGTGGGAACCAAATGCTGGAGGTATGGGACTCAATTTCTGGGTACTGGTAGTTCCCCACCTGCCTGTGTTGTGATTTATCAAAGGATGATTTCACTGAATTCCAAGAGGACCCAAGAAAAAAAGCTGATTTCGAAAGGGGTGGGATGGATGTCAAGCAATTTTGGTGTGAACAAATCTCTGCTTACCCAAGTTTGGCAATGCGGGCAATGCATGTTTTGGTTTCCTTCTCAACTACGTATCTCTGTGAAACAGGATTCTCTGCATTATTAAATCTGAAATCAAAGTGGAGAAATCGACTTGATGAGTCAGATGACATGAGAGTAGTTTTGTCAGTAACTGTACCAGGATTCCATGCTTTGATTACACAAAAACCAACAGCAAATATCTCACTAGATTAGTAAAAGTGTGATTTATGTAGTCAAGATATGAAAAAAACTTGCACATTTATGTTCTCTTCCTTTTTCTTGTGTAATAAAACTGAATTATAACTTTATTTTGCTTTCAGTAAAAAAATATAATAAAGTTGTCAATGCTTATGGTTTTTTTTTCATATTCTATTCCTAGCAATCCATATCTAAATACAGTAAATTCAAGCGATTGAAATATTTGGAAGACATACTGGCAAATAATAGGATTGGTGATAATTATTTCGACAGTCAAGTGAAGTGGGTATGGGACCATATTGGACAATCCATTGGGGGTCTGGAATTATCTAAAGGTTAAGAACCCCTGGTCTAGTGGAAGAGGATCTTTTAAATTTCTGAAATACTTAGATTTGTATTGACCATTATAATGATGGATTTCATTAGATGCTCTTAGTGATTCAATGAAATCATCTAAATTTTCATTCTTTACTGTCTATGAACTGTGCACCAATACAATATCACCAATAACTTATAATGAATATTTTGTGCTAGAATCTTCATCATCATTAATCTTGCTTGAGTTGGTGGAGAATGCTGAGTTAGTAAAAACAGTTAAAGTCATACAAATTAGGACATTATTTACAGATATGACAAGTTTCACGGACTGGCTATCATATTTGATGACCCTGTAGGTGGAAATTTTTTTTTTTATTTGTTTTTATTTTTCAGTGTTATAAAATTTACCACACCCTTCATTTCTGCTTTAATAACTTGTAAAAGACATTCTGATGACATCTTTGCAAAGATTAATAACAAAATTAAAAAAAAAAGTCAAAAAAAAAAAAAAAAAAAAAAAAATTAGCATGTCAAAAGGGCATTTTTTTCTCTTGACACCATTGTTATCAGATACTTTTTCAGTAATATTGTTTTAAAAAGCTAGTGTTTTAATTTTTACTAAAATATGAGACTGAATTTATACATTCTTTTCTCACTGTAATTAACCAGAAGTACCTCGGATTACTTCATATTTTAATTTTCCAAAACAGGAAAATGCTGTAATTATATTTTTTAAGTGTTTCCAGTTAAAAATAATTAACAATATGTTAAAGCACTTGTATTGTAATATTTAAATTCTGACTTGAATAAAGATTTATATGGAAAAACAAAAGATTCATATGAAATTCTACATTAAATAAATAATAAACATTGATTTTAATACATATTGCTTCAGTCACTGATGGTCAATTTAGGTGAGCAGTTAGTGAGAGGTGTTCTGCCTAAAATCCTCTTCTTCTCTCCCAAGCTATGAGTAAATAGCAGGACAGACCGGGTTCTATAGCCTTGGATGGCAACTGGTCTGCTGCAGAAAGAAATGGCAACCTACTGCAGGAAAAAAAAATCCGCCTCGTCAGTCATATATCGAAAGATAGATGATCGCCTAAGCGTGTATCATGCATGGCACATATAACTGACTGAAGTTGTTCGAAAAGATTATGTGAGGCATATCAAAAACTAATAAATAACTAACCAAAAATCAATCAGTGCGTATAAATATAAACGAAATAAAGGTAAGTGCAATTTTTCCTAGTTAGAAATGATATTTTTTTTTCAAGGTGTTAAATATTTCTTTTAATCTAATAATCGTTCACATTAGATTAGATTTTATGCAAGTAACATAAATCTATTTATGTATAGATCGAGTTACTTCCCCTTATAAAAGAAAATTTGTAAACTTTCCGTTTTTATGTATTGTCAATATTTTTTTTAATTCACATAAATAAATACACAAAATTCTTTACTATTTACATTATTCGGACTATTGTCCTCATCTTTGTTACCATATTTATTACAACGTTTCGGACGTTGTAGGATCCGGCCTTCTTCAGGTGGTTGGAATGTCGAACTGAACCCTTTATTTTGCTCACTGGGGTAGACTGTTCTTGTTCCACGTGCCATGTGTCCTCAAGGACACATGACACAGTGGAGGATAAAGGCGTTAGTTAGATCCAGTGACAGGACCCAAAGAGTGTGAGTTCAATACCCAGTTAAGGCATTGGAGAACTTGGAGAGAAGAATTAACAGGAGATAACTGACAACTGACATCCATTAAACATGACACATGGAACTAGAACAGTCTACCCCAGTGAGTGAAATAAAGGGTTCAGTTCGACATTCCAACCGCCTAAAGAAGGTCAGAGCATACAATGACCGAAATTTTGTAATAAATATGGTGACAAAGATGAGGGTAATAGTCCAAATAATGTAAATAGTACACATAATACCTCATCTCAGAAATACAGACAGATACAAAATTCTTCAACTTTACAGTTTCAATGATATAAACCTCTACTCAATAAAACTTTTTATAGAAGTAACAAAATAATGCATTTTTATCAGTTATTTCATTTTCTGTTTAAATTCTGGTATTGCCAAGGAAAATTCTATTTTGTTGAAAAATATTAACTTTTATCACTGTATGTGACTTCATTTTCTGTACTAAAAGTTAATCCTGCGACTGAAGGTGATTCGGATCCCTGGAGAATAGTGTGTTTGAATTTCATAGTTGTGTTGATCCTGCTATAGCAACAGAAAATAACTTTGAGTAAACTTAATAAGGATATGGTGGGTTATCAGTTATAGTGAAGTGTATGAGTGTTGAAAAAAATTAGTTTGATTTGGCCTTGTTAGTTAGATAGCCCACCATAAGAGGAGTATAAAACAAAATCAAATTGTAAAGTGAAACAACAAATTTATATACATATAAATCAATTATGTTCTTTACAAATAAAATTAATGTATTTTGGTTGATACAAGGTCATCAAAATGTTCGTAGCAGTCCTTGCAAGAATGAGTTTATGTGTACGTAGACAGGAACATATGTGTGGTTTTATGTATGTATGAGCATTATTGTAGGGTAGGAATATCTTTGAAGTAATTGCTCAGTCTTAAAATGTTCCATTAGTTTATCAAGTATAAAAGAGGTGAGGAAGAAAGGTAGAGATAATAATAATAATCGCTTGATGTTGTCAAGGAACTTGTTAATATGCTCCTCCTCTCTCTCTGGTGACAAGTGAACTTGCCAGTTTTATTTTGTTTGTGGGTCTTGAAAAGGTCATTTGGGAATTCACTCCCAAATATAATTCAGGCCTTTCCATTGAACAACGAGCAAATTTTGCATCGGCTCAGGAAAAGGTCTATAAAAGAATTTGTTTCTGAGAATTGAAGATTATTTGAATTTTGTTTTTAAATGTTTCCTATTGACCGAAAAACATATTGCATCAAGGTGTGAAATTTCATGAGTTTTGTTTTGGATTCACTTTTGCATGTGTGTTAAGCAAAGTTTGTAAATTCAAGTCTTTTTAATTTCTAACAAAATCAATGAGTCAGTGCTTAGGATTTGAATTTTAATTCTAGATCTTGTTTTGTTCACTACAAGGATACTGCAATTGAGAGGCCTTAAAAAAGAATGCAGTGGAAAGGGAATTAATATTAATAATGCACAGTGCTAAAGATTAATTAAAAATCTGAATAGCGAGTTCTTACAATTTTTTTTTTTTACTTTCACAACAAACATAGCGTTTGCGTCTTGCAAAGAAAAAAATAATACTTAATTAATAAAGATTGAATTACACGGCTGCGAAGTCAAAATTGTCTTTTGCATATGTGCCAAAAGTTTTATTAAAATTCAATTCAATGATTTTTGGAAGATTTTTAAAAGTGATGTTTTTAGAACATATGAAAAAGCAATGGTATTTTTTATGGAGACAGTGTTATTACAAAGTAAGCAACATTTTTAAATGCAAATATTTCCAATTCTAGAAATAATATTTATATCAGATTTTTTTTTATTGCTTTTAGTTTTTGATTAGTACAAAAATTGATAAAATTACATTTTATACATGTTATACATTTTATACATAGATTTTTTAATTTTTTTTTAATCTGGTGTCCATTTTTCCTCCATGAATACTGGAGATACGTACTTATTAAATTTATGATTTAATATTTTTAAATAAGCAAATATAATAGATTTATTCAAGTCGTCAAATTTAATTTGATATAAATTAAAAGAAGCAATATAATCAAATGGAATGGAAAGTTCACCGAGAAAGTCAAGACAATTAGCTTAGAAAATGAAAGTATAGAGAGAAAACTGATTAACTACGAGGCTAAGGCTGTGGCTTTAGATATCTTGAAGGTATTCAAAAGGGTTGGGTATGCTGTCCTTCTCCACAAACTCAAGAGCTATTGTGTTTCTGGATGAATGTATGGCTTAATAACCATTCTTAACAAATCACACAATGAAAATTGTGTTGAATGGACACACTTCTGGATGATTTCATAATTAATTTGGGATTCTACCCTTGGAACTATGTTGTTTATTATCTTCATTGACAACCTTCCTGTTATCATCAGTTCCCAACTAGGTATTTATGCTAATGACAACTATTTGCTCCTGTCTTAGTAGCAAGTCCAATAGGTCTGACAAAGTAAAACAGGCAGCTGATCTCAAAAGTGACCTCCAATCAGTTGTTAATTGAGGCAAGGAATGATTGGTAAATTTTAACATCTCCAAAACAAAATTATCATTTAATCAATAGAGAACTTTTCCTGTCTTTCATCAGCATGGCTGACGATAACCTCCAGCTGAGCAAGTTTTTGGGCTCGTGTTTTCAACTGACATGAAGCAGGGTAATTATACTGAATCAATCGTTAGGTTTTCTGCTAGGAAAGTCAGTTCACCTTGTTGTAACAGAAAATTTTTTATCATCAGAATCCATCTTTGTATTTATAAATTCTACCATTCATCTATGGTCTATTGCTTTGGTTACATATCTCGAGATTCTTGACAAAATCCAAACAAGGGTCTGTAATTGGTCCTGACTAGGTATGTCAACTTCAGTCACATTTTTACCACCATGATGTGGATTCCCTCTGTCTTTCCTATAAATATTTTCATGGCAATTGTTATAATGAGCTTTCCTCCTCAGTACCTTGACTGCATGAATTTAAGCATACTACTAAATTGGCAGTTAGGTCTCACCGTTTTACTATTAAACTAGCTAAATGTAACCGTAAGTTCTACTGTAATAGTTTCTTTTTTCACACTTCTTGCCTGTGGAACTCCCTTTTGATTTCTTGACACCTACAAAAACATAAGTGAATGGCAATGATCACCCACCTGACATTGAATTCTGAGGATTAAGCATCTGCAGTGTGATAGGAGGAATAGCTGAGGGCTTCATTCCCTTCCACACCACCACAATTTTTGCTGAAACTGAGAATTAGAAAGAAAACTAAATTTGTCTTCTTGGCTTGGCCTTAATCAATGTACAATCCTTTCGAGCTGAGTTGTATCATTTGTTTAAAATCATTCTTTTACTATGTGCCATCTCTCTTCAGAACATAGGCAATCATAGCTCTCCATAGTTTCCTGTCCTTTGTAGCTCTTCATAAATTTTTGCCTTTTTGCTATCTCTCTGAAACCTTGTTTTGCCATCCATTTACTGAAGTTCACTAGGTTGATTACATGTTTTCTTCAGTTCAACTGATTTTTAACCTGTCCTGTGAGTATTAAATTTTCAAAGCCATCTTTCCTCATTATGTTCTCTACTGCCACTAATTTTCAAAATAAATCAGAAAATTTCATTTTACAGTTTTTTTTTTAACCCCTGAAATATTAGCTTCAGTAGCTTTTGCATGAGCCTTATATGTAGAAAAAGTCTATAGGTCTCATTTAAATACAACAAATAGAGAAAAAAAAAGTAAAAAATGTTAACAGGACAAAATGTCTAAAACAATCACCCCCCCTTCAAAAAAAAAAAAAAAAAAATTCATATTAGGAAAGGATCATATAAAGAATAGACAATCAGGAAATTTTTAAATTTAGCATCTGATTTAAACCCACCACACAAATGCTTTTTATTTTATGGTGATCTTCCTGTGAAATAGTTCCAAAGAATATTTTATTAGAGACAAATTCTGATCTTCGATAAATGCCATGTGTAATCAAGTCATCTGTTTTCTTAATTCTTGTTCTTTTATTGCCCCCTCTCTTTAATAATGTTTTTTTTTTTCTCATATTCTCTAACACTCAGTAACACTTTGTGTCTTTAATAATCATTTCTCCACAAACAAATCTTATTGCATTACTTGTGAAGAAATGATTAAAAAATAAAAAAAATAAAGAATAGATTTAATAACAACTCTTTATTAGAATATCTCCCCTCCATTCTATAATATCTAAGAAGTTCATAACATCATATAGAGATTCTCATTGACTTTTCTCAGTGAGAAATATGTAAAATGTATTTGAATTATGTAGCGATGGAATCATATTTTTAAATAAATAATTATATTTAGGCTCTACTTTCGTATCGAGCACTGTATTTTAAAAATAATAACAAAAATACTAAAGAACTTTGTATTATTTACCTAACGAGTTCTTTCCTATTTTCTATACATTTTTAAACACACACACACATATATATATATATATATATATATATATATATATATATAGAGAGAGAGAGAGAGAGAGATAGAGAGAGAAAGACAGAGAGGTGTGTGTGTGTGTGTGTGTGTGTATATGAAAAAGTGGAAAGATTTTTCACACAAAAACTCTTTCCACTTTGTCACACTTGTTTCTCCTAAAGTTATTCTTGATAAATAGAATATTCATGCATTGTTATCCCATAAATGTGTGTGTGTCTACACATACATATGATAGAGTATAGTTTTTAAGGCATTTTATATTTATGAGAGAAAAGTATTTAATATCAGGGACAAAGTATATGTCAATATAAGCAGTGTGGACATAGGCACCAACACTGGATAGCAATAGTCTGTTTCATACTTAAGCACAATTGCCATGCCACATGGGTGGAAGAGTATATCTACTATATATGTGTGAGAAGGCTGATTATTTCTGGTTTATTGCATTATACTAAAGGTTGCTGAAAGAAATTAATTATCAGTGGGGAAAATGGTTATTTCTTGTTTATTGTACTTTTATGAGGTCTATTGGGTAGAATTGTTATTAATCATCAAGGTCATTAAGGAATGTATCATAGATTTAAGGTATATATTTAAGTTGTTCAGTTAATGGGTCGTAAGTTTATGGCTTGCATTAGTGCCACTTATTTTGATATTTCATTTATTATTTACTAGGATTCATTATTATTAAATTTGTTATTAAAACTGTGTGCTTATATATTTGTTCATACTGTTTGCCTTTTAACATACTGACTGCCAGAGGTTAATTACAAAATCTGACTTCAAACAACAACTTTTTAACCGGTAACTTATGTAATAAAGAATTTTTATAAATTGATTTATAGCTTCAACTGAAGTTTTAATATTGTTTTAACACTAAACGTATAACCGAATAAACTCGTTAACATGTGATAACTCATAATTGGTGTCACAGTAAAAATTGCCAACCACAAATTATCTCGTTGGTTGGCAGCAAATGTGTTAATATTATTTCATTTATATATTTACTTTTACATTATGAATTCTATTCAATAACAGCATAAAATTACAACAGACAGAAAATAACCAGTTTCTCTACCTATAATTAGTACTATTCAGTAACAGTTCAAATAACATAAACTCCGAATAACCGGCCTTCCTATACTTATATAATAGATATACTTTTCTAACTGGTCTGATCATTGCACTTAAACATGAAATTGACTGTAACACTCCAGTGTTGATATTTGTATCTAAACTTGTGGAGGTATATTCACTCACACCACGTAATCATAAGTTTGGGCTTGTGTTCATGAGGAAAAACAGGACAAATGTACATAATAAAAAAAATAAAAAAAATACATGGTAAATTGTATGAAAGTTTCATACAATTTTATTTATGTATTTGAATGTGTGTTTTACATTACAATCATGATAAGGGAGTAAGTCACTCTGTAATATCACAAGTCCTATCATGGAGAGAAGTTATACATATACTGTCATACCGACAGTTCTGGGCAAAAAAAGGTTGAGTCTCACGTCTCTTGGCAGGATGTCTGTATTCCAGCAGTAACAGTCCCCTGTTGCATGCTGGGATTAAATTTATTATTTTTTATTTTTTTTTATCTATTTAAACATGTTTAAATTTTATTTATAATCTTCATTATTATTTTATATTTTGTTTTCATTTATAATAATAACAATGTTCCCACACACTGCTTGTATATATATATATATATATATATATATATATATATATATATATATATTGTTGTAGACATTAACAGTTTGTTTTAATGAAAGAGAGTGTAGTGATCTTGCAATCATCAGAAATTTAGAAAAAAAAAAAACAAGAAAAAGTAATTTACATGATTTCCTAGTAAAAAGGAAACCAAATTACTGGTGAAAATTTTCATCCTCTCTTTTACTTACCATTCAACAAGAGATCATATGGATTTGTGCTGCTCTGGGAATGAAGGCCTCAGATAAGTTTTACACCTATATCACTTTCTCATGTTTAATATCATCCTTTTATGATAAACTTATCACTTGCAAATAATTTATTCATTCACCACAATACAAAAACAGAAACATTTATTTACAACCATATTACAAGAACTTTCATATATCTACTGAATTAGTACAACCAAATCCTTCTGATAAATACATTCTTATATATATATATATGTCTCACTTTGTTGTTATGATGTATATACACATATTTTACTAATCAAAAACAGGAGTTAGACAAGGTCCATTCTAACAAAAGTATAGTGATGGTACCATGGTTGCATGGGATGTTTTCTCAAACAGAAGATAGGAATGAAATGACAAACAATATTACACAAGTATATAAAGTGTACAGAAAGATACCCAAAAAGATGTATATATAGAAATGTCTTTAATCATATGAATGATGTTTGTAAAGTCCTCTTGAAAATATTGTGAGATTTACATTGGAGGAGTTCCCTACCAAGTTAATAGAGTATTCTAAAGATAGCAAAGGTCAATTAAATACTGATTTCCTAGATGTCTGTCTTTTTTAAGTTACATTTTCTGTATGAATTAATGTTGCCTTATAATTTAAATTTTTCATTTTATCCTAAAAGTCTTGACAGTAAAAATTAAACTATCTGAATATTTTACTTGAAAAAAAAAAAAAAAAAAAAAAAAAAAATTCATTTTTTTTCACAGACTTCTAAAGTTTATTCTTTCTCTCTCTAACTTCTGAAATGTATGAATGTTTTTTTAAATTTATAAATGGATGAATGGAATGCTTATTCATAACAATTCAATGAGAAGATGAGTAGAACCAAGTCGTTCCCCCTGTTCAGGTTCACACAGGCAGGTTAATGTTCCTGATGCAATGAGTTGGTATGTTCGATGTCATGGAATTTGTTCAATTTTGATATCTAGAAAAGTAAACAAAAGACATTTGTTAAAATAATAAAATTATTTTTCTTTTTATGTAGCACTGAACATCAAGACGAAAGTCTTGATTACATAAAATATTTACTTATTCAAAAATTACAGCAATTTTGGCACTAATTAAGAAGAATAGGCCACTTGTAAAAAAGAAAAAAAAACAGGGAAAAAAATTTGTTGAAGATAATTTTAGCATTTATTATTAAACCTTATTATTAAACCTGTCAGATTTTAAAAAAATATTGATTTTTTTTATCATTTCAGAAGTTTCTGTTTATATTAATACAGTGGAAAATTGATTCCTGACTTTTTACATACTTATTGGACTTAGCAGTTTCGCAAATGGAAACAAAATATTTCTTTTAAATAAAGAAATGGATATAAGCCTTTTTAATTAAAGAAAATAGATCCCTTTATTCTTGATTTAAGATATACAGTGATTATCCCTTGATGTGCATATGAAAAATCCCCACCCACAAAGATTTTAAAATTTTAAATAAAATTACAGAATTTAGAAAATTAAAAATAAAACAATATGCAGATATGAATGATATGAATGTGGAGTGGGCAGCCATGGCCAAATGCTAAAAAAAGTAATAGAATTGTCCAACAAACAGAATTGATGAAGTTTACAATAAGCAATAACAAGAGAAAGAAAAGGGACAAAAATGAATATAAAGCAGGTGAACAATATATGCGTGGCAAGAACCGGCCTATATCGATTTCTAAGAAAAAAATCCCAGCATGCATTTGTGATCTTCTGCCTATAAAAGGGAAGGAGGAAATAATTGGCAGTCATTGCCTATCAAAATTGCATTCAACAGTAAGTATAGTTTAAAATTTGCCATTTGTAAATAATACCTAAGTTAAATAGCCATGTAAAAAGTCAGTGATCAACTTTATACTGTACCAATATTATGAACAGGATCCTCTACTCTAGATTAAAATAAGAAACAGAAAAAACAATATTTTGGATTCCGATAAATGTCATGGCTTGAAGAAAATCTAATGAATATATAAAAATGATTCCCTGAAAAACATTTTCCTTATTTTTTTATGAGGACCAGTCTATTTAAGTAGTACCATAAATTTCAAGGGTTGTAACAACTAAGATTATCCATTATTTCATACTTCTGTTCTTCTCTCACCCTTTGCCTGTATCTTCTCATTC
Source organism: Acanthosepion lycidas (assembly GCA_963932145.1). Taxonomy (NCBI): domain Eukaryota; kingdom Metazoa; phylum Mollusca; class Cephalopoda; order Sepiida; family Sepiidae; genus Acanthosepion; species Acanthosepion lycidas. The sequence goes on from OZ010572.1 coordinate 133,554,115, forward strand.
TCTTCCTTATCCCACTACCTGAACCCATAAATATTTCAAGGGTGTTATCTACTAAGATTATCCATTATTTCATACTTCTGTTCTTCTCTCACCCTTTGCCTGTATCTTCTCATTCTCTTCCTTATCCCACTACCTGAACCCATAAATATTTCAAGGGTGTTATCTACTAAGATTTTCCATTATTTCATACTTCTGTTCTTCTCTCACCCTTTACCTGTATCTTCTCATTCTCTTCCTTATCCCACTACCTGAACCCATAAATATTTCAAGGGTTGTAACAACTAAGATTATCCATTATTTCATACTTCTGTTCTTCTCTCACCTTTTGCTTATATCTCCTCATTCTCTTCCTTATCCCACTACCTGAACCCATAAATATTTCAAGGGTGTTATCTACTAAGATTATCCATTATTTCATACTTCTGTTCTTCTCTCACCCTTTGCCTGTATCTTCTCATTCTCTTCCTTATCCCACTACCTGAACCCATAAATATTTCAAGGGTTGTAACAACTAAGATTATCCATTATTTCATACTTCTGTTGTTCTCTCACCTTTTGCTTATATCTTCTCATTCTCTTCCTTATCCCACTACCTGAACCCATAAATATTTCAAGGGTGTTATCTACTAAGATTATCCATTATTTCATACTTCTGTTCTTTTCTCACTCTTTGCCTCTATCTTCTCATTACCTTCCTTATCCCACTACCTAATCCTACATGCTTTTCACTAAATGTTTTTGCATGTCCGACCAGCAAGCCTGTCTATATTATTCTTTTGTCTGTTCCTTTCCTCGTTCAATATATATGTTATTATTTTACATTTTCACTAGATTTTGATTTCTCCCCTTTTATTTAGCACCTCTCTTCCTTCATTTTTCTTTTTCATATTCCATCTCAATTAATGTATGTTTCCCTACCAGAAAGACAACCTAATTCCAGCTTGAAAGAACCAAAGATTAAACAGAGTCTACAGTCTTGAGTCTCTGTCAAGTCAAATCCTGTATCTCTTGAGGAATTAGGTGATCATGACTCATTATCTGTGAATTTTGAAGAATTCTTGGGAAATAGAAGAAAGTGGTTTCCTCTTGTCTACTGTTTGAAATTTAGACCTTTCCTTCTTTTAGACTAGTTGCCAGAGAGCCCAGTCTACTCTGCTATTTAACCCAAACTGGGGGATACAAAAGAAAAGATTCCTGCCTTTCTCCAGTTTATAAATGTGAAAGTGAGCACGGAAGATGAGGTAGGAGTTTGAACTCAGTTCACAGATAACTATTAATCTCTCCACACCTCTTGTAGATATAAGCAAACAGAATAATTGAATGATTTTCCACAAAAATTAGGATGAAAAACCATTTTAAAGGAGGTGGGGGTGAAAATGAACAACTGTTATTCTACAATAATAAATAGATATAAATATAATAATAATAATAAAGATTAGCTCACCAAACAACATGAAACAGCCCAATTGCAATTTACCTACAATATTAAAAGTAGAACACTTGCAAAATACCATACCTTCTCTTAATCATATCATTCCTGAAAGTTAGGTCTTCCAGTTTCCTCTTGAGATAAACGGATTTCACTTTCTGTAGAAAAACAGACAAAACAGATGAAAACAAAATGGATTTATTGTAATTATTTGTTGTTTTCTTTCATTGAAGTCTTTCTAACATTAAAACTACAATTAAAACTTATTTCTAACATTAAAACTACAACTGTAACAGAACAGCTCTTTATAGAGATGCAAAACTGATATACCCCCCCACCTCGTCTATGGAATTCCCTTCCTATTACTTGTTTCCCTGATAGCTATAATCTCCAACTATAAATGTAATGTCAATCGACATCTCCAGATGCCTTGATCTATTCCCTATCCTTTTCTTCATCCTTTCCTCTAGCATGCCTCTTTACTCTTGCTCACACTCTCTGTAACACCTTGTGTGATAGTAGCATCCCACCTTGCTTGCGGTGAGATGCTTAAAAAACAACCCAGCCAAAATAAAGAAATTTGTTTTTGTTTTATTGCTAGAATCTTACGATTCAGTCAACGTTAGACATCATTTAGTTAAAACAATAGTGTTGAATTACAATTGCTTTTTACAGTTTTCACATGTGTGCATACACATGCATGTACATAGCCTAGTTTTTTGTTGAGGCAGGACCAGTATTAATCAGGCAAGGTAGGTTCTGCCTGACAGAGAATTCCTGTCATAATAATTTGAGGCAAGGTTTTACAAGGCCTAATGCTCTTTGTGATGACTAACAGACACTCACAGTAGTTCAAGTACATTGAGTGATTTTTATCAAGACACCATCTCTGGGAGGGTCGCCAACCAATGCTTGAGATCACATCCTATATATATATATATATATATATATTTCTGCGCATTGGCCATTGGCTCCTATAAGAAGCTCATAATAATTTGAGGCAAGGTTTTACAACTCAGAACCAAATCAGACTCAAGTACACAGAGTGTTTTTATATGTCTAGGAAGGTTGCCATTCATTTTATGAGAAAATAGGCCATCCTCCTCACCAGCAGAAAAGCTACTGAGGAACTTTCTTTAGACGCTAACTTCCTGTCTATGCGGCAAATTGTACTGGGTTACATCTTACCACTAGCAGGCTCAAGTCTGACCTGACTGAAATAAGATTAGAAATGTAAGGGTAACTCTAAAATTCATCAACAAGTAAACAAGATGCAGTTTTGATACTGGACATATAATTTTGATTAATTTTTCAGCTTACCATGTTTAGAGAGTAGTGGTTCCATTTCTATTAAAAGAACAAAACAAAGAAAAGGCGAGTATTAGTGTTATAATTGAAGACATTGTTGAGAATTTTATATATATCTTAATCATTTCACCTCTTGCAAGACAATAAAGTTACTAAGATGCAAGGGGTTAATGATTGTTAGAGAATATGAGGAAAGAAAAAAACACTATTCAAGAGACAGAGCAATAAAAGAAGGAGAATTAAAATAATATATAATGAATGACATTGCATTTAAATTTTTAAAAGTCAATGTTGACAGAGATGCAAGAAGCCAGAATAGAGTTCTTCAAGCAAGATGTACATTAGTAGAAACTTGTCATAATAATATGATGCAAGGTTTTACAACTCATAACCAAATCAGACACTCATTGTAGTTCAAGGTACACAGTGTTTTTATTGAGACACCATCTCTAGGAAGGTTGTCATTCAAGGTTGGAAACACCATTTTAACCTTATATATATATATATATATTAAATATGTGGCTCAGTTCAATTTATATTACAATGACTCATTCATACAAAAAGTAGATCATTCCATCTTAAATAAATAAACATTTTGTGGCAATTTTTAATATCAACTTGAGATTTGTTTTGCTAAAGAATTGAATAATTATAACCCATTCAATATTATGGATAAAAAATAGTGAATTTTATATAGTGATTTTGTAACTTAGCATGAGCAAAACAGATTCATATATTTGGATAAAAGAAATCTAGAATGATATAAAAATCTGCAAAAAATTTTCATCCTTTAATAGACAGTTGTGCATAGTTTAATTTGTAAAGTATATAAATGTAGATAGAAAAAAGAAAATGTTGACAAGATAGCAAGAGTCACAAAGCACTGACTGAAGCCACCAATCACTGGCACCCACACCTGATTGGAGGTAGTATGTACCAGGCTCTGTATAGTTGTACGGATGTGGTTATAAAATAAAGAACTCGTCCATAACTGATAATCTCCATACAGTCTTATCTTCTTTCAAATATTATGTCTTTATATGTATTCTATTTTTAAGTATCACCTCTTCATGTGTTACTGTGTGTTATAATGTCTTTTTTTTTTGTTCATAAAGTTTATTTAGTATATTTGATAATACTTTATTGATATTAGGTGTTTTATTTATGGTTAATGTTTCCAACATTTGTAATCATTTTTACAGTTTATTTGACGTAGTATTTTAGTGTGCACTATTTACATTATTCGGACTATTGTCCTCTTCTTTGTCGCCATATTTATTACAATGTTTCAGCCATTGTATGCTCTGGCCTTCTTCAGGTGGTTGGAATGTCGAACTGAACCCTTTATTTTTCTCACTGGGGTAGACTGTTCTAGTTCGACATGCCATGTTTAATGGATGTCAGTTGTCAGTTATCTCCTGTTAATTCCCCTCTCCAAGTTCTCCACTGCCTTAACTGGTATTCAATATTCCAACCACCTGAAGAAGGCCAGAGTGTACAACGGATGGAATGTTGTAATAAATATGGTGACAAAGATGAGGACAATAGTCCGAATAATGTAGATAGTGTACATAATACCTCATCTCAGAAATATAGACAGATATTTTAGTGTGCTTGATAATCATCTACGCATAATGAAGAATTTACATTTTAAGATAAGTCATGTTCATACTTACCAATTTCTTCCTGTACTACATCTAAATGAAAAAAAGAAATTAAATCATGTTGAGATTGATGCCAGGTAAAAATGCAGAATGATGGCTCCTTATGTGTATACAAAATAAAAGAGTAAAATGGGTAGATTTCATTGATTAATTTGTGCAAGAACACATCTTGTAATTATATTGTTAAACATCATATTTCTTCATTATTAAAATCTAATTATTGAAGAACAACAATTTAGAATTATCCAGAAAAATAGATAATTTAAAATAAAAAAAAAAATTAGTAATTAAAGTAGAAAAAATCCATGATTTTCCCTCCCAACCCAAGTCTGTAGAATATTTAATTAAATAATCTAGTTTTATTTTCTTATTCTGGGTATAATTTGTATTTATTCAACCCCTCTCCCCATGAGTTGAGGTTATGACACAAGGTTAGTTTAATGTGGGGAGCCTGAGCACATACATCCTGACTAGGAACAAAACTTCTCTGACCCACCACAACTGTTGGTTGTGCCGGCCTCGGTGCGAGCACTGATCCCTCTTTCTGGTGCACTGAGAGAGTGCAGCATCAGGCAGCTGTTTCCCAGGGCTTAGCACCTCTCAGTATAATTTTCCTCAGTTGTGACTGTCTTTTGATAGAGCTGTCCAAAGACAGAGACGCAACCAAGAGATGATAATAAACAGGTTACAAGCTGCTCAATTCCGGGTATGATTTAATGCAGCTGAAAATTCATTTTTTAACCAATCTCATTTTTACAGGGATTTAACTTTAAAAATGTAAATATTAAGTGTTCAAATTATATTTTAAAATTTCAAAACTTTTTCTTACAAAATTCGTTTTTCGTAAATGTTATGGGAACTTACCTATAACAATAATGGACTCTTCCCGACACTATAAATACTACGCCTCTCAAAAGGTATAATTAATGAATGGTGTAACGAGTCAAGATAATATTAGTTAACTCTAAATCAGACGGACAGTCAATACTGTTATAAAATAAAATAAGACATATCTTGGCTGATTTGCCGGCAAATAAATGCGGATTGTACCAGTTCTTCCTTTGACAGAGATTCCATGCATAGTATATTCTGATTGAGACATACACTTCACTGGAGAAGTCTATCGACAATTCTGTAACCAGATGTCAATCATGCAAGAACTTCACTGTCCTTGGCAGCCGCAAAGCTCAGGAAATATCGAGAGACAACATCGCATGATAAAGAACACACTTTATATGTTATGCAAAGACAGGAACTGTGAATGGACAGACGTTCTAGAATCTGTCGTTTGGTCCATGAATGCCACAACCAACAGCGCCACTGGTGTCTCCCCGCACGATGCCATTACTGGCCGTCACCCCAACGTCGGCCTACCTACACTACGCAGAAAAGAAATCACAAGCGACGATCCTGGAGCATATGGAATGCCCTGCTAAAGCAGGTTCACCACCACATCACCCTGGCCAACAATGAAGCTGACCACAAACTTGAAATTAACTTTAATCACCTCACATACAAGGACCCAATACAAGTAGGTGACAAGGTTTTACTTCACCGGCCACACTCAACTGTTGCTCAATACTCTCATCTGCCCTGGGTAGGAAATTACACCATTATAAAAACAAACAATATGATGTGTAAGGTGCAAAACGATAATAGTGATACAATTTGGATTCACCGTGCACATATCCGATGACTGGCTCCACGTCCAATACATCTATCTAATACAATCCCTCTGCCTCCACCATGTAACAGTCACCAGGATCATTCTCCTCCGCATCCCTCTGGGACACATAATTCAGCAAATAACTCCATACCAAAACAAATGCCAATAAGAAGAACATGAGGACAACTTCCCACATGCTTCAGAGACTTTATCATGAATTAATCATCCATATATACACGAATAATGCTCACGCTAAGTCAGACTGAGATCTGGGGGAGCCTTGTTATAAAATAAAACAAGACATCTCAACTGATTTGCAGGCAAATAAACTAACATACTTAAGAGTGAGAGCTGGATGTGAACGGGACAAGGCCCCATCACAAAATAACCATTATCGTTGTTTGTGCATAGGCCCGACGCATGAGTTCTGGTCGAAAAATAAAATAATATTTTAGTGTTTCTATTTTTTGACCAATAAAAATGCTTCCCTCCTAATTATACTCGCGTCATTTTTCGAGCCTGTTAAGCCATAAAAAACGCCATAAAAGAGGTCACACGGGGAAGTACGAGCAGTGAACAGGAAGCCAGGGAAGAGATCTGTTACGGTCAGTCTGGACAGTCAGCAGGAGTAGCGCCACACCAACCAGTGAGAACTACTATGAGAGATCAACCCAGATCGGCAGCCAGCTTATGAACTATACCACAAGGTAGCTGTCCCAAAACCACACGTTCCTATTGAAATAAATCATGTAAATCTATTTCTGCTGTTGTCATATTTCTTTCTTGTAACCATACACTTGTCTATAACACGGGTGTCAGAAGCGTACAGCAAGAGAAATATGGATGACTACACAAGCTTCACCCAAGCCAAACTATTTACTCTCATCAAGGAAACAAAAACACTACTATTCAACTTGAAAACGGGACCAACACAGCCTTCCGAAGCCACGATACAAGAAATTCAAACTGACATAAACGACATGCTGACTGCCCTAAAATCAACTACCTTAACACCTCCCACCGCTCAAACAAACAGCGATTACAGCTTAATGATGTGCCAACAAACTATATGCGACATATTGAAGCTAGAGAGAACTTTTCACCCTGGACACAACATGAACCGATTCATCACGGCTCTAAACAAAGCATACACAATCCACGTCATGCCAGAACTCAGCACCTATCCCAGCCTGTAATGCGAATTCATCAAGCCTGCTAATGATTTACTGGACCAAAGTGTCTTTCAGCAGATGGTTGACTCAAAAAAAGACATATCCACCTTCGAACAACTGAAGGAATACTTATTAGCAGCCCACGGAAGCTAGATGACTAACTTCCAACACCTCAGTCAAGATCTGGAATGGCGAGACGGAGAAAAATTAACAGACTTTGCAGGTCAACTCGAAAACAACCTTAGAGAGGCAGCCATCCACATAAAAAAAAAACAAATACAAAAAAGACAAAAATACAGACTTAACGGTCGATGGACTTATTTCCATCATCGGCGCTATGCTAATGAGCGAAAAGGTGAAAATTTGGAACTCAAATCTTTACCCACATCTTGTCAAGACAATGGACAACCACTATTCAGCAATTGGCATAGCCTCCTAAGCTCAAAGATACCTTGATCGTGGTCCAACGACACGGCTTCGCACGACACTGTGTATTTCACACAGAAACCACAGCGGTCAAACCAAAGAAACGCACCACTCCGACCCAGCAGGCAACCAAACCCACAGCAGACGGGCCTTACCAACCCTCTGGAACATGGCCACCATCCAACATGCAGAAACCATCAGCACACACCACAAATCAGCGTGTGCAAGAACTACCTCAGAGGTCGGCCCTGCCTCCATGGACGCAACTGCCTATATCGCCATCCACCTCGCACTCGGGCACAGGCCCATCTCGCTGCAACAAATGATAATATACAAGCCATGATGTGGAACAGGATTTTCACTTCGGGCAGGGCGAGATGTGATGCCTCGTTTGCCGTGCCCCTACATCAGCCATCACACCTTCAACCTTCAAGGACTCGCTTACTATTCACCACTCGTCCAGTCCACCTTCAACTTCAGGGACATCGCCTTCTCTGGCGTCGCAATGCTAGACTCTGGATGCTCCACCTGCATCTTACCAATATCTCAGTTACCCAGAGAAGCCAAGAAACACATGACTCGCTCCGACATTGTAATAAAAGGAATCAACAGCAGCACCATCGTCCTTGGCGAACTGACTTGCGACATCACCATTGGCAGTCGAGACTCACCCACATTCAAAAAGGTTAACGTGCTGGTAACTACCCAAACCACACCGATTCTGATCGACCAAAATATCCTATGTCACAACACACTCAATTCCTATCTAATCGACAGCCAAAATGTGACTATAGAATTCAGATGCACACTTTCCTCAGGATACACAACACACAGAGCTGCAATCATATCACCGTCAACCAATGATCCAGCATATGGCGCCCAAGCTGATGTCATCCAAAACCAGCCTACTATGGAACTACAGCCCAACATCCAGACACTGGATCAAAAGCTAACCTGGCTAAAGCATAGCACGGGGCTATCGCTACCAAACCACCTGAACAGAGACGAACTAAAGGTCACTGCAAACTTACTCATTCGCTACACTGACATTATCCAGCACCGAAAGCAGCAGCAAAGGCACATTCATCCAACCCATCCGCATACCAACCAACGGCCAGTCTCGCAGCCAGAAACAACACCCGATCGCCCAGGCTTTGGAAGCAGATATTGATACCGAAATTAAGCGCATGGCCGATGAAGATATAATTGATAAACTGCAGCAACTCCAAAGGCTTCAATAGCCCTGTATTTGCCGTACGCAAGAAAAACGGATAGATTCGCATCATCACTAACTTTAAAAGAACTTTCAACAAGGTCTTAGTCGATCTTGACCCTTACCCAATGCCAAGGATTGACCACTTGTTCAACAAAATCCTCAAAGGCAATAGATATTTTACTACCCTCGATCTACGCAGTTATGGAAGATTTTAAAAATATTTTGGTAGAACTGATAAAATACCAAAATGATCAACAATTACAGCTACAAGAACGAATGGAAGAAAAATGGCAAAAGCAATTATTACAAACACAAAAGGAAAATCAAGAAATACAAATAGAGCTCCAGAAACTCATATTGAAAGTAGCAGGCAACAAGCAATTAGATATTGAAAAAGAAGCAAAATTTTTGCAAGATGCAGTGTGGAAAACCATAGAGATTTTCAAATATTCTCTAGATGAGGACAAAAATTTTGGAGATTACTTCAGAAGACATCTTTAACATAGACTGTCAAAATTGGACAGAAGCAAAAAAGCTACATCTATTGCTTAGAAAATTAGGAACTGAAGAATATACAAAGTTCGTGGATTATATCTTGCCAAAAACGACAAACGAATTAACATTTGACGAAGCAGTGACATGTCTTAAAGAATTCTTCAGCCCGAAAACATCACTCTTCCACAGGAGGTGGAAATGCTTTAACCTGGTAAAGGGTGATAATGAGGATTATTCCATGTTTGCTGCAATCGTAAATAAACATTGTGACGACTTCAAACTAGTAGAATTAACCCCAGACAATTTCAAATGTCTCATCTTTGTTCAAGGGTTAGTTTCTACAAAAGATAGCGAAATGCACAGAAGAATGCTTGCAAAATTACAAAATGAACCGGGTCTAACATTACAGCAATTATTGGAAGATTGCCAGAGATGTTTAAGTATAAAGAAAGACACAAAGGACATTGAAGAATCAGCTGTTTCTCATATATGCAAGTTAAACAAAAGTCTACGTTCTTCACCCTCCCTGGAAAGAAAACTAAAATTTTACAACAATGAAAAAAGATTCTCACCCTCCCCAGAAAGAAAAAGAAAATTTTATAATAAGAGAAAAAGTACAACATACAGGACAAATTATGAAGAATATCGGAACAAATATAAGCACCCCCCACCAGCATGTTATCGATGTGGAGGACTACATTGGAACAAAGATTGCCGCTTCAGATATAAAAACTGTCTTGAATGTGGAAAAAAATGGCCACAAGGCATCCCAATGTAGAAATAGAAAAGATACTAATAGAATAAGAGCTACAAGGATGAATAATGATGACAACACCAATGGAAGGAAATATGTGGAACTGGAAATTTTAAATAAAAAGGTTAAATTACAACTGGATTCGGGTTCCGACCTCACGATAATCAACTTACAGACATGGAAAAAACTCAACAGACCTACCATGTTACACACACAAAAAATTGCCAAGTCGGTTACAGGCAAACGAATAAAATTTGAGGGAGAAATAATCGTGAATGTTAAATTTCACGGCAAAACAAAAAACTTAAGATATACATCATGAAAGATACTGAAAATCTAGTAGGTATCGACTGGATGCAGAAGTTCAATGTTTGGGACCTACTTATCAACACTTTTTGCAAAAAGTTAGAAGTTGAACCATCAGATACTATAAAATTAAAGGAAGAATTATATAACCAATTTCCTGAGGTATTTTCGAGCGGGTTGGGACAATGCAACAAATTTAAGACCAAAATAGAATTAAAAGAAAACGCCCGAACAAACTGGATTTCTATTAAAACAGAATTTAAGAAGTGGGCGGCACTGGTGGTTTATGTAAAAAAGAAGTCAGGAGAAATCTGTGTATGCGCAGATTTTTCAACAGGACTCAACAAGGCGATAAAAGACCACCATTACCCACTACCGAGCCCAGAAGAAATATTTACAAAGCTCAACGGCAGTAGGATATTTTCAAAAAAATTTTCGACAAATTCCAGTACACACAAAAAAAAAAAAAAAAAAAAAATATATTAACTCCCCCAAAAGGAATCTAAGAAGGGGGGTGTTACGAGGTCCTCCCCTTTTTCATATAAGTGGACTTGACCAGAGTGTTACTTGGACTGCTGCCGTTAAATACCCAGAGTCAGTCAGAATATAGAGAGATAGAGAGAGAGTGAGCAGAGATTGTGATTGAGTTGGAGGTAGAGTAATAGTGTGAGGTAACCACTTGTAGAAGTCAGTTACAAGCACGTAGACTCTAAGGAAGTCCTACTTTGAGACTATATCTATATATATTATTATGACTAACCGCGTTCCTCGATTTACTAACAGAATTATCCATTGTATTATTGTGTAAATACATTTAATTTCTTATCTTTATTTCTTGCGTTTGTCATTCATTGGAGACCGAATTTCATCTCAGAATCCACAACACTAACCATTAGATGACATCAAAGTGGACAAATTATTTTCTAAGTATAGCAATGATGTGCCCAAGGGCAAAAGTGTGGAGCACCTAGTGAAGAATGAAATCACAACTCAGTCATAATTGGTTTAGTAAGACAAGCCAGCTGACGATTAAACCACCTCAAAATGACCCTTCAAGCTGTCCTATGAGTATCAAATTTTCTTCTTGATGTTGAGTAAAAGTGTCCTTCTGTAGAACCACATTTCAGTTGCTCCAAGTCTCTTCATCTGTGAGAGGATTGTCCAGCATTCACTGCCATATATTGGCTAGAAAAATCTATTCATCCTTTGACTTACTTTTTTGTGATGTAAAGCATGTCATCAAGAGACATGACTTTCTCACAAGCAATAATGTTCATGTAAAAAATAAATTAAAATTAAAGATAAAATTACAGAAAATTAAATTAAGTCTATGCTAAACTGGGATGATAAGTGGATGAAATACTATCATCTTGGCATCCAATGATGCCCCACCTAAAGAACTGGAAATTTGTAAATGTACTTACCTTGAAGGCTTTCTGGACCTGTAAGTTAAAAAAAATCATATAGAATATGATTAGAAAAAATGAAATATATTTTAAAATATCTGGAAATTCCTACAGAGAAATAAATCATGATAGCTGAAATGAAATATTCATTTTTGACTTGTTTTTTCTTCACCTTACTCTTATTTTCATGGACAAGTATCCTAAAAATGTGATGACTGATTGCCATATATTTTTCATAGCAAAATCCAAAATTACCTCAAATGGGTATAGTCTATTTCAAGCTGGTCTGACACCATTGAGTGTCTGTCTGGAATTGGGGCTTTGAATTTATTTTCAATATCAGTCCACCTTGTTTTTGATAAGTGGCTTGTGTTGGTGACTGGAGGAGGGTGTAAGATATCGCATTACAGGGGAAGTGGTCTAGGGTTGAAGTTTATTTATGGCTAGAGCCATTCATTATCTGTAAATAAATTTTGGTTCCTATTATGGGGTGCTCTCCTATGCAAGCAACAAGTGTTTTACTGGGATTTACAGTAAATAGTATTTTGACCATAAGGGTTTAATGTTATTAATAAGTGATGGGGTATTTAAACATAAAACCAATTAAAATTAAGGTAAATTAGTTGAATGATAGATTCATAAATTGTGAATAGTACCGATACACCCAATAGAATAAATCATGCTATCCAACACACACACACACACATTATATATATATATATATATATATATATATATATATATATATATATATATATATACCTACCTACACTTTGTTACTAATCTCTGTTAGCTATCTCTTTTTCCTTTATCGCTTCCCCTCTTCCCAGGACTACAGTATATTAGATAGAAATGCTGACAGTATAGAAAAGGCACTTACTATCCATCCACCTGCAAACATCTTTGTCTTTGGTGACTTTAATGCACACCACAACATGTGGTTTAAACATTCTAAAGGTACTGATATTTCCAGTATTCAGACACTAAATTTTTCCATTGTTCAATCTCTTACTCAAATCATGGACTTCTGTTGCAAAAATTGGTTGTAAACACACACAAGAAAAGAAAGGTAGTACGAGTCCAATAGGTTCACTAGTCAAAACAAATCCACACCAGCCAATAAAAATGGCTACAAGCGACACCACGACCCCCATCTGCACAAAGTGCTGTCTGAAGCTCGTTGATTCACCATCTTCACACTTCCTTGCAAAACATACATGCAACTCTGGCCCTTTTGGGTCATCAAGGTAAGTCACCACTACAACTTCCTTACTTTTTTCTCTAGAAAAACTGAGCAACATGCTTCTATACTTGATTTATCTCTTACCTCCTCTCTCACTCTTGCTGAGCTTTGCAAAAAACAGCCCTCTTGGTAATTCTGACCACTCTGTGGTAGCTATTGATATTTTGTTCCAATCATCTATTAAACAGGAACCCCTTATCCACAAGACATCTTTACATTGCCAGCATGCTGATTGGGACTCACACCTCTAAAACTAAACTTCTTTCCATTAATCATCCGAGCGATCCCATCCTGCCTTTCATCAACATGGATGATGTTATCCTCCTGGAAAGTGACACATTGTGTCTTCTCGGGTCACATTCTATGCTGATATGAATTGGAAAGACTATATTGAATTTATTGCTAGGTCAGCTGCTATGAAAGTTGGTTCACTGTGTTAGGTGAGACAATTTTTCTCTCCAGAATCTATCTTAAATATCTATGTCTACCATTCAACCGTGCTTAGAATTTTGTTGACACATATGGTCTGGTCCTCCTGCTATTTACCTTAAGCTCCTTGATAAGATCCAAAGAAGAATCAGCAATATTATTGGTTCTGATCTGGTAGCTCAGCTTGAGTGACTTTCCAATCACTATAAGATTACCTGCTTATATCTTTTCTATAAATACTTTCATTGTAATTCTTGGGGTTTTGTTTTTAAATTGTTATATTCCCATCTCTCCCTACAGTCAAGAATTGTTCTTATGTGGACTAGTTAGGACTTCATAGAGACAATGAGGTATTATGGTGGATGTAGTAAGAATGGTAAGAATGTGTTGTTTTGGTGTAAGGAACATTGTAGCATGTTTGGGTCAGTGATTGTGGCTAGCTAAGTTTAATATTAAGAAAGAAGACCAACCTTCCCCCTGCATTCTCTATTTTGGCCTTGTAATAAATTTTGTCTTTTTATACAATATCGCTCTTCACTATGGCACCTAGAGTTTTTGAATTTCAGTATTGTACTAGACTGGCATCAAGATTCTATTTAACTGGGCTGAAATACAGTGTAACCCGGATATAAGAGAGTTGTCAGGACCGGAGAAGAAGTCTCTTATATCCGAGTTTGGTCTATTTTGTTTAGGTAAGTATGGCTCTAATTTGGGACCAGAGAAAATCTCTCTTATATTCGGGTTACACTGTACTGCGTTTTGAAGAATATAAAAACAGGTACAATACTGCTCTATCGCTATTTCCATGGAAAGTGCTCAAATGAACTACATTCACTGGTCCCATGAACTACAGCCCTGTGGAACTGACTCCAATGAAGATGTTTCCCCAGTCACTACAATCTTAACCTGTTCAAGGGGCTAGGGTTAACTGTTATCTTCCACTCCTATATGACCTCCTAACATCTACTAACTTGAGTGGATGATGAGCCTTGTAAAAGGTGAACCTTATTGTAAGAAAAAAAAAACGTAATTTAATTAATCAATGACACAATTACTTGCAATTAGTTACATTGGAAATTTAAGCAGCTCATTTTTCTATTCACCACTTCACAATAGGATGTCATGTCAAATGATTGTTTTTTCCATGAGATCATATTTTTTTTTAAACTACCTTCACTCTTAGGCAATGTTTATTGTTTTAAAAAGTGATCATTAGAATTTTAATAAAATCTTAACATATGAAAATGAATTTATACATTTTCTTTGTTCTTGAGAAGTGACAACAAAAATAATAAACACCATTTATTATATTGTTTATTGGAATGGTCGGCAAAACATTGGCAAATTGCCAATAGATTCAAACTCCATAAAATCATAAATAAGGATTTCCTTCTAATTGATTCACATATTTTAATAATTTTGTAAATGTTTATGAATTTAATGAATAAAAAATTATTTTCATATTTATTTTTATATTGTATCATTTTTTGAATTTTGTAAATATAAAATTATTCTTATAAATTAACAATCTAATAAATAATGTTTAATATTTTTGTTGTAAATTCAGAGGAACAAAAAAAAAAAAAAATGTATAAATTCACTTTTATTATGATTTGGTTTTATCCCAATTGTATTCATTGCTTTTTAAAAAAGAAATTGTCATGGGAAAAACTGTCCTTTTGATACTGTCATATTGCAGGCATGTTTGTCATTGTTTGCTGACATATTTTTATTGACCATAAGCTATAGAGTTTTATGATGAAAAAACTTGACAGATCTGAACTGATGTTTTATTTCTGAATGTACTGACACGAAGAAAAAAGCCTCATGGTTAAAGCAAGTAATAGGCTAAAAGTATGAAGGTCTGGTGAGTAAAGAGGATGCAGTAAAGTATTTCAACTTCATTCCTCTGAGAGTGAGGCTTTTTATTGTTATAATAAGATAATGAATCTTGATCAGTAAATAATTTTTGCTGTAATGATCCGAGTTGTTAATATTAAAGATTTATGGGGATGATTTCCCTTGGATATAATAACTTATTGTGGATGGTATTTATCATGTCTCACTCAGTTAAGTGCCATATGTCATAGACACTTGAGCGATCATGTCTCTTTCAATTTATGACTATGTAGAAATTTTCCTGCAGTAGGTTCGTATTTCTGTGGTAGACTGGTTGCCAACCAAGGCTATAGGACCCAGTCTGTCCTTCTATTCAACCTATATATAGGAGAAGAGATACATTCATATCTTTCCCAAGGGTATTTATACATAAGTGAATGTAACAATCCTGACTCAAATACAAACTTGACTATCTGATTTCTTCACTAGATGCATTGTAAAATCTTCTTTGGACCAAGTTGTGTCTTTAGTGTTGAGATGGATTTGACATCACTGTCTCTTGCATTCATTAACACACATTATTGAAGGAAAGATAGGTTTCATTTTTTGGTCAGCAGATTGTTGTAAATGGTTGAATGTTGTACTCGATTCCTTGGTGAGGCATCATGCAGAACTGAAACTACTTGCTTAGATTTCTTATTTGAGTGAGTTGTTTGCATAGAGGAAGTCACTCTCAGACTAGAAGCAAGCTGTTTGGAAAACCTTGTATCTGCTGCCAAGAAGAGAAATTTGAAATTGTATGGAAACATCATCAAATCTAATCCTTTCCACTGCCATCCTCCAAGATATCATCTAAGGCAAAAGAAGCAGACAGAGGAACAAAATAAGCTGGAAGATCACTGACAGGGCCTCAGACATTGGCATGCAACCAAAAAATATGGAGCAAGATAGTGACAGCTGCACAGTGTCTGTACAACCACAACTAGTCATGTGAGTGATGACAAGTATCTTTATAGAATAAAAGAATAAGAAAATTTACACACAACAATTTGTAACCTGTAATAAAGAAACTATTTTGATCTCAGACTTCTTAAACTCAACAGATACAAGTCACAATATCAATTCAGGTACTTCAAAGATATATAAATATTAAAATAGTGAATAAAATGATTGAAGAATTTTATTTTATATGGTCAATGGTTACAGTTTTAAAATAAGTATGTGCTATACTTACATTCTGGAAAACCCATACATAAATATCCAACCTCATCTGAAAAAGATTAAACAAAAATTTGTTTTTAAATATAAAAGAAAACATAACATTGTTTATGGTAATATCTTTATTGTTGAATAGTGGGGCAAAAAATAGGCTAATTGATTTCTTCTTTTTTCCATATGCTTCTTCTGTGAGAAACAGACCAGCCCATCCACAGGTGGCAGCCAAAATTAGCTTTTTATTCTAGATCCTTATTTTTCTGCCTTCAGGACGAAAATTTTCATATCTCCAGACTTCTTTGATATTTTCAATACAGGTGTATCCCTGGAGCCTGCATCAGGTTTTACATTTTATTACCTTCTCAGCAAAAATCATGTACACTCCCCACATAGGTAATTTCTGATACATTATCACTCAGCTACAACCCGCAAAAATATTCTGTTGAAGAAATTCGTACAATGTCAGTCAACATAAACCAAATTTCCACAAACCAACTAATCTGCACCTAATCAAAGCCACTCAACCTTTTGACCTTTTGACTTTAATGGTCAACTGCCTTCCTTGTCTCACAACAAGTATATGTTAACTATCATAGATGAATTTTGCCAGTTCATTTTTTGCTTAAAAATGGAAGTTAAAACTGTAAATAGCTGCCTGTCCAATCTATTCTCCATATTTAGCGTGCTCGCTTACATTCATATTAACAAGGGATCCTCATTTTTTTCACAAGAGACAAAAACATTCCTACACAATTATGGAGTTGTCATTAGTAGAACAACTCCTTATAATCCAGAAGGTAATGGCCAAATAGAAAGATACAATGGCATCACCTGGCAGTCAATACTTCTAGCACTAAAAACCAAGAACCTTCCAGAGTCACATTGGGAAGAAGTCTGAAGCTTTACATGCTAGTCAGTCATTGTTGTGCACTGCAACTGCATGTCACATGAACGACTATTCAAGTTCAACAGATGATCCACCAATGGGAACACCTTACCCATATGGCTAAGTCACCCTGGTAAAATATTGATGAAACGAGATTCCCGAAATAGCAAGCATGAGCCACTGGTTGATGAGGTGGAACTCTTGGATGCAAGCTCACAATATGTTCAAATCAGGAAATTAGATGGTAGTGAGGCCACATCTAGCCCCAAAAGGAGCTGTGGACAGCAGCCTTGCTGAATTACCACAGGTTCATATTCCCATGGAATTACCAAAATCAACACAGCCAGAAAATCAATCCCATAAAGACAGTGATGGTGAATTCTCCATCCAACAAAACATGAACAATTCTATGAAAGGACATATAAATAGCCCACAAATGCTGTGTCACTCTAGTCGAGTTGCAAAGCCACCCAACCACTTAGACATTTAAAGACACAATTTTATTTATTTGTATTTTTTATCGCAATGCATGTACACACACAATTTCTTTTCTGATGTGGCAGTGATTGTGGTAAAATAATATTATTATTATAGTTATCTGCCTGTATACATCTTGCATGGTTTTTACACCTTGAGAATGCTCTCCCAACTGAGAAAAACACTGGTATTATATAGCTTTCCCAGTCCCAGAACCATGCTGACTATTGGCTAATACCTACTAGTATTATTCAAATGCAAATAGGCAGCACCAACTAGTCTAAGTAGAACGTCTTCTTTCAACAGCCAATTGGGAGAGGGGAGCTAACTCCCCTGATTTTCTGTTACACTGCCCTTATTAAGGGATTATTCTCCCTTCATAGAAGAGTTCTGAAATTGCCATTTTTGTTTAGACCTTGTGTGTCTTTATGAGTTGAATAAAACCTGAATCACCCAAAGGTATCTTCTACAGTCTCATCATTCACCATGTAGTTCAATTGTCTTTTATGCTCTGATTTCCACTATACTGCTATATTGTTTTATTTATTTACACAAGTAGTATTTTTTGATATCACTATTGAATTAATACAGTCAAAGGAGATGATATTTTGCTTGGATCAAAGCATCTCAATCAATCTAGGCATTCAACTCCATTGAAGAACTGGAAATTTATAAAAAAATACTTACATGGAAGGCTTTCCACATCTAAAAATGAACAAAAAGAATATTAATATTATAAGGATGATACAAATAATCCTCAAAATATAAACAAACTTATCAATTTTTTTTTTTTGCTAATTAAATATTGATTTTTAGCAGAATTCTTTGTTTCTAAGAAAGTCAACATGAATTATTAACACCTGCTGAAAAGTATCCAGATTGATTTAAAAAATGCATACCTAAGGCAATGGTGTCTTGGTCTTCATCAAAGTACTTCTTCATTGCCATGAATTCTGGAGAATTACTAACAACTTTGGTAACAGAGGTGAATAATGTGTGCCAACTATTATTAATGGCTCAGACATTATTTCACCTATATCAGACAAGATGAATGAACTTTGCCTCAACCTCCACACTAGATGACCAAGAACATCCACTACTTATTTTCTTTTCTCTCAAAGAGCACAAGCTTTTTGACTTCACTATCTTGGCTTGGGATGTTGTCAGACTCATCCAAACCTTTGACCTTACAAAGGTTACTGATCCAGATAAAAGAAAAATGATTGTTGTACTTAAGAAGTTTAGCCCTGAATTATCTCCAATCTTGACAAAGTTGTTTAACTGCTCTCTAGAAAGGCAAATGTGTCCTAAGTCTGTGGAAATTATCAATTGTTTGCTGTGTCTTCAAGAATGCTGGTAAGCATTCATCTCCATTGCAATATCATCCCATTGACTTCCTTAGTATCATTAGCAAACGTTTTGACTTTATTATCAATGAGGAAGTTGTCAATCACCTCACTAGAAACAATCTCCTGAGCAACAAATAGTACAGGCTTTACTATTCTGGGTCCACTGCTGATATTTTAACTGTCATCACTCACAGAATCATTGAAGCACTTGATTGTAGTTCATTGTAAGGGTGATTGCCTAAGATATCTTAAGGTCTTCTGACATAAGTTCTACAGAAACTCACCCACTAGGGCATATCTGAAAATCATCAAATCTTTTCTCTCATGTGGGTCTATGTAGGTTGTTGTGAATGGCCAGACTTCAGAAGCTCATGATAGCCATGGAGAAAAGACTCTCCCCTCAGTTCTACTCTTTTTGCTTTTAATAAACAATCTACTTATGAACATTCAAAGATCATTAGTAATCTATCATAATCTAGATCTATGCAGACACTACCACAGTTTATGGAAGCAGTTTCAAAAATTGAGTTGTATGAGTTTTTGTTGTTCATCACATGTCTGACCTTTCTATAACAACTCACTGGAAACAAACTGGCTTGTAACTTTAAAAACCAATGTAGTATTGTTTCATCATCACTAATTAGACCTAGAGTTTCCTCCAGTCATGATGACTGGTTGCACTCCCAATGAGGTTCCATGTTTTGAATGTTTGTTGGGTCTTAAGTTCACCCAAGACTTCAAGTGGAATGCATACATACAATCCATTGTTAAAGATGCTAAAAAATTATCAGTTCATTTTATTGCTCCAGGAAGTACTTGACTCCATCTACCTGTAGTGAAAGAGAATCATTTACCCCGAAAAAAAGTTTGTGTTCTGTGTGCAATCTGCCAAAGAAAAATTACAAAAAGTAGTTAGCAAAAATCTACTTCAATGACTATAATCTATGCTAATGTTCTCCCCTCCCCTGAATGGCATGACCAATCAGAAAAATCTCTTGATGAATCAAAGTCATTGTTTTTCACTTATAAAGGCAGAAGATTTTCTGAGCTGCTGGTGGAACACACGTTTTTTGCTCGTGAGACGTGAAGGTTGGACGTGTGACCCCATTTTGTCGTTTCTACTTTGTTGAACTGTTACGACAGGTTATCGTTTGAACTGTGATTTGGCTACAAGTGCTGCAGTCGAGAAACAGAAGAAATCTACTGCAGTTGCTACTATAAGTTGACAGTCTTTTCTTTTCTTTTCTACAACAAGCTATTTCAGCATTTACTTTTTCTCTAGCAAGATGGCGGAAAGACCGTTCGACATAAAACTGATCCCCGAATTCAGTGGTGATACGAGTGGACAGTCTGTGGTTGAATGGATTGAAAATGTGGAACTGGTTTGCGAATTATGCGCGATCATGAAGATTGAATGGATTCTTCCACTGTGCTTGAAAGGCGACACCCTTGCTGTTTATAGGCAGCTGAGGAAAGAACAGAAATGTGACATTGAGCAAATAAAGTGTGCTCTACTAACTGCGTTTGGAACTGACTGGTTCGTGGCCTATGACCAATTCCAGACATGGCATCTACAACCTGGCAAGACAGTAGACGTATATTTGGCAGAATTAAAGAAGCTCGCCGTACTGATCGCACCACTTCCTGAAGAATGGATGACCTGTGCCTTCGTGTATGGATTGCCTAGTCATGTTAAGCAGATACACCATGCATCATCCAGAATGGAAGACATGACACTCACTCAATTGTTGACCAGAGCCCATGCTATCATGATTGACGAAAAAGAGGCTGATGAACCAGTGGCCGCAGTCGTTCAACCAATTGAAGTCAAAGAAGGTCCAACCCCAGCTATCCGTCGCCATAGCGAGGTCACCTACTATTGGTGCTCTGGGCCAAATCATTTTGCCAGAGACTGCCGCTATCAATGCGAAGAAATGCAAAGCGGGTCAGCGGGAAAGGTACGTTTCAATGTTTCCAATGTCATAAAGTAGGTCACATTGCCTCTAAGTGTCCGGGAAATGAAATGGGGGATGCGACATCAGCCGGTCTCTTCTCCGCACTGAGCATGAAAGAGGTGCTCACTGTGATTATGGTGCGCATCAATGGAATAACGCGTACCCCTTTAGTAAATTTGGGCTGCTCTCAGTCACTCATGAATGATTCAATTTGTCGACAGTGGAGCAGATAAAAGATGGACGTACTAACGGCTGATGGAAAGGCTCTCAGAAGCCGGAGAGTTGGAAACATCAAACTCAGCATCAACAACGGTGACCCCGTCACAGTCAGAGTGTTGGTTGTAGATAGCGTGTTATTAGGTTTTCATCTGCTCCTTGGGATGGACATTATTATGGAGCTGGGTGGAGTACACATCACAGAGATGGGTGAAGTCAAGTTTTCTGATCTGCCCATCTGTGCTACTTTGAAGATCAATGAGCCTGACTTTAGCACAGAGTTCGACCAAAGGATGAAAACATGGACAGCATTTTGGAAATGGTTGGAAAATAACCCACCAGAAAAGCTCCAGAACTGAGTATCAGAGTATTCGGTGCCTGAATGCGTCAAGGAAGAATACCAGTGCGAATTGCAGGTGTGGCTGGACAATGAATGGCTGACTCCATATCCCGAGAAAGAGCTTGGTCCTCCAAGAGGTCTCATCCTGTTGATGGCCGTGGTACAGAAGAACAAGGGAAAGGTGTGCCTGTACTAGATTATAGAGAACTGGACAAACATGTAGACACATACACGGCTCATGCTGATGTGTGTGCACAAAAATTGAGAGAATACAAGGAGTGTCAGTCTATTGACCCAGCATCTGTGCAATGGCCATAAGGACAACTGAGTGTGAGCAAAGTGTGGCACAGTATTGGAATGGACATCACCCATCATAATGGAACTCACTATCTCACCCTGATTGACTGTGGCCCAAACCGGTTCACTATTTGGCGACGTCTGCGTTGATAGGATTCTACAAGTGTGATTGACCACTTGCAGGTGTTCTTTGAATGTGGACCTCCAACGGAACTCTTCACTGACAATGACACTGCATTACACAGTGGGCTTTTTAAAGATTTTTTGATTCATGGGGAGTCTCTTTCAGATTTCGCTGCACATATGTCCCATCAGGAAATGGCATAATCGAGCGATTGCTAGGAAGCAGTGTCCTGTAATGGAGGCAGTGTATTGGCACAATGTTACCCCTAAAGACAATAATGTATCACTCTCAACTGCACCAGCCAACATGATTTACCGGTACAAAGTCCAGCTATGATGCGTTCAACTGAATGGATAAAAGAACGAGTGCCGTATGACCTGGGTGATCGCGTGTGGGCGAAGGCTCCTCATAGCTGGTGTACAACTCGGTACTGGGTGGGGCATGTCACTGGAATAAGTAACTCATGTTCTGTGCTGGTTGATGGAATACCAAGACACGTGAAAGACTTGCGTCCCTGTGTAGGTTCAGATACTTCAACAAGGGACCCTAGCAGTGAGTGCACAGGAAGTGAACAAATAATAACATCCGAAGTAGGTCTAGCACCTCTTCAGATGGCAAAGACTGTGCATGAGGTTGTCAGATTGGAAGAATCCTCAGAAGACGAGTCGTCAGAACATACCACGCAATCCTCTCCAACAGTCGCCTCTATCAGCAAAAAGAAAAACACTATAAAATCAAAAAAAAAAAAAAAAAAAAAAAAAAAGAAGATATGGAATATAAAATAATTAAGATTTACTGGTGTCAAAAAAAGAGGATACAGAATAAAATTAAAATAAGACAACTGCTTTTTTTACTTACCACCAGTTGGAAGGCTGGGCTCTTCATCTGAAAAAGTAATATAACCAATCATATAATACTGGTTATAAGAAAAAAAAAAAGAAAGAAAAGAAAAAAGAAAAAAGAAAAGAAAGAAAAAAGAAAAGAAAGAAAGAAAAAGAAAAAAGAAAAGAAAGAAAAAGAAAAAAGAAAAGAAAGAAAAAGAAAAAAGAAAAGAAAGAAAAAGAAAAAAGAAAGAAAAAAAAGGAAGAAAGAAAAAAGAAAGAAAGAAAAAAGAAAAAGAAAAGAAAGAAAGAAAAAAGAAAAAGAAAAAAGAAAAAGAAAAAGAAAAAGAAAAAAGAAAAAGAAAAAAGAAAAAGAAAAAAGAAAAAGAAAAAAGAAAAAGAAAAAAGAAAAAGAGAAAAAGGAAAAAGAAAGAAAAAAGGAAAAAGAAAGAAAAAAGGAAAAAGAAAGAAAAAAGGAAAAAGAAAGAAAAAAGGAAAAAGAAAGAAAAAAGGAAAAAGAAAGAAAAAAGGAAAATGAAAGAACAAAGGAAAAAGAAAGAAAAAAAGAAAATAAAAAGAAAAACGTTACAGAATAAAAATAAAATAATTGAACTGCTTTTTGACTTACCTTTCTGAGTTTGATTGGACTCTTGGGCTGAAAAAGTAAAATTAAATCCAGTCAGAGTATCATACTGGTATCAAAAAAAAAAAAAAAGAAAAAAAAAAAGAAAATGAAAAGAAAACAGTAAAGAATAAAAATACAATAATACAATAATTTTTACTTACCACCTGGTATATGGTTCAACTCTCCATCTGAAAAAGTAATAATTCCAATCAGTATATAATACTGGTGTCAAAAAAAGACGGTACAAAATGAAAATAAAATAATAGAACTGATTTTTGACTTAACCATTCTGTGTATGATTGGATTCATGGGTTGAAAATGTAAAAATAAATCCAGTCAGTGTATAATATTGGTGACCAAAAAAACAGAATAAAACTAAAATTATAAAAGTACTTTTTTATTCCAGTAAGTCAAAGGGGCATCCTAATGAACATCACGAAATGAATTTCATCAGTGTATTGGTAACAAAATGATGTCCTATGTATAGGGCATGTATGCCAAATATACATGTTCAACTGATCATTTATAGAAACAATGGACAACTATCAGGAGAACGTTGCTTAACATCTGTACAGAGATTTTATCAACCACTTGTGTTGCTGCAGCAATTTCACAGGTGAGGAGGAGTCCTATATGATATTTATTAGATCCCTATCTTTTGGTTTTTCAAACACCAAACAAAGGGGTTAAAAACAAAAGAGAGGCATAATAGGGAAAAAAGGTATTAAAGAGAAAAGGTAGAGGGTAAGATTTAGGTCTGACATCGTAACAAGGTAGCTAACTTGCTCCCTAGATAGGAACCAAGTTATGACCCTTGATAGGAACTCTCTAGGACAACAGAGCAGAAAGGGGATTTCAAGATTGCCATCATGCATCCTCATATGTCCTTTATCGAACTGTCAATCTACCAGTAATTCACTTGTTAGGCTTTATATCTATTATTATCTAACAGTACATAAAATGTATAAAGGTTCGAATTGTGTGTTCTACTTATTTGACACAGATAAGTACACCCAGTGACACAACAGAAAAATTAGAGAAAAATGAAAAGTAAAAAAAGAAAAGGGTTAGAGATTTAAATGAAAGAAATAGAAAGTTTTACTGCCATTGTCTTGTTACTCCTTTACTTCTGATCATACAGTTTTTATTTTAGTTTGTGGAACTAATGAGTATTGTTCATATGAACACTCTCCATGAAAATAGCAAAAGAGCAGTGAGAGGCTTGCAACATCTCATCTATGAGATAGTTGTTACATAGTGGAAAATAGACATCAGGAGTAGAAAGTTAATACTGGGAAGCTCCTACCCATATATGGCAGCAGTACACTTTTTTTGACCTGATCTGGCTCTGTTTTTGTTTTTTTTTAACTTACCTCCTGTTGTATGGTTGGTCTCTTGGTCTGAAAAAGTAAAATTAAATCCAGTCAGTTGTATGTTCATCAAAGAGACTGGAACAAGGAAGGCAATATTTATGTTCAGAATGTTATCAGAAAGAGCAATACAGATGCAGAATCATGTGTACCTGTGTTTTATAGAGTATGTAAAGGTATTTCATAAAGTATACCACAAAGATCTACACACCAACCATGACATATTTAGGAAGGATATAATAATCAAGAACCTATACTGGCAGCAAACCGCCTGTATATGAATAGAAAATGAGCTCAGCAGTTATACAAAAATAGAAAGGGGTGTAAGACAAGGATGCCACTTCTCACTGGACTTATTCAACCTATAGTAATTCTGAGAGAGTTAAATATCCTATCAGGATTAATTAAACGTGGCCACTCTTAACAACGTAAGATATGCAGATGACACAGTGTTGATAATAGACATGGAAAGAAAACTACAAAAATTACCTACAGAAGGTAGTAAAGGAAAGCAAGAAGAAAGGACCAATTCCAAGAAAACAGAATGCATGGTTGTTAGCAAAAGGAACAGCCCAACATGCAAATTACAAATTGCAGATAACAAAATCAAACAAGTACAAAAATTTAAAGCGTGACATGAAATCTGAAGACATTGGAATAGCCAAAGATTCATTCCAAAAGCTAAGCATAGAATTGAGAAACAGAAAAACTTTGTTGGAAACAAAGAAAAGAGTACAGAGTACTAATATGTGATCTGTCACATTGGACATCTTGAAAACTTTCAACAGATGACACATACAGGCCTTCTCCACAAGCTGAAAAGTTACAGTGTCAAATTACTGGACAAATTTTTGAACTGACCCAGTCTTTTCTATCAAATTGTGAAATGAAAGTAATCCTGAACAGACACTCTTCTAGATCCTTTTGTACTAATGCATATGTGCCCCAGGGCTCCATCCTTGATCCTACTTTGTTTTTAATTTTCATTAATGATCTTCCTGATGGCATCAGCTCTCAACTTGCAGCCAGTGACCTCAGGTCTGTCATTATCTGGGGCTAAAGATGGCTTGTTAATTTTAATGTCTCTAAAACTAAACTTTTCTCCATTAATCTTCTGAGAGATCCCTCTCTGCTTTCCATCAGCATGGCTGATGCTAACCTCCAGGATGGTGACTCATTGTATGTTGTCAAGCTAATGTTCTTAGCTGATATGAAGTAGAAAGACTATATTGGGTCCATTACCAGGTCAGCTGCTAAGAAAGTTGGCTCACTGTGTCATCCTAGACATTTTTTCTTTCCAGAATTTGTACTAAATATCTATAAGTCTACCATTCATCAATGCTTAGAATACTGTTGCCACATATGTGCTCCTGCTATTTATCTAGAGCTCTTTGACAATTACGCCAATTGTTTGGATGATCTCTTCATTATGGTACCAAGACATTTTGAATTTAATTGCAGTAATACAATGGTGACAAAATCTCATCAATTTACTGTTGAGTTTGCTGGATGCAATAGTAAATTATAGGCTAACAGTTTCTTTTCTCGCACTTCTCGCTTGGGGAACTCTCTTCCGGTTCCATGCTTTCCAGCCAACTTTAATCTTCAGCAATATAAATAGATATCTACTGTCCTCCTGATAACTCTTCTTTTGTTCTTGATCCTTAGTAATGTTTCTAATTCTTCCACACTCAGTAACACCTTGTGTCTTAGTTGCTTTACTGCCTTGTAGGAGGTGAACTTGATTACAAAAAAAATAAAAAAAAATGTGTCCTCCAATATGGCAGTAAATGCAGGACAATCTCCTTAAAGATGAAGATTCAAAGCAACAGAAGTCTGGTTCTACAAAAGTATGTTAAGGAAGGGCTGACATGTGACCAACAACAAAGGTTTAGAGAAAATGGAAACAGAAAGGAAACTTACACTTAACACCAGTAAGAGACAGCAAACAATGAAGAAAGAGAGCTTAGAACATCTGATACTCACAGATTGAAGTCAAGAGAGACAGATGCAAACAACATACTTAGTTTGAGTAAATGGATGGTGAAACAGAGTTTAGGAGAAATAACAAAGACAACATTAATTGCTACAAAAAACAGGAAATTGTGGAGAGCCATAATCATCAACATCCTGAAAGGACACAGTACGTGAAGAAGAATATATATTATTAGTATAAAAAAGAGGGTATAGAATAAAACAAAAGTTATACAATTGCTTTTTGACTTACCTCCAGGTGTATGGATGGATTCTTCATTTGAAAAAGTAATAGTAAATCCAGTCAGTATTTTTTTTAAGCATTTCATCCCAAGCATGGCAGAAGTGCCACTAGTATGCAAGGGTTTACAGTGTGAAAATGAGAGAAAAGACTCTGTATGGTAGGGATTGAGAAAAGAATGAAGAGATTTCAGGACAACAGAAAATGGTGATTGATGTTGCATTTAAATTTTTGAAGATTGTAGTTATCAAGGAAGCAAGTTAAAGGAAAGGAGTTTCACTGTCAGGAAGTCTGAAGACAGAAATTGTTGGAGTAGAAGTGGCAGTTACATTTAACTATTTCAACAGTCAAAGGGTGGGACCTAGATGCCAATTTAGAAGCATGCTTAAATTCATATAGTCAGGATACCAGGGTAAAAAAGCTTGTTAGAGGAGTTACCATGAAAATATTTGTAGAAAAGACAGAGGGAAGCTACATCATGTCTATGAGAAAGTGACTGAAGTCGAGATGCCAATTCAAGACTGATTACATTGCAGATCTTTCTTTGGATTTTGTCAAAAACATGAGATAAAAAGCAGAGGCACCAAACCATATATGGCAACAGTATTCAATACACAGATGAATGGTAGATTTGTAGATGTGCAAGATGGACTCTGATGAGAAAAAGCTTCTGGTACAACACAGTGAACCAACTTTCCTTGCAGTACATGCAGCTATTGATTCAATGTCACTGTTCCACTTCAAGTCAGTTGAAAACATAAAGGCCAAGAAGGCACAGTGAGATACTCTCCTGGAGTCAAGCATCACCCATGCTGATGACAGGCAAGGAAATTTCTCTGTGGTTGTTAAATGAGAGCAGTTTAGTTTTGGAGGCACTAAAATTTACAAGTCATTTCTTGCCACAGTTAACAACTGATTGGAGGTCCTTCTTGAGAGCAGTGGTCAGGTTAACTGTCAGTGCTGACGGATTTGCTACTAAGACAGGAGTAAATGGGAGTGTCATATGCAAAGATGCCTACTTGGGAACTGATGACATCAGATCAGGAAGATCATTGATGAAGATTAGAAACAGTGTAGGACCCAGGATAGAGCCTTGGGGGACATCCGCGTTCATGTGAAAGGATCTGGAATCAAGCCCGTTCAAAACAACCTTTATTTCACACTTTGATAGGAATGATTGTGTTAAATCAAACAATCATCTTGTAATACTGTAGACCTCAAACTTACATAGAAGACCAGTATGCTAAACCCTATCTAACACCTTTGAGATATCTAGAGCCACAGCTTGAACTTTGCCATTATTATCAAGAGCTTGACATACATATTCATTGATGACCATAAGCATGTGCAAAGTAGAAAGCATACTGTTTGTCAGAGAGTAGGTCATGAGAGGTAAAATGCTTAACCACTTTATCATTAACTAAAGCCTCAAATCCTTTGCCAAAAAGCAGTAGAAGACTAATAGGGCAATAATTAGAGTGGTCAGAAGGTTCTTCAGGATTCTTAAAAACAGGGACTACTGAAGAGGACTTCCAACTAGTCGGAAAGCAAGAAGAAGCAAGGCAATAGTTGTATAGTTTGGAGAGAACTGGAGCCAGATCAGGAGAACATATCTTTAGAATGGCAACTTGTATGCTGTCATCTCCATTTGTCTTATGGAAACTAATTTAGAAATGATGTCCAAGACCCTATCACTCAATACAGCCTCAGTTCTAGAGGTGGGTAATCAGATGTGGATACTCCAAATGAGTTGAGTGTTGAGTTAGAAGAGAATTTCCCAGCAAAGCAATCAACCTTATCTGCTGTAGATGTCAGGACTTCGAATTGATTGAACAGAGGTGGGATTAAGGATTTGCTGTTGTTCAGTACACTCTCCACCCAGGAGGAGACCTCAGGTGTGCATTTTTGAACAGGATGATTGAAAACTTAATTCCAGAGGACGTCTTAGAAGGTCAAGTTGCAGCCCACAGATGCCCCAGCACAAACATATATACATACATATGAGCCATGGTTGCAAAATAAAAAAAAAAAAAAAAAAAAAAAAAGAAAAAAAAAAGAAGATATGGAATATGAAATAATTAAGATTTACTGGTGTTAAAAAAAGAAGGTACAGAATAAAAATAAATTATACAACTGCTTTTTGACTTACCTCCCGGTGTATGATTGGACATTTGGGCTGAAAAAGTAAAAATAAATTCAATCAGTATAAAATACTGGTGTCAAAAAAAGAGGATACAGAATAAAAATAAGACAACTGCTTTTTTTACTTACCACTCGTTGGAAGGCTGGACTCTTCAGCTGAAAAAGTAATAATAAAACCAATCATATAATACTGGTTACAAAAAAAAAAGAAAGAAAAAAAAAAAACAGTACAGAATAAAAATAAAATAATTTAACTGCTTTTTGACTTACCTATCTGTGTTTCATTGAACTCTTCGGCTGAAAAAGTAAAAATAAATTCGGTCAGAGTATAATACTGGTATCAAAAAAAGAAAAAAAACAAAAGAAAACTGTACCGAATAAAAATACAATAATTTTTTTACTTACCCCCTGGTGTATGGTTAGACTCTCCATCTGAAAAAGTAATAATAATTCCAATCAGTATATAATATTGGTTTCAAAAAAAGATGGTACAAAATAAAAATAAAATAATTTCAAAATATGAGCTTTCTTTCAGATAACATATTTGGAGGGTCAAGTTGCAGCCCACAGATACCCCAGCACAAAGATGTCTTCATACATGTGAGCCATGGGGGGACAAAAAAAAAAAAGAAGATATGGAATATAAAATAATTAAGATTTACTGGTGTTAAAAAAAGAAGGTACAGAATAAAAATAAATTATACAACTGCTTTTTGACTTACCTCCCGGTGTATGATTGGACATTTGGGCTGAAAAAGTAAAAATAAATTCAATCAGTATAAAATACTGGTGTCAAAAAAAGAGGATACAGAATAAAAATAAGACAACTGCTTTTTTTACTTACCACTCGTTGGAAGGCTGGACTCTTCAGCTGAAAAAGTAATAATAAAACCAATCATATAATACTGGTTACAAAAAAAAAAGAAAGAAAAAAAAAAAACAGTACAGAATAAAAATAAAATAATTTAACTGCTTTTTGACTTACCTATCTGTGTTTCATTGAACTCTTCGGCTGAAAAAGTAATAATAAATCCGGTCAGAGTATAATACTGGTATCAAAAAAAGAAAAAAAACAAAAGAAAACTGTACCGAATAAAAATACAATAATTTTTTTACTTACCCCCTGGTGTATGGTTAGACTCTCCATCTGAAAAAGTAATAATAATTCCAATCAGTATATAATATTGGTTTCAAAAAAAGATGGTACAAAATAAAAATAAAATAATTTCAAAATATGAGCTTTCTTTCAGATAACATATTTGGAGGGTCAAGTTGCAGCCCACAGATACCCCAGCACAAAGATGTCTTCATACATGTGAGCCATGGGGGGACAAAAAAAAAAAGAAGATATGGAATATGAAATAATTAAGATTTACTGGTGTTAAAAAAAGAAGGTACAGAATAAAAATAAATTATACAACTGCTTTTTGACT
Source organism: Acanthosepion lycidas (assembly GCA_963932145.1). Lineage (NCBI taxonomy): Eukaryota > Metazoa > Mollusca > Cephalopoda > Sepiida > Sepiidae > Acanthosepion > Acanthosepion lycidas. The sequence continues at coordinate 133,584,933 of OZ010572.1, forward strand.
TACCTCCCGGTGTATGATTGGACATTTGGGCTGAAAAAGTAAAAATAAATTCAATCAGTATAAAATACTGGTGTCAAAAAAAGAGGATACAGAATAAAAATAAAATAAGACAACTGCTTTTTTTACTTACCACCCGTTGGAAGGTTGGACTCTTCAGCTGAAAAAGTAATAATAAAACCAATCATATAATACTAGTTACAAAAAAAAGAAAAAAAAAAAAAGAAAAAAAAAAAAAAAAGAAAAAAAGAAGAAAAAAAGAGAGAAAAAAAAAAGAACCGTTACAGAATAAAAATAAAATAATTGAACTGCTTTTTGACTTACCTATCTGCATTTGATTGGACTCTTGGGCTGAAAAAGTAAAATTAAATCCAGTCAGAGTATCATACTGGTATCAAAAAAAAAAAAAAGAAAAAAGAAAAAAAAAGAAAAGAAAGAAAAGAAAACAGTAAAGAATAAAAGTACAATAATACAATACTTTTTTTACTTACCCCCTGGTATATGGTTCAACTCTCCATCTGAAAAAGTAATAATAATTCCAATCAGTATATAACATTGGTGTCAAAAAAAGACGGTACAAAATGAAAATAAAATAATAGAACTACTTTTTGACTTACCATTCTGTGTATGATTGGATTCTTGGGCTGAAAAAGTAAAAATAAATCCAGTCAGAGTATAATATTGGTGTCAAAAAAAAAAAAAAAAAAAAAAAAAAAAAAAAAGAGGTACAGAATAAAACAAAAATTATAAAAGTACTTTTTGACTTTTATTTTTTATTCCAGTAAGTCAAAGGGGCATCATAATGAACATCACGAAATGAATTTCATCAGTGTATTGGTAACAAAATGATGTCCTATGTATAGGGCATGTATGCCAAATATACATGTTCAACTGATCATTTATAGAAACAATGGACAACTATCAGGAGAACGTTGCTTAACATCTGTACAGAGATTTTATCAACCACTTGTGTTGCTGCAGCAATTTCACAGGTGAGGAGGAGTCCTATATGATATTTATTAGATCCCTATCTTTTGGTTTTTCAAACACCAAACAAAGGGGTTAAAAACAAAAGAGAGGCATAATAGGGAAAAAAGGTATTAAAGAGAAAAGGTAGAGGGTAAGATTTAGGTCTGACATCGTAACATGGTAGCTAACTTGCTCCCTAGATAGGAACCAAGTTATGACCCTTGATAGGAACTCTCTAGGACAACAGAGCAGAAAGGGGATTTCAAGATTGCCATCATGCATCCTTATATATCCTTTATCGAACTGTCAATCTACCAGTAATTCACTTGTTAGGCTTTATATCTATTATTATCTAACAGTACATAAAATGTATAAAGGTTCGAATTGTGTGTTCTACTTATTTGACACAGATAAGTACACCCAGTGACACAACAGAAAAATTAGAGAAAAATGAAAAGTAAAAAAAGAAAAGGGTTAGAGATTTAAATGAAAGAAATAGAAAGTTTTACTGCCATTGTCTTGTTACTCCTTTACTTCTGATCATTTAAAATTTCTTTATTTTAGTGTAATGCATACATAGTTGATGGGCACTATGGTATTGATATCTAAGCAATAATAATTAAACAATAACAGTAATAACAATAATATTAAATGTCATTGATATACTGTACCTTGCTGTCAAGCTTGAACTCTTTGCTGCCACATTTTTTTCTTACTTCTGCTGCTGCAGTTTTACTGTGAATCTTGACCCTAATTAAAACTTTTAGATATCCCTCCACTCTCACATTTAAGGGTCAGCTGGTTTCACTTTTTTTTTTTTTAAGTAATATGGACATTAATCTGGCTACATAATGTCAATAATAATAATTTATCCCGGAAATTCAAACAGAAAAAGGAAGCATGTCTAAGAACATTTGAAAGTGGAAATTTCACAACTCTTCCTATACTGAGAAAAAAGGAATTCACATTCATGCATCAATGGATTAAGACAATAATGACTATGTACAAGAGATGTCATAAAAGGTATAGAAGTTAGATGGCAATGATAATATTAGCTGTATCCTTATAAGGAAACTTTCAGCACTCACTGACCCTTCATTAAGAACAGTAAATGTTATGATCACTGTATTGTCTTATTTCAAACTGAGAGCCAAGCAAAAAAAAAGATTTGTGGATTATATAATGTTTTCAATCCCATTAAGTATGAAGTTAAGTTTGAAGACAGCATTCAATTTAAGAGAGTAACATATTCCATATGGCCATAATAAGAGAGTAACATATTCCATATGGCTATAATAAGAGAGTAACATATTCCATATGGCTATAATAAGAGAGTAACATATTTCATATGGCTATAATTATGCTAATACAAGAGGTGGTCAATTTTATATGAATAGATTTAGTGGTGGTGGTTGTGGTTAGCAGAGATTGTACCATGTTGGTGTTAATTTTAGAACAAAGAAAAAAATGAAGAACAATTCCTCTAATCAGTATAAGAATATATCGAGATGTAATGACTTTATTAAGTACCAAGTTTACAAATGACTTGGCAAAAGGAAGACAAGTAAAATAACAGAAAACATTTCAATATTAACATGAAGATTATGAATAACCTAAAGAGAACCAGTTTTCAATGTGATTTATAATGAATCACATTGGATTGTTTAAGTCTTTGCTTACCAGATCTTTGGATTTCAGTGTGAGTGAAACAGCATGGGGTGAAGTTTAATTGTTACTACAATTCTTTGGATAATGCTAATAAAAAGAAACATATATAAATAAAGCAAAAATGAATTTAATGTATTAGTGGAAAATATGTTCCTTCATTGTGAAAGGCTTGTATTCCCATTATAATTGGTGCATCTAAAGCAATAATCACTAATGAAAGTTATCAATAAAAGAATTTGGGATGGAAATGAACTTTAAAGATGGTAGATACTTTGAAAGAGGGTCAGCCTATATGTAAGATACATTGGGTCACTGCTTGATTGATTAGGACCACCATATAGTTAAGTAGACTGAAAATAATTTTATCTGGGTGGGGATTGACTGGTAGGTTTTATGTCTACTCCTTGAGTGGCTAGTAAAAATGATATCTCAGCGTTTCAAAGCACACACCTGCTAACCAAAAGTAGGGAAAAGGAAATTTATAATAAAAACTTTTGGGATCAAGCGACACTTAACCAGACGGTAGAGAATTCCGGACATAGGTTTATATAGTTAGGTGCCATTCTATATAGAGTAATCATAGAATGAGAAAAGAAAGAAGCTGACTATTCAAGAAGTCACATGAAGTGTAAGAGTTATGGAGAAAATAAGGAGAAATGGACAGTCACATTTCAAGCTCTTACTGGAAAACCACTTCATTATCAAGATAACACAATGTGGGATAAAGAGGGCTTCTAAACAGGAGTAAGGTCACTAGAGTTACCAGCATCTGGGGAAATATCCTTCACAATCCAGCAGGTCATACTTGAAACTAAGAAAACCAGCAGAGGACCTGAAGTAAAGCAGTCTTTTTATGAATTATGTTTGGGATTCAAAGCATTTTAATAATGTCCTTAGAATGACTGGCATCTAGGGTTATATCCTTCCCAATTCAGCAGGCTGTCATTGAAGCTGAGACAAACAGTAGAAGACCTGTAGTAATGATAGTGTCACATGCATACCACATTCAATATTTTAGAATCTATATTTACTAAACTATATATACTTGAACATGCAAAAAAGTTCTCAACCTAATCAAGGTGTTTGATCATCTGTTCAGATTTGGGAGGAGTGTTGGACTAAGAACCTTTCAGCACTTACTCATATAATATGCCACAGGCATTTGCATATTTTTTTGTTTGTAATATCTGTAAATTTTAGCTGTACAACAGTTATAATAAATACTGGTTGAGCTGCTACAAGTAAAGTGAGGAGTTACATCTTGAATGGAGTATGATTGTGGATATCAGAAGGATGAGACATTACATTTCTAAATTTGGAGAAAATTTGACATCTCTCAACCTCCATGTATAAACAAAAAAAAAATTGATGAAAGGTATTACCAGGCACTGTCAAGAGCACAGCCACCTACTGGTGGCATCTAACTAGAATAGTAATGATCGTTCATATCTAGCTAGAATCATCTGCAGTAAAAGACAAATGATACTGGCACAAATAAAGCACACATTCAATGCTGGAGATACATAGTGGATTCCCAAATGATACTAGTACCTCATCCCATAACTTTTAAGATGTAAAAATTAACCGAGTAAACATATTTAAAATCATGAAAATCAACCTCATTAAAATAAAGTAACAGAATAAGTTATAGAAATTATAGAATGTCTTTAACTTTTATCTGTACAAAAGTCATACTGAATACTGTATTGGTTCTTCATGGCAAGGTGACATGGATTATCCAAATTTGAAAGGAAGCACAAAGTGGATGAGACATTTTTGAAATTGCGAGAATGTTTAACAGCACTTGCTCTTAGCATTTTCATTAAGATCTGATGGAAGACATTACCACTTGCCAGTAGTTTCTGGCTAGAATTGTCTGCAGTAACAAACAAGTGAAACTGGATTGAAATAATGTCTGCATTCAATGCAGGAGATATGATATACATAGTGGAGTCTCACATGATACTAGTATCTTATACCATAATTTTTAGCATGTGAAAATTTACTAAGTTGACATAATTAAAATCATGAAATTATAATCATTATAATATAGATAAAAATCTGTATTTAACATTTGCCATCTCAGCATAATTCTCACAAGCATTTCTCTAATATCTATAACTTATCTGTATAAAGATTATACTGAATACTGTGTTGGTTGTTTGTGACAAAGTAACATGAATTATCCAAATTTGAAAGGGGGGAAAGTATGGATATGAGATGGTCACATTCTATTTATGAAATCATGGGAACATTTAGACATCCCTCAGTCTCAATATTTTCATGAGGAAAACCTGATTGAAGGCATTACTACCCACTAGTGGCCTCTAGATCAAATAAAGTCTGTAGTCAATGCATGAGATATGAGACAGAGCAGCAGTCCCCAACCTTTTTGCACCACAGACCAAAACAATTTTTCCACAGACTTGGATGTGAGTGTGTGTGTGGTGGTGGGGTCAGTGCCATCACATGCCTAACAAAACACAATAAACAGGACCTCGATAGTCAATAAAATGGAAAAAAGTTTTTATTCTTTCTGTGCAGTCAGTACCAAATAATCTGTGCCCCAGTGGTTGGGTACCACTAAGACAGAGGGCTCCTACACTATACTAGTAATCAGTCCCATAATTTTTGGCACATGAATTAACATAATTCAATTTATTAAATTAAAATCATTGAGGTATAGATAAAAATTATAGTTTGGAAATTTGTTGATAGGTTACTATTAATAATAACTATGGAGATAGTAAACTTTTATTGCTACTGCTTCTAGTGGCTGTGCTGATAGTTTTAAGATCATATTCGATATGACTGGTGTTAAAAATTCATATAATATTAAAAATAATAATCAAGAGTAATAAGTGAGTATGATGCAAAGGCTCCATATGCTTTTCTTTTGTTTGTTTGATGCCATACTGAGAATCATACTTATTATAAAACCCGTGTTGTGTGCATGTGTGTGTGCCTGTACGTTTATATATTGGATCAGATTTCCTATATTTTTCAACCGATTTCAACAAAACTTCACAGGACTATGTAAAATTACCTTGCAGTAGTTCTGACAGCGCCAAAAATTGGAAAAACAATTGTTTTTGCACGAAATCAATTTGAAAACACGATTAAGAGGCATCGCTGTTGCGAGAATAAAAGGGGGACAACTCATATCGAATTATACTTATTATAAAACCCAGGTTGTTTGTTTGTGTGTGTGTGTGTGTGTGTGTGTTCATTTATATATGGGATCGGATTTCCTACATTTTTCAACCGATTTCAACAAAACTTCCCTTTTTTTTTGGCAGGTAGTGTTTCTTATTGTCTTGCACACTTTTTTCTTTATTTTTACATTCAGAATGCTTTAAAAATTCCATTTACAAGACAATTGTTTATAATAAAATTCTATTCAATTGGTAGACTCATAACAATTGAAAACAATGTTTTTGGGTTTGACCAATTCGTAAAAAAAAACCAAAAAAACCCCCCCAAAAAAATTAAGTAAACAATAATCATTGTCAATTTCATTTTTCAGTCTTTATGATGGTCGATACTTGATCTATCTCTTACTGTTACATCCCCGGGCAATGCCGGGCTCTACTGCTAGTATACAATAATTTTTATTTATAATTTAATTTTTTTATAATTCTAATAATCTTTTGCATTAGATTTGAATGCTCTAAATTGATTGTATGCTGTTTTTTTACAGACATTAAATTTTGCCTTTGATGTTTGTGTAAAGTGTAAAAAAATCAGTTTTTTTTTTATTTTTCACCTTCAAGGTTGTTTTTTTCTGGTCAATTTAAACTCAAAACTGGCTCTGAAGTATTATCTATGAAACAAAAAAAAATTTCATCGAAATTGGATGAAAACTGTTGAAACACATAAACAGCATCTAATCACACACACACACACACATATATATATATTTTGAGAATTATAGATTTAGATGGAATGAAGACATAACAGTTAAGAATGAAATTTGAAGAGAGTGAGTTATCAAAATTTTTATTAACCTACCCAAATATTTCCGAGAACTTATCATTGCGAAAATACATTTTCATTATTTGCCTTTACTGAAACTAAGTATAGAAACAGGAAAAATGCAGAGAATGATATGAAGCTGTAAGTTACATCGATCATGGCCAACTTTGAAAAGCTTTGCATCTAAAGACTACAGATGCATTTTAGTCATAAAATCTGTAAATAGATTGACAATATATTTTTTGGAAACATTGTTAAAAGTAAGTTCATTCTTTTTTAATCAAAGATTACATTGTTAGGGCTCTGCAAAAAAAAACTAAAAAAAAAAACAAAAAAAAACAACAAAACTTTATCCTGCTGAAGGAATTCATAACACTGAAGTTAGGGAAACCCTGCATTAGAAAAATAAAACTTGTGTCTCAGGATCTCTCATTATTGCCACCATCAACTTTGGAAAATAAACAAAAATCTACACCATTTTTTTTTAACTCTGCTTACATATGTGGGATCCCCAATGTTAAAAAGCTTTGTTCCACATTTGGAATGAGTAAGTGTTCTCTTTAATATCATACAAGCAAGTATGATTAATGTTAAAAAAAAATAAATAATAGTAATAATAATAATAAAAATGAATGAATGCTAAGAATGAGAAGTGTGCAATACAACTGAGACTTGTTTCACTGGATCTCTCATTAAAGTTACCAGAACCTGGTGACTTTTTTGGTATATCAGCTCAATGAGTAAAAGAACAGAAAGATCAAAAATAATTTCTCTCCTTTAAATTCACAAATTTTTCCAGAGAAGTGAATGATGCCGTCTTCTTAGCTGAGCTAAAAATTCTTAATTTTTTTCTTCATGAAATTACTTTTAAAATGTGGAAAAAAAATCAGGTTTCAAGGGGAATTTCCACAAGTTAGAAAGCATATAATCAAGCTGACATTCTTAAAATTATGAAAATAGGCATGCACAAAAATTGTAACTGATAAAATTCATTGATTGGCTACAATCAATCTTAAAAGATAAAAATAAAAGCTTTCTATTGCTTGGACAGATAAAGCAGTTTTGCTGATTTAACTACTCTTTTCTAACACATTTGGACATACCAGTAACAGTATTTTTTTTTTTAAGATAATTAACAATGGTACAGAGTGAAAAGAAAATTGCAACTTAGTAAAAATATGATATTTTTAAATTAACAACATCAGCATTACCTGAAAAATCTGTCTTGATTTTAAAAGTCACAGATTTAAGAGCCAGTATATATAAAGAGATGAAAAAGTAATTTAAAATTGGCATAAATTTCTAGAAATAAGAATTTTATACTTAACCACTCTTCTATAACTAATTTATTAACATTATCTTACATTTAAAATAATTTACTTTCCATGACATTAATGAAGAGTTGACATCAATAGTGTTTTTAAAACATGCATGGTGGGGATTCTTGACCATATCCACCATGTTTTTGTTCTTTCTTGTCTTGAAGTCATAATGCTATAATCACTTGACTGTGTCCCTTTTGTATGTGAACACAATTCTTACTTTGAAAACATTTTGCCTTATTACTGTTGCTTTGCCTAGTTTTGACTTGCATATATATTGTTTCCTTTGTATTATTTTGCCCTGTTCCTTTTCTTCCATTTTTTTTTGTTTATTGAGAATTTTGTCAATTACACTTAACCACAGAGAATTACTCCACAATTATTTAATGAAAAGGACTCTAATTCAACTGATGTATAATTATTGATTTACAATATTGAAAAATAAAAAAATGAAACAAATTAACAAATTTAAAGAATCAACAAAAAATATTTACATTATCCAACGCTTCAAAATAATTTAATGAAGATTCAACATAATATTACATGTTTCAATGGTACTGAGTTATTTAAACCAAAGCAAACTCGTTAAAAATTAATAACACAAGTTGCTAAACTGGTTATAACTCACCAGAGAGACTTTATTGCAGGCGTTTATAGAGATTAAATGTTAAAATTATGAAGTGAAATCATGAAAATATAGATAAAAATTTACATTTTAAGCAATTCATTGATTGGCTATCATCAGTAAGAACTGCAAGGAAAGTAACTTTATATAACTACTACTACCACCACCTGTACAAATAAAGTAGTTATGAGAAAGTGCTTTTCGTAGGCATTCTCTGATCCACTATTTTCTCAGTTAATCAGTGCAAAATACCAATGACAAGACATATTTTCAAGAGATTTGATAATGGCACAATTGGAAGAGAGAAGTAGAATTTTGTAAAAAATAAAATTCTGTACTTACCGATGTAACCATTTCTTAAAATACCTGGAGAAAAAAAAAAAAGAATATTAAGAATAAAAATCTCAAAAAAGCATTTCTATCTTTATATAAATAAATGTCAAAAAAGAATTTTAAAGTGGTAGGATTTTCTGGAAATAATCTACAAACATGTATTTTATCCAACATTTAAAAATAATATCTTTTCCAATATGTAGTAATAATATGCCATGAGTTTTAGCATATCAGCGTAATTGAGTTGATATGATCAAAATTTGCAGACTATAATAATACATTATAGTTGAAAGTTGTACTTTAAGAATTTCATTGATTTCAATAACATCTGTGGTATAATTAGATTTTTTTTATTGTTACTACAACTTTCTGGTAATATAAATTAGTTATGGTAGAGTGGTTTTCTCATATGTTCACTCAGAGACTATATTCTTGGCCAATCATTGTAATATTCCAGTAATAATGTCAAATAATTTTCAAATTATTTGACAATAGTACAAAGGTCAAAGAGTAGTGTGTATTGGTAAAATATGAGATTACTTACTAATCTATTTCCAAAAAATGTGAATATAAGAAAATTAAAAAAAAGAATCACAAAAAGGCAGAAGAAATCATATTTCATATACAAAAATATCAAAGTAATTTTAGCATGTCAGTGTAATTGATTTGCTGTGCTTAGAATTTGAATAAAATCATTAAGATGTTAATAAAAATTGTATTTTTTAAAATTTATTCAGTGCTTCCTATCAATGTAAGTTTGGCAGATAAATTATTCATGAGAGAGAGTTCTTTTCTCATAGATTCACTCATCCACTATTTTCCTGGTCAAGTAGTGTGACATACCAGTGACAAGGCATATTTTCAAGAGATCTGATGATGACAGAAAGTAAGAGGGAAGTAGAATTTTGTAAAATATAAAATTCTGTAATTTCTCATATGCTAAAAAAGTGGAGAAAATATGAATATTAAAAACAAAAATTTCAAAAAGAATTAAAGATTTCTATCTCATACAGATAAATGTTAAAAAAAATAATTTCAAATCTAAAAACATATACTTTATTCAAAATTTAAAAAATAATATCTCTTCCAATATGTAGTGATAATATGCAATGACTTTAAGAATGTCCGCATAACTGAATTAATATGTTTACAATTTGAATAAAATCATTAAAATCTTGATAAAAATTCTATTTTTAAAAACTTATTCATTGCATCCTATCAATAATGAGCTAATACAAGTTTAGCAAATAAATTATTCATGAGAAATTTTCTGGGTTAAGCATTGTGACAGACAAGTTATGAGGATTATTTTTCAAATGATCTGACAATGGCAGGATGGTCAAGGAGTAACGGACATTGGTAAATATAATATTAAGTATTTACCAATCTGACTACTTGATAAAAATATGAAGAAATCACAAATAAAAAAAAAAAAAAACATCTCAAAAAAGGTTAATGAATATTTCTTGGACAAAAATATCAAAATGTAATTTCAAATTAGTAAAATTTCTGGAAATAACAATCTTAAAATTCTGTATTTTAGCCAACATTTAAAAATAACATTTTTTTCAGATTGTAATGTTAATATCCCATGACTTTTTGGCACATCAGTGCAAGCGAGTTGACATGCTTAAAATTATGAATATTATTAAAACTTTAAAGATAAAGATTTATATTTTAAGTAATTTATTGATTGGCTATCGGTAAGAACTTCAAGGAAAGTCACTTTTATTACTATTACAACTATCACGTGCGTAGATAAAGTTGTTTTGAGTGGGTGGTTTTCACAAACATTACATCATGCAATCATTGTGATATAGCAGTAACAAGCAATAGTAGTATTAGTACAGATGAAGTAGATTTGAGAGAGTGATTTTCTCAGGTATTCTCTTATCTACTATTTTCTTGGTCAACCAGTGTGATATATCAGTAACAAGGAATAATCTCAAGAGATCTGACAATGGCACAAGTGTAAGAGGGAAGTTGAATTTTGTAAAATATAAAATTCTGTACTTACCATTCTGAACATGTCCTAAAAAAAGTATAGAAAATATGAATATTAATAACAAAAATCTCAAAAAGGATAACAGATTTCTATCCCATAAATAAATATCAAAAGAAAATTTAAATTGGCAGAATTTTCTAGAAATAATAATCTATAAACATATATTTTATCCAACATTTAAAAATAACACCTTTTCCTATATATAGTGCCAATATGTGATAATGTTTAGCATGTCAGTTGGCATACTTAAAATTATGAAAATTAAACCTTTAAAATAAAGATAATGATATATTTTGAATAATTCATTGATTGACTACTATCAGTATGAAATACAAAGAAAGTTACTTTTTATAGCCAGAATCACCACCATAAAATAATTTTGATGGAGAGGTTTTCTCAAGTATTCTCTCACTCATTATTTTCTTGGTTAACCAATGTGACATACAAATGACAAGTAATATTTTCAAGAGATCTGACAATGACTCCAAATGGTAGAGAGAAATAGAATTTTATAAAATATATAATCCTGTACTTGGAACATCTCCTAAAAAAAGTATATCAAATATGTATATTAACAAAAATCTCAAAAAAGATTAGGGATTTTGATCTTTATATAAATAAATGTTAAAAAAGAAATTTCAAATTGGCAGTGTTTTCTGGTAATAAACTATAAACATGTACTTTATCCAACATTTAAAAATAACATCTTTTTCAGATTGTAATGTTACTATCCCATGACTTTTTGGCACTTTAGTGCAAGCAAGTTGATATGCTTAAAATTATGAAAAATTAAACCCTTAAAGTAAAGAGAAAGATTTATATTTTAAGTAATTCATTGATTGGCTACTATCAGTAAGTACTGTAAAGAAAGTCACTTTTATAACTGCTACTACTTTTACAGATGAAGTAGCTTTGAGAGAGTGGTTTTCACAGGGATTCTATCATGCACTATCTTCTTGGTCAACCATTGTGACATACAAGTGACAAGGCATATTTTCAAGTAATTCATTGCTTGGCTACAATCACAAAGAACTGCAAGGAAAAAAGTTACTTTTTATAGTCACCACCACAACCATAAAAGTAGTTTTGAGGGAGAGGTTTTCTCAGTCATTCTCTCACCAATTATTTTCTTGGTTAATCAATGTGACATACAAGTGACAAGGCATATTTTCAAGAGATCTCACAATAACATAAAATGGAAGAGAGAAGTAGAATTTTGTAATATATAAAATTTTGTACTTACCATTTGGAACATCTCCTAAAAAGGTAAATAAATTATGAATATTAAGAACAAAATATCTCAGAAAGGATAACAGATTTCTATCTTTTATATAAATAAATGTCAAAAGGAAATTCAAATTGGCAGGATTATCTGGTAATAAACTACATATATGTATTTTAGCAAACATTTAAAAATAATATCTTTTCCAATATGTAGTATCAATGTTCATGTCTGCATAATTGAGTTGATATGCTTAAAATTTGAATAAAATTTTTAAAATCTTGATAAAAATTGTATTTTTAAAAACTTACCATTTCGAACATCTCCTATAAGGGGATAGAAAATATGGATATTGACAAAAAATCTCAAAAAAGATTAGGGATTTCGATAAATAAATGTTAAAATGTTTCAAATTGTTAGGATTTTCTGGTAATTATTTTATCCAACATTTAAAAATAACATCTTTTTCATATTGTAATGTTACTATCCCATGACTTTTTGGTACATCAGTGCAAGCGAGTTGACATGCTTCAATTTATGAAAAATTAAACCCTTAAAGTAAAGTGTTGTGGTAGGATCCACCTAATTTGCATAGTGGAGTACCGACCATATAAATATGGTTGGTACCAAGAAAAGAGAGGGGAGGAATCAAGAGATTCTGAGACCGAGAGACAGACTCTCGGCGACTGTCGAACTCTCTGCATTAGCAGAGGGGAACCCAGACGAAGCTTTGCCGAAGGGCAAGGTTTCGTCCGGGGAGGTTGACAGGGCCTGAACCCGTCTAGGCGGGTTCAGAAAGGCCATATTTTTGGCTGAGCCTACGGGCTCGGGGATACCCACATTAAAACGGCCTTGTGTCACATTCGATCCTCGTGGGTGGATTGATAAATACAGGAATCAAGAGATTCAACCAGAGACTCTGCCCGACTGCGACTCAGTCAACACATTCTCCAGGAACGGTCTTTCCAGGAATATACAAAAGACTATATGTAAATATTGTGTACACTTTCTTGTTTCAATACATTTTGTTCTAAGTACATTTTGTGTTGCATTATTATTCCATGCATTAGTCAAGTTTCAACATAAAGATAATGATATATTTTAAGTAATTCATTGATGGACTACTATCAGTAAGAAATACAAGGAAAATTACTTTTTACAGCCAGATAACCACCATAAAAGTAATTTTGAGGGAGAGGTTTTCTCAGGTATTCTCTCACCCACTATTTTCTTGGTCAACCAATGTGACATACAAATAACAATATTTTCAAGAGATCTCACAATATGGAAGAGAGAAGTAAAATTTTGTAAAATATTAAGTTCTGTACTTACCATTTGGTATATCTAAAAAAGTATAGAAAATATGAATATTAATAACAAAAATCCCAAAAAGTATAACAGATTTCTATCTCATATAAATAAATATCAAAAGAAAATTTAAATTGACAGAATTTTCTAGAAATAATAATCTATAAACATATATTTTATCCAACATTTAAAAATAATACCTTTTCCTATATATAGTGCCAATATGTGATAATGTTTAGCATGTCAGTTGGCATACTTAAAATTATGAAAATTAAACCTTTAAAGTAAAGATAATGATATATTTTGAATAATTCATTGATTGACTACTATCAGTATGAAATACAAAGAAAGTTACTTTTTATAGCCAGAATCACCACCTTAAAATAATTTTGAGGGAGAGGTTTTCTCAAGTATTCTCTCACCCACTATTTTCTTGGTCAACCAATGTGACATACAAGTGACAAGTAATATTTTCAAGTAATTCATTGATTGGCTACAATCAGAAAGAACTGCAAGGAAAAAGGTACTTTTTATAGTCACCACCACAACCATAAAAGTAGTTTTGAGGGAGAGGTTTTCTCAGGCATTCTCTCACCAATTGTTTTCTTGGTTAACCAATGTGACATACAAGTGACAAGGCATATTTTCAAGAGATCTCACAATAACATAAAATGGAAGAGAGAAGTAGAATTTTGTAATATATAAAATTTTGTACTTACCATTTGGAACATCTCCTAAAAAGGTAAATAAATTATGAATATTAAGAACAAAATATCTCAGAAAGGATAACAGATTTCTATCTTTTATATAAATAAATGTCAAAAGGAAATTCAAATTGGCAGGATTATCTGGTAATAAACTACATATATGTATTTTAGCAAACATTTAAAAATAATATCTTTTCCAATATGTAGTATCAATGTTCATGTCTGCATAATTGAGTTGACATACTTAAAATTTGAATAAAATTTTTAAAATCTTGATAAAAATTGTATTTTTAAAAACTTACTCACCATTTCGAACATCTCCTAAAAGGGGATAGAAAATATGACTATTAACAAAAATCTCAAGAAAGATTAGGGATTTCGATAAATAAATGTTAAAATGTTTCAAATTGTTAGGATTTTCTGGTAATTATTTTATCCAACATTTAAAAATAACATCTTTTTCATATTGTAATGTTACTACTCCATGACTTTTTGGCACATCAGTGCAAGCAAGTTGACATGCTTCAATTTATGAAAAATTAAACCCTTAAAGTAAAGATAATGATATATTTTAAGTAATTCCAGGGGTGATATACTGGAAGACCTAAGTAGATTCATTTTAATAGAATTCCCTAAGAAGCCAGGTGCAAATGAATGAACTCCAACTCATCCTAATGAGTCATATAACAAAACTTACATCAGAATAATGAATAGAGTGCATAGAAAAATTAGGCAATGCTTTTTCATTACACTGGAATAAGTAATGCAATATTTATACTCAGAATTATATTAAAAAGAGCAATACCAATGCAGAAGGATATATAACTATATTTTATAGATTATGCAAAAGCATTTGATAAAGTATGTTTCAAAGAACTGTTGGAACTGCTTAGTAACCTTAATATATTTGGGAAAGATATAAGAATAATCCAGGATCTATACTAACAGCAAACCACCTGCATACAGATAGAACATGAATTCAATAAATATACAAAAATAGAAAGAGGTTTAAGATAAGGATGTGTCTTCCCACTGGATTTATTCAATCTATATAATGAGTGAATTCTGAGAGAATTAGTTTTATCATGATTCATTATTGGTAGCACAAATCTTAACAATATAAGATATGCAGCTGAAACAGTGTTGGTTGAAGACATGGAAAAGAAACTACAAGAACCCTTAGAGAAGGTAGTGAAGGAAAGTGCGAAGAAAGGACTAAACATCAGTTGCAAGAAGAAAGAATGCATTGGTGTTAGCAAAAAGAACAGCTCAACATTCAAATTACATAATGAAGACAGCAAAATCAAATAAGTGCAACAATTGGATTTCCAGAGAAGTGTTTTAAGAGAGGATGGAAAGTGTGAGACTGAAATCTGAAGGTGCACTGGGATAGTGAATGAAGCCTACCAAAAGTTAAGCAAAGTATTAAGAAACAGGAAAATTTTGCGAGAAACAAAGAAAAGCATACTGAACTGTTGTGCAATATCAGTCCTCCTATTATTTGGCAGTGAATATGGGACAATCTCCTCACAGATGAAGCAACAGAAATGTTGTTCTATAGAAGGATGCTGAGAATACCATAGACTGAATATATAAGCAATGACAAGGTTTTAGAGAAAAGGGAAACAAAAAGGACACTTATGCTTAACATCAGAAAGACATAGTTAAAATTTCTAGGGCACATAATGAGGCAAGAAGGCTTGGAAACATTGAAACTCATAGGACAAGAAGGACAGAAGAAAACAGTGTATAACCTAACAAGCTTGGGTAAATGGATGGCAGAACAGGGTTTTGGAGAGATGACAAAATGACAAAATTTACTAAGATCTACAAAAGACAGAGAACCCTGATTGGCAACATCCTGAAGGAGTCCCACATAGAAGAATAATGTCAATATGGGCTATAGACGAAATAGTTACTAAAATTAGAGGAAAGACATTTTAATATAAGAACATGACATTGACATGGAAATGATTTTCAATAATCATTTTGTCATACTGATATTTGAAAGCAGTAGTAAGTAGTTCTTTAAATCAAGAAGTTGAGTCCGAGGAAGATAACTGAAACATCCGGAAGAGGCATGGTACGTAGAACTAGAACAATCTACCCTAGTGGATGAAATAAAGAGTTCGGTTCAAAATTCCAATTACCTACAAAAGGCTGGCACATACAACAGCTGAAATGTGAATATGGTGATAAAGATGAGTACAACAGTACAAACAATATAAATAATGTAAATAATTAAAATATCTCATCTCAGAAATACAGATATTTAAAGCCTAGTTTTGACCATCACCTTGAAAATAATCCCTTGCCTGCTGTTTACAGACTGACTTGCAAATGTTCAGATTCGTTAAACTTCTAGGTAGCACCTAAGCACATGTACATAAATTTTTCATCCTGTTTCTCCCCTCTCATTCGACTTCATGGCTCACTAAGATTAACTTTGTAAATATTAAGAAATACTTACCAAAACAGCAATACTTCTTCCAATAAATTATTATTATAATACTGCTGCTGATGATGATGATGATGAAAATACCTGGAAAGAAGCAAATAAATTTATGCTTTTATTTCTGTTTATTAATAAAACAATGTTTGGAATTACTCTACTTGTCTGCCAAAGAATATTTGCTACTGGTTCCTACAGAGTGTTACCAAAGCAGTATTAAAAAAAACGACCCAAAAGTGTTATTCTCTTGAGCCACAAGATACCTTAGAATTCCTCAACCCCTTTAATGAGAACTTTTTTCTTTTTTATGTGCCATGTCCTTTCAGGACATAGGCGACCATGGCTCTCCACCTCCCTCTATCCCTTGCAGCTCTCAACAAGTTCCTTCCATCTGCTTCCTCCCCCCCAGACCACATTCTGTCATCTACTTGCTTAAGCCCACCAGGTATGTCATGCATTGTATTCCCTTGTCTCTCTTTCCCTCTATTTGACCTGTGAATATCAGGTCTTCCTTCCTCATTATGTGTCCCATAAACTTCAGCTGCCTCTTCCTGATATTAAGTATAAGCCTCCTCCTTGTTTGCAACCTCTCTCGGTCCATGATATCGTCAGCATCCTTCTGTAGAACCACATCTCTGTCGCCTCCTTCATCTTTGAGGAAATTGGCCAACATTCACTGTCATATTCTTTTCTTTGTTACCAAAGAAATCCTTCTGTCTCACAATACTCTGCCCAGCTTTTGGAATGTGTTCTTGGCCATCCCAATATGTCTATGAATCTCAGTGTTGCACTTACCATTCCCTGTCAAGACACTTCCCAGATATTTAACCCATTAAACAATAAACAGAATACTACACAGCATACAAGCACTAAGCTTATGTGACTAGACATGGATATATCTAATAATCGTACCGAACTGACAAGTAAGAAATATTTCTCAAATATAAGTCTCTCGACATTTTTATAGGAACTTCACGCACATGTAAATAGTATAAGAATACCTTTACTTACACGCCTTCATTCAACACTTGTTTTCAAGAAATACAAGAATGACTTCCAATGAATTGTACACTTTGATAGTTTAAGCTTATAGCAACAGATACACACTGATGTCATATCTTACAAGACATTTTGTTACTAGTTAACAAAGAAAATTAAAAAAGAAATTCTTGTGTGGAGCTGTAAATTGAGGGACAAAAGATTTCAGTTTTTAGTCAATCAGGTGGCAACCATATTGAATATTTAATGAGATAAAGAATCTTAATTTGCATAATTTCAAGATAATTTTGAGAAAGGAGCAAGTAATGTTGTAGACGTAATTATACATTTCTTTTACAAAACTTACATTGCCTGCTGTTGAGGCATATATACCTTATCAAGACTGTGAAATGCCAATCCCTCCCATTTGTTCTAATTCCAAACTCTCATAGACATATATAAGCAGGAAGGGAGTCAGCTTCAAGTCAACTCAGCACCAGAAAAAACATAAGTTTATCATAACCAAATAAAAGTAATTTATTAAGGAATAAAACCTTAATTAGTGAATATTTAAATTATTTTTAATAAAGTAAATTGCAAAGAAATTTATTTTTTAATAAAGTGAAAATATTCACTAATCAAGGTTTTGATTCTTAATAAATTGCTTTTCTTCAGTTATAATTTATAAGTTTTTATTATTAAATAAAGATGGTTTATTATTATTATCATTATTATTATAAAAAGTTATGTTTTTCTGAAGAAGAGTTGTCTCGGTCTTGAGTTGTCCCAGTGCTCAGTCAGTAGTATTGTCTTGCATCCATATATCATATATTGGATGAATAAATAGCTTTATCTTCCCAGACCAAAACAAAATATTAAATAAGTGACATAAACAAATCCTCCCCCAAATTTTTTACTATGTTAATAAAACATTGAAAACCAAAAAGAATAAATAAATATAAAATAAAAAATAAAAATAAAAAACAAGTAAAACAAATTAACCCAAATAAATAAACAAGCTACTCCTGCCAAAATAGCTGCCAGAATGTATTACCCACAATGCACCAGTGTCCTAAATAAATAGTTGAGAAAAATCCAACATTCGCAGCCTGGTGATTGCGTCTATCATGAAACAGCCTGTCACCTCTGAGTGTTGACTACAATGTTCACTTTTATATATATATATATATGAGAGAGAGAGAGAGAGAGAGATAGATAGATATTGGCTGTTGACTCACAAAGCGAGAATGACCATCACTGACATGGCCAGTCCATCAGTTAAAATCCCCACCCCACAACACTGCATTCATTGGTTGTATGAATGACAATGGCTCATAAAGCCAGCCATCAATCTGCACTTCTTGTTACATATATGGCATATCAAATCATCTCCAGGTAATGGAAGTTGACTTCAAACATCATCACTTCCAATGTGTCTTGTTATATGCCTTGTCAGTGTCGACCTGAACTTGCACACCCTAGTGCAAGTCAGGCATTCAAAGCATGCCATTACAAAAAGCAACATATACAATAGACTGTTGGTGTTAGTATGATTTCTGGTGACTTAGCAGATCCGCCCTAGACAGACATATCCGATTGCATTGGGCACATGGATAGGTTGGCATCTCATAGCAATTCAGGGATCTTTTCTGAACCCCTCTCTTCAGTTCTGCATATTTCTGTGATGTCTCATGGAAGATCTTGACACCAACAGCAATACCAGATCTTCTAGAAACATGGTCTTCAGCTAGAGTTTCCCAGTTATCCAGACCAATATTGCACTTGTATAGTGGCTCTTTAAGGCAATCTTTGTAACAAATTTTTGGTTTGTGCTGTGGTCTTTTTTCCATTTCCAATTCCCCATACATTAATTGTTTTGGAATTCTGTCATCGTCAAAAGAGCAGTGGTGGTTGAGAGTGCTACCAAGATATACAAATTTGTTGACTAACATCAACATAAATTGATAGCTCTATACACTGAATTCCTTGGGAGGTTGATGTCTTGTCAAGGCTGATGGACAGTCCAAAAGCCTTACATGATCCTGATAGTCGATCCATGAACTCTTGTGTGCTGAATTGTGTGTGACCAGGTTACAGTCATCGGCATAGAGAAAGTTGTGCACTAAACTCAAAATGACTTCTGTCCTTGCTGCAAAACTACATATGTTGAAAAGCTTTCCAGTTGACCTGTACCTTATCATAATACCATCATCGCAGTTCCCGAATGCACCAAGCAGTACATTTGCAAAGTAGATAGAAAACATTTTAGGAGCCAGAAGATTGAGGTCAGGGGACACATGCAGTCCATAGTACTAGTCCTCTGTTACCTAGCTATTTTTCATGGTAGATGTCAGCCAGTGCATCACGAACAATCTGATTAAAATGTGCTGGAACCATGTCATGCATGAACCACATCCATCTTTATATGGGAGAAGATACGGACCTACCAGACAGTCACACATTAATCATAAACTGATGTTGATGTCTAGCCTGTATTGTACCATGGCGATTGTGATCTGCCCAAAGGTTGGTTGTGTAAAATTGTTCTTCCATCTCTTCCAAATGTTGCCTCATCTATAATGTAACCATCTCTTCTCAAACAGCTTCTTCTTCTGCACTTCCTGTCTGTGGAATTTCCTTCCTCTTACTTCCTCTGACTAATCTTCAAATTTTCAAGTGTAATGTCAATCAACATCTGAGCTTGTTCCCTGTCCTTATCTGTATCCTTTTCTCAAACATGCCTCTTTACTTTTTTTCTGAATCCTCTGTAACCCCCTTGCGTGCTAGTGGCACTCCTGACTTGCTTGGGGTGAATTGTCTTAAAAAAGACAAAACTGAAGAGACAAACAACAGATTGGCAGATCAACAGTTTGTGCAATAAACCATCAGCAAAACTTCTCCCATGCTGAGTCATCAGAGGGTGAAAAACCCTGTACATGTTGCAAATGATACAGATACAGAACCAATAATATTGCTCATTCTTCTTTGGATCTTATCAAGGAGCTCCAGGAAAATAGCAGGGTTACCGGAGAATATATGATAGCAATATTCTAAGCATGGATGAATGGTAGCCATAGATATGCAAGATAGATTCTGGAGAGAAAAATTACTTCACCTGACACAGTGAACCAACTTTCTTAGCAACTTATCTAGCAATGGATTCAATGCAGATTTTCACCTTATGTGTTATAGTGGAACACACCTATTCTATAGTTAATAGACTCTCCCACCTATAATAAGTAGTAGTAGTAAGAGTAATGCTGAAGGGCTCAGAGAGTTGGTCAGTCAGTCGATGTCGGACGACCGTTAGTTGGATATTAAAGTATCAGACACCACAACTAGATTGCTGCGTCATTAACTATTATATCAAGTTCCTAACGTTTTGTACGTTGAACCTATTTTAGGATCGACTTAGTGAAATACAAGCCTCCACTGTGAAACTACTCTACCACATTATGTCAGCTGAGAACATTAGCCTGAGAAGGTGCAAGGAGTCACTTTCTTGGAGGATAGCATCAGGCATGCTGATAGAAGGCAGAGAAGGGTCTCTCAAATGATTAATGGAGAGCAGTTTAGTTTTGCAAGCATTAAAATTGACAAGCCATCTTTTGTGTCAGTTATGAACAGTCTTGAGCTTGTTTTGTACAACAGTTGTAATTTTGACCTTGTCTGATTGATCAGCCTTACTACTGAGGCAGAAGTAAATGGTAAATGGTAGTGTTGTCAGTGTAGATGCTAAAATTAAAAACTGTGTAGGACCAAGGATGGAGCCCTGGGGGACATCTGCGTTATTATGAAAGGATGTAGATGAGTAGCCATTCAGGACAACATTCATTTCACAATTTGATAGGAATGATTGTATTAGCTCAAAAATGTGCCTGGAGATATTGTAGCTTTTAAGCTTGTGAAAAAAGACCTGAATTCCAGGCCCTGTCAAAGGTTTTCAACATGTCCACTGCTTCTGGGCTTCACTGTTTTTATCTAGTGCATGACAGACTCTTTCTGCATTGGTAGTACATCAGCAGGTGATCTGGAGAAAATGAAAGCTGTATTTGTCTGCTAGCCTGAATATTCAAGAAAAACCTTTTTAAAGAAAAATATGCACTCTCTGGCAGGATTCAAACCCTACACCCCCCCGGGTAGGGGGGAAACCATCATTAGATCCTGTGTGCTTTAGACCTCTCAGCCACAAAAATGGGTCAATTACCATGCAAGTTGAATAGTGTCTTTAAATGCAAATCTTTCCCCATTTCTCTCTCATATCTGCTCAGTTTTGTATCCTAATGTACCATATTTGACAGCATATAAGTTGCACATTTTCTTTTACTAAAAAATATCTTTTAAAACTCCCATGTCTTATATGGCATATGTAGGTTTAAAATTTGTGATAGTCATCCAAAATTAGGTACCTGGCAACGTCTATTAGCTTAGTCTTTAGAGTAACTTTCATATACCTATCATCATTATTTAAAAGGCTATTATGCAGATTAAAAGTGTTATCATTGATAATATTCATTATATTAATTTCATCACGTTTAATATTAGTACTTTGTTTCACTAAAATTATATGCAATAAATTCAAATTATATATTTGTAAAATATATTTGTTTCATTAATATTTTTCTTGCGATAACCTCCAGTTGTATTGGTATAAATACAATCAGAATGTTTATATTCTAATTATTCGAGTAAGACATTTACAAGATGCAGGTTGTACAGATCATATAACAGATACAATAAAGTTTTTATAGGCTTGTATCCTTTTTTTCCTATTATATTTTGTTTAATTGTAATCATGGCTTGTTTAAGCAAAATAATACCTCATAAATATAGCCTAGGCAGTACCATTTACTAATAATTTTACTAATTACTAATTTTTTCTTGATTTGCCCTGCTGAAATTGGGGTGTGTCTTATATGCCATCGAATATGGTAAACGAAACAATTTCTAAAAAAGTGATGGATTTTTATTTATTAAACTAACAGCATACATATATACTTATTATTCTACAGCTTGAATTAATATTCTTTAGTGATTTTAATAAATAAGTAAATGAAAAAGATTCCATACCTATCGGAAGAAGTATTTCCAAAAGATACAGTTTGGTTTTGACTGAAAAAAAAAAATAAATAAAAAAAATAATGGTTATAATTTGGATATATTTATTGATTTTTGACACTGTTGTCAGAGTGAACAGACATGTTTTTTGCAGTGTTCAAAGAACGCCTTGCTGTATTTTAAAAAGGGAAACCTTGATTATTTTAATTATCCATTTATTGTTATATTATAATTTTTAATTATATTATGAAATTATAATCTTTATTAAGATTAGTCATGGCATATATCGAATGTTTCATTTTTAAATAAGTGTTATTTAGCAAGTTTAATTAAGAATGTCTCACTAATTATTATAATATCAAGAACATTGTATTTGTTAAATTATACATTGACATGAATGATTCTACTCTATATTTAAGCATGAAATTTTTTTTTTTATGAAAGCGGATGTAATTTTTGAAATTACAGGAAAATCATTTCAAGTTGTAATTGTTTTGTTCATTGCTGACTATTGGTTCGGTATCAAAGATTTTCTTTCCCTATTATTTATCATTCAAACATTTTTAACATTTGCCTATAATTTTATTCTCTTTTCTTTTTTATATCCATTGATTGTAACATTTTTTTTATAGCTGAGGATGAATTTTCAAATTTGTAGGAAAAGCATTTTGAGTCATAACATTATTCTGTTTTCTTTAATATCTTTTTTTATTGGTTCAGAATAGTCAATTTCTTCTATTATTTATCTTTCAAATATTTTCAACAACAAAAATAATAAAGAAGCAATTGTCTCATATATTTGATGATATTGCATACTTTTATTCTTATTTATTAATTGATATCTACTATTATCTTTTAAAATATATATAATAATAATTCTTAAAGTGGTACATTTGATAACAGACTGTATACACTGACATCTAGTGTGAAATATTTATATTTTTTGGATAGATGAAACTTGTTAGTCTGGGGTGGTGGTCCATCTAAGAGAAGGAAAACTGATTTTAAAACAAGACTGCCTTGCAGCCATACTGAGTCACAAAAAAGTTTTCGGGAATAAACTCTTAGGACAAATCCAGAGCCAGTGTCCCTAAGACAGTCTGATGTTATGTTCAACTTCATCCTGGCAATTTCTGCAATAACACCATGATGTATTGGCCTCTACCCATCCTTTGGACAACATTGGTAGCATGGAGAAGGGAGATGTGCTGTATGAGCAACTGCTGATCTCCCATAAAACCCTACCCAAGCCTGTACCCAGAGGGGATACTCTAGCATCACCTCACTGCATTGGCAAGACACAGGAAGCAGTAGTCTACCAGTTATAAGTCTATGCTTGATTGGTGTGGACTACATCTGTCTGAAGAAAACCAAGGTGATGAGACAAAGCACTGAAGAGCTTTCCATTATCAAAATCAACAACTACAAACTGGAAGTGGTTCATGAATTCACATACTTCAGCTCCACCATTTCGGACACCTTCTCACTAGACACTGAGGTCAATAGAAAGCTTACTACAAACACCAAAATTGCAGTCTGTAGGGTATACATTGTCAGCATGATGCTCTACAACAGTGAGACATGGAACCTCTACTCCAGACAAGAGTGAAACCGCAACGCCTTTCATTTTTGCTGCCTAAACTGCATTCTGAGCATTAATTGGTATGTCTGAGACACCAATGCTGTAATTCTCACCCATGCCTAGTTACCAGCATATACACCCTTTTCCAACAGCACTGACTCTGCTAGTTTGGACATGTATACCCTATGCCAGATGGCAGGATTCTGAAGATCCTTCTGTATAGGGAACTAGCCACTGGCAAGAGGGCATCTCATCTTCACTTCAAGAAAGACATGATTCACATCAAGGGATGGAGAGAAGAGAGGAGAAATGGAGGCTTGCCACTGGAAAGAAGCAGGCTCAATGGAAAGAAAACAATATGGCAACGTCAGGGGAGATCATCTTGACATGCATTCATTGCAATTGAGACTGTCACTCCCTTGTGGGCCTGTATGTCATAACAAATTTTGCACCGTCATCAGCACCTGAGGCATAACTCTTTGGGTACAGATCCATGGTTTCTCGAGATTGACTGTTGCCACTTAATTTTATGGCTATAAAATGCTTGTCATTTTTATGAATATTTAGGATTTAGTAAAATATTAGAACAATTACCAAATAAAATTCTAAGATAACCAATTTAAATCTTTTGAGGCAAAATAGCAAAGATTAAAAGAAAAAAGTAAAAACAGCAAAAATTAACGGAGGAAAAAATTGTTAGCTTTAAGACATCCTACACAGAATAATAGTTAGTAGTTTATGAGAAAAAGATTATTGAAAATTATTGGATTCACAAACAATGTATTGGAAGCACACAGACTGTTATGAAACGGAATTTTGTTTTTGACAAAAGTTTTGATAAATAAATTAAGGAGCCAGTAAAGGTATTTATCTGTCCACGATTTTATAAAAAGGGAGGTAAGTGGTGATAACGTTTTACTGTCAGAAAGAATACTTTTAACAATTCATGACAATCTTAGAACTATATTGTTCTTCCAAGTTACCTCTGTGTATAAATACAAATTAGAAAATAAAATCTCTATATTTACTTTGATAAATTTTCTCAAAGGATAAAACACATAGATAAAGAAAAATTTTCCTTTAGTGTATTATCTATATTGTTTTTATAGATATATTTTATTTATATCTGAATTTTTACACACATTTGACAAAGTCGAAAAAATAATAAGCTAAAACTTGAAGGAAGAATTTACTCTATTAACTGTAATAACTGCCACATAGAATACACGGGAGAAACCTCAAGGAATTTAAATAAAAGATTATATGAACACAAAACCACACACTCAGTGCAGTAATTACTCATTATAATGAGACTCACCATAATTTTCATTTAAAAATGCTACTTCAATTAAAAGAGAAAGCAATTTATTCTAATAGAAAGTGCTTTAATTGTGAGATAATCCTCAGTAATTTTGGCAGATCTTCTATTATCTCAGTGTGGGATACTTAATAACAAAAATGATAAAAACGTAAAAAAAAAAAAAAAAAAAATGAACTAAATGAAATTGGGTAGGTTATATATAAAAACACATGCTAAAAAAAATAAAAAAAATTAAAGTTTAAAACTTCAGCATCACCTCTTCTTAGTGCACACATGTAGTTACATCAACATAAACATCACTTTAGTCAGATGGAATCCTGAAGGACAAAACGCATCACACAAAATTTTCAATGGTTGTCAATGGTTTTCCTTACCTGACATTTTTTATATATCTCAAACCATATAATAATTATCAATGTTTATTTATTTATATATTTACTGTCCCCATCTATAGTTGAAAGGGAGGTAAACCAACCTTAGTAAATTTATGAGTGATTACTTCCCTTAGACGTTTTAATAATCTATACAAATAAAATATTTATCTCCAGAGACAAAATTAATTCCCAAGCAAAATGAGCCGTTTAATGAACCAGTTCATTTACTCCTATGTTTCTTATATTGCAGTTTTATTTCTTCAAGCATTTCATGTGCGGTACTCAGATACTTTTGTCTATTAAGTGATTGTCTTGCTTCCACAAATTATTTCACTAACAAAAAATAATTTCTCACCTGACATGCCATGTGCAATTTTCGAAGTTCTTTTTAATGCAGGTTTTCCGTTTGCTTTCCATGTGGCTTCATTGATTATTGTGATATCACTACCCGTGTCTAATTGCATTTTTACATGCACATTATTAATTTTCACATACACAAATTTTCTTTGGTTTTCTGTAATTATTTTTTCAGTCACAATGCTGTGTATGAATTTTTTTTCTGTGAGAACTTTTCCTTGCTTTAGTTCTACAGATTGACTTTTATATTCTACTTTTCCACAATTGTTGCATGTTAAATTCTTAATGCAACAGTTGTCTCTGAGATGTAACCTTCCACATCTAAACATGGATTAATTTTTCTTTTTTTTTTTTACACTTTTCTTAAGCTTGTATGTATGCACATTTTTCCTTAAATTCTTCTGTATCATGTCTCAGATTTAGGATTCTGTCATTCATCTGATATTTCTTATAGTGTTAGTTTTGGATTCTGTTCAAGTCTCATTAGAACTATAGTATGTATTTCTATGTTTTTTTTTGCTGTTAATCTTTGAATGAAAATTAACTCTTTAAACATATCTGGAGTCAGTTCTTTAATTTGAATCTTTCAGATTCTATGTAAACAATTCCAGCATATGTGAGAAAATGTTTGTCTTCTTTTTCCATTCATACACTTCCAATGAGTATTGAATAAACTTTTCTCACTAAAAATTTTAGTCAGAATATTTCCTGTTTCTTCAAAGCAAATTTCTCCTGTTTTTTCAGTAGTACAAAAGTACAGTGTTTTTCATGTTCTACTAGTGCTAACCTTCTCAACAAAAGTCTTGTTTTTTTCTTATCTTCCCAGTCACTGCATTCTTCTTTGAAAATTTGCTTGTTTCTTTTAAAATAAGCAGAAAGGTAATTTCATCATCTCAATTGTACGTGAATTCAGTTTGTTGTATTTTTTTTTTTTTTTTTTTTTAATCAGTATCATCCCAAGCAAGGTAGTAATACCAGTAAAACACAAGTTGTTTTCAGGGGGATTTAGGAACAGAGACAATAATGATATGCAGAAAAAGAAAAGAGTAATCAGGAGGACAGTAGATAGCAATTGACAATGCATTTAAATTTTTGCAGATTAAGGTTGGCTGGAAAGTATGGAACCAGAAGGGAGTTCCTCAAGTGAGAAGTGTGAGAAAAGAAACTGCATATAATTTATGGCCACATCTAGTCAGCTTAACTGTAAATTGATGTAATCTTGATGACGGTCTAATGCTGCACTTAAATTCAAAAAGGTTAGATATTATAGCAAAGAGCTCATCCAAACAATTACCATAAAAGTATTTATAAAAAAGACATAGTGAGGCAACCTTACAGTGATGGGAAAGTGACTGGAGCTATGTTGCCAGATCAGAACCAATAATATTGCTGATTCTTATTTGGATCTTATCAAGAAGCTCAAGGTAAATAGCAGAGGCACTGGAGCATATGTGGCAGCAATATTCTAAGCATAGATGAATGGTAGACTTATAGATATGTAAGATAGATTCTGGAGAGTAAAATTGTCATACCTGACATAGTGAATCAACTTTCTTAGCAGCTGATCTAGCAATGGATCCAATATAGTCTTTCCACTTTATATCAGCAGAGAAGGTGAGCCTAATGAGGCACAACAAGTCACTTTCCCAACAGTTATCATCAGCCATGCTGATGGAAAGCAGAGAGGGGTCTTTCAGAAGATTAATGGAGAGAAGTTTAGTTTTGAAGGTGTTGAAATTAACAAGCCATCTTTTACCTCAGTTAACAACTGACTTGATGTCATTTTAGACATTGGCTGCCATTTTCACCGTGTCAGACTGATAAGTCTTGCTATTGAAGTAGGAGTAAATTGTTGTGTCGTCAGCGTAGATACAAAGTTGAGAGCTGATGTCATCAGGAAGGTCACTAAAGAAAATTAAAAATGGAGTAGGATCAAGTATAGAGCCCTGGGGAACATCTGCATTAGTACAAAAGGATGTAGATGAATCGTTGTACAGGATAACCTTCATTTCATGATTTGATAGGAAAGACTGGATCAGTTCAAAAAGTGTCCAGAGACACTGTAACTTTTCAGCTTCTAGAGAAAGACCTGAATGCCAGACTCTAGCAAAGCTTTCAAGATGTCCAATGCTACAGCCTGGGTTTCACCATTTTTATCTAGAGCATGATAGACTCTTTCCACAATTATTGTCAGTATATCATCAGTTGACCTTGAGAAACAATAGCCATATTATTTCTCTGAAAAAAGTCCCTGTGATGAGAGATGATGAACCAATTCAGCATTGGCCTCTAGGAGTTTCCAAAAAAGAGGTAGAAGGCTAACAGGATGATAGTTGGATGGCTCGCAAGAGTTCTTAAAAACAGATGATGACTTCCAGTAGGTAGGTAAGCAGCTGGCAGTGAGGTATTTATTATACAGTTTAGTGAGAACAGAAACCAGTTCAGGAGAACACTTCTTTATTATTATTACAAGATACCATCAGGTCCACGAGCCTTGTGGGGATCTAGGTTAGAGATGATAGCAGAAACCATGAGAGGGGTTATCTGCATACCACTCAACAGAAATTCAGTTCTAAGAGAGAAGTTAGGCAGGGATATTCCAGATGAGTCAAGAGTAGAGTTTGAGGAGAATTTATGGCCAAGCATTCAGCTTTATCAGCAGAGGATGATATCACCTCAAATTGATTGAAGGGGAAGAATAGAGACCTTAAACTTATTTAATGCATTATAGAGCCACCAGTAATTGCAGAAGCCCAAGTTGTAAGAGGCTATGCAGTGCTTCATTCTCTTGTCAAATGGACTTTGCTCCTTTGAGGACTTGCTTAGATTCATTGTGAGCAGCAATGAATAGGTGCTTGTTTTGACGAGAGTTCTCATGCTAGTATAGTTGGAAATAGTGGTTCCTGATATGAACTATGGAGAGAATTGAGTTTTCACCCGGTATTTCTAAGAAGGGATGAAAGAAACTGTGCCAGCTTTGACTTACGAAGAAACCTCAGTGGCACAATATTCAATTGGGAGTTTAAAGATGTCAGGGTGTTATAAATAAAGTCATGGATCACCTTGTTGGTAATGTAAAGAAGTCTTGCGGATGACATTTGAAAGAATTTGGGGAATTTTCTGTTTTCTTCTGCATTATTTCAATTAAATTTTGTTGTTGTTTATGGAGTTCCAACAACTGTTGTTGTATTTTTTTTCCATTTGGGCTAATAATCCTACCATAATTTAAAAATATCTGATTTTTTTCTTCTATCTTTTTTTTTTTTTTTTTTATACACACACCAAAGAAAAAAATTAAACCAACATAGTTTTATTTTTTGTTGTCACTGTTATGTGTGCCAAAGCAAAAAATAAAAAGTACTTTTTCCTACTCTGTATGAATTTCGATTACTTCTTGCTGCTGTTATAACTCCCACTCCTATTGGTTATATGTCTTGATGTTTGTTTGGAATTCTTCTCTGATTGACTCCAACAGAGTTCTCCTGATTCATTTTGAGTTCTTTAGGATGTCTTGCCTAGTTCAATTGTGCTACCAGGGGTGTCTTATTTACTCCACAACAGGCACTCAACAATAGCAAGCTGCTTGAAAGCATGAACAATTTTAAATTTATTTTTATTAACTGTTAAAAACATTTTTATTTCAGTGCCTTACAATAAGAAATTACTGTTTATTCAAAATATTTCATTTAATAAGCTTTTCTTATGAAACACTATCTCAGTCTGTATGGGTTGTGTTGTGCCAGAAAATTTTTCTCATCAGAATACATTTTCATATTTATAAATCTACCATTTGACCATGCATTAATTACTGCTGTCTGGTGTTCCTGCTGTATATCTTGAGATTCTTGACAAAATCCAAAGAAGGTTCTGTAATATAATCGATCCTGACCAGGCATCACAACTTCAGTCCCTTTCTCACCGATGTGACATGGCCTCCCTCTGTCTTTTCTATAAATATTTTCATAACTGTTCTGATATTTCAACTACATGCATTTAAGTCTGTTACTAGATTGGCAACTAGGTCTCACTGTTTTACTGCCGAACCAGTTAGATGCAATCACCACATCTATTATAATAGTTTTTTTCTTGCACTTCTCACCTGTGGAAATCAGTTCTGATTTATTGCTTCCCTGACACTTACAATCATCAAAAATTTAAATACAATGTTAATCACTGTCTTCTGTCTTTCTGAACCCTGTTCATTTATTGTCCTCTCCTCACTAAAGTCTTTTTCTTTTTTTACACCCTGTGTCTTAGTGACATTATCACCTTGCTTGGGATGAAAAATTTAGAAACGTGTGGGAAGAGAACTGTGTGTCAAGTCAAATTCTGCCTTTGTTTATCATGTTCATTTTAGAACAAATGCTCTCAGCATGCATCCATCCATTCCCTTTCAGGCTAGACTGAGGTATATAGCCTTGAAGTGGCAGACAGAAGTAATGAAATTGAAACAGAAAATAATGAAAAACGGTATTAACAGGTTTACAGAAAGGTAAGTAAAGAAATCAACTCCATCATTGAAGTTATCTATAGTTCAACACCATCTTAAGTTGATATCTCTGAAGTACTTGCATGCCATGTGGCTTTCATTTTTAATCATTTCATCTCAAACAAAGCAATAAATCTGCAAGGGGTTACTGAGTATGACAGAATATGGTGACAAAAAAACATTATTCAGGAGAGAGAACAATAGAAGAACAGGAATTCTCTTTTGTGGGAGGAGGAAAAGCACATGTTTTCAATCCAATGTCAAAGGGAAAAAGAGAGCGTGGGCTTTTTTAGAAATCATGTCAACTGTAGTTTTAGTCAGGGGCTGGTAATCAATCATGTTTAATTAAAGACATATGAGTCTAAATTTCCATTGTTTCAATAGTCTGAATGAAAGAATGCCTCATAATTAATAAATTGTGTACACACACACAAAGTAATTTTTATCATAAACATATGAAAAAAAACATTGACAAATAAGAGCAAAAATAACTACAGATGTCATTAAAAAAGAAAACAAAGTAAATAAAAAAGAAACATACCAGGATTACAAATAGTATTTTTTGCTTCAATACAGGATAGATTTTTGGTTTGTGAAGTAAGAAAACCTTCCTTACAGGTGCAATTGCAGACAACTTTGTTTCCAAGTATATGACACCTAGCTATTCCATTTTTTATGTTATTCGATGGCATACAGGCTACAACAAAGAAAAAGCAGAATGTTAAAGGAAACTAAAGCAGAATAAATTTCTAAGTAGATATGGTTGTGGCTGTCATAAGAGTTTGTTTTTTTTTGGTTTGTCAGATGTTCATAATTTTGAACAGATCAAATTTGTCTCTGATTTTATTTGAATTCTAAAATGGAGTATTTTCATTATTTACTTTTGACTAGTTTTCAGATTTCTTTCAACTTTGTAAATCAAATACTCTCTAACACTTGAATAAAATTAAATATGTCATCACCGATTTGGCCAAAGAAGCCCATTGTTAGACAAAGCACAAAACTACAGTCAAATTACCATCACCTACTCTAAATCTTTTTACGTTACATTGATTTAAACAATCAAGTAATAATCTCAGGCTATTTGAAGGGTGTTATTTTATATTGTCTTATGTAATTTGAATCTTATAATGTAATTTAAATATTAACCTTATGCAAATTGTATCTTTAGATCCTCCCATGTAATTTAAAACTTATCTCATACAATTTGAATTTTACATGATTTAAATTCTCATCTGATACAATTTAAATCTTATGCAATTTAAATCTCATCTGATACAATTTAAATTTTCTTATTCAATTTAAATCTAATCTTCACTTGTTCTATTTAAATCTTATCTCATGCAAATTGAATTCTATCTTCTGCAATTTAAATCTTAAATTATTCTGTTTCAATCTTATGCAATTTAAATCATAACCTAACCGATTTAAATGTTATCTTATGTAATTCAAAATTGTATCTTATGCAATTCAAAATTGTATCTTATGCAATTCAAAATTGTATCTTATGCAATTCAAAATTGTATCTTATGCAATTCAAAATTGTATCTTATGCAATTCAAAATTGTATCTTATGCAATTTAAATTTACCTCATGCAATTTAATTGTATGAGATTCAAATTATGTGAGACCAGATTTAAATTGCCCAATATAGGTTTTAAATTGAATAGGATAATATTCAAAATGCATGAGTTTAGATGCAAATTACACGAGATAATATAATAATTAGATATGGTAAGATTTAAATTGAATGATATAAGATTTAAATTGTATAAGATCGCAACTTCTAATGCAATTTAAATCTTATATCTAACTTTTCTATTTTCTCATGTAATTTGGATCTAAACTCATGCAATTTGAATCTTATCCTATGCAGTTTAAAGCCTGTCTTATGCAATTTAAATCTGATCTCATATAATTTGTATGCCATACAATTAAAAATTTATCATATGCAATTTAAATCTTATCTCATGTAATTTAAATCTTATCATATGCAATTTAAATCATATCTCATGCAATTTAAATTCTATCTTATAAAATTCAAATTGTATGAGAAGAAATTTAAATTGTATGAGATCAAATTTAAATTGCATAAGATCTTGACTTCTTAAGACGTTCTCTTCAACTCATATTGCACAGTTCATTTAGCATTGCCATCTCAATTCTAACCTGCTAATGTAAAAAACACACATATGTATTTTAAGAAGGTAATCAAATTTATAAGTAATCCACAATTGATATCAACAATCTTTAGAGTTTGAACTCCACATTTAAAACACCAAAAATATTCTTACTCGCATTGCAATCAATGTCATGTTCCCACTGCAAACTGTCGTTACATGTCATTGTCTTCAATGTCAACAATTTCTTAATGTTACAACTTTCATAAACTTTGTTGTTTGGGCAATCAATATTCTTCCCACAAATATTATGAATATCAGGGCATCCTGTCAAATAAGAAAAAAGAATAATTATGATGAGCATTTTCATTGGAAGAACTGACAAATGGACAATAGCATTCATTTTTTACAGAGAAATGGCAGTAGAGCATTTGTTTTTTTACAAAAAATAAACAAAATGGCTGAAAATGATGGAAAGAAAGAATCAAGATAAAAGGTAAAAAAGAGACCAATGAACCTAACTTGTACATTTTGGATTATATATATTAAATTCAATGCATTTTCATTATATATATATATATATATATATATATATATATATATATATATATATATATATATATATATATAGTGTGAATACAAATAAAATTTGTCACTTAGCTGATTGATATTTAGTGCCTCAACACAAAGATGAACCACTTGGTAATCATTCTGGCCACTCATCAGGATGTTTCAGAAATTGATATATATATATAAATTACACAACAAAATCCAAAATTACCTCATAGTAGGTAGGTTATAGATCTATTTCACCTGACAACTATAACAAGGTCAGTCTTATTCAACCCCAGTGTATAGACTGTATTCATATCAGACTTGAAAAATTTAACTTTGACAGCTTTTGAAAAATACATACAGAATAGACTGAAACATAGAAATGGATAAATTCTGTATCTATTTTTCAATGGCTGTTTAAGTTTCTAAGTCCGACACAAATACAATCTATACATCGGGCTTGAATAAGACTGACATAGTTATGATCGTCAGTTGAAATAGATTTATACCACCCCTATATGAGGTAACTTTGGATTTTGTTGTGTAATTTATATGCTCTGTTATAATACATTGAGCTTTCTTTGTGCATCAGTTTTAATATTACTAGGGTCCACTTGGATTATATACCAATGGATTTTTAATATATATATATGAACATCACACCCTGTATTTTTAATCTTGAGCAAGCTGAAATACATATGCAATATATTGTAATATTATTTTCTATGAGTTTGCTGATGATAACTTCCGTAAGTGTAACTCACTGTGTCTTGTTGGTCTTTCTACTGACATGAAGTGGACTGATTATATTGAAACAACTGCTTAGTCTGCTGTTAAAAAGTTACTTCACTATGTCAGGAAATCCCACTTGCACATTTAAAAATCTGCCAGTCGTCAGTTTACTGAATATTGCTGCTGTTATACTCCAAGCCAAATTTTGTTGTGATTCATGACACTGTCTTCATGGTCAGAGACTAGAATGGCTTGCAGGTCATTTTGAGGCTGCTGACTGGTGGGCGTAGTGACAAGGAATTAAGCTTTTTTCAGCCAACTGTAAGGCACTGAAAACCAATGACATGGATCCCTCCTCAATCCACTGAAGTGACATAAATACAAACCCACATGCCACAAAGAAAGAAAAAAAAAGAAGGCATTCTCATCTCACCAGTGACTTCAACAGTCTACAGTTTTTTCACTCACTTCATCCCACAAGAACATATCCCCTTGGCAGCAAGGGTGACCTACTGCCCATTACTACTACTTCCAGATTTTCCATCTGCAATGCTCACATGAGGCCAAAACTATCATTTTCCTATCCTCCTACTCCAACTTTTTATCCAAACAAACCACAACCACAAACCAAAGAACTCTTTATCAAATGGACTCCCATTTGTGTATTGACTTCTGGTTACCTTTGTGTATATAACTTCCTCATTTTTTTCCTCAAAATATATATTCAACCTGTTGTACAGGAATAAAGTGTCACTACCAACATAGTAATTTGAACATAGATCACTAGTGAGCAAATATGGGCAATCCCATTTTGAACAAGTAGATCACATGATGGCAAAGGAAATATATATATGGGAATTAGCGTGACGTCTAAATGATCACAATTTCTAATTTTGTCCTCTATTACTATATGGATCACTCTCTCTACTCTATCCTCTATTCCTTATACTATTTCTCTATACTGATCACTATATGAATTACTATTTGGATCACTATCTGGTGGTTACTTTTCGAGTGAGTATTACCAAGCAAGTACTATTTGTGCGAGTGTTATTCGAAGGCATCTAATGCCAGCATTGTTCAATGGCATTACTATAGTTGTATCTGTGATTACAAAGTCTTTACTACAATGAGCATTATGAAAATGTATTAGTTGACATTACAAAAGTGGCAATGAGTGTTCGTTGACATCACAAACAACCTTACTCTGGTGGTCCATGCTTTTCCTTGCTATCATATGCTTATTAAAACATTGACAAATCTTGTGTGTTGCTTCTGTATTGTGATGTGCAAAATAACTACAACAGCAATAGTAGTAGTAATTCTGAATTACTTTATTCTTGTACCGAGATTCAAATACTAAAATACAACTGGGCATTGACCACTCAGCTGTTTATATAACACCAGAGGAGGTAACTTATGTCTTCCAGTGTCTGCTTGTGAAGTCCCCCACTATTCAATGAAACCTTCTACTTATACTCCACAAATGTATTCATATATACTATGAAATATATATACCTATGTTTTTATATCTATAGTCGATAGGCTTTCACTCTATAATTTCATGTACACTGTTATAATCTGCTTCTGGTTTACTCCATACTAAAACCTGTCAGTCGGATGTGAACACCACAAAAGCAAAATTAAAAATAAAATACTGCTCTCTGCAAGGTGTCTCTGAGCACTGCATTTGACTCACAAAACGAATCCCCTCAAAAATATAAGATAAGATTTAAACATTGCAGCCAATCACAAACATTACTGTGAAAGCAAGTGCATGACAAAAAAATGCTGAGTCATGTATCTACCCTGACTGCTTAAAAGGAAATCACTTGTAGGTAGGCAGTTGCAGAATTCACTAGTGGTCACCTGGTCAAGCAACCCAATACAAGCTTCAATGCTAGGCCCATAAGCAATCAAACAATCTATCCACAGTGCCATGTAAAATAACCACAATGGCAATGGTAGAAGTAATTCTCAATTACTTTATTCTTGTACTAACGAGATACAAATACAAAAAATATATCTGGCCCTGGCCACTCCACTGTTCTATAACACTGGCTAAAGCAATTTATGTCTGGAACTGGAACTGGCAATTTATGTCTGCCTGTGGAAGTCCCCCATTATCTAATGAAACCTTCCATTTTTACTCTACAAGAATCTTGACAAAATTCTAAGTGGAGTTTGTAATTTTATTGGTCATGACCTGGCATCTCATCTTCAGTCACTTTCCCCACTGTTGTAACATAATTTCCCTATCTCTTTTCTATAAATATTTTCTTGGTAATTGTTCTTATGAGCTTTACACTTTGGTACCTTATCAGCTGGAATTGAAGTGGAGTACTATATGGGCAGCTAGGTCCCATCATTTCAGAGTTGAAATAGCTAAATGTAATGTTAGTTTCATTTGAATACTTTCTTCTTTTACATTTCTCACCTCTGGAATGTTCTTCCAACTTCTTGCTTTCCTGTCAACTATGGTCTTCTAAAATTTAAATGCAACATTAATAGTCATCTGTCTTTCTGAATCTTGTTCTTTTGTCCTTTCTCTTGTCAAATGTTTTTACATTATCTTTTGCTCCCAGTAACCCCTTGTGTCATAGTTGCATTGCTACCTTTCCTAGGGTGTAATGATTAAAAAACAATAGAAAAATAGAAAAGTTTATATAAAATGTTTGGTGATGATTAATATGTATATCAGATAAATGGGTATATGTATGTGTGTGCATATTTGCATTCAGATTCCCCCCCGGAACCATGACCCCTGTTTCTGACAGATAAATGTTGTGAGAGAGAGAAAAAGAGGAGTGTATTTGCTCAGTAGCATTTACTCTGTGTGTGTGTGTGTGTGTGTGTGTGTGTGTGTGTTTTGTAGATGCACATTAAAAAATGTCTACTTTTTTCAATTTTCATTGTATCTATCAAGTTTATCAGACACAATTTCTTAAATCATAATCGGAAAGCTACTTTAATTTTTTCTTTAACTATCATATTAAAAATAAAAATAAAAATTTTGATTACGTGGATATTTCTTTGACGATAAGCAAGAGCATATTGGTGGTCCAGTATAGCCGAGAATATTCACTCGGCCAAATTTTACTTCACATTCTTTAATGATATGTTCTCGATTTCTTAGATCTTGGTGGAGACAAAAGCAGCAGGTTTCAAGGTTGCCATTTTCCCTTTTAATTTCCCTGGAAAATAGGACAGATTAGTAGCCATTATTTCTATAATCATTCAAATAATTAAAATACCTTTTTAAGATCAGTAATAACATTAATAAAACCTGATATATGTAGATAACACAGGGTTGATGGCACACACAAAAACGAAACTAGAGGAAAACAAAAAAAGGACTAAGCATCAATTGTAAGAAGATATAATGTATGGTGATCAGTAACAAATCAAAATGCAAAATTGCATAACATATATCTTTAATAATCACTTGAGAAGTTATATAATATAAAAGTATTAATATTACTACTGTGACAAAACTGACTCTTGTATTTTTCTTTAATAATCATTTAAAAAAAACTGTATTTTTATTTTTTTATGAGGTTCACTCTGCACAAGGCCCGAGGGCCACTCAAGGTAGAGGGTTACAGAGTAAGAGGCACAGCTTATGTGGATAGGTGGGGAAAATAACACTTAACTTGAACAGGTTAAGATTGTAGAGATCAGGGAAACATCCTTTTGGGAGTTGGTTCCACAGAGCAATGGTTCACAGAAAGAAGCTACTTTAAGTGGAACATACTTCTCACTAATGGAAGACAGAGGGAATGAGGATAGTTAGCTACAATGACAGTGGTATGGTGGGTCCTAGCCGTGAAGTTTAGGGCTGGCAGAACCAAGGAATGTAGTTCATCTGAGTACTTTCCATGGAAGTAAAGTTAGAGCAATGAGAGGGGCTTGTCACATCCCTCTTCTGTGAGAGAGGGGTTCAGGTGGTAACTAATTTATCACCCACAAGGATGTGAAGACACTTTTGTACTCTATAGAGACTGGAAATTGAAAACTGGGTAGCACCTGCCCAAATATGACAGCAGTACTCTATTTTAGGCCTGATCTGGCTCTTGTAAAAGTAAAGAATAGTAAGTCAGCTATTTACTGGAGTAGTACAGGGAACTTATCATTATTTTTCCTGCATCTTCAGTGATGTATTAGGTTGGTGCAAAAATAATGTCATTATTTTTGCACCAACCTAATACTTTTTCTGCTAATCTAATGTTTCTTGTGATGAAAGAAAAAAAATGAAATTGTGTAACTATTGTAAAAAAACTGTTAATATTTATTCTGTATCTTTTCTTTACAATTACTATAATTCCCCATGTATAATACGTCTTCATCCATAATACGCACCCCTAAAATTGTGTTGAAAGTGTGGGAAAATGCTTCTACTCATGCATAATATGCACCCCTCGTTTGGTAATCAAACCATATAAATTGTACATCTCCAATTTCATTACGGCTAGCGTTTCCTACTCATATTAAAAAAAAAATGATTGTAAACATAGAATAATATTATTCTAATTTAATTTTATGATAATTCTTATTTTATTTTACATTTGTAAGTATTATTAGGTATATATGGTTGCATTTGACATCCTTATGCGGTTGCAATTGTTGAATGTTAGTGTCAAATTGTCATATGTTTGTGGTGAGTAGTCATTTCACAACTGAAATCAAGCTATGAAATGGCAATTTTTTAAAGATTCTTTTGTAGTTGTGCATAATACACACCCCTAATTTTGCTTATTATTTTTTTAGAAAAAGAAATGCATATTTCGCATGGGGAATTATGGCAAGTTTAAATATCTTTGTATCTAGAATAAATAATGAGGCTTGTTTTGAATTAATTAGTTGCACAATCTCATTCTTTTCTTTCATCACAAGAAATGCCAGCTTAGTGGAAAAAGCATGAACAATTTATTATTTAAGCATACACACAAATATACACGCATATTTTGTTGTTCTGTTTTTGATCTGATGAAATCCAGTAAGGGTGAAACATATCATCTAATTTCAATGAAACGGTTTCCATTTGTCATATTTTTCAAACACACTTATATTCATGTAGAAAATCTCTATGCATAAGAAAATCAAAGACTTAACTATGGGATGAGACAATATTTAATTGTCCTCTCACTGTAAAGAGTATTATGCTGCAGGCCTTAAAGTCAATGTATGAGGTGTGATGATTTTATTTTAATATGCGCTTTAAGAGCTTTGTTCATGTGATTTAATGACATACACTGACCAGAATTACACACATTTTTCATGAAAATTCTTTTTCTTTGCAGATAAATAATAGATATGCACATCATTTTTACTTTTTCCTTTGAAAAAAAGAAAAAAAATATTTCAAGTAAATTTGTGTTCAGTTTCACATACATGAGTAAATATAAAAATGTTGAAAAATATTTAAGTTACATACTTATAATTGTGTGCATAAAATAGGCTACAGAATCAGGACAAAGTTTGAAGAATATGACAAGAATAAAAAAAATTGCAAAGAAAGATACTGAATAAATGTTAATGACTTTTTTTTTTATAAAAGTTACAAAATTTCATTCTTTTCTTTCATCACAAGAAGCACCAGCTTAGCATAAAAAGTACTAATGATTTATTATTTAAGCATATACACAACCAATATTACTTTCTTTCATTTTTGACCTAATAAGGGCAAAACATGTAATCTAGTTTCAATGAAACGATTTTCTATTTTGTCAACTGTGTAATATAAAAAAAATTAAAATTACTAAAACAAAACTAAATCATGTTTTTTTAATAATTACTTTAGAAACATATAATATCAAATTACTACTGTTACAAAACTAAGTCATATTTTTTAATAATTACTTTAAAAATCATATAATATAAAAATATTAAAATTACT
The DNA here is from genome assembly GCA_963932145.1 of Acanthosepion lycidas. Lineage (NCBI taxonomy): Eukaryota > Metazoa > Mollusca > Cephalopoda > Sepiida > Sepiidae > Acanthosepion > Acanthosepion lycidas. The sequence goes on from OZ010572.1 coordinate 133,624,978, forward strand.
ACTGTGACATGAAACTCATTCATATATCTTATTTTAATATTTATTCTAGCACTCAGTTACCAATTTCTTGGAATATGTATAGATTTCTGGCATAGGATAATGGGAAAAGCAAGATAATACACAATTTTAAGAAGAGACTTAAATCCTTACCAATATCTTTGGGACTGTGTTGTTGAGATCAAACAGCAAAACTGGAAAAAAAATTAAAATAAAAAAAGTCCATGGTAAAAGGCAAATATATAAAGAAAGAATAGGTATAAACACATTTTTTTTTTTTTTATGGAGAAATACATTTCATGAATCACATGTAACAATACAATTTCTCACACACCCTTAGGAGATAAATAGATTCTTTTTCCTTTTAAGTCAATTTAATGACCAGGATTTTTCTGGAATCCTGTCTCCAACACACCTTTGAATTGGCAAACATAAAATTTTGCTAGTGATTTTAGGTATTCATAAAAGTAAAATCTTTTGAAAAACTAACCACCTAAAAGCTGAATGGCTGGTTTCCTTTTCCCTGGAACACAAGTGGCCAGCAGATAGGGGTGGTGGGTCCTCCAGCTAATATCCATATAATGAGTGGCAAGTGAAGCAAGGACCATAAGGAAAGGACCAGCGAGTAAGTCAGCAGTCACTGAGACAGGTAGTGAGTGTAAGGGTCTTTTTTCTGTGGCCAGAAGTTAGTGAGATAGCCAGAGTTCACCTTCTCAAAGCCGAAGGAAGACATTGCCGATTAATTGAGAAATCATATTGTTTGCTATTTCTCGAACAGTGACTTGAAAAGCATTTGTCATTATTCTTTGCTGAATTTGATTATGGCCCTAATATTAAGACAAACCTGTGAACATAGCAAGCTGGGTGTATATGTATACAGCCAACTTTGGATGTCATCACAGCTTGTGCAGTGATGTGCAGAAAAGCACTGTCACACATATAGAGGGGATTATAAATGAACAGAAAAATGGAATGGCCTACTTGAAATGAAAATACTCCCCCCCACACACACATATACACATGCATATATATATATATATATATATATATATATACACACACACACACATATATATATATATATACTCACACATATATATATAGATATATAGATCTCTCACTCTCTCTCTCTTTATATATATATATATATATATTAGGTTGGTGCAAAAATAATGACGTAATAATGTCGTTTTTTGACGTATTTTTTAACGTCAAAAAACAACATTATTACGTCATTATTTTTGCACCAACCTAATATATAGATAGATAGATAGATAGATATATATGTGTGTGTGTGTTTGTGTGTGTGTGTGTGTTTGTGTGTATACATATATATAATGGATATGTAATATTTGATCCTGGTCTGGCATCTTGACTTTAGTTGCTTTGTTACCAATGTGACATTGATTGTCTTTTTTACAAATATTTTCATGGCAATTGTTATGATCTTTTCTCCATGGTGCCTTGACTGCATGAATCCAAGTGTGCTACTAGATTGCTAACTAGGCCTAACCATTTCACTGTTGAACTAGTCAGTACTATTCAAATAGTATCTTTTCTAGCACTTCTCGCCTGTGAGACTCCCTTCTGATTTCTTGCTTCCTTGTCACTTACAATCTTCAAAAATATAAATGCAACGCCAATCACCATCTTCCTGAATCCTGTTCTTTTATTGTCCTTTCTCCTCTCTATAGTTTTCTCATTCTCTTTCACTTCCAGTAACTCCTTGTATTCTAGTGGCATTACCATCTTGCTTGGGCAAGATGATTAAAAAAAAATATCAGAGTTGAACAGACTTTTCTATAGGTTTTGTGATTAAATTCTTGTTGATGCTATTTGTACAAAATGTTTCTGGGAGGAAAATAGTATTATTCTCGAATTTTATTTCTCCATAAGTTTACAGATTTCTACAAAACTTAAATTTCATCACATTGCTAGTCCCATAAATTATTAGGATCATAGAAATACCACATGTATTACAGCCGTAGTAGCAGTGACATGTCCAGACAAGACTGCCTGACAGATCCCACCTCCCTTCAGACAAGTTTTGAATTAAGGGTTTTCTTTTTCTGAGATTGGTTGCTACTTCAAGGCAAGAGAAGCCACTCAGCCTTGTTATTTAACCCATAGCTGGAAGGAGAAGAGATGCATTTGTACCTTTTCCATAGGTGTTTGGGTGAAAGTGAATACATTGAACTTGGCCAGAATTCAAATCCTGCTTACCAATTTCTCTTTCTAAATCATTAACCACAATACTAACTGCACATCGAAATTAAATTTACAATTTGTTAAACATAAAATTCCTGAAATTCATTAAAATACTTCCAACTTAGTTAAGTGTACAAAACTTGTGGTAAAATTTTATTGCCTCATATTTCGTTAATTATAACATTACATATGGTATGTAATTATCTTCTATAAACAAAGTTATCAATAAACAATAAGAAAAGGGAGGATAAAGAGCAGGGCCAAAAATAGTATGGGACAATCTATCTATATATATGAGCGCATGGCTGAGCGGTTAGGATATTCACTTTCTAATCATGAGACCTAGGTTCGAATCTCACCACGGTTGATTTCTCAAGAAGTAAACTTCCTGATGTTATCGATCTGGAGGGGGAGGGGTGATCCCAGCGTGTGACATCTTTGGAAAGTGCCTGAAAACCTTGCCAGGGATTGACTCAAGCCTTGTGAATGAAATTGCGTAGACAGAATCCTTTTGAGTTGTTGATAGCTGTGCTAGCACAAAGTCACAAGTCATCGCAATTGAGGGTTTGTGTGTTCTGGCCTTGTTCAGATTGTTGATCATGCTAGATAACATGCTCTCTCCCAGAAACTGTAACTAACATCTGCTCAGCATAGTTGCAGTATAAAACACAGTTGGGCTTTGTGGGTGTTGAACAAACACAAATGTGCCTGAGCGAGTGTCTGCAATAAGGATTGGCTAGCCGCCCTAATAGACAGGTATCCCTGAATACAAGTGGCCTGCTATTATTATATATATATATATATATATATATATATATATATATATATATGTATGTAAATGAATATAAGATATCACACGTATAGTGCTGGCGTTAATAAAATAGTGCTCAATGTAATATAACAGAGCTATCAAGTATATATTAATAAATATACATATCACAAGTAGCATGACTCGGATTTTCAGAGTTTTTATGTACAACGCAATATTCAGGTGCTGGGTAGAGATACATATATATATATATATATATATATATATATATATATATATATATATATATATATAAGGCAAGTCAAAAAGCAAAATGAAACTACAGTAATATGCCAAAAAATTCCCAAAGTAAGACTTGTGTTGACATGCAAAAGGGATACAGTCAAGTGGTTATAGCCTTCTGACTTCAAGGTAAGAAAGAACAAAACTGTGGACATGAACTCAAGAAATGTCCCTTTTCATTGGTTAGTAAGAAATCCCAGTATGCATCTGTAGGATCTGTCTCTAGATTTTGCAAGGGGATGTTCTTAGCAGTGATTCTTAACAAATTGGAGCTAACAATTATGAATTAAAGTTAGACTGCATTCACTACATGTAAAAAGTAAGTACAAAACAGCTTTCATTATTTTTGCGTATTTATAAAAGTATGTTGGAAAATGAAAAATTCAAACTTTAAAATTAAATAAGTGCCAAAATTAAAATTTAAATTCTAGTGTCAGTTTTACTTACTGAGCAGTCAATGAAATTAATTTTTAAATTAAAAACAAAAACTGTCAACTTACAACAAAGGCAACATACAACTGAAAAAGAAACAAAAAAATATTAAATTAAAACAGCGTAAAAAATGTTTAAAAGATGAAAAAAAATTATTTTAGTTTTAAGCTGAATATATTAATTTATGGCAAAGTCTATATCTACCTATTTATTTTTAAGCTCATGTCAATGACATATAATGGTGGTGATAAATCATTGCATTTTGTCTTCTATGTGCCACGTTCCTTCAGGACATAGGCGATTATGGCTCTCCACAACTACTTTCTCACACATGCACTAATGTATCAGACTTTCTGTCTTTGCTTACAGTTGAAAGGCCTACCATCACTGCCAAGTAGTCACTTGGAGAACTAATAAGACTCGTCCCAGTAAACCTGCAAATTTTAAATACATTGCTGATGATTTGGAAGATTTTTCCCCTGCAGATTTTTTATTTTTATTTTGTCTGCAGATTTTGTCCGTTGTGTCAAAAGTCCATTGAAGGGGTGGGGGGTCCGTATATGAGAGGTTTGTCTGTATATTTATTTTGTAGCTGGACACAGACTGTCAGACAGGGGTGCATGCACGCACACAAATATTTTAATAAATAATTATTAAACTTTTCGTCAAATAATTGTATTTAATATTTTTTTAAATTTACTATGTTGTTTTAATATTCATTTTTTTAAAGTTATGCTTTAAAAAATGTTGTTTTAATATTGATTTTTTTTAAAGTTATGCATTTATTGACTACAGATGTGAAAATTTTTAAAATACATCTATGTAGCCTTTCGAAGTATCACCAGAATTAAAAAGTAAAAATGAACAGTAATCTTAATCAGAAATAAGAATTATTACCATTTGTTTTTACTTTTTAATTCTGAGAATTTTGAATGCATTCTAATAGATTTTAATTTTAAAATATCTTTGTAAATACAAATCATATGATAATTTTTTTACAAAACTGCCTTGGGCGATAATGAATCTGTGTATATATTTACTTTGTCATTAATTACTGTACCTTTTTTAGTTTTAGCCACAGAAATATACAGACAACTGCCCTTTACATATGTATAGATAGATGGATATCACAAATAAATCCAGTACTCTTTTTTTTTTTGTTTCTCACTAATTTTTTTCATTACTCAGCACTTAGTTTTTTGAATGCCTCTTTTGCTAATTTAATGGATGTTTAGATATTTAAACTTCTGTACTTGCTTGCATTAGATTACTGAATAATAAAATTTAAGTGATGTAATTGCTCTCTATAAGAGGAGGTAACTCTTTTGCCCAACAAATATTAAAAAGTACCTTAGACCATCACATATTTATAAATAATATATTTTAAAAATGACTGGTTTACCCTTCTATTGTAAATATTCTTTCTTTTTTTGTTTAATATATATATATATATATATATATATATATATATGAATGATAGGATAAAAACAAATAGGAAACGTTTATCAATCTAACATGCTTCACTTCTATTAAAGCTTCATAAGAGAATAAAAAAAGAAGAGAAATTCTAGTATTTTTCTTTTTGTGTCTGATTTTAATTAGTTAATCAGGCAACACATGCAGTGCATGTGTTACGCAATGTTAGTATAATTTAGGGCATTCTTTCAAAGCTCCAAGAAATTAATGGATTCCAAGCTTAACTGGAAAAATGTAAATATTGTTTTATATATGTAATTGTATCATAATTTTAGTTTTACTATGTGAGAGTCAAATGGTAATGCATATTTGTAAGTCTGTCTATTTATGTTTAGTAGACATTATGTTTGGTGGTTGATTTTACAAATGCCACCCAAATTAAAAAAAAGAACCTAATTCTTTATGTTGAAAGTACTTTGAGGGAGTCCTAATAAATATTTTACAAAGTATAAACCTACAACAAAAATGCTATATTTAATCACCAACCTTTATTGAATGCATTCTTAAAGAATGCATGCATATAAATAAAACAAACTACTTATTTACAGTTAGACTCATGCCCTTGTGGAGGTTAACAAAATGTTAGTTTTTACATTCAAAATCACAGGGTGGATATTTGAGAAGGTTTCTTTTTGTTTGAAAACAAATACAAACTTATATCCTTCTTGGTATGGGATATGTTGGAACAGAGTGAGAAAGAGACATCCTTCCTTTTTTGCACCACCCAATTGTCCTGATTAGTTCTCCAGTGGTTAGAGTGGACAAACCTTTTCCATTTTCTGATTAAAGGATAAAGTTGCCTCATCTCAAAGACTTGTTTTCCTGGGTTTATATTGAGGTTGTTAAGTGGTTGGGGAGTATGATGAGTACAGTGGGTTTATCCTTTGCTTTGGTACTGGGTTTTTATTTTTAGTTTTCACTTATCAAAGTATCTGATTTCAGAAATGAAGTTAGCTGACTGACCTGTCATTAAGTTGAGTGATTGATTTTTTTTATGGCTTAACCTTTTGCAGGTTATTTACAGCAAGAAAATATTTTTAGATTATTGGAATTTTTTTTCAATAATAATGATTTATTGATACAAGTACTACTAATTTACAGTAGGAGAATTTTCACATTTTGCTGTCCATATGTACAGATATTTTCTCTTAGTTAATCTTTTTTTTGTTGTTGTTGTCATTGTTTTTAGTACCAATTGGTATCCAGGAATGGACAGTAGAATGTGAACACTATATCTTATAGATAGAATAAAGGGTTCAGTTAAAAAAATTCCGTAAAGACCGGTCTATATCTCTGAGATGAGGTATTATGATTACTTGCATTATTTACATTATTCGGACTGTTATCCTCACCCTCATTGCTATTTTCACAATGTTTTGGCCAGTGTATGCACCGGCCTTCTTCAAGTGATTGGAATTTTGAACCGAACCCTTCCTTAAGGACACATGACCCAGTAGATAAAGACGTTGGTTAGATTCAGTGACTAGACCCAAGTATTTGTGAGTTCAATACCAGGCCACAGCAGTGGTGAACCAAAAACTTGGAGAGTTGAGTTAAAGGGAAATAACTGAGACATCTGGAAGAGGCATGGTACGTGGAACTAGAACTTTCTACCCTGGTAGATGAAATAAAAGGTTTGGTTTGAAATTCCCATCACCTGAAGAAGGCCAGAGAGTACAATGGCCGAAACTTTGTGAATATGACAATGAAGATGAGGATAACAGCCTGAATAATGTAAATAATGCAACAGATACCTGAAGAAGTCTAGAAGGGACACAATTAGCTGAAATGTTGTGATAGTAAGAACAAAGATGAAGATCTATGTCTGAGTGTCTAAAATGGAATTCATGTTAGATGTTTAAATGCTTATTTATTTACTTGTTAATTATATTTCAACCATTTAGGATTAGTCTGAGTGTAAATAATGGTAACTCCTAATGCCAGAAATTCAGACAGAAATTTCAGTGAAGTGTTGTAATTACAGCCTTAAATATTCCTTGTTAAATTAAAGAGAAATGATTTTTTATCTACATTTCTTAGAATTTTGACAAAGACTGAGTAATTTTATGATCAATAACAAAAAAGATAAAATATAATCAGTCAAGTACACATTGACTGATTTGTTTTTTATGGTTTATCAACTCTTTCAGCTTTAGGTAAAGCCAAAACATATTCTGTAGTTAAGTACAAAAATCTTTTGATCATGCTGCCATTTTCTCAAGGGAGAAGACAAAAGGAGAGACATTTGAAATCTATTTTACTGGCAACATGGTAGATATTCCACTTGCTATCATTTGTATTGTGAGTTTATGTAACCCACTGGATAATGCACATGTCATATAATACAAATGACAAAGATGAGTGACCTATTCATCAGGAGGGTGGAAGTAAATGACCTATTTGCTCTCAAACCTCCTGTAGTAATTTATACTTTTGATTTTTATGAGTTTTGCTTATGACCATAAGTTAAGACTGGATAAGACCAGTCAGTACCTAGATGGGTGACTGCTTGGGAATACCAGGTGCTGTAAGCTTGGATGTGCGGGTGATGTAATATATAATGGCTCAAAAAGAGAAATCAAAGATTTTTTGATCGAGATGGGTTATTTTACTGGCACACCAACCACAACGGTTATTTTGTGCTAAATGAGGTATTTTTAAGATTTGTTTTTGTGTTTATTTTGCAGATAAAGTTTTTTTTATAAGAGATTATTATATAAGGGTGTAGATGTACTTTAGTTTTAGTTGCATTTTGTAGCCAGGTGTTTATTTGGTTTCCTTTTTATATTTTGGGGGTAGAGTTTTGTTACTTTTAAGAATTCTAGAATGGCTTTGGGTTTGACACTCTCAAAGAGGACCCTAAAGTTGGGTACATTGTAGAAGAATTTTTGTGTAGGTGCCAGTTCTTGCAGTTAATCAAAAGATGTTTGACTGCGTACTTTTGATTTTTATCAAGGTTCATATCATGCAAACTGCTTACGGCCACTTTATATTGAAACATTGGTTCTCGTATGATCACCGAAGTTAAGGCTGTTTAGTCTGGTCAGTATCTAGATGGGTGACCACTTGGGAATAACAGGTGTTGTAATCTTGGATATGTGGGTGGTTTAATGGATAATGGCTTACATGCAAATACCCTTGGGAAAGGTATAAAGCCACCTCATCTCCCCTCAGCTATAGGTTAAATAGGAAGACTTGTATAAAAAATTCCTCATTTACCAAACATGGAATCCCCCAGCCCACAAATTCTTACAATCTCAAAATTATGCTCTGGCTTTAAATAATCTGCAAAAGGTTTATCAGCTGTAAAAAAAAAAAAACCCAAATCAATCAATATCATGCAAACTGCAATAATCATACTAATTTCAATTACTGTGTATGTAGAATTTGATGAAGTGAATTCGGGAAGACACCAAAATAACAAAAACAAAACATGACTATTAAATTGGTTTTATAAATACATATTATGGCTATAATGAATTTGCTTCAGTTTCAAATAGACAGGGTGGTTGGAATTAAAAAGATAGCTGGATTTTTTTTTCTTTTTTTTTATATAATTCTCAGCATAAAATGTTTTGTCCAAGGAAGCTGTGCCTAAATTAATGGATGGGAGGAGGTTTCTTGAATATTAAATAAAAGGGGTGGGCTTTTTCTCAAAAACAGAATAATCATTCTAGCCCATCTATTTGAAACTCAAAAGGTATGTATTGAGACACATTTAACCACATCAATCATAAATTCATTAAATTTTTTTTACGATTTATGATAGATAAAATTTAAAAATAAAAACTAATTTTATCCTAATATAAATTTGACATAAAACTCACAAGCATTTATACATTGTTATAAGTGGCTAGATATGAAAAAAAAAAAAAAAAAAAATAGTCAAAATTTTATTATAAAAATACTTCTAGAACAAAAGGTTTCCATACCATATTTTTCCAGAAATGTGCTTTTCCAAAATGTGCTTGGTATCTTGACTGCAAAATGAAGGGAAGTGAATTTGACACCATTAGATTTTCTTTGATTTTGTCAGTCATCTGAAAAAAAAAAAAAAAATATATATATATATATATATATATATATATGGCTAGCAAGCTACTACTGGAATTTTAGGGAGAGGCATAACAAAAACCCAAACATTAAATAAAGTATATTACAAAATCTAAAGACTAACACAATAATCGGGAATACATGTAGGCTCCACCAAGAAGAGAAACCAGTTACAGCAACGTATAAAGACAGCACTGAATTACTGAATGAGAGGTCAGAGTTCATGACCAAATGTAGACAGATTAAAAAGTTCAGCTTGGGGTTATTTGAACGCGGATAAAGTTGGAAATTTTTTTTTGCTACATCTCCACCCCACCCCCTTACTTTTCGTTTCAAATGAAAGTACTGAAGTTGCTGAGCCCCATTTGGTTGATTTGTTGAACAAACCACCTGAGGAGACTCTAGTGGTCAAAACCACAGTAGTGTTCTGATCATATTTTTTAAAAAATTAAACAGCTCTGCAAATCTGGTCTTCCAACTTTATATTGAGCACTTTTAATGTGTATGATCTTAAATATTTTGCTGTTTGTATACTCTGGCATATGTATGTATGTGTATATATATATATATATATATATATATATATATATATATATATATACACACACACACACACACACACACATATATATATACATACATATTTACTGTGAAGCAATTCTGCGGTGAGAAACAAAAACCACCAGTCTACAAATTTCCAGAGAGTCTATTGAATGTAGAAGACAAAGCCCTGAACTATGTAAAGTCTTTCACCTATCTTGGTAGCAAAGTCAACTACAGTGGAACTTTAGATGATGAAATCATGCATCGGATTGCTAAGGCTACCAGTGCTTTTGGCAAACTTTGTCATCGCTTGTGGAATGAGTGGGGGTATTCAACTGGATACGAAAATTCGGGTTTACCAAGCTGTTGTCCTTGCCATCCTTTTGTACGGCTCAGAGTCATGAACTCCAAACAGGTACCATATACATCAGCTGGATGTTTTCCATAAAAGCTGTCTGTGTGCAATCTGTGAAGTTAACCTTCATAATAGGACATCTAACATAGACCTGTTTAACAGGTGTAATGTTGAAGGAATCGAGATTTTTCTCATACAGTTTCAGTTACGGTAGACTGGTTACATCTTGAGAATATCTGATGACAAGATACCCGAGATCCTAATGTATAGCCAGGAATGTAGGATGCCCATGGCTAAGATACAAAGACAAGCTGAAGAGCAACTTGTCAGCTGTCAATATACCTCATAACACCCGCGAGTGCTTAGCCTTGGAGTGGGTAGAATGAAGATCAATGTGTTTTAGTGGACTCAGCAGTTTTCAATCAGCTTGTCTGAATCATTTTCAAGACGCGAAGTAAGATCTAAAAGGTCAGCCAATCTAACAGTGATCTCAAACTCACAATCTTTACTCTAGCTCCATATGTGGCCTCCTTTGTAAATCACTAGTGGGTCTTAAGTGCCACTTGAGATTATCGCACAAAATTTCATAACTGAATCAATTAAGCTGTCAGATCCTCATACGTCGAAACCAACAGGAGAGTCCATTATTATATATATATTAGCAAAAATAAAAAAGATATTAAAAAATCATCATAAACATACATAGCACATTCAGTTTTTTGGCAACTGGCAAAGCATTATGCTAGATAGAAGAAAACAGGAAAAGTGAGGAAATATATTTTGTTTTATATTTTTCCCTTTCTTTGTCTTATTTTATAGAAATGCAAAGTTGCCATTCTCAACTGTTGGGGAGGGTACGATGTCGTCATATCAGATTTGATCCCACCCCCACCATAGCTCGGCGGTCTTTGAAAATGGAGACACTTCTTGTTAAGTCAGCCACAACATTTCACTAAATGACTATTTGATTCAAGCAAGAATTGAACATGAGGTCCCATGTGTAAGTAGAAAGAAGTGCTTTTTCCACAATGCTGGATAATCGCATATTGTTTTAGTAAAAAGCAATGGGATTTATACTAAGTTAACTTAATTAAAAAAAAGACCCCCACCCCTTTTCAGTAAGTATTCCAGTTGAAATGTCAGCGACTAAACCAACTACCCAGTCCAAGTTATGAGTGAGGTGGCTCGTTAGCAAGCTAGTAGTCAATGGCCAGCTAACTAGAGAAGGCAACAGGAAACTATTCCACTACCAATCTCAAGACAAATCATAGCTAACAACTCAGATTATGCGAACCCTAACAGTGTGAAAGGGGTTAAGTCTATGGGAATTAGCTCCTCTCCTGGTAAGGACTGACATGTGCAACAGGTGACATCTGATCATCATCCAGCGACTGCTAGCATAAACAATGTAAAAGGGATAAAAGTTCTCGGAATCAATCCCTCACCTGGAAAGGAATGACATGAATGACAGGTGTCACTGAACTGTTATCTTGTAACTGCTCACATCAAACACAAAACAACTCTCAGGACATAGAACATCCGAAGATTGAACAACTGTGGCCAGTTTGATAATGTTAAACAAGAGATGAACAGACTTAACATCAACATTCTAGGTGTATGTGAAACCAGATAGCCAAACAATAGTGATTTTGTTAGCAAAAAACACAGGATAATTTATGCAGGTAGCAGGAAGAATGACAAAGGAGTAAGACTAATACTAGATAGTACATTTAAGAAATGTGTTCTAGGATACCACCAACTTTCAAAAAAATTCTGGTAGTGGAGCTGAAAGGGAAGCCATTCAATGTGGCTATTATAGTAGTGTATGCACATACAGCACAAAGCAAGGAAGAGGACATTGGATCTTTCTACTCCATGCTGAACAGTGCCAAGTCTCTATGCAAATCACAGGAAGTAGTCATCATCATGGGAGACTTAAATGCTAAAGTAAGCAGGGAAAGGGCAGGTGATATAGCAGAAAGATTCAGACTAGGAACCTGCAACAAACATGGAGAAAAATGGATCCAATGATGCACAGCCAATGACCAGGTAATAGCCAACACATGGTTCCAAGAACATCCAAGACAACTATAGACATGGAGGAGTCCAGAAGGATAAAGTAAAAACCAAATTGATGATATAACCATCAACAAAAGATTCAGGAATGCAACATTTACTGCAAAACCTACCTAAGTGCCGACTGCGGAAGCGATCATCGCCCTCTTATATGTAAACCAAGAGTGAAACTGTGGAAATTGAAGACGCCTAATGCAGCACCCAAGTTGCACTACAACAAACTCCTAAGCGATCCTAACCAAAAAGAAAAATATATGGACAATATGAAAAGAATATAAGAGTCACAAAATGGAAACTCAAAATGGGACGCACTAAGAGACACTTTAGTGACATCAGCAAACGATATCATTCCAAAGGAGACAGGAGGAAGAAGAAAAAAATGAATGGATGACAGATGAGATGCTTGCCATGAGGAAAGGAGACAGAAAACTCTGCCAAGATACAGAATGGAGTACAGAAAATTACACAATGAAATAAGGACCGAATGCAGGCAAGCTAAAGAAGAGTGACTAAACAAAAAATGTGTAGAAATAGAAAGATTGTGTACCACCAACAAGAGAGACATGCACAATCAAATAAGACAACTAACAGGACAGAAGACATGTTCGTCAACAGGCTGCCTAAAATCAAAGGGTGGAACACTCATATTAGAGAAAGAAACAATTCTTCAACACTGGAGCAAGTATATTGGAGAACTCTTCCATGACAAAAGGGAACAACCAGCAATACACAGAACTACTGACAGACCTGGAATTCTGAAAACCAAAGTAAAAGCCGCACAGGCCAGATTGAACAGAAACAAGGTAAGCAGGCCAGATGGACTTGTAACGGAAATGCTGACAGCCTTAGATGACTTTAGCATAGACAGGATCATTGAAATAACAAATGAAATTTATAACAGCAGGGATATACCAGAAAACCTCAGCAGATCTATTTTCATAGCTATGCTTAAGAAACCAGGCACAAATGAATGCAAACTGCACCCAACAATAAGCCTAATGAGCCACGTGACAAAACTCATATGTATTCTAATGAATAGAGCACGCAGCAGAATCAGGCCAGAGATAGGACAAGAACAGGTTCATTAAAGACACCGGAACAAGGAAAGCTATATTCATGCTCAGAACATTATCAGAAAGAGCGATACAGATGCAGAAGGACATGTACCTATGTTTCATAGGCTACACAAAGGCCTTTGACTAAGTACACCACAAGGATCTGCTGGAACCACTCAGCAACCTTGATATATTTGGGAAAGATATCAGAATAATCAAAAATCTATACTGGCAGTAAATAGCAGGCATGTGCATAGGGAATGAGTTCAGTGAATATTCAAAAATAGAAAGGGGCATAAGGCAAGGATGCATCTTCTCACCCAACCTGTTCAACCTATACAGCGAGGTAATCCAGAGAGAATTGGAAATCCTACCGGGATTTAGCATTGGCAGCCACAATCTTAACAACATAAGATATGCAGATGACACGGTACTGATAGCAGACAAGGAAAAGAAATTTCAAAATCTCCTACAGAAGGTAGCGATGGAGAGTGAGAAGAAAGGACTAAGCATAAACTACAAGAAGACAGAATGCATGGTAATCAGTAAGAGGATGAGCCCAAAATGTGATTTGCAGGTTGGGAACACAAGAATCAAGTAGACGTGGAAGTTTAAATATCTGGGAAGCGTTTTGACAGAGGACAGTATGTGTGACACTGAGATCCCTAGATGTATTGGGATGGCCAAGGACACATTCCAAAAGCTGGACAGATTACTGTGAGACAGGAGGATTTCTTTGGTAACAAAGAAAAGAATACTGAGCTATGACATGATGCCTGTCCTTCTTTACGGCAGCAAATGTTGGATGATTTCCTCAAAGATGAAGAAAAGACTTAAAGTGACAGAGATGTGGTTCTACAGAAGGATGCTAAGGATATCATGGACTGAACATGTGAACAACAATGAGGTCAGAGAGGTTGCAAACAAGGAGGAGGCTTATTCTTAACATTAGGAAGAGGTAGATGAAGTTTCTGGGACACATAATGAGGACAGAGGACCTGGAGAATCTGATACTCGCAGGTCAAATAGAGGGAAAGAGAGACAATTGAAAACAATATGTGACATACCTGGCAGGCTTAAGGAAGCAGATGACAGAATGTGGTCTGGGTAAGGAAACAGAGGGAAAGAACTTGTTGAGAGCTACAAGGGATAGGAGGAAGTGGAGAGCCATAATCGCCTATGTCCTGAAAGAACATGGCACATAAAAAGAAAGAAGTATTTCTTTCAGTTGGTTATTTTTGTCTTCCAATCATCATCTTGCATTTTCATAGCAGTCAGTAAGGAAATTTGGAAAAAGATTATTCAATAAAAGAAACAAAAAATAAAATCCCTAAAGATCTAAGTTTCAGAAAAATATATACTTTATATATTTCTCTTGCAGTATTGCAAACAGCAAGGCACAAGAATTGAAAAGACTAGCACAAAGGTTCAATTGTGTGGGGAGTTAGTAAAAGTGGCACCAACAGCAGAAACCTATTTTTAACCTGAATTTAAGTCTTTTTGGATTAGTTTTGAATATTTTTCTTTTGTCTTCATGATAGAACATGAGTCTCAACATGAAAGCCTACATTAAGTGCCTTGGGTCAAGATGGTGGCTGCTGAATGACCCTATGTTTGGCAACAGGAATCTGCACCATGGCATACAAGCAGGAGAATCCAGTCACGGCTGTCAAACAAATTCTATGACATCACGTGTTATATCTAGCCACCTAACTCCTCAGACTGCAACCCTCTTTATTATTATGTGTGGGGGTGCAGTTGAGTGAGAGACCAACAAAACTTCTTGTAATACCAAAGATGAACTTAAGGCAAGGATTATGGCAGCATTCATCAAATTAAACAAGGAAACCATCCAGAATAGTTGTAGGAGATTCCAAAGTTGTCTGGTGGCCGTACTTGAAGCCAATGGTGATTCTAGTGAATAAATTTATTCTTTAGTGTGCCAAGGTATTTTTGTGTAATTTTGGTAAATATATATGTTATTTTCATTTTTGCATAATTGATATGAAAATTTATGCATCACACCCTATATATATATATATAATATAATATATAATATATATATAATATATATATATTATATATATATATAATATATAATATATATATATTATATATATATATAATATATAATATATATATATATATATATAATATATAATATATATATATTATATATATAATATATAATATATATATATTATATATATAATATATAATATATATATATTATATATATATATATTATATATTATATATATTATATATTATATATTATATATATATATATATATATATTATATATATATATATATATATATTATATATATATATATATATATATATTATATTATATATAGAGAGAGAGAGAGAGAAATTCATTGGCACATTCAAGATTTCTGAATTTCAGCCTTGTGAGTGATGAATTATTTTCCACCCTACAATCCCTTTGCCCACAAACAAAACATTGCAAACCTCTTGTTACTCTGTCACTATTTCTATGCTAAGTATAGTGACAAGCTACATTCCTTGGTTTCACCAGCCCTGACCTTTGCAACTGGGACTCACCGTGCTATGTATACAAGAATAAATCATCCCCATTCCCTTTGGATTCCATTAATAAGCATTAAGTTTCACTTGGACAGCTTCTTGACAAGGAAGGTCTGCTGCTTTGTGGAACAGACTCCTGGCAGGATGTTTTCCCCAATCACTACAATCTTGAATTATTCAAGGATAGAGTTAAGTGTTATTTTTCTCACATAACCTCATGAACTTCACTTCTTGCCTTTTCTTATGCTCATACAAGAGCACATAGTAATCCTCTACCTTGAGTGGCTTTTGGACCTTGTACTGGGTGAACATTAGTAAAAAAAAAAAAAAAATGCTTAAAATACCAAACATTCATCAATACAAATGTTATAATAAGTAGTATAATAAATTTAATAATAAATTTACATTTAAACTTATGAAATGGGTGATCTCTTTATTGTGTCCATCTGCAAAGTTTTGAAATTACACTTATATTACTGGAGGTAACATTAAAAAAAACAAACAAACAAAACTGGCATCATTTTAGTAAATGTACTGCAAGATCTGGGACACACGAAGCACCAAACATGCTTTTAAAAATTTTAAATGAGATGATGAAATCATTGTACTGCCAGCCAGTTAAAGATTTGGAGAGTAGTTGCTGTGTCAAAGGATAACTGTGTTAGGAGGTGGTTTCATTATGTCCATGAAAAGAGGTCAACAAAAAGGCATTGTGAAATTACTGTATCATTATCTCTGCTGGATTTTCCAATGACTGTCAACAACTATCATTATGAAATCCAAGTCAAATAATATCTATGTCATGTTCTTTATATATATATATATATATATATATATATATGCGTATGTATGTATGTATAAATTAATTATATTAAGAAACAGACAACTTTAAGGGTTCTGGGATTATAATTTATTTCTTTAGGACCAAGATTTTGGTCCTAATTCTTCAGATCCCTCATTTTCATATAAAAACATGGATGACATTTTTCCCAGGCTTAAAAACTTACGTATTATTTTTAATTTATGCACACGTCTTTGAGGAGGCAGTTTTAAGTTGTGTAAGATGATAGAGAGAGGCAGAAGAAAACAATAGAATTATCCATATAGATTACCAAATAACTTCATTAACTATATATATATATATATATATATATATATTTTAATGGATTTTTTAACAGATATTATTTCTTATTACTATTTAATGTTATTTTAGTGGGTACAAGTGTTTGGGTTACTATCCCTGCTTTTTATTGTCTTTAACAGTGAAATTAGTAAAATCCGGTCTTGACTGAGAAGGCCTACAAAAGAAAGATTCTGCTTCCATCAGAAACCAAAACTGTCACCCTTTTTCAATCATCGAAACTGTTTCTATAGCCAAAGCTTACTGCTACCACTATTTAGGAAAATAAAAAAAAGTGGATAGCAAATCAAACATATGTACCCACTAAGAATAATGCTTACAGTAATAATAAACAAACATATCTATGTTTTATCTGGTGTGCTTTAGACCACCCAGCCATGAAAGAGCATCCCAACTCAGCAACTTATATTCAACAAATTCTTGGGATGTTGGTACATCAAAAGTATCATACAGTACTTGCATAGATTTTTTTTATTTTCTTGCAGGCCTTTCTTCAGTAAACATTTTCTTTTACTGATTCCAATGCCTTTTGTGTTACCATTTTTTTCCTTACATCATATATATCATTTTTCCAATTTGTGACCTTATTACGCCATATTCCTACATTCCTTTTATATACTATGAAAAACAGTTTTTCACTAATTTTGAAAAATTTTGTCATTTTTGTTATCCATTCTTATTCTTTTTTGACCTGGTAACAACTTGTTGAACATGGATTTAATTTTTCTTATGAACATCAATTCTGCCGGTGACATATCTGATGGTGTACTTGGAGTTGGCATTATCCAATATATCGTCTCAATGACTTTTTCATTACTTGCTTTTTTAAAAGTTCTCTTAAAAGTACCCACAAGCTTGGCCGTTTGGCCTTGGGTGATATGGCAGGGAAGTAATATGTTCAATAGAGAACAGTCTACAAAATTCTTTAAATTTGTAAGCAGTGAATTGTGTACCATTATCCAAGACTCTGGTATCCAGAATGCCAAATCATGCAAACAATGTGTAAAAAATTCGCTGTAACCATGGAAGTTGGCTTTTGGCATCACTTAGAAATTTCAGAGCACTTAGTAAAGTTATCCACTTCCACAAAATAATGTGATCCATTTATTGCACCTGGAAAATTTATGTGCAGTCTTGACCAAGGAATATCTGTCTTTGGCCAAAGTTGTAATTTTTTTTGTAGGTTAGTTTGCTACCAGAGCACAATCTCTTCAGGCTTTTAATAGTTTTTCAATGTCTTCATCCATTTTGGCCCAGTATACATAGCTTCTCATAAGAGATTTCATCTATGAAATTCCTGTCCACTATGAAATTTATTTAATATCTGCTTTTGTAATATGATAGGTATTACTACTCTTTGTGCAAACATCAGTATTCCTTCATATAACGAGTAAGAGTTCAAGTCTGGATTGCATTCTAAAAATCACCTATCTTTCTTACTTTTTTTTCATTGTTTTTTTATTTTTGAAATAAACATATTTTGTTCCACTTTTACTTTTCTTTCTTCAAGGATAACTGATAGTTTGTGTACTACATTGCATAATATATTTTTAATTTCTATTTCACTTTTCAATGCTGTAAGAACTCTGTCCTCAGACAGTTCAGTATTTTTTGGTATTAATCTTGATAACCCATCAGCATTTCCTAATTTTTGAGATTGTTGGTATTCCATTGTGAAATCATAAGTTAATAAGATGGTACCCTAGTGTTGTAATCCATTCACTCTATGCATAGAAATTCCTTTTTTCAAACTATAAATTGTTAATAAATGTCTGTGGTCTGTCTGTGACCAAAAACTCCTTCCATGTATAGATTTGTGACTATTTTTCACTTGAAATTTCACTTTGACTTTGAAATACTGACCCAACTCATCCAACAGAACAACTAGAAAACATTTTTTCAAGTTTTCCTTTAAAATTTCACAGTTTTTTTATTTAAACTGCTATACTTGTCCACTTATATTTATGCAATAAATATTTATAGGTAAATCCCGCAAGTCAAATAATTCCATCCAGTCAGTTTCTGGAATTTTTTAACACATAAGCCTTAGCTTTTATACACTTGTTACAAAATGAATCATTACAAGTCAATAAAATATAATTTCTTGTCTGACACGCCACGTGCGATTTTCCAAGTTTTTTTCACTATAGGTTTTCTGTTTGCTTTCCATGTGGCTTTGTTTCTTATTGTGATATCACTACCAGTGTCTAGTTGCATTTTTACATCCATATTATTAATTTTCACATATATAAATTTTCTTTGGTTTTCTGCAATTATTTTTTTGCTGCCATATATGGTCTGGAGCCCCTACTGTTTGCTTCGGGAATCTTGATATAATTGACCCCAATCTGGCATCTCATCTGCAGTCGCTCTCTCACAGACATGCTGTTGCCTCTCTGTCTTTTTTACAAATACTTTCATGGTAGTTCCAATGAGCTGCTTTCACTGGTTCCCAGACTTCATGAATTCAAGTGTCCTATGAGGCTGGCATCCCACTCTCACCCTTTCACTGTTGAAACTGTTAAATGTAGCCACCTCTTCTACTCCAATAGCTTCATATCTAGCACCTCTCGCCTGTGGAACTCCCTTCCCTATTCCTGTTTCCCTGATAGCTATAATCTCCAACTTTTCAAATGTAATGTCAATTGACATCTCCAGTTGCCTTGATCTATCCACTATCCTTCTCCTCATCCTTTCCTCTATCATTCCTACCTGCTCTTGCTCCAAATCCTCTATAACCCCTAGTGTGCTAGTGGCTTCCTGCCTTGCTAGGGGTGAAATGCTTACCCCCCCCCCAAAAAAAAAACACAATGCTGTGTACATGATTTTTCCTTGCTTTAATTTTACAGAGTGACTTTTTATGTCCTACTTGCCTTTAGCTTTTATGTATGCACATATTTTATGTCTTCAATTTCTTCCAAATCATATTTCAGATTTAGGATTCTCTGACATTCATCCGATATGTTTTGTAGTGTTAGTTTTTGATTCTGATCAAGTTTCATTACAATTCTTGCACATATTTCTGCATCTTTTTTCACTGTTAACCTTTGAATGAAAATTAACCCTTTAAACATATCCAGAGTTAGTTTGTTTAATACAAATCTTTCCCACTCTTTGTTAACGATTCCAGCATATGTGACAAAATCTTTGTCCTCTCTTTTTGTCAGATACATACACTTTCAATGAGTATTGAATAACAAACTTTTCTTGGTAAAAATTTTACCTAGAATTTTTACTGTTTCTTGAAAGCAAATTTCTCCTGTTTTTTTTTTGGAAGTACAAAATTACAGTATTTTTCATGTTCTACTGGTGCTAACTTTCTCAACAAAAGTCTCGTTTTTTTTCTTGTCTTCTCAGCTGCTGTAATCTTCTTGGAAATTTTGCTTGTATCTTCTAAAATAAGCAGAAATGGTAATTCCATTGTCTGAATTACATGTGAATTCTGTTATGAAATTTGCCATTGTAAAAGGAGTGATAGAACTTGGAATTTTCCATTTTCTTCCGTATTATTTCAATTAAATTTTGTTCTTGTTTCTGGAGTCCCAACAATTGCTACTGTTGTTGTTCTATTCTTACCACTTGGACTAATAATTCCTATTTTTTTTTTTTTTTTTTTTTACATACACCAAATATGGTTCTAATTTCTCGTTGTCACTTATGTTTGATGTACAAGTTTTGATTCCTCATTGTTGTTTTTATAACTAATTCCTCACAGTTATTATGTCTTGCTTAGGTTACTCGACATGACATCACTTGACCAATACCAATGGACTGGTATTTACCAACCTCCCCACCCATCCTGGGTATGACAATAAACTACATTTGCGTCCTGGGTAAGATGATAAACTACGTCCAACAGCAAGGCCTCTGATCAGGAGGTTTTGAGAAGTGTGGAACCACCTCTTAATTGCTGGTATTCCCAGGTCCTCCATGACCCGGGGTGGTAGCACCTGTTAGGTTCCCAGCTATGGGAAAACAGTAAACCCTGAAACTTTGGTAAAAACACTATGAAAGTGTAAAAATAGGTTTTAATACCAGAAATACTTCATAAAAAATTATTATCAGCAATAAATTTTTGTAGAAAAAAAAAAAAAAAAAAAAAAAGAAGCTATTACCAGCAATATAGTTTTGAAGGAAAAATATTACCAGAAATAGATTTTTGACAAAAACAAAATATTACCAGCAAAATAAATTGTTAGCATTAAATAACCCATTGATGTTGATATGCTGTAAAACAAACCAAACCAACCTCCCCACAAAGTAGGATGTGGCACAAGGCCAATCTTTATGTGGGGCAAGTCTGAATCTGTAGGCTTGGGCAAAAATTCCCCATAGGCCTCACATATACAGGGCAGGTTTGTCTACCTCCAGAGATGAGACACTGCCCATAGGCAAAGCCTCATCTGGGTTCCTCACTGCACAGAGTTTGACAAGTCAGCTATGATTCTTCGGTGAACTGCTTGACTCCAACGGACTGGTATTTACTGGTTGCTCCACTGTGGACTAGATGTGCCACAAGATCAAGTTTACTGTGGGAAACCCGAGTGTTTCCACCTAGACCATAGGTCAGAATTAACACAGCCCCCACAAAAGTGTGCTTGGGTACAGAACTGGTATGTTTTTCTCAGCCAAGTCTCTATCCAAAGATGGAAGTCTTGTCACACTCTGCCCGAAGACAGAGGTTTTGTATTGTCTTGTCATGAGCAGAGTGCCTGACTCCAATGGACATCTACTGACTCTCTTCAAGTTCTTTATTTAAGGTGGCTTGCCTAGTTCATTTTTGTTACTGGGGATATCTTATTTACTCCACCACAGTGGTCACAATCAAATACATACAGACCCTTCTTTGAATTTTGTTAAGAATCTCAAGAGGCTATACAGTGTCTCATTCTATCAGCAAATAGTGATGCTGCTTCTTTGATGACATACTTACACTTATTATGAACAATGACAAAGAGAAGTCCAAACCTGTCAATTGAAGCCAGAAGTAATTCCTGTGGACTATAGCAGCTGAGCAGGCTGGTGAGAACCAGGGAGATGATCATGGTTTCACTTGGTATTTCTGTACTGAAATGAAAGCTTCAATGCTGGCTTTCACCCAGGAAGAGTGGCACATTTCTGAACAGGATCATTAAAAGTATCATTCCAATGAGCATTGTAATTGAAATCATGAAACAAATCCGAATCAGTGTGTTGATAACAGAAAGAGGTTCTGTTAATCAGAGGTTTGTAACTGTTGAGTGAGCAGAAAGAGGTATCTATAGACATTGCTGCATAGATGGAGTTACCAAGAGAGTAGAGCTACAGAGCATGACATGAGTCCAGGGTTAGGGTTAGGAAAAGATTAAGTAGAGAAGTGTGACTGCCAGGAGTAACAGGAACATTCATGGTCTGGATGCAAGTGAGGTCAGTGGCATTAGAATAATTAAACCACCTGACATGGTAGGCATTAAAGTTGCCTAACACAAAGATAATTGCAGAGGAGTGACGAGAGAGGACCTTATCTATACTATCAAAAATTCTATCTAGCATACAACAAACATGAGAGGAAGAGGAACAATAAAGGAAGAAAAGATAATTGACCAAGTCTAGGGGTAAAAGTCATAAGCTTTTTTTTTTTTATTTTTTTTATTTTTAAGCGTTTCACCCCAAGTAAGGCAAGAAGCCACTAGGATGCAAGGGGTTACAGAAGATTTGGAGCAAGATCAGATAAGAGTGATAGAAGAAAGGATGAGAAGGGTAGTGGATAGATCAAGGCAACTGGAGATGTCGATTGACATTACATTTGAATAGCTGGAGATTATAGCTCTCAGGGAAACTGGAATAGGGAAGGGAGTTCCACAGGCAAGAGGTGTAAGACATGAAGCTATTGGAGTAGAAGAGACAGCTACATTTAGGAGTTTCAACAGTGAAAGGGCGAGAGCGGAATGCTAGGCTTGAGTAAGAATAGTCTGGAGAGTCAAGAAAGCCAGTTGATGTTCACAAACAGACATTGAAACCATGCATGTGGACACTAAAGTCCTTCTGAAAGAGGAAGATAGCCAGGAAGAAAGAATTTATTGAAAGAGATTGATTAATTCGGATTAGTTTCACAAAGAGCTAGGATGTCTGGAGAGTGTTCCAAGAGAAACGATTCCACATTGCAGAAATTGGTACACATAGCACAAATGCTGGAGAAAGTTTTTTGGTGAGCTGCTTTAGATTTACTTGATTTATTACTTTTGGTCATGGTATGTTATAAAAGTGGAAAATGCTAAGAATACTAATAGCTACTGATCATCTAAGGTAATATGAGCTGGCAGGGAATTGGTGCAAACTGCAGCATAGTGTGGACACATGGTTATCAACCAAAAGTGCTTGCAGAGAGACCTTTCCATCTATGACATAGCACTGCAAGAAGCTTGATATTATGTAACCGTTGATTAGAGTCTCCTCTCAGTGGTACCCAAGAGTTCAGTCTCCTAATTATCAGTCAGGAATCAGCAACCAGAAAACTGCCAACCCGGTACTTACAATATGATTAGTCATAGCCACTAGCCAGTCATATCACCAAAAATGAATGACAGACACCCTTACAAAGAACTCAGAAGAAGAAACCAGAAATCCCATCATAAACTGGAAACAAAGAATAAGCCTCTACTCTTGTCCAAAAGAAGCGGAAGGAGTATGGACTGGGCAATAGATAGACCTATCTACACCTATTTACATTATTTGGACTATTGTCCTCATCTTTGTCGCCATATTTATTACAATGTTTTGGCCGTTGTACACTGTGGCCTTATTCAGTTGGTTGGAATGTCAAACTGAAAGAAGGCTGGAGTGTACAACGGCCAAAACGTTCTAATAAATATGGCCACAAAGATGAGGACAATAGTCCAAATAATGTAAAGAGTGTATGTAATACCTCATCTCAGAAATATAGACAGATACTATCTACACCTATTTAAAAAAATAAATGGATTAGACTATAGAATATTGGCAAGGAGGCATAGACATCCACTGGTACAGTGTTGCCTTATGAATTAACTTAAGATGGTCTCTATAAAAATTTTATTAATTAGTCTTTAGAGTACTAAATAAAATTTTTAAATCATCTAGGTTGTTTTTTTTTTCACATACCTTTGAGAAAAGGTGTATTTTTGTGCCAGATGAGTTTGTAAAAATAAATTGTTACAGTTGTGTGAAAATCTATTTCAGAATTATTTTAGAATTAGCGGTTAAAGAACTGCCAAAATTGTTACTTTATGAATTGTTGTGGATTCATTTTTTGAATTTATGGAGAAATAAATTTTCATATTTACTGGCGAATGAGAGATGTGTTCTTAAGCCCTTGTGAAAACCTGGATGGAATTGGTGTGAACATCATTTGTTCAATAAAAGGACTGCAGTTAGCAGATGGCTTCAGAAAGCAATTAATCATTGAGGAGGAAGCATCGAGACTGGAGGATTTGTCTAGCCAAAGTGGTCATAAATCATCATGGGGCAGATGGGGAAAAAGAAGAGCCGACAGCTATAGGCAGATTCAAGCCCAGGACAAAAAATTCTTTCAACATTTTCTAAAGAAGAATTTGAACAAAACAAATATTCAAGTTTAACTTTCCAGTAAAAGGACTACATAAAGCCCTTGAGACAACAACCGGTGGAAAACATGAAACCCCTTTGTACTGAAATATTTCTATTCAGTTAAAGAAATTAGGTGGGTGCACTTTTGTATTTTCTATTCCTCTTTCCATTATCAGCTCTCTCCATCACTTAGAAAAGAAAGTTTAAAAAGAGTAAGAGCTGGGTATAGCATTAACTGCTGATATGTTTGTTGGGGTAGGTTACTTAAGTAACTGACAGTATGATATTATCTGTTAAGTTTTAACTTGTATAAATTTAAATATACCCTACCAGAATCAAGTCAGTAAAATCATTTATAAAATAAATGTGAATGTCAGTGTGCAACTGAGCCACATATTTTCAACTTAAAGGGACACAACTCTCTAACATTCAATAGCTCATTTGAAATGAAAAAAATTACTGTTCTCAAATTAGTGTTTCAAAATAAAATTGTTCATGTTTTCAACTTTACTCTAAGAGGCCGTAGCCCAACATATCACACTATTTTGGAATCTGGCCAACTCTGTGAGCAAATTAAAAATATTCAAGGCTGGATCGAGACATGCAATTCCCAAGTTTTTATTACTGCAATTGTTTTTAGTGATTTTTTTACATAATTTTTTGTGATGAATTTTTTGTATGATAAAAATTTTTACAACTTGAAAATAAATTTGGGAATAATCAAAATTAATTGTAAAATCCAGCAAGAGTCACTCATGAAATAAAAATAATTATATGTACAGAAAGTAAGGACCTACATACATCAAATTGCCTTTAAATTAAGTGGTGACAGAAGAAATATCATTGAACTTTTAAAAGGTAAGCTTAGATATTAATACAATACTTAAATGCAGCAATCAAGTTTGAGTTCTTTTGTAATTTATTGTTGCCTGGTTTAAATGCTGCCTGATAGGGCGGCTTTTAAGCTAGTATGCTATATCAGTTAAAAGTAAAATTAAAAGTACCAGATACCTCTGAAAAAATACTAGTCCAGCATTTCAAGTTAAGTATCATGGAATATCATCCCAGATAACTAATTTTCACAATGCCTCATGTCCAACATACTAGGATATACATAGATATCCATTTCTTTTTTGTTCTTTTATTCTTCTACCTCTTTACTTACAATTATGGGACTGGGGAGTGGGTTAGATTGTAAACCTATCCCATAGGACTTAAAACAAATTTTGTTTTTTTAGTGGTCTTGTTGGCAAAATTAGCAGAAGAACAATTACAAATAGGACAATTTAAACATTCAAACAACACAATTCTGAGTAAAAGTATTTAGCCTTTTAAGGAAAGAACACGCACTCATCCAGATTTTCTTGAAAACCCATATCTGCTCAATTTTGTATTGAAAACATAAACAGAGCAATTTTAAAAAAATTAATGGATTTATTTCTTAATCCAATATTTATTATTTCAAGCATTATTTTTATTGGATACTCATGTTTGAAACATCTATTATATTTTTCAGCTAAATATGGAAAGCCATTCAAATGATAAGTTTTGTTAGATATTTGTAGAAGTTCAAGTTTAGCCACAAGTAGTAGCTTTGATAAGCAATTTAAATTTTACCTTTTGAGGATGATGTTGAGTAAACAATTTGAAAATGTCTTGGTAAATGAGGGAGATCTGTCAAAACCATCAATTAATAATGAAAATTTGAAGGCTGTAGCAGAAGAATGATAAAAATATATAAAATCTTGGCAAAATTAATTGGAAGCATTCTGAATAATTTAAGGACAATTGACAAATAGTAAATGCTCAAATCTTTAGTGCAGCGTTTCTCAACTGGTGCACTGATGTGCTCTTAGAAATAGCTAAGGTGCACCCCAACTTAACAGAAGAATAATTTAGTAACTATTTTTATATTTAAAAAAAAAAAAAAAAAAAAAAAAAAAAATCTTTATTTTTAAAAAGCATACTTAAAAAATACAACATATCTTAAACGCTAATTTTTGGAAATTTTATTATTTTCCTATTTTCAAATCCCCTTGACAATTTTTCCCTTATTAAAATTTAAAGTGTGCATGAAAGTTTTTAGTTACTCAACAAGTGTACTCAGCAATTAGGTAAAACATGTTGAGAAACACAGCTGTAGAGAGTTACATGAATCATGTTTAACAAAATTAAATAATGCTTGCATGTCATCTTTTGTGAATAAAAATAAAAAAATTTGTACAATACCTGAAAAAGATATGAAAAAAAAAAAAAAAAAAAGTAGATGCAAATATGGAATTGAACAATTCTTCAAGTTTGCACAAGTATTTCTGGAAGGTTATATTAAGAATTTAATTGCTTTCATAAATAATAACTTTAAAGTGGTTAAGTAATTAATTCTGGGAGATATACTAACCATCTTGAAATATTACATTAAAAATTCACACAAAAACACAGATAAAATGTTTCTATTCTCTCATTACTCTACTGCTATTACTATGGCAAATGTTCTATTCTTTAGTCCTACTAGCTCAGATCTCCATAGCTAGGACCCAGAATACTATGTTCACAGTGGTAAATCCTCTTATTCCTTCTGTAGCAGACATTAAACCCTTTTGCCTAATATGAATGTATCGATAACCCCTTTTCAGCTTCTCAGCATGCATAAAAAGAAAAAACCTGGAAGTATGCATGCTGTGAATCCTAAGTTAGCTTTTTCACTTCAGGTTGAGGTTGTGATAGGATACCAAAATTAGCACTCCATGCAATAGACAAAAATGGCTGAGACAATACACCTCAATCACTCTCTAATTCACCAACAGAGTAAGTTCAATTTTTTCTTCATTTTGTACATTTCTTGAATTTACACTTTTTTCAGGAACTACCCTTGAAATTTTCTCCACGCAAAATTCCTGCGAGAATAAAAATTTGTATTGCACTTTGTTTCACCCTCTCGTTTGTCTATTTTCTCAACTAATTCAACACTTTCAGCTTTTACACCATTTACAGAGTGTTTGGACTGTTGTCCCCACTTTTATTGTTGCCATATTTACAACGTTTCAGACATTGTAAATAATTATAATACCTTATCACAGAAATATAGACAGATATTTTCTGCTTTTGTTCATTAACACACAGCACCTACCCAAATTTAAACCAAATTGCAACATTTTTAACAGCTTCTTCCACAGAACTTTTATTTTGTGGAACAAACTCCCAAGGGAATGATTCCTTGACCACTATAATTGTTAGCGTCCAGGGTCAAATAAAAACTATCCTACATATCATCATACTATTCACTTCTTACTTCTTCCTTACAACAAACTCACTCAGTAAACCACCATCTTGAGTGGCCTTTGGTGAACTAAAATAAAAAATTATAAAAACAGCACCAAATTTATCAAAACAAAGGTAGTTTTGTTGCATAAGCACACAGACTTACAATTAAATTTTCTTTCTCTTGAGTTGTGTTTTAAATTACCTAGGAAGAGCATTCTTATTCTATGATGTCAATCACCTTCCTGCATCACTCATTCGGTTTAATCAATCATTTTATGGCTGACTGACTTCACTTAGAAATAAAAATAAATAAATCAACCTTAAATCTATTTTCCTATCCATTTTTCCCACTTAAAACTATTTTTATTTTACAATTAATGACACAGTAAATAATAAAAAGTTTTTATGTGTAAGTATATAAGTTGATATTTATACAATATTCTCTCAGTCTTAAGTATCTGCTGTTTATATATCTGAAGACCCCCCTCAGTCGATGCCTGGAATCGCATATAGTAACAAAAGTTGTTTTGTTTTTGTTTTACATTGTTCAGACTGTTGTTTTCTTTATTGATATTCACAACATTTTGGCTGATGTATGCTCTGGCCTTCTTCAGGTGATTGGAATTTTAAACCGAGCCCTTTATTTCATCCACTAGAGTAGATTGTTCTAGTTCCTCATGCCATGCCTTTTCCGGATTTCTCAGTTGTCTCCCTTTAACTTAACTCTGCAAGAAACTCACAACTCTTTGGGTCAAGTCACTGGATACAAACAACGGTTTTATCCACTGAGCCATGTGTTTTTTTTTTTGTTTTTTTTCTATACATACGTGGAGTTGAATTTTTAAACTAGTTTCAAAGAAACTAACAAAAAAAAAAGTTATATTACGCATTTTTTTTTTTATTATTGCTAACAAACTCAAAATATGCTATTTTTCGAGTCGAAAACTTTTTACTAAAAAAAAAAAAAAAAAAAAAAAAAAAAAAAAAAATACATGACAGTACACAGAGTGGTAATGATAGTTACTGCGGGTAGAGAGTTCGATCCCCACTGGGTCTATACTTGTGGCAAACTAATATAGATATAGTAAAAATGAAAGTTACAGGATATTACGAAATTTATAGTTATGCTGAAAATGACAAATTTATAATAAAACTAGTAACTTTTTTTTTTTTTTTCATTACAGTAACGAATCGTCGCCCGCTTAGGAAGTACATTTAAAAAAAATTTTTTTACCAAAACAATTATCCTCGGCTTCTTAATAGTTACACAGAAAAAAAAATGAATTGAATTTCTTAAACAATAATGACAAAAGACAAAATTAACATGATGTTAGAAAGAAAAAGTTACTTTTAGTTTTTTTAATAGTTCACCACTGATTTTCTTAAAAAACAGTTGATGGGCTTCAATTTTAAAAATGAGAAATAAAAAAAAATAGTCACCTACGAATATTAAAGAAAAGTAAAATGAACAAATCACTATTTTTTTTTTTTTTATTAATATATTTTTTAAAATCATAAATTTTTCTTTTAGATGAGAAAAAATATTTTCTTACACAAAATTGCAGCAAAAATCAACAAGTACTCAGAAGTACTCTCTACTGACTGTGTAGTATTTTTATTTACGGATAACATGAAAGAGAGAAGATAAAGTCATTATCAAAAGTTAAGTCAATATTAAAAAGTAAAAATCCTCAACAAGCCTCGAAGAAAAGAAAACATAACATAACTTGAAATTTTGACTAAAATTTGACTTACCCAATCTAGGTGCCTCATCATGATGTGTAGTGTAAACAAATGGTTGATAAACTGGATTTATAGTCACTTAATAAGTGAATAATAGTGAATGCCCTACAAAATGAAACGACTGTTAACTCCTATTCCAGATTATTACACACACACACACACAAACCACTTTAGTTTCTTTAAAAGAAAAAAAAAAAAAAAAAATGAAATCAGTCACGTAGACATTTTTAAATTCATTTTTTCTTTACTAAGAATAATTCCCAGATTGTACATTTTTAAAATTTTTAATTGCGAATTTGCTGTTTTATTATTAATTTCAGACACTCAGTTCGTATTACAAATTTAGAATAAATATTGAATGTTGGTGAAATTGCAAAAATGGAAACAAGGAAGTGAAATAGTTTTTTTTTGTTTTTCGACGATTAACCTTTTAAAACTGAAGTTAACTTTTTATTGAAATAATGAAAACTTTTAGAAATTATTAATTAACAACACTAAAAGTTATCACCTGATAATTTCAACCCCACCTTTTTTTAAAAATTAATTTTGTAGCAAAAGAAAAGAGGAATTGAAAATCTCAACAAATTTCACATCTGACGATACGTTATTACAAATAAATGTCTTTTTTTTATAATTGTTTTGTTACTTTTTACCAAAAAGTTCATTTCTTTTGCAGCTAATCACTTATTGTCTATAATTAATGAAGTAAGTAAACAACGGAAAACATAACTTAAACTATTTTTAAGCAATTCAATTTATCGATCAAGTGCAAGTCAATGTATTGTAACGCAGTAAGCGATGCAGTCGTAGTTTGTTTTAGCTTCAAGTTTTAACAAAACTTAAAAAAATTAAAATTTTTCCCCCGAAAGGAGACGTAATAAAGAGGGAAAAAACTTACCTAATTTTTTAAAGCAATTTTGTTCTTTAAAACAAATAACACCTTTTGCTGCTTTTTATTTTTTTTTTACTTCTTTTTTCTTTAAAAATAAAACGGGGGAATACCGGGGAAATTTGTCATGCTCGACCTGGGAACTGATGACAAAAAAAAAAAAAAAAAAAAAAAAAATATCGTTTTGGAAATTGTTAAATTTTGGTCCAGCCATAGAAACTAAAAATAAAAAATAACGGTGTTAAACTATAATATTTACATGAGTGCTAATGTTACTAAGACAAGAAGAGTGAATGAGTAAAAAAAAAAAAAAAAAAAAGAATGTGGGGGTCTTTAAGTACAGAGGAACCCGGATATAAGAGAAATTTTCTCTGGTCCCAAATTAGAGCCATACTTACCTAAACAAAATAGACCAAACCCGGATATAAGAGAATTCTCCTCCGGTCCCGACAACTCTCTTATATCCGGGTTACACTGTAGATATTTTAAAAAACTTTTTCTTCTTTTTTTTTTTAAACAATAGCGGAAAAGGACTTTTTGCTAAGTGGGGTATATTTAAAAATCACAATTTCATATTGAAAAAAAAAAAAAAAAAAAAAATCAAAAACAAAGTTATTCTTAAAATTCAAAGCTGATCTTCAAGGAAATAGCTCTGTTAATCTACGTTCAGTAATTTGCTGAAAAGAAAAAAAGAGTAGCATGATGAGGTCTTAAATTTGTTAGAATTAAAAGTTTTATCATCAAAATGTTTATGTTACAATGAATGCTATTATCAACAAGAAGAGGAAATATCAAAATATCTTTTGGATTATCAGTTTTTTAAAGCACGTTCGAAATTTTGATTAAAATCTTTTTTGCGTCAGCGAGGGTGTACTAAAAAGTGTTGATTAGTACGTCGGGTTGATCATGTACTGCTTCTCGAGTGTTGTGGTCACCAATGTTGAATGGGTTATAGATAATACGGCTGCGTGTTGAGAAGGTAATCAACATTCATACATAATACTTAAAACATCAAGGAAAAAGAACAATGAGAACCAATTTTGTTTAACGAAGAAATATGTATATTAAATAAATTCAACAATAATACAAACTAGTTGCAATATGAGTGAAAAAGGGAGAAAAAAGTAGCTTCCCCTAGACTGTAAGGAAATGTCTTAAAGAAGATTTGTCTGAGTAAATGTTCAGAGTTCAATGTTGAAAATAGAATATTTCTTTCAGAAAATTGTTCAGTAGTTGCAACTTACAAAGTTGATTTAACTTGGTGTGTCACATAAAGTTCTGTAGTGTGTATGTACGTGCGGAGTGAGTAGGATGAAATACACGAGCGAGTAAATGAGAACTATTGTCTCTGGGTACCTCGACTGTGGTTCTGAAATTACTACTGGTATTTATTTGAACAAAAAGTACAAATTGTGGCACAAGGCCAATAAAGGGGAGGGGTAGAGGCTGGTCAACACTAACTATCTTATACCTAGCTAATCAGATTCGCGACCCATTCGTACATTACATTTTATACATTCACCAAAAGAACTCGTCCATCACCAAACAATCCTTCAACCACCATAATACCACGTGCTCTCAAGGGAGACCTACCAAAATCGCGCCCCATACCATGAAAATTCTAATGATGATATATATATATACAATTCTAATAATGATAAAATGAGAGGGGAGGGAAATGAACCCAATAATAAACTTAAAATAAACACAAATACAAACTAAACATAATTGATGTTAGTAGGGACCGTCCAACCCATAAAACAGAGAGGCCGCTGTATTCTGCCCAGGGGACAAAATCAAGAGACGCTCTCGCTAAGGGAGTGGGAAAAAGTATAAAATATTAGGCTGGAATGGGAAAATATAAAACTGACCCAGTTGAGATGAAAATGGGGCGGGGGTCAAAACAAACTGGGGAGGATGGGAATCTCGACTTTGATCATAACCAAAGAACGGCCGGGATGCAGGCCAGGAACAACACTTACTCACATTAACTAGGTACACTGAAGCTTGTCTAACCTAACCAAGGGGAGGGTTCCACAGGAAGCCACCCCGATGTGCAATAGGTTGACCTAGAAGAGAAAATCAAGGCTAGCCCCGTTCACACGAAGCAAGCTCGCTTCTTTTACCCACCTTTCGCTAAAGACTGTCGAATGCAATCGTTTTCTATCCGATCTAATCTTCATCTTGAGCTGGTGCTCAAAGAATCGAATCAGATCCGAATGAGAAAGACGATTGCCTCGCAAGACTTCCTCCTTTCGCGTCGTCCAAATCACCATTCGAGCCGTGGCCATCAGCGTCAGAAACACCATCCGTTTCATCCCGGAATACGGGGGCGACACATTGTCACACGCGTATGCGCGATCAATGGACACAAGCTGTTCGGGAGCGAGACGAGCCGTCAGCTCGCCGACATGGTCCCATAAGGGGCGGACCTGGGGGCAATGGTAGAAGGCGTGCGCAGCCGTTTCCTCTAAGCCAAGGCCACACCGTTCACAGTCTGGCAAATCCGCCAAGCCCCATATGAAAGCTAAGCGAAAACTCAGGGTTACTGAGGTAATCCGCCGCTGGCGCCCAAGACCAGTAGGAGCAGTACTCCTCCTCCGACAAGCCGAGCGTATCTCGTAGGAGATCCTTCGCGGGCCTCTCCACTAATTCACGATAGAAGACCTCCCTAGGCCGAGAAAGGTCACTGGACCGGGGAACGGCCCTCAAGGCCGACCGACACTCGCGAAGGAAAACCGATTGATCCCGGGGTTTACGACCGCGCTCAACCCGCGAGATGGGGGGACTGATGGTAAGGCCAGGGAACGCGTCCCTAACAATCCCCTCCAGAATCGGATCTCCTCCAGTCAATGCACGGCGTAGGAAAGCCAACCTAGAGGCACGGATGTGACTCGGCAGGTGCGGCATTCCCAGCCCCCCATGACACGGACGTTTAGTGCAGACTCGTCTGTCGACCCGATTCCCGCGTCCCCTCCATAAAATGGAGGATAGCGATTGCTCGAGCGCCTTCTTGTGAGTCTTACAGAGAGGAAGTACGGACAATCGATAAAGAATCAGGGGGAAAATGTATGTAGCACACACCTCCGCCCTGCCCTTCACGGACAACCTCCGCCGATTCCAAGTCTGACCGGCGGAATCGACCTTTGCTCGTACTTCAGACCAATTCTTCTCCAGCTGGAGGTCAGGCCCAAACCACACTCCAAGAATGCGGACAGGACCGTCTGTCCAACCGAAGCGGCCCGGAAGAGCGACCCCCTTCCAGGCACCTAACCGCAAGCCGGACGACTTGTCGCGGTTTATTTTGGCCCCTGTCACCTTCTCGTACCGATCAAGCGCCTTCTGTACCACCTCAATGTCGTTGCGGGACGACACGAAAGCAGATACGTCATCGGCGTACGCGGAAACCCTGGCTCGAGACCCTCCAGGAACGGCAATTCCACGTAGGGCCGGACTGCCGGTCTCGTCCTTCAGCCGGCGGAGGAGAGGCTCCAACGCCAAAGCATAAAGGAGAGGCGACAGCGGACAACCCTGACGAACCGACCTAGATAGCACGAACGCGTCCGACAGCCTTCCGTTCACCTGTACCACCGCACTGGGGGAGCGATACAGGAGGCTAATCCAGCGGCAGAAGTTGGGTGCGAATCCAGCGGCCTGCAGGACAGCTGCAAGGTAGCGATGGTCGACCCTATCAAATGCCTTGGACTGATCCAAATTGATCAGCGCGGCTTCTTCGTCGTCTTTTACACCCTCTATGATCGTGCGGATCAGATGCAGGTTGCTCTGAATTGTTAGGCCCCTCACAGAACAAGTCTGCTCAGGTCCCAACAGAGACTCGGCAACTGACTGCAAACGCTCCTGCAGGATCTTGGCCATAATCTTTAACTCTGTGTTTAGCAGAGTTATGGGCCTGTAATCATCTAGGTTCCCCCCACCACCTTTGCCCTTTTTCAACAGAGTGATCACACCCCTGGTGATCCGGTTGGGGATGGACCCCGACCGAAACCAGTTGTTGAACACTGCAGTCAAAATTGGAACAAAGATGTGCGACAGCCTCAAGTACAATTCATAGGGCAAACCATCCAGACCGGGCGACTTGCCTCTGCCGACCTTCTTCAAAACCGCGTAGACATCGCCCTCCGTAATCTCTCCCTCGCAGCTAGCCGCTTCAGTCGGCGAAAGCCGAGGAAAGTCAGCCAAATCGCTACGAAACTCCTCCTCACGGAGACCAGGCTCCTTGGTAAACCGGTTCTCGAAATGGCGCCGAAACGCTCCGCACATGTCGTCAGTGGCCCGAAGAGTACGCCCCTCCGGGGATTTGACTTCACGAATGTAACGATCGCCACCTCGACGGACCTCTTCCCTGCGCAGATCTGCGCCCAAGTTCACGGCTTCGGAAGACATCTTGCTTAACTTATGTCTAATTACCTGACCCATGTACCGCTCGCTATTCGATCGATCCAGGGCCTCCTTAGATAAGGCTATCTCTAGGGGATCCCCCCCAGCCACCGCCCGGGAATAACTAGCTTTAAGCGTCTTCACCTTTTCAGCTCTATCTAGAGCGAGCCGTTTGCTGAAATCAGTGGTGAAGGACCTAATCCTACATTTAAGGCGTTTCCACCACCTATTCCCGATGACCGCCCCCACTAGCTCCCGCTGCACTAGTCTAGTTAGCTGCTCCTGGAAGTCCCGCCTGTCCAGTAAAGACAGATTGAACTTCCAGTAGCCAGCCATTCTAGGCCTATTGTCTAACGCCACCCGGGCACAAACGAGTTTGTGATCCGAATAGCCTACCCAGTGGAACGTAGGGCAATCTAGTAGTTCTATGTCGGCTCTTCTCACTAACATTCTGTCAAGGTAGCTAACCACCTTGTCAAAAGGCCAATTAAGAGCCCACGTCCACATTTTTCCCTTGGGATGATCGACCCGGTATCTATCGACGAGACCATAATCGTCGATCAGATCGACCAAGCTGCGATCGCCCCCTCTCCCGCTAGCACCGCGCCCCCTGTCTAACTTGGGGTCCAGGATGGCATTTCAGTCCCCCATTAAAACTAGGCGCGTTGAATCCACCAGGAACGGCCCCAACCGCCGAAAGAACGAGACCCGCTCCCTCTGGTCATTGGGCGCATAAACCGCAACGACCCGGAACGAACCACTTTTCACGGCAATATCGGCCACGATCAACCGGCCCTCTGCATCGGTATGCACAAGGTCTACCTTCGCATCGAGAGTACGTCTGACAAGCAAAGAAACACCTCTGGCAGACCGGTACCCGTATGCTGAATAAACGACAAAGTCATCCTCCAGCACACACGCATCGGAACTGCAAACAAAGTGGGTCTCTTCGATCGCGGCGACATCCACATCAAAAGACAACAGGTCCCGGAGCAGGCGGGCAGCCTTACCCCGATCCCTCAAGCCATTCACATTCAGTATAGCTAACTTAACTGCCATCGTCTAGGCCTGCAAAAAGAAAAAAGAATAAGTGCAAAAACCTTATACACATACGGGGCGGAAATCTGCGTTGAGCAGGACCCCGACAGATTGTCCCAGACTGCCAGTGCCCAATTCAGTCGTCATACGACCGCCCAGGACAATACCGCCGACGTCAATAGGGTACATTAATTTAATAGCCCTATATAAGGAGGGGTGAACTAAAATCGGGACCCTCCCAGAGCAAAAGTTGCGCAATCTCTTTAAGACGGGGTTGTCAAATTCGCACATTTTAATGTTCGGAAAGGCATCCCTGGCCTCGAATATGTGGCTCCACACCTTCAGTTTGCCACCAGAGTCTCTGATACAGGTAATGACACCTGGAGTCTTTGGAAAATTACGGGGGTTCTCGACACTTTTGCCGTCCACCTCCGTCGTTTTGTACAGCACCTCCAACAGGGCCTTCCTTTGTTTGGACAGGCCCCTTATGTACTCTTCTTTGTCAATTTTACAAATTGACTCGGGGCCCTCAAACATTTTCTATTTCTTCTTTTTCTCCCTAGCAGGATGGGGAGGGGAGGAGGTGGACGTGTGTGGTGGTGTGTTCAACGAAGATGTGGAGGGAGAGGGGGGTGTAGCACGGGAAGGGGAGGAAGGGAAGCTCTTAATGCCGGGAGAGCAGGACGGTCTAATTGGCGAAGCCGGGAAGGAGCGCCTCCTGGTTTTTACCAGACTGCGTTCCGCCCGGCTACGACCAGAACAACTTTCTTGTGTTTTTCTTTCTTCTTCTTCCTCCTCCTCCTCTTCTCTGCACCTCTTCAGAGACGCCACTCGAGGTGGAGGCATGTGTTGAACTTCCATCGGACTGTCTCTTTGTTCCTTTGGTTGCTGCTGCTGCTGCTGCTGTGGTTGTTGTGATTGTTGTTGTTGCTGCTGCTGCTGCTGCTGTTTCTGTGGGGTTTTTTTGGGTGACTGTTTTTTCGACACTTCTTTTTCCCCTTTTTTCTTTTCCACCTGCTGTTTTGGTGCTGGTTGAGGCTTATCCTTTTGGGGTGGAGCTGGTACATTCTTCCCCTTCCTTCCATTTACAACCTCCTTCCAGGTGCCGTCAGCGTTTTTATCTGCTTCTGGATTTTTTTCGTTCACCGCTACTGCTGCTACTGGTGGCGTGGGCTGGCTTACAGGCTGAGGCTGCTTCGTTGGGCAATCCTTCGCCATGTGTCCCCGGACACCACACACCCAACAATTCGTTTGCCTGCCTTCCACCACTACCCACATCTTTCTTTTCCTGCAAACCAGGGTGTTGGGAATTCTCCTAAATTCTTCCTGGCTCAGGGTCACCTGCAGTTCAACGTCACCCGTGGCAATGCCGGACTTGCTCAGTATCCCTTTGACCTCCTCCACTTTTCCATACTGAGCGAAGAAGGCTCCCATTCTGTCCTCCGAGATGTCCACAGGCACTCCGTGGACTGTTATTTTAGTCCTACGTGCGCCCATGTATTCCGTTTGCAGCTTGAGGCCCTTTGTTGTTAACACGCTGCCTGCCAACTGCTTCGCATCCAGTTCCGTTGGTAAGAGAATGTCCCACATTGCGTTTGACCTCCTAGCCAGCACCTTTGGATAAATTTTTAAGGTCTTTAAGACCTCTTCCATTGTCTCCCTGCTGACTCCGGTTAATTTCCGACTTTTCACGTCGGACGTCAGCAGGGAAATGATCTTATTTTCCACCGCTTCCAGTGCTTCAGGGATCGTAAGGAATTCATTTTCCTTAAACGACCCTTCAATAGTCTCTCTTTGAGCTGCGTAGTATACGGCATCTTTTTTCTTTTTCGGCCTATTCTCAGACCAGGCCGAATTTTCTAAAGACACCGTCGGTGGTGTATTGTTTACGTTCTCGTCCATGGTGGCCTGCGACGACCACCACGACAGAACGAATCTCTTTTAGGTGTTAAAATAATATTTTTTTGCAGCAAAATAAAAAGAAAAACACAAAGAAAAACGGTGGACAAACAAAAATAAATTTCAATAAAGGATCAAACCAAGGAAAACAAACAAAACAGTGAGGGTGGGGGGCAAAAAGGCAAGAAAGAAAAAAAGAAATGTACGACTACAGAAAACTCAAAAACAAAAGGGTCCCAAACAAAAATTAAAAAGAAAAAAAAAGATTTGCAAAACTTATCAGATAGGTCAACACAGCTTGTCCAACTCACTCCAGAAACAAACAATCCGTATGTAAAGCTCTGACTGGTATCGTATAAAATCCATAAAATAAATAAAATACGATAAAAAAGACGACGTACGAAAAAGACTGGTATTTATTTGAACAAAAAGTACAAATTGTGGCACAAGGCCAATAAAGGGGAGGGGTAGAGGCTGGTCAACACTAACTATCTTATACCTAGATAATCAGATTCGCGACCCATTTGTACATTACATTTTACACATTCACCAAAAGAACTCGTCCATCACCAAACAATCCTTCAACCACCATAATACCACGTGCTCTCAAGGGAGACCTACCAAAATCGCGCCCCATACCATGAAAATTCTAATGATGATATATATATATACAATTCTAATAATGATAAAATGAGAGGGGAGGGAAATGAACCCAATAATAAACTTAAAATAAACACAAATACAAACTAAACATAATTGATGTTAGTAGGGACCGTCCAACCCATAAAACAGAGAGGCCGCTGTATTCTGCCCAGGGGACAAAATCAAGAGACGCTCTCGCTAAGGGAGTGGGAAAAAGTATAAAATATTAGGCTGGAATGGGAAAATATAAAACTGACCCAGTCGAGATGAAAATGGGGCGGGGGTCAAAACAAACTGGGGAGGATGGGAATCTCGACTTTGATCATAACCAAAGAACGGCCGGGATGCAGGCCAGGAACAACACTTACTCACATTAACTAGGTACACTGAAGCTTGTCTAACCTAACCAAGGGG
Organism: Acanthosepion lycidas; assembly: GCA_963932145.1. Taxonomy (NCBI): domain Eukaryota; kingdom Metazoa; phylum Mollusca; class Cephalopoda; order Sepiida; family Sepiidae; genus Acanthosepion; species Acanthosepion lycidas. The sequence goes on from OZ010572.1 coordinate 133,663,762, forward strand.
AGGGTTCCACAGGAAGCCACCCCGATGTGCAATAGGTTGACCTAGAAGAGAAAATCAAGGCTAGCCCCGTTCACACGAAGCAAGCTCGCTTCTTTTACCCACCTTTCGCTAAAGACTGTCGAATGCAATCGTTTTCTATCCGATCTAATCTTCATCTTGAGCTGATGCTCAAAGAATCGAATCAGATCCGAATGAGAAAGACGATTGCCTCGCAAGACTTCCTCCTTTCGCGTCGTCCAAATCACCATTCGGGCCGTGGCCATCAGCGTCAGAAACACCATCCGTTTCATCCCGGAATACGGGGGCGAAACATTGTCACACGCGTATGCGCGATCAATGGACACAAGCTGTTCGGGAGCGAGACGAGCCGTCAGCTCGCCGACATGGTCCCATAAGGGGCGGACCTGGGGGCAATGGTAGAAGGCGTGCGCAGCCGTTTCCTCTAAGCCAAGACCACACCGTTCACAGTCTGGCAAATCCGCCAAGCCCCATATGAAAGCCTTGTCGTTGAGAGGCAGCCGATTCCGAGCCAATCGCCAGCTAAGCGAAAACTCAGGGTTACTGAGGTAATCCGCCGCTGGCGCCCAAGACCAGTAGGAGCAGTACTCCTCCTCCGACAAGCCGAGCGTATCTCGTAGGAGATCCTTCGCGGGCCTCTCCACTAATTCACGATAGAAGACCTTCCTAGGCCGAGAAAGGTCACTGGACCGGGGAACGGCCCTCAAGGCCGACCGACACTCGCGAAGGAAAACCGATTGATCCCGGGGTTTACGACCGCGCTCAACCCGCGAGATGGGGGGACTGATGGTAAGGCCAGGGAACGCGTCCCTAACAATCCCCTCCAGAATCGGATCTCCTCCAGTCAATGCACGGCGTAGGAAAGCCAACCTAGAGGCACGGATGTGACTCGGCAGGTGCGGCATTCCCAGCCCCCCATGACACGGACGTTTAGTGCAGACTCGTCTGTCGACCCGATTCCCGCGTCCCCTCCATAAAATGGAGGATAGCGATTGCTCGAGCGCCTTCTTGTGAGTCTTACAGAGCGGAAGTACGGACAATCGATAAAGAATCAGGGGGAAAATGTATGTAGCACACACCTCCGCCCTGCCCTTCACGGACAACCTCCGTCGATTCCAAGTCTGACCGGCGGAATCGACCTTTGCTCGTACTTCAGACCAATTCTTCTCCAGCTGGAGGTCAGGCCCAAACCACACTCCAAGAATGCGGACAGGACCGTCTGTCCAACCGAAGCGGCCCGGAAGAGCGACCCCCTTCCAGGCACCTAACCGCAAGCCGGACGACTTGTCGCGGTTTATTTTAGCCCCTGTCACCTTCTCGTACCGATCAAGCGCCTTCTGTACCACCTCAATGTCGTTGCGGGACGACACGAAAGCAGATACGTCATCGGCGTACGCGGAAACCCTGGCTCGAGACCCTCCAGGAACGGCAATTCCACGTAGGGCCGGACTGCCGGTCTCGTCCTTCAGCCGGCGAAGGAGAGGCTCCAACGCCAAAGCATAAAGGAGAGGCGACAGCGGACAACCCTGACGAACCGACCTAGACAGCACGAACGCGTCCGACAGCCTTCCGTTCACCTGTACCACCGCACTGGGGGAGCGATACAGGAGGCTAATCCAGCGGCAGAAGTTGGGTGCGAATCCAGCGGCCTGCAGGACAGCTGCAAGGTAGCGATGGTCGACCCTATCAAATGCCTTGGACTGATCCAAATTGATCAGCGCGGCTTCTTCGTCGTCTTTTACACCCTCTATGATCGTGCGGATCAGATGCAGGTTGCTCTGAATTGTTCGGCCCCTCACAGAACAAGTCTGCTCAGGTCCCAACAGAGACTCGGCAACTGACTGCAAACGCTCCTGCAGGATCTTGGCCATAATCTTTAACTCTGTGTTTAGCAGAGTTATGGGCCTGTAATCATCTAGGTTCCCCCCACCACCTTTGCCCTTTTTCAACAGAGTGATCACACCCCTGGTGATCCGGTTGGGGATGGACCCCGACCGAAACCAGTTGTTGAACACTGCAGTCAAAATTGGAACAAAGATGTGCGACAGCCTCAAGTACAATTCATAGGGCAAACCATCCAGACCGGGCGACTTGCCTCTGCCGACCTTCTTCAAAACCGCGTAGACATCGCCCTCCGTAATCTCTCCCTCGCAGCTAGCCGCTTCAGTCGGCGAAAGCCGAGGAAAGTCAGCCAAATAGCTACGCAACTCCTCCTCACGGAGACCAGGCTCCTTGGTAAACCGGTTCTCGAAATGTCGCCGAAACGCTCCACACATGTCGTCAGTGGCCCGAAGAGTACGCCCCTCCGGGGATTTGACTTCACGAATGTAACGATCGCCACCTCGACGGACCTCTTCCCTGCGCAGATCTGCGCCCAAGTTCACGGCTTCGGAAGACATCTTGCTTAACTTATGTCTAATTACCTGACCCATGTACCGCTCGCTATTCGATCGATCCAGGGCCTCCTTAGATAAGGCTATCTCTAGGGGATCCCCCCCAGCCACCGCCCGGGAATAACTAGCTTTAAGCGTCTTCACCTTTTCAGCTCTATCTAGAGCGAGCCGTTTGCTGAAATCAGTGGTGAAGGACCTAATCCTACATTTAAGGCGTTCCCACCACCTATTCCCGATAACCGCCCCCACTAGCTCCCGCTGCACTAGTCTAGTTAGCTGCTCCTGGAAGTCCCGCCTGTCCAGTAAAGACAGATTGAACTTCCAGTAGCCAGCCATTCTAGGCCTATTGTCTAACGCCACCCGGGCACAAACGAGTTTGTGATCCGAATAGCCTACCCAGTGGAACGTAGGGCAATCTAGTAGTTCTATGTCGGCTCTTCTCACTAACATTCTGTCAAGGTAGCTAACCACCTTGTCAAAAGGCCAATTAAGAGCCCACGTCCACATTTTTCCCTTGGGATGATCGACCCGGTATCTATCGACGAGACCATAATCGTCGATCAGATCGACCAAGCTGCGATCGCCCCCTCTCCCGCTAGCACCCCGCCCCCTGTCTAACTTGGGGTCCAGGATGGCATTCCAGTCCCCCATTAAAACTAGGCGCGTTGAATCCACCAGGAACGGCCCCAACCGCCGAAAGAACGAGACCCGCTCCCTCTGGTCATTGGGCGCATAAACCGCAACGACCCGGAACGAACCACTTTTCACGGCAATATCGGCCACGATCAACCGGCCCTCTGCATCGGTATGCACAAGGTCTACCTTCGCATCGAGAGTACGTCTGACAAGCAAAGAAACACCTCTGGCAGACCGGTCCCCGTATGCTGAATAAACGACAAAGTCATCCTCCAGCACACACGCATCGGAACTGCAAACAAAGTGGGTCTCTTCGATCGCGGCGACATCCACATCAAAAGACAACAGGTCCCGGAGCAGGCGGGAAGCCTTACCCCGATCCCTCAAGCCATTCACATTCAGTATAGCTAACTTAACTGCCATCGTCTAGGCCTGCAAAAAGAAAAAAGAATAAGTGCAAAAACCTTATACACATACGGGGCGGAAATCTGCGTTGAGCAGGACCCCGACAGATTGTCCCAGACTGCCAGTGCCCAATTCAGTCGTCATACGACCGCCCAGGACAATACCGCCGACGTCAATAGGGTACATTAATTTAATAGCCCTATATAAGGAGGGGTGAACTAAAACCGGGACCCTCCCAGAGCAAAAGTTGCGCAATCTCTTTAAGACGGGGTTGTCAAATTCGCACATTTTAATGTTCGGAAAGGCATCCCTGGCCTCGAATATGTGGCTCCACACCTTCAGTTTGCCACCAGAGTCTCTGATACAGGTAATGACACCTGGAGTCTTTGGAAAATTACGGGGGTTCTCGACACTTTTGCCGTCCACCTCCGTCGTTTTGTACAGCACCTCCAACAGGGCCTTCCTTTGTTTGGACAGGCCCCTTATGTACTCTTCTTTGTCAATTTTACAAATTGACTCGGGACCCTCAAACATTTTCTTTTTCTTCTTTTTCTCCCTAGCAGGATGGGGAGGGGAGGAGGTGGACGTGTGTGGTGGTGTGTTCAACGAACTCGGGGAAGATGTGGAGGGAGAGTGGGGTGTAGCACGGGAAGGGGAGGAAGGGAAGCTCTTAATGCCGGGAGAGCAGGACGGTCTAATTGGCGAAGCCGGGAAGGAGCGCCTCCTGGTTTTTACCAGACTGCGTTCCGCCCGGCTACGACCAGAACAACTTTCTTGTGTTTTTCTTTCTTCTTCTTCCTCCTCCTCCTCCTCCTCTTCTCTGCACCTCTTCAGAGACGCCACTCGAGGTGGAGGCATGTGTTGAACTTCCATCGGACTGTCTCTTTGTTCCTTTGGTTGCTGCTGCTGCTGCTGCTGCTGCTGTGGTTGTTGTGATTGTTGTTGTTGCTGCTGCTGCTGCTGCTGTTTCTGTGGGTTTTTTTGGGGTGACTGTTTTTTCGACACTTCTTTTTCCCCTTTTTTCTTTTCCACCTGCTGTTTTGGTGCTGGTTGAGGCTTATCCTTTTGGGGTGGAGCTGGTACATTCTTCCCCTTCCTTCCATTTACAACCTCCTTCCAGGTGCCGTCAGCGTTTTTATCTGCTTCTGGATTTTTTTCGTTCACAGTTACTGCTGCTACTGGTGGCGTGGGCTGGCTTACAGGCTGAGGCTGTTTCGTTGGGCAATCTTTCGCCATGTGTCCCCGGACACCACACACCCAACAATTCGGTCGCCTGCCTTCCACCACTACCCACATCTTTCTTTTCCTGCAAACCAGGGTGTTGGGAATTCTCCTAAATTCTTCCTGGCTCAGGGTCACCTGCAGTTCAACGTCACCCGTGGCAATGCCGGACTTGCTCAGTATCCCTTTGACCTCCTCCACTTTTCCATACTGAGCGAAGAAGGCTCCCATTCTGTCCTCCGAGATGTCCACAGGCACTCCGTGGACTGTTATTTTAGTCCTACGTGTGCCCATGTATTCCGTTTGCAGCTTGAGGTTTTTTGTTGTTAACACGCTGCCTGCCAACTGCTTCGCATCCAGTTCTGTTGGTAAGAGAATGTCCCACATTGCGTTTGACCTCCTAGCCAGCACCTTTGGATAAATTTTTAAGGTCTTTAAGACCTCTTCCATTGTCTCCCTGCTGACTCCGGTTAATTTCCGACTTTTCACGTCGGACGTCAGCAGGGAAATGATCTTATTTTCCACCGCTTCCAGTGCTTCAGGGATCGTAAGGAATTCATTTTCCTTAAACGACCCTTCAATAGTCTCTCTTTGAGCTGCGTAGTATACGGCATCTTTTTTCTTTTTCGGCCTATTCTCAGACCAGGCCGAATTTTCTAAAGACACCGTCGGTGGTGTATTGTTTACGTTCTCGTCCATGGTGGCCTGCGACGACCACCACGACAGAACGAATCTCTTTTAGGTGTTAAAATAATATTTTTTTGCAGCAAAATAAAAAGAAAAACACAAAGAAAAACGGTGGACAAACAAAAATAAATTTCAATAAAGGATCAAACCAAGGAAAACAAACAAAACAGTGAGGGTGGGGGGCAAAAAGGCAAGAAAGAAAAAAAGAAATGTACGACTACAGAAAACTCAAAAACAAAAGGGTCCCAAACAAAAATTAAAAAGAAAAAAAAAGATTTGCAAAACTTATCAGATAGGTCAACACAGCTTGTCCAACTCACTCCAGAAACAAACAATCCGTATGTAAAGCTCTGACTGGTATCGTATAAAATCCATAAAATAAATAAAATACGATAAAAAAGACGACGTACGAAAAAGACTTATCCAAACAGATAACTCTGAAATTACTACTACTGATTTTTTGGAATGCATCCAATATTTATACTATCTGGAGTGGCTCCAAAAAGAGACGCTTTAGTACATTTTTGAATATACATGAAAAATATCCTATTGGACGGAAAATGGACCAATCAGCGATTTTGTAGCAAAGCTTGTTTTGAACAAAGTGTAGGAACAAATTTACTATGGTGGAATGCGATAGATAAATTGTCCTGTTATTTTTAAGTATGTATTTATTGACCAATTAGAATTGGAGAAAATGTAGTTGTGGCACTACAAGGGGAACAAAGATGAGTATAGGAAATTTTAGCGTTTTTTTTTTTCGGTAAAAAATCATTGATTCGGAAATTCTTGTAAAAATCAAGTCATCAAATAACTTTCAAGACTTTTTCACAAACAAATGAAATTATTTTCGAAACGTTATGTTTTTAGAAAATCTTGGTAGAAATGTTTTTGTATCTAAATAACTCCCCCTCCCCACAACACATTCTTCTTACTTAATGAAATTTCTAGAAATTAAATTTTGTTTCTCTTCATATTTATATTAGTTAAAACAAGACTCCTTGGAGAATGTAAATCAATTTTATTTTAAAAAAAAAATAGTTACTCATTTGTGGGAAATCTGATCTAAATCGTATATTACAGTGTAACCCGGATATAAGAGAAACCCGGGTATCTGGTCCCAAATTAGAGCCATACTTACCTAAACAAAATAGACCAAGCCCGGATATAAAAGACTTCTTCTCCGGTCCCGACAACTCTCTTATATCCGGGTTACAATGTAGTATGGTGGTATCTGCCACACAGAGTTTACCGACACTTTTGTGTCAGGAAGAATAACGTGTTGTTTTAGCCTTCCAGTAGCACACCGATACTAATATTAGCATTAGTGAAGCCATTGATACACTAACTAACACTGAATACGAATATAGAAAGACGAAATACGCGAGCATAACAAACAAAACATTTAATAAGGCAAACAACGCACGTACATATATTCAAAAGATTTACATATGTCCCAAAACAAATAATTGTCCATATTGTCCCAAAGGAACGAGGAGGTTTACAGAACGGGAACAAAGAAATAACATACCAACTTTATGGCGTTTGATCGTCCGCAAGTGAATAGAAAGTACTTTTTTCTTTCGCTAGGCCGTGCACATGTTGACCAGTTTCCACGTGTGTAGACACCCTGGCGGTCAGGAAGGTAAAGAGGCCGTTCCTCCAAGAACGGAAGCAAAGACAAAAAGGGCAGAAGAGTTCTCTAGAAGGGGCCAAAAATCTCATGAGATCAACCCAAGTGAAAACAATTGTGGTCTCCCTACAAGTATTCCCTCCCTAGACAGGTTCATTAACCTGCACTAGAGGTATAACTAAAATGTAACAAAAACAAAACTTCACAACATGTATTACAAATTTAAAGAAACATGGTTTTGCAATCGAATGAAAAAGGAAGAGTTCGATGTGGAGGGAGGAATATCCTCCAGTTATGGTTCTGCTGAACCCAAAACCTGAAAATAACTTATGTCAATAAATGTTTAGGCTATCTAACACGACGGCCAGATCTGGTCACAGTCTCTTTTACTACCTACGGTGCTACTGGTGATGGAGGAGTCACTGAAGTGTCCATGCTGAGCCAGGTAGTGTTTAAAAAGGCAGGCTTTAATCTGTCCATACTAATGCTTTGTGTTGCATTGTTAACGCTCACCATAAAATATTTCGAATGTCTCTCAAGGACTTTGAAGAGTCCCCTGTAGGCTGGCTGCAATGTGTGGGACTTAGCCAAGTCCCTCACAAAAACATGTGTGCATGTCTGCAGTAATTTAGGCACATATATCTGCCTTTGAACCTGTGCAGAAGACTTATATGCCAAGTTCGCCATTCTCGCGGTAAGCCGATCAACGAACGAGGTCAAGTTCAAAACTTTTTGTGGAGGTTGCAGGAAAAACTTTCCTGGGAGTCTGAGTGTGGTGCCATAAACTATCTCAGCAGATGAATATTTAAGATCGTCTTTAACCGCAGTGCGGAGTCCCAGAAGAACCAACGGTAGATGCTGCAGCCAATTTGCCTGATTCGTCACGGCCCTTAAAGCTGATTTAAGGGAACGATGAAACTGTTCCACTAAGCCATTAGCCTCAGTATGATAAGCGGTGGTTTTGATTCTTTTACTCCCCAAGATCCTCATCAGCTGGTTGAACAGGTCTGACTTGAATTGCCGCCCTCTGTCTGTAGTAATTAAAGCAGGGACCCCGAAACGGGAAACCCACCCTGAAACAAAAGTCTTTGGTATGTGCCGTAATGTCTGATATGGAAAGAGCCTCACACCAACGGGAGAAACGATCAACACACGTCAATAGATATGTCTGTCCCTCACATGAAGGGAGTGGTCCTGTGATGTCCACATGCACATGTGCAAACCGCTCGTCGGGTGATGGACAGGATCCAGGAGGTGAACGGGTATGTCTCCCTACTTTGGCCCTCTGACACGGCACACAAGTCTTTGACCATTGCCGAATGTCAGTTTTCATGCGTGGCCAAACAAATCTGTCTGTGATCAGCTGAGGCATTAGCTTCTGGGTGGGACAAATTGTGCATGGAAGAGAATAACGTCTTCCGCATTGACTCAGGCACGAAGGGGCGCAATCATCCGGTGCTGGTGTCACATACAACTTCCAATTATGTTTGGAACATGTCTTTTCGACAACGTCAAGGATGTATGGTTCTCTCGTAGCAGATGCTGTAGTTGCTGATCCTTTTCCTGTGCTTCCACAAATGATTGATGCTCCAAGCACGGGTCCAGCACAAAAGCATTTATGCCACGAGACATAGTGTCTGCAGGTATGTTGTCCGTTCCCTTGACGAAACGGATATCTGAAATGAACTGTAACAGATAATCCAAGTGTCTGGTTTCACGTGTGGAATACTTGTCAGAGTTTGACTGAAAAGCTACCAACAAGGGTTTGTGGTCTGTCAGTAAGTAGAAAGTCCGCCCTTCCAACAAATGTCGAAAGTAACGGACAGCTGAATAAGCTGCGAGAAGTTCACGTCCAAATGTGCTGTACCTGGATTCCGTAGAAGTTAGTTTCTTGGAAAAGAAGGAAATTGGTTTCCAGTGGTCATCGATCTTCTGCTGTAGTACTGCACCCACACCAATCGAAGAGGCGTCAACTGCCAAACACAACTCGCTACCTGGGACAACATGTGACAATTCAACTGCTCGGGACAATAAAACCTTAATTCGATGGAAGGCTGCCAAGGCTTCATCAGACAAAACTATGTCACAATTTTTGACATCAGTTAGAATATCTGTCAAAGGTTTTATAACCTGCGCACAATTTGGCAGGAACCTTCGAAAAATGTTCACCATCCCTAAAAACTGTCGCAACTTTCTCATGGTATCTGGCACGGGAAAATCAGAAATGACCGCCACTTTAGATGGAGATGGTGAAACTCCAGCTGAATTAATGCGGTAACCTAGGAAAATAACTTCAGACTTTCCAAACTCACACTTTACTGGGTTGATAACAACCCCAAATTTCTCAAAACGCTCGAAAACGAGCTGTAAATGTCTAATATGTTCTTCCATAGAAGAACTGGCTATAAAGACATCATCCACGTAGGCACAGACAAAATGCAAACCGTGCAATACATGGTCGATAAATCTCTGAAAAGATTGTGCTGCGTTTCTTAGTCCAAATGGCACACGCATAAACTCAAACGACCCAAATAGTGTTGTTATGGCAGTCTTTGGAATGTGTTCGGGTTTTACCGGAATTTGATGGTAGGCCCTGATAAGGTCTAATTTAGTAAACATGCACCTATCCTGAATGATGGCCGTTACAGCATGTATATGAGGAATGGGATAACGGTCAGGTTTAGTGGCAGAGTTGAGTGTCCTATAATCACCACACGCACGCCAGGTACCACCACTTTTAGGTACCAGGTGCAAAGGAGATGCCCAGTTACTCTTTGATGGCCGGATAATACCAAGTTCCATCATTTGGGTAAATTCCGCTTTCGTCACACTCAATTTTTCTGGTGCCAGACGCAGAGGACGGCTGTGAACAGGAGGACCGCTAGTAGCAATACGGTGTGTTATATTGTGGGGGTAAACTATCTTTGTGAAAAGCCAGTTTGGTAATGCTCTCGAACTTTTTTTTAAAAAGTTCACAGAACATAGGGTTATCTTCTGTGTTAGCCACAGTAGGGCATAATGGAATTACATTATGAATGGCTCCCGGCGATTGAGTATTTGTCAGGATCTGTCAGACAACGTTTGTGAACATCAATGAGAAGACCAAATTTGTGTAAAAAATCTGCACCCAATATGGCCTTCTCTACATCCGCAAGGACAAAGAAATGGGTGAAAACCCGTCTCAGACCCAAATTCAATGTAAGGCACCTCTGACCATAAGTCTGGATGAGTGACTTATTTATGGCCTACAAGGTAAGTCTGTGAGGGCCTTTTAACTTGTCTGCCCTAGTGGCAGGAATTAAAGATATTTGCGCACCACTGTCCACAAGAAAACGTATACCAGTAGTGCGGTCCGAAACAAATAGTAAGCGACAAACCTCTCCCACGTCGGCGCACCGAGTCGTCTCCGGTCGCCAGCCTAGGCTTTTCCCTGTTGCGAATTGAAGGAACAGGGGGGCTTACAATAATTAGCCCTATCTTCGAATTTCCTGTGTAAGTAACACATTGGGTCCTTGCTAACAGCTCTTGCACGACCTCTACTTTTGAAGCGGAGAATGCTAACCTTCTGCAATCGTCTCTCTAAGTCTTCCTTCCTAGCCTCTAACCTTCGTTGTCCCTCCAAGAGTCTAGCCAGCGGATCTGTCTCTTGCGTCTGTATGGCAGAAACGAGAGCAGTGCATCCCGAAGTTAGGTCAGCTACATTATCTGCTATTTTAGCCAGCATTTTGACGGGTGCATCTTCACCCACCGCAGCTAAAACGGCGTGATACGCAGAGCGCAAACGCTGGAGAAAAATATGACGTATAATGCCATCCTCATTACCTTCTCCAGCTAGATGCTACAAACGACGTAAAAATTGCGACGGCTTTTCCTCATGAAAAAGCTGCGACAATTTCTTTTGCCGTGACATAGACGTTCTCCGAACAAGTTCCTCTTTTAACTTGTAATATGGCTTGTCTTTCGGCGGAGAGATAATAATTTCTCTCGCCTCCTGGACAGCTTCGAGAGGCAACTTGGAGACCGATAAATTAAATTTTGTTTTCTGAGAGGTAATTCCTCACAGTTCGCACTCCGACTCTAACTGTGCGAAAAATAAAGCTGGGTCCGCTTTAAAGTAGGTTAGGCTGACAGTGTTCACCGCCGACACAGAGGCCGTTTTTTCCTCATCCATATCGTATATTCTTTATGGGGATAGTTACCACACAGAAATACACCTCACAATGTGAAGTACAACAGAGAAAAACACAAACAAACGAACCTAAATATTTTAAACAAAAAGTCAGAAGTGGCTATCACTGCTATTACCACTACCAGCCTCCTACTCCCACTAATGGGCGTTGTCAACTCTAGCAGTAAGCTACTGACCAGCCTGCCTCCAAGAGTGAGACAGTCTAACGTTGCTGGTCGGCGCCAAATTCAAATACAGGATGGAAGAAGAAGCACACGAGGGAGAGGGAAGCCATGTTGCCATGTTATACAAGTCGTCATTCCTATCGCAAATTATTTGTGTCGAAAGAAAACGAAAACTCTCTGTCACACGAAGTTAACATTAACAGTTATTTAGCAAATTGCAAAAATATACTGCCACGTTGGAGTCACCATTTATTAGTATGGTGGTATCTGCCACACAGAGTTTACCGACTCTTTTGTGTTAGGAAGAATAACGTGTTGTTTTAGCCTTCCAGTAGTACACCGATACTAATATTAGCATTAGTGTAGCCAATGATTAACACTGAATACGAATATCGAAAGACGAAACAAAAACAAACAAAACATTTAATAAGGCAAACAACGCACGTACATATATTCAAAAGATTTACGTATGTCCCAAAACAAATGATTGTCCATATTGTTCCAAAGGAACGAGGAGATTTACAGAACGAGAACGAAGAAATAACATACCAACTTTATGGCGTTTGATCGTCCGCAGATAAGTGAATAGAAAGTACTTTTTTCTTTCGCTAGGCCGTGCACATGTTGACCAGTTTCCACGTGTGTGGACACCCTGGTGGGCAGAAAGATAAAGAGGCCGTTCCTCCAAGAACGGAAGCAAAGACAAAAAGGGCAGAAGAGTTCTCTAAAAGGGGCCAAAACTCTCATGAGCTCAACCCAAGAGAAAACAACTGTGGTCTCCCCACACGTCAAACAAAAAATGCAGTCAAGCTAAAAAAACATTATTTAATGGTTTTCATTGCTTTTATAAATAAGATATATTAAGGATACTATTGTCTTAAGAAGAAATAATTTTTCGATGAATAATGAATTTTTACAAGATTTTTCATTTTTTATTTTTACATTTTAATTAGAATAACTTAAGTTTTAAATAATCCGTATTTATTATAATTGCTCAAAATTTGGATATATTTTTGATGATATGTCATCGCATACATTTGATCATTTATCAGAAATTTGAAATAATATCTTCAAAGATATCAAAATGTCACGTGTTTATTTTGCCATCTAAGTTTAACGAAAACCAAGAAAAGATGAATTATTCTGTAAGGTTTATTCTACCTTGTCTGCTAGGCCACCCACTATATAAGGAAGACACATAAGCACACTCTCCCCTACTTTTTCTGCGACGAGATAGAGTAGTGACAACACGTAATTATCTCCGCTAGAGGTGATTTATTCCTCTGGCAAACCGACTTGTTAATTTCAAACAAACAACGTGGACACCACACACTTCCGCTAAGGACATACTTTCTTTCTTTCTTTGTTTTTTAACTATCTGTACACACGCAAATATACTTTTTCTTTCTCTCTTTTATGAGCTATGTAGTTCTTTGTAAAAGAATATATGAATAAACGAATGTCATTTCTTTTGAAAATATTGAATTATTTAATTTTGAAACTTATTGTTACAATTCTTAAACAATTGTATCCGTTACAAACTCGCAACCCCCACTACATACTGGTGACCAACAAACTCGTCCATTGGAAACCTGTAGCGCATACTCGCCACGTTTATCAAAATTATAGGGACTTTTCTTTTTTTTTTTTTGAAAGAATTCGATCGTGAAAATTTTAAAATTCCACAATATATTAGGTTGGTGCAAAAATAATGACGTAATAATGTCGTTTTTTGACGTATTTTTTAACGTCAAAAAACGACATTATTACGTCATTATTTTTGCACCAACCTAATACTACTATTGAAAATATATACATAAATTAATTGCCTCCCTTTGTAGGGGTCGTTGTCACCGGCCCCTGGGTTGGGCTGAAAGCAGCCTATCACGGCCACTTTTTTTTTCCTGGGCCACCGACGAGTCAACACAGACTAATTTAGTTCCGTAAAACTCAATCAGCAGCCATATGGTGCCCAAAAATGAAACCGCCAAGAATACAACACAGGAGCGAGGATGTCCCAACAATTACAACAATGTATCCGAAAACTGAATCCCTCTTCGACCTGAAGACGAATATATTCGGACGTTGCAACAAAAATAAGAAGAACTGTTAACCGAACGAACTTTACTGCCACCAGTTAAGTCCTCGCAAAAACCACTGTTTTTTTGCAACGATTTTTAAATCCAATTTTTCCCTCTTACCTTTTCTTTCTTCCTCTTTCTGATATAAAGCCGATCTTTTTTCCACTCAAGTTTGGTGTTGTCCTGTTTTCTCTCGCCGTGTCGCGTCAATGCTCTTTTTACCCTTATTTTCTACAGAGGACAAATTATTGGTCACATAAATTCAAAGGGTATAAAAACCCGCATTCTACAGTTCAATGGGTGTTTTTCTCTGTTTCATAATGTTCCATAACATCACTGTGTAAAAATTTCAGGTCTCACTCGGGAATGCTGGGAGCAAAAGGAGAATAAGCGAGATTTTAAAATATTTGTTAGCTCGTCTTGTGTAGTTTTTTTGTTGCTCCCACTTTTATCTGCCAGTTTCATTCAGTTTTGCCTTCCACCCTAAGCCCGGAGGAAAAGATACTATTCAATGTTGTGAGATTAAATGCTTGTAGAAATTCTTCAATATCTGTCTATATCTCTGAGATGAGGTATAAACATTACTTGCGTTATTTACATTATTCGGACTGTTATCCTCATCTTCATTGCCATATTCAAAATGTTTCGGCCGTTGTACGCTCCGGCCTTCTTCAGGTGATTGGAATTTCGAACCGAACCCTTTATTTCGTTCACTGGGATTGATTGTTCTAGTTCCATGTGCCATGCCTCTTTCGGGTGTCTCAGTTATTTACCTTTAACTCAACTCTCTAAGTTCTTGGTTCATCACTGTTGTGGCCTGTCTCACAACTCTTTGGGTCTAGTTAATGGATCCAATCAATGTCTATTCACTGGGTCAATCTACCCAGTGGATTCACAATTCCTGTCTTCGCATAACATATAAAATGCGTCCTTCATCATGCGATGTTGTCTCTCGATATTTCCTGAGCTTTGCAGGCACCAAGGACAGTGAAGTTCTTGCGTGATTGACATCTGGTTACAGAGTTGTCGTTCTTCTGTTGTTCATTTGCGATGCCGAGGTGGTTGCAGATTCTCTCAGTGAGGATGATGGTAGAGTGATAGGCGAAGAATGCGTTGGTGACGCGCTTGTGGGTGCGGGCGTTTTGTGGTGTGTGAGTTTTCTATGATATCTTTCTTCTCGTTGTCGGCTTCTTGCATTAAGATTGCTCCACATGCGAGGTCACTGGCGTCGGTGGTGAGTGTGAAAAGTTTGGAGAAATCCGGAAACGAGATGACGGGTAGCGAAGAGAGACGGTCCTTGATTTTTTTGAAGGCTCTGTCGGCATTTTGCGTCCAGATAAACGGTTTATTAACCTTGTTGAGTTCGTGTATGGGACCCATAAGTTTTGAAAACATATCTGACTTGATTTGTTCGTGAAGACGTGTCTCTAGGAATTGTCTGATCCACACTAAACGGCCGATAAGGCTTTGTAATTCCTTTTTTGATGTTGGCACGAACGTATTCTGGATCAGCTTTGAATCCTTCGCTGTTTACTATGCATCCAAAGAATTTTGCCTCTGATGCGAGGAAGAAACATTTATCTGGATTCAGCTTGAGTCCGAATTTTCGGAGGGCAGTAAAAAAATTGTTCAAGGGAGAGTATGTACTCCCTAAATGTCCCAGCGTGGACCAGGTTGTCGTCGATATAGGAGGTCACGGGATGTGACCGTGGCTAAGGCTTCTGCTATGCAACGGGAGAAGATTTGTCCGGCAGATGTAAGGCCAAAGGCCAGACGCGTGTATTGATAGCACTGGTCCTTCCATGTAAATGTTGTTTTGTATCGGTCTCGCTTGTCGATCTCAAATTTGCTAGTAGCCGCTGCGTAGATCGAGGGTAGTAAAATATCTATTGCCTTTGCCGATTTTGTTGAACAAGTGGTCGATCTTTGGCATTGGGTAAGGGTCAAGATCGACTAAGACCTTGTTGAGAGTTCTTTTAAAGTTAGCGACGACGCGAATCGATCCGTTTTTCTGGCATACAGCAAATACAGGGCTATTGAAGCCTTTGAGGTCGCTGCAGTTTTCAATGATACCTTCATCGGCCATGCGCTAAATTTCGGTATCAACGTCTGCTTCCAAAGCCTGGGCGATCGGGTGTTGTTTCTGGGTGCGAGACTGGCCGTTCGTTGGTATGCGGATGGGTCGGATGAATGTGCCTTTGCTGCTGCTTTCGGTGCCGATAATGTCAGCGTAGCGAATGAGTAAGTTTGCAGTGGCCTCCAGTTCGTCTCGGTTCGGGTGGTTTGGTAGCGATAGCCCCGTGCTATGCTTTAGTCAGGTCCAGTGTCTGGATGTTGGGCTGTAGTTCCATAGTAGGCTGGTTTTAGATGACGTCAGCTTGGGCGCCATATGCTGGATCGTTGGTTGACGATGACGGTGATATGATTGCGGCTGTGTGTGTTGTGTATCCTGAGGAAAGTGTGCGTCTGAATTCTATAGTCACATTTTGGCTGTCGATTAGATAGGAATTGAGCGTGTTGTGACATAGGATATTTTGGCCGATCAGAATCGGTGTGGTTTGGGTAGTTACCAGCACGTTAACCTTTTTGAATGTGGGTGAGTCTCGACTGCCGATGGTGATGTCGCAAGTCAGTTCGCCAAGGGCGATGGTGCTGCCGTTGATTCCTTTTATTACGACGTCGGAGCGGGTCATGTGTTTCTTGGCTTCTCTGGGTAACTGAGATATTGGTAAGATGCAGGTGGAGCATCCAGAGTCTAGCATTGTGACGCCAGAGAAGGCGATGTCCCTGAAGTTGAAGGTGGACTGGACGAGCGGTGAATGGTGAGCGAGTCCTTGAAGGTTGAAGGTGTGATGGCTGACGTAGGGGCACGGCGAACGAGGCATCACATCTCGTCCTGCACGAAGCGAAAATCCTGTTCCACATCATTTATGGCTTGTATATTATCATTCGTTGCGGCGATATGGGTCTGTGCGAGGTGGGTGGCGATATAGGCAGTTGCGTCCATGGAGGCAGGGGCGACCTCTGAGGTAGTTCTTGCACACACTGATTCGTGGTGTGTGCTGATGGTTTCTGCGTATCGGATGGTGGCCAAGTTCGGGATGGTTGGTGAAGCCCGTCTTCTGTGGGTTTGGTTGCCTGCTGGGTCGGAGTGGTGCGTTTCTTTGGTTTGACCGCTGTGGTTTCTGTGTGAAATACAGAGTGTCGTGCGAAGTCGTGTAAAGATTTGAGTTCCAAATTTTCATCTTTTCGCTCATTAGCATAGCGCCGATGATGGAAATAAGTCCATCGACTGTTAAGTCTGTATTTTTGTCTTTTTTGTATTTGTTTTTTTTTTTTTTATGTCGATGACTGCCTCTCTAAGGGTGTTTTCGAGTCGACCCGCGAAGTCTGTTAATTTTTCGCCGTCTCGCTGTTCCAGATCCCAGGCTTGACTGAGGTGTTGGAAGTTAGTCATCTGGCTTCCGTGGGTTGCTAATAAGCATTCCTTCAGTTGTTCGAAGGTGGATATGTCTTTTTTTGAGTCAACCATCTGCTGAAAGATACTTTGATCCAGTAAATCTTTAGTAGATTTGACGAATTCGCATTCCAGGCTAGGGTAGGTGCTGAGTTCTGGCGTGACGTGGATTGTGTATGCTTTTTTTAGAGCCGTGATGAATCGGTTCACGTCGTGTCCAGGTTGAAAAATTCTCTCTAGCTTCAATATATCGCGTATAGTTTGTTGGCGCATCCTTAAGCTGTAATCGCCGTTTCTTTGAGCGGTGGGAGGTGTTAAAGTAGCTGATTTTAGGGCAGTCAGCATGTCGTTTATGTCGGCTTGAATTTCTTGTATCGTGGCTTCGGAAGGCTGTGTTGGTCCCGTTTTCAAGTTGAATAGTAGTGTTTTCTGTTACTTGATGAGAGTAACTAGTTCGGCTCGGGTGAAGCTCGTGTAGTCGTCCATATTTTTCTTGCTGTACGCTTCTGACACCAGTGTTATAGACAAGCGTATGGTTGCAAGAAAGAAAAACGACAACAGCAGAAATAGATTTACGTGATTTATTTCAATAGGAACGTGTGGGTTTGGGACAGCTACCTTGTGGTATAGTTCATAAGCCGGCTGCCGATCTGGGTTGATCTCTCATAGTAGTTCTCACTGGTTGGTGTGGCGCTCCTCCTGCTGACAGCTGCTGACTGTCCAGACTGACCGTGACAGATCTCTTCCCTGGTCTCCTGTTCACTGCTAGTACTTCCACGTGTGACCCATTTTATGGCGTTTTTTATGGCTTAACAGACTCGAAAAACGACGCGAGTATAATTAGGAGGGAAGCAATTTTATTGGTCGAAAAATAGAAACACTAAAATATTATTTTACTTTTCGACTGGAACTTGTGCGTCGGGCCTATGCGCAAACGACGATAATGGTCATTTTGTGACGGGGCCTTGTCCAGTTCACATCCGGCTCTCGCTCTTGAGTATGTTAGTTTATTTGCCTGCAAATCAGCCGAGATATGTCTCATTTCATTTTATAACAACAAGAAGGAACAAAATGCATTTAAAACATAACATTTTTATTTATTTGTGTGTTGATGTGCATGCGTAGAAGTTAAAGATCTGTGGGTGTTCTGTCCCTTAGACTGAATATTTTTATCTGAACTCACAAAAGTTGAATTAATTACAAAGCTGAGAAATGATGAATAAACTGTAGCGTTAGAAGAATGTTTCAAAGAGAAAAGTTCTTGTTGCTTCTTTGGAAATGTTCTGTATGTTTGTTATGTAGTTTGGAAAAAGTTCGTACGTACGTGCATGCATGAATATTCTTTTAACGTCTGATCACCCATGGTCGAGACGAAAATCCTTTTGCAACTACATCTTGTAGCGAGAAGAGAACGAGGCAAGAAGTCACCCAGTATTTATAGTATATATATAGAGAGAGAGAGACCCCTAGTGAATATTAGGGAACTAAGGAGGAGCTAACTCCGACAATCTATTGACTCATTCAAATTTCTCAGCAAAACTGTTTTCTCAAAAGTAGTTTAGAATGCGATTGCTTGCTATATTTTTTTTCTCTCTTAGCGCCCGGTTCACACTCATTCCTCGTTTTTTGAACAGGATTGTTTAGGACTCGCTTTCTGGATCCTTTCACTAAATTTTTTTGATTCTCTTTCACTCCTAGTAGCCAAATGCGTCTTACTGGCATTATCATCTTACTTGGGATGAAATGATTAAAAAGAAAAGGGGGCCTCAATTCATCTTGAATTAAGCAAACATTTGGGGAAGAAACTATTAGTCGTAATGGACGACTCAACATGATGAGTATAATTTGCACCAAGTCATGGAAACCAACCTGCAGTTAATCAACATTAAAAAATAAAAATGATACAAAAGAAATACTGAATTTACCTCTACCCTCTTGAACTATTTGACGGTAATCATTTTTTTTGTACTTCAGTTATTTCTAAAATATTTCATAACTGAAAAAATTATCAAATCTCCTGAAGAGAATCTATAACAAGGAGATAGTTACTACTCACTTACGACTATTGACTTGGCCAGCACGCTCCTTTCGATTCCACCAACTGTAAATAGTAAAATACTTATTATCTCTCACTAATAGAGGTAGTCGGTTGTTCTACTCTATTTTACATATATTTTCTTATATAAAATATTTTAACGAAGACTGTAGTCATTAAAAAAATATTTTTATTTCGATGGAACTTAAAGGTCTTAGAACACTCATTTTTATTCTCGATTACAACAAAAAAGACATTTTTATCTCAGAAATATACCGAAACTGTATTTGTTTTCTGTATGAGTTGTGATATAAAATTTATTAGGTTGGTGCAAAAATAGTCGTTTTCTCACATAGTAACATATGTGAGAAAACGACATTTTTGCACCAACCTAATATTTCGTTATTTTTTAAATTCTTAAATTAATTTATCTGTAAAATTCATGGTATTTCTTTTTTGAAAGCATTTTCTCCCCTCCGCCTCTATAATCATAACTATTTCGTATTTATGGCCTTTTGTTACCTAAATCCTAGCTTAGCTTCTTTAAGGTCCTACTGTCTTAATAGTAAACTTTCATTCGATACTGACATCATTCTATCGCAAAGGAATCTATGGTTCTAAAATGTCAAGAAACTGCCATTTTTGTTTGTTTATAATCTAAAAGACATTTACATGATTGCTTTGAACCAGATATTGAATTTGAGTTTCCAATGAATTTTAGAAATAAGTGCACTTGAAAAAAGTTTTGGTCACTGGTTTAAGGTATGGCTTAAGAGGCGACAGTTTCAAGAGTTCGTTTAAAGATGCATCGGAAGTGAAGTGGATGGAAGAGGAAGGTGTGCACCCCTAGAACAAAGCTTAGTATTCTACAATACAATATACGCTTGGTGAAGGTTGAAGTGGCTGAAACGAGTGGTCGAGAAAGTTAGTCCAACTGAAACAATATACAGTAGAATGAATAATACAAAACATTGATATATCTACAGGTTAGCAGAGTTTGAAAACAATATTTATTACACCGGAATATACTGAATAATGTTTTGTTACTTCCATTGGTTATTTTAAGACTTGTTATGAAACATTGTATAAAGCGAATAAGTAATTTTTATTCTATGTGCAATATCCCTTCAGATCATGACTCTCCACAACTTCATATCATTTGTAGTTATTAGCGTTAATTTACATGTGAAAAACTTGAGCATTCCTATCGATGCTAGAGAATGCAGTGCTAAGCAACTCTAACCACCTTTGCATTTCTACAATACCAGCTTCCCGGATAAATGTCGTCAAAGGCAGTGGATGCCAACCGATGGTCCACGGATCACTGGTGGTCCATGCAAAATTTTTGATGGTCTACAGAAAAATTGGGATATTATTTCAATTTTTATGAAGCTTCAGATTAAAAAATGACGAGTAACAAAACGTATTATGGATGGTACATATATATATATATATATATATATATATATATATATATATGTGTGTGTGTGTGTGTTCAAGACCTTATGTAATCTTGAAATAAACACAAGTACACAAATGTGACATCATCCAGCCATAGTATAACATAATGTGACTTGCAAAGTCATGTTCAGTACTTGTTACTGAATTGTTACTTACCATTACTGTTGATAACTAGTTACTGGATGGCTTATGGCATAGCGACAGTATAATAGTGGGATCTTTAAGAATCGGCTTACGCACCAGATACAAATTCATAAACATTCGTAAAAAAAAATAAAAAAAAGAACAAATTTTCTAGTGGACAGTGAAAACGTCAAATTGCCATATGAAGGAATGGAACAAAATATCACACTAAAAATGTGTAATACTTGAATAAACTTTAAATTTTTAATTTATCTTATTTAAATAATTACACTATAACGTTGTTAACTTTAATGGTTGCATTTCATATTAAAATAAAAGTTTTCCGATTATTATTATATAAATGTATTTACCTTTTTTCTTAAATTCATATTAGTGGTCTCCCAAATTCAAAATTATACATTTACTGGTTCATGAAGTTTAAAAGTTTGGCAACTGCTGGTCTAAGGGATCTAAACCGATGGTAAGCTGAAGGAATCAAATCAAGATTATGCTTTATTGCGGCAACGTAACTATATCAATGAAGTCTCTATTTTTATGAGGCTGGCTATACGAGGTGTGGCGATCTCGTGTACCTGATGAAGATATTTGTACAAAAGTAAATGTAACGATCTTGACAGGAATTGGAACTGGGCTCCTCGATTTCTCGTTTCAACCCTCTAATCATTAAACCACCAACACATCCTAGCATGTGCTAGAGTTTTATACATACATTACATAAAGTACATTATATACATATATAAAGTACATTTTATACATATATTATATAAAGAGGAAATTTACATATATAAATATACCTTTTAAAAAAAGAAAACATTGTTGTACTTAGTTGTAGTGTGCGTGTGTGGAGCCGGGGGAGAAGGGCACCACGTGATGTTTGCGGGAGTCTGCTGCCAGTAGAGTCTCTCACTGGAAGGGAAAGTCCTGTTTTTATTGCTACTACATCTCTGAGCAAAAAGATGAACGTTTACACTATAATATCTTTGTACTAAAACAAAGAGATGGGACTTTAATATTCTGAGGTTGGCTGACCGGAACTGATCTAGGTGGACGTCATGCATAAATAGCTTAATTCCTGTTGTACTATTGATGGGGCGCCTCACTGTGACCGTGTCTACTGTGATTATTACTACCTGTAGACTATTATCATCATAGGGAGTTCGATTCTAATACTGTATGGGTTTGTAACAATCTAAGTAAATACTTAGTAGATATAACTTTAAATAACCTGCAAAGGATTGATAAATCGTAAGAAATGAATGAATGAATCAATAATATCCACTATTACATTTTAAATTCTTTTATATTATTGAAGACTCAAACAAGCTTAATAGGTGCTTAGTTTTCTTTATCTGTTTTTACTATCATGTATTGTTTTTGTTTTTTTTAGCTTTCTTTTATTTATTACTATTTTAAAAATGTGCTGACTTTCAAGCTAGCTTCTGGGGAGGGCCAATTCTAAAGGGACCTCTAGTCCAGCTTAGAGAACAAAATGCTAATTTTGAAGAAATAACTTTGAATTCCTCAATTCACTCTATGAAACTCCAAAACCTCACTTTAACTCTGATTCAGGTCCAATTCCAGCCAAAAGTCTGATTTGGGTCGAAAATTCCAATTCAGGCAGAAAATTGAGTTCTTCAAATAATAAACTCCGCTGAACTTCAACTGAGTTGAGTTCTTATATCACAAAATCTGCGGAATTTCAAAACCTCACATCACGAAACCCCCAACTTTAATTCTGATTCCTTGGCATTTTGAAGAAATAAAATTAATTTCCTCAATTCACAAAGTTTTGGAGATATATTAAACTGAATTTAGAACATTTTTAGTGTTCAGAATGTTTTTGTATTATCTTAAAATCAATATAAATTAAAAACTTTTAAAATCACTAATTTTTTTTCAGTTATTTTAAAATTTCAATTTTTAACTGTTTCTTTCTCATTCAGACACAAATCCCAATGCTGGATGTTCAGGCACCAAATCCAGGGATCATCCTGATTCCAAAAAGGTATAATATGCCTATGTAGAGCAAGTGTGGTCCGAGTTAGAGTGGTTTTTAGGCACACGGACGGACCGACAGACAAGAGTTAGCCGTTACATATATAAACATTCCAGGGGTGGAATATATATATATATATATATATATATATATATATATATATATATATATATATATATGTATAATCCTTAAATCCCTAATAATCAATCTCTCAACCAAAAATAGAAATTTTTCACAGACACATGTAACAATTTTTTTTTTACAAATTGTCTGATTTCTTAGAAATACACTTCACCCAAAAGTACAAATAAAATACTAACCTATATGATTATAATATTTATTATTTATATCTTTTAATTAATTTCAATTATTTTACACTACTAAATTATAAGATTTTTATAAGTCACAACTGCGGAACTTCAAAACCTCATATCACAAAACCTCTCACTTTAATTCCGACTCCTTGACATTTTGAAGAAATAAACTTGATTTCTCCCATTCACAAAATTTTGGAGATATTTAAAACTGAATTTAAAACAAAAAAAATTAAATTCTCAATGATTTTGTGTTACTTTAAACGCAATACAAATTAAAAACTTTTAAAATCACTAATTTTTTTTCAGTTATTTTAAAATTTCAATTTTTAACTGTTTCCTTCTCATTCAGACACAAATCCCAATGCACCAAATGAAGGGCAGATTTTCAATCCAGGGATCATCCTGATTCCAGAAAGGTATGTCTATGTAGAGTAAGTTTGGCTTGAGTTAGAGGTGGTTTCAGACACACAGACAGAATTTGCCGTTTATTTATTTAAGAATAGAAAGAAGTTTGAAGACTGAAACTAAATTTCTCAAGATCTGCTGTTGTTTATAAAAAATCTTTTTGATTCTTCTGTTATTACTAGGTTTTACTTTAAGCACTTTCTACTTTATTGGGTTGAGTTCTAATACACCTACTCATTTAAACTAAATATTTGTACTTATTGTTCGATTGTTTTTATCAGTTAGACCAACATTTTATTCTACTTATTGCGTGAGAAAGTAGCACGCTAACAAAATGACGCTGGGTTATAAATATACGAAGCCAAATATAGCCACCATGGCAAGTTCTGATAAGGATGTACCAGAAGGTATGCATCACTGCAATGTGGTGACAGGATTTGATAAAAGTAGCACATAACCTTGCAAAGGTTGGGCTCAGAAATACGTTCAAGTCGGGTGACTCAGACCGATCAGATGGTCTCAGATTGAGCGTGTTCCCAAATATCTAGAAATGATTCCCAAATCGCCTTGGCTGCTTCATGCTTCAAACTTAATAAAAACCCTTTCGACACATGAAAACGATGTTTCATCATTACTCCCTCTTATGAACAGAGATGCAGTACGTCAGCAGTTAGGGAACATGCCCAACCAGTTATCTAGGATCAAACAACTAACAAGAAAATACGTAGTATTTAAGAGGATATTTACTATATAACCACTCTTAACCCCTTCCTCGTCAGTTATTTTGGGAAAAACGTTTCATTTTCAGACGAATTTTTTACTTTTTTTTTAAATATAGTCACTAAGAAACTGATGTAACTTGAAATACCCGACGGTGGCTAATACCTCTAGCAGACATATGAGTTGACATATGGACTCGTTTCAAGCTCAGATGAGCATAAAGAGAATCAAGATCGACGTATAAACACGTCTGTAGCTGGGTTTTGAAAGTTATGTTTTGGACGTATTTATTCGTCCGTGTCGGAAAAAGACACATTCGGTAAAACCGTATATATACTTCTACACCGGGAAAGAAGTTAATTCACCAAGACAAAATATATAAATGTTAATACTCCTAATCAGTTAAGATCAGAAGCCATGAGAGGCATGCTTTGTCTAGCTTCAGGGCATTTAACATTATTACTATTATTATTATGATTTTATGGATTTATCTCAAGTCACTCCACGAGCACTAATGGTACCATGTAACCAAGTACCTCCTGTAACATGATTCGGTTATTGGTGACTAAATCGGTTCCCCCACCCAGCTTTTTTTGTTGAGGAAGGTATAACGATTCTTTCTTTTTTTGTTTTGTATATTTTCTTTTGTGTCGTTTTCATTTTGTTTCTATATTTTGAAATTAATTTTATTAGAAAAATGAGATAGGATTTTTAAGCTTTTTGTTTCGGAGGTGTTTGTAGGTAGCGCAAATGGAATTCAGGTTTGCAAACAAATTCATTCTGTGCTACCTAAAATGCACACTTCTATAAATATTACACAATACATAAAAATGTAGCGATCCAAAATATATACCACGTATTTGATTATTATAACGATAAACGTTTAAAAACAAGACCTGCCAAAGGAGCGGACAAAACTTTTTGTTGGTCCAACGGCCATCAAGTACAGTGGGGTGGACTGGGCTTCATAGCTACGCATGCTTCCAGTGGGTAATGACACGGCATGGTTGGGCGAAGAGCTTCATAACTGAAATGAACAACTGAGGTTTCCATTCGACGGAATAAATGTTCACATGTCCATGACCAATGTGAGCCTTCAAGTTGGAGGAAATTGGCTGAGGTTTGACATGGAGAGGGATAGGTTCCGCCAGCGGCTACTTGCCCAAGACATGCTTCACATGAATGAATACCTCTCTGGCTTTCATCCCAGATATGTGGAGGGAACTAGTCAGTTGATAAGTGAGTCTACAACCACAACTGGTCATGGGACTGATGATATTCACACAAGATGTATGGTGGTTATTCAAAGAGATGGACTGGTAGCGGTTCTCCTCAAAACTTGAGCATCTTCCTTACTATCATTAATATTATTAGATCCAGGTTTATATCAGAGGCATCTGCTGGCTGCGACAGTGGATTGAGCGGCAGCTTGTCTTTTTACATCATCAGCACTTTCCTCAGAATTTTTGTTATATATTTACTATTATTTACTATTTTACTTCCTTTACCTGTGCATCTCCAGCTAAAGTTTTAACTTAACTAGAAAAAAATATAAATTTACATTATATTATTTGAAGCTGCTAATTATCACTAAGTGAAATTTTTATTACTAATTATTATTAAAATATTGTCACTAGATCGAAGGAAGTGACTTTTAATGAGCAACGGATCGGCCTTGAGTTATCTCCCTTGAACAGACATTTTTGTCCGTTTCAACTTGATTAAAAATTACTCAGAAATTGATGAAACGATTTGATTGTAAATTGCTTTCTTTATGTTGGAATATTTTAAACGCTATTTCGCAAACAAATATTGTACAACGATGTGACGTGGTACAGAAACAAACTTACAGAAATAAGATCAATATATATATATATATATATATATATATATATATATATATAATAGTACTGTAATTACCCATGTAAAATACACCTTCATCCATAAAATACGCACACCTAAGATTGTGCTGAAAATGTGAGAAAATGCTTCTACTCACGGATAATACGCACCCCTTATTTAGCAATCAAACCCTGTCAATTGTACATCTCAAATTTCACTACGGTTAGTGTTTTAGTTTTAAAATACAATATAATAGCTTTAAACATACAATAATATTACTTTAAATATAGTTTTATGATAATTCTTATTTTACGGCAATTTAAAATTTTTTTTTTTTTGTAGCTTTGCATAATACGCACCCTTGGTTTTGTTTATTATTTTTTAGAAAAAAATGTGTATTATACATGGGAAATTACGGCAATGAGAATCTGAATTAATTACAAATTACAAGTCCTGGCATAAAGCATTAAATAAATTTATATTTTGTCATTAACAGTATATAGTAGTTTCAATTGCGTTTAATTTTCGCTTTAACGAACAAATAAACAAATAAACAGCTTTTCTGATTAACTATAATCAATACAACGCTAACACATTTTACTGGCAGTTATTCAAATCAATGTATAGCCAAGGTTCACTTTTACTAAGTCTCCTATGAAAAACTGGGAAGCATTTATTCTAAGCAAGGCAACAAAGCCGCTAAGACGTAGGGGTTACTGAGTGTTTGAGAATATAAGAAAAAAAAATTATTAAGAGGCGAGAACAATAAAAGAATAGGAAAGATTACAGAAGATAACCATTGGCATTGCATTAACATTTTTGAAGGTTAAACTTGACTGGAAAGCAAGAAGCCGGAATAGAATTCCACAAGTGAGAAAAGAAACTGTTAGCATAAAACATGCAGTTACACCTAGCCATTTTAACTGTAAAATGATAAAATCTTGCCGGCAATCTAGTACTACTCTTAAATTAATAATCATAGAGAAAAGTTGATCAGAACAATTGTCATGAAAATATTTATAGATAAAGTACAGGGATTAAAAGTAAGATGCCAGGCCAAGACCAATGACATTGCAAATTCTTCTTTGGATTTTATCAAGGATCTCTAAGTATATAACAGGAGCACAAAACCATATGTTGCAGCAATATTCAAAGCATGGACATATAAATATGTAAGATAGATTCTGGAGAGAAAATTTTCTAGTACGACACAATGAACCAACTTTCCTAGCAGCAGATCTAACAACTGATTCAATATGATCTTTCTACTTTATGTCAGTAGAAAACATTAGGGTGAGAAGTTGCAAGAAGTCACTCTCCAGAAGGTTAGTATCAACCATGCTGATGTAAAGTAAAAAGGGGTCTCTTAGACAATTAAAAGAGACTCGTTTCATTGGGAGATGTTAAAATTAAATTTAATATAAACTTTCTACTTCATGTCAGTGGAAAACGTTAGTCTGAGAAGACGCAACGAGTCAACCTCCTGCAGATTAACATCAGCCTTGTAATGGAAGGTAAAAAGAGTTCTATCAGACAATTAACGAGAGCAGTTTCGTTTTGGAGGCTTTAAAATTAAGAAGCTGTTCTTTACCCCAATTAACAACAGAATGCAGACTATTTTTGAGGTCAGTTGCCAAATTGACCTTATCGAACCGACCAGACTTACTATAAGAAGTAAATAATTTATAGTGTTTATTTCATAGCGGCGTTAATAATCAGTTGTAGTCAATATCGTAAGTAAACTTCGAATAACTGGTGAAATTCAAAACCGTATTTACATTTTTAAAACAAAATTTTTGTATGTAAAGTTGTAAGTCGATTTTTGAGGATATATCTTTTAAGAGTAAACAGTCATTATTTGAAATTTTCGTAAAAATAAACATATATCTCTTAATTCATAAATTTTAGTAAATGCCATTACTCACATTTTGCAGAAGAAAAAATAATTGCATGTATACAGACTGAGAGAACTAAGCAGGTTTCAATTGTTAATGTGCGTTTTCTTTATTAATCTCTAGCCGCTTCGCTTCCTTCTGGGTAAATGTAGTCACTTGGTGTAGATAAGTGCAGATGAGCTGGCGTTTTGCGTGGACTGACTACGACCTGTTGCAAACTTCCGTATGTATATTTGTCTTAAGATATACAGACTTGAAGTTGCTCAAACAGGAGTTGGTTTAATATTCTCTTTTCTATGTTCGCAAATTTCTAATCTTCAAATTTTTACTTTTGGCGACTTTTGCCGTTATATATATATATATATATATATATATATATATATAACAAACCAAACACCACTCAGTAACTTAGATTCCTATCGTTACTCAGAATTTGTCGCAAAGCGATCGCCAGACGACAAGAACCGAGGAGGTTTAAGAGAAGACTAACCGCCAAAAAAAAAAAAAAAAAAAAATTAACGGGTGCGGAAAGGAAGGGGAAAATGTGGGAAACATTCGGCCAGACGAGGGAAAATAAAATAAGCAAATAAAAAATCCTGTAGACGGTTGACTAGACTTGATTCTCTGATTCCTGCTCGATCCTTGTCACCTGACGATCGCTTAGCGCGAAACTGGGTAACGATTTGGAATTGAATCTCTGTGTGCTGTTTGGTTTGTTAGCGTTAATGTTCTCTCTTAATCTAATGTCTAGGGGCATTAAGCATTTCAGGTCTTTGTGTAGGTCATTGTCTGTTTTTGCTTTTCTTTCCCATCTTTCGTCTCTTCTTTTTTCTTGTTTTCTTTGATATGTCAAACTATTAAGAGGTGATCACATATTAAATAACAGAGAGTGTGCTCTGTTATTTAATATGTGAGCACCTCTTAAATAACAGAGGATGTGCTGCTAATTTTAGTGCTGACTGGTTCACTGTTTTGTGCCGGTCGCACTCTTTATTTCACGTGAAGGTGGTGGAGGCACTTTACATCGGGTCCCGCAAACCTTCCCTGTGTAAACAGCGTGAATGTTTGTTGGGACTCGCTGTTATTTGTCTCTAGCTCCTTGAGCTCATATTTATTTATTTATTTCCCTTTTCCTTCTCATTGCACATTTTCTAGTGTTTTAATTTAAGTTGAATCTCCCGTGAAGCCCTGAAGAGCGGGATCGAAACCGGTTGTTTCGCTTTTAATATGTCTAGTAATATTAAGCTTCACACTTTTATTTCTATTATATATATATATATATATACACACACATATATACTAAGTACAGTGTGTTTGTGCGTGTGTGTGTTCAAGCAACTCCTCCATCCCCACTAGTCCTATTGCAGTAGCTCAATAAATTCATATCTTATTCAAAAGCCCTTAAAAAGATCATATTCAGGGTTGCTAGATTATGCGAGGTTAAAATATATATATTAATATATTATACTAGCCGTTATCGTTTTTTTTTCATGGTTCAAGGGTAGTAACTCTTATTTTCCTTTTGTATCCAAAATTGGAGCTAGCTTAAAAGCCACCCTATAGGGCGGAATTTAAGCTAGCTCCCGTGGAAGACTCTTGGTTTGGCCATCATCACAATAGCTAGGGAGGAGTAGATGCGATAGGCATCAATAAACTATGGAAGAACTCAAAATTGATCGCTACATTTAAGCATTGAATTAATGTTTAAGTTTACCTTTTAAAAGTTCAGCGATAATTCTTCTGTTACCACTTAATTTAAAGATGATTTGATGTACGTAGATCCTTATTTTCCGTACAAACAATTATTTTTATTTCATGGGTGACAGAACTGGGGACAATTTATAAGATAAAATTAACGTAAAGATGGGAAATTAGAAGTAGTTATACATTCAACATTTGAAGAGTTAGAGAAACATAATAGCTAATTAGGTAAAACCTATATTATGAAATCTGAATAAATGCGAAATTGGAGCTCAACTCTCCCACGAATTCTGAGATTAAAAAGCTCCAGCTCTACTTTATAGTAAATGAAATATGATATAGTAATTAATATATAATAATATATTATATATTATCTACTTCTAGGTAATATTACTCTTCAGGTTTAACTAATTTGCATATTGATTTTAAAATGTTTATTTGATTAATTAACTGTCCTTCATTACTGTTCTTTATTCGAGGATTGTTTTGATTTTCATATAAAAAATAGTTCTGGTTAGGAATATCGTCTTATATTGTGCAGAAAAGTGTTTGAAATTTGCATTTTACTTGGCCTTCAACAAGTTTGCGTCTATTTGTAAAACTTTCCTTAACTATATCAAGCCAATTTATGAATGAAATGTTCATTTAAAATTTTTGTTTCAAAGATTTCAAGTAGCGAATATATCTTACTTTGCGAAGCGATGGCGAGCTGGCGAAGCCTGCTAGTATATATATATATATATATATATATATATATATATATATATATATATATATATATATATATATATATATATATATATATATTAAACACAATTCTCCATGATTTAAATACAGTAAAATCGACCTTGCTAAACCGAACGCTCCTGTGGCCCAATCGGTAAAAGCACGTCAGGCTATATGGCGGTTCCGTACAGGATACAGGTTCGATTCCTGTCGGAGGACGCATATTTTCTATGAAAATTTCTCGGACATTCAGGTCGGTAAATGTCATTAATACTGTTTATTATAAACAGAGCATTTACTTAAATATTTGTATCTATAAAAAGAACGTATAAACATAAAAATGTCTTTATATATATATTTTGAACAATAAAAAAATATTAAAAAAATTAAAATCTTCAGACACACTGGGTTGTAGATTAATATTCTTTCGTTTTTTTTTTAATTATTATTTCATTTAGATTCCTCGACTAGTTTCGGCCAAAATGGCCATCATCGGGAGGAGAAATATTTCTGCTTGCTGGTAGCAGTAAACTACAGAAATTAATTTACTGCTACCAGCAAGCAGAAATATTTCTGTTATTAAAACCTATTTTTACACTTTTATAATGCTTTTTACCTCAGTTTCGGAGTTAACTATTTGCCCATAGCTTGGACCCTAACAGGTGCTACCACCCCGGGTCAGGGCGGACTTGGGAACATCAGCAATTAAGAGGTGGTTTCCATGCTCCTCAAAGCCTCCTGATCAGAGGCCTTGCTGTTGGACGTAGTTTATCGTCTTACCCAGGACGGGCGGAATTTTGAATTCACGCTTTATCTAACTGCATAAATTTGTAGAGGACCAGGGTTTTACGTGTTGTTAAATTAGAAACCTGTGCGTTTATTCCTGCTAGGAGGGTCCACTACAAGAACATGGCAGACTCAGAGATTGAATCCACCATAAAGAAGTGTAAAGAAAACCAACAAGACATATATATATATATATATATATATATATATATATATATTAAACAACACAATTTTTTACAATTGACATAGACATTAACATTTGTGTTTGTGTGTGAACGTAAAGAGTTTGTATTTTCGTGAATGTTCGTACGTACGTGTATGTGTGTTTCATGGCGTTTTCCCACAATTAGGCAAAACGCAGATCTCTGCGAGAGATCACATTTTTAAATGTATCCGCTGAAATGCAAAGTAAAAAGAGAACAAGGCAAGAAGCCGCCCAGTATTTATAATGTAAGGAGAGCGTCCCCTAGTGAATTATTAGGAAATTAAGGAGGAGTTAACTCCGACAAATTCAAAGGCCACAATTCAGCATCATCACGAAGCAAAATAGCCGCTGAAAGGCTGATATCTTGTTGATCGCATTTAGTTGTGTTTGTAACCTCAGAAAACCAAACAATCATTCGTAAAATTTTCTTCCTTCAATAATTTATCAGATGTTTTTGATTGAAAATGTTCCCGACCGATATTTTTCGAAATCGACGACTTCAAAATTTTTGTTTAATTTAATTTTATATGACGTCGTATTCGGTCACACTTAATAACTGACGTCCCACAAATATATGGTGTAGAAACTTTCCGGGATATACACTTGGATTTATGGGAAATGGTATTTTTTTTTTTTTTTATTAAAATGCACCCCACGGATTTCTCTCATATTTCAGTCTTATTCAGATCAGAGACGCTATTCATCTATTTAGTTTAAGTGAGTACTTATATGACCCTAAATTAATCAATTTGCTTACGTTAAAACTGGAAACGAACAGCGCCATACTTTTTTTTACTCTTTTTTGGTCTTCGCTCATTTTAATGGCTGACATCATCGCATGGGGTGAAGTTTATTTTTTTGTGTGTTTGTGTGTATATATTTGTGTGTGTGTGTATGGAGGAGATGTTTCCCTCTCTAACTTCCCCATTCCCTCCAGTGTTTTTATGTGTGAGTTTGAGATCTGCGTGTATGTGTCTATATGCGCCTGCGCAGGTCCATACATTTTTGTGTCTGTGTTGTGCATTTTGATATTAAACGATATAATTTTTTTTTCGTTTTAAATTGTTGAAATTGTTGTGAATGGAAGACAAAAAATTATTTTAATCTTCGGTTCAATTCTTTGACTCTTAGTTAAAATACTTTCAATACTTGAATATCGTAAATTTTCAAATTAATCGAATATCCTTATCAAGACTATAAGAATTTGAAAGGAATAGTAAAGTGAGCTAACCCTTTACCATGAAACTATAACTAAACCGGGACTGATTGGTTAACTACTGTCCGATCAAGATCCCTTCTTTTGCAGCTAACAGTCGTAGTGCCCACACGTTTACTGTAGCATTATTTCCGCCGTTAATGGAATACAGAAGCCACGAAGCTGTAAATTCCACTTGTTTCTTGAACATTCTTCTAACAGTTAAGTCCGCAAATTTAAATTATATCCGTAGGCCTTCTTTTTACCTTTTGTACATACACCCTTTTCTGTACATTAAAACCTTTGAACATAATACAATTATTGTGTTGCTTCTCTTCTTCAAGTGTGTTTGTCTTTGACATTGTGGAACTTAACTGTAACCGGAGAATCTTCATAAGATCTCTGGATCTTTTGTAGAAATTGACTGAAATGAAATGAGTTTTTCTTCTTGGTGATGCATACTGAAGCCTGAATCCCGAGGTCACTGCATTTGAGATATAAAAATATCTGAACATATACATTAATTTAAGTTTTTAAAATTCTTATGGAGTGTGGGGAAGGCCGCAACCACAATAATGGATACTACTGCGTGGTTTCAGTATGAAGGTGAGTTTTTACGGTACTGAGTTGCTAGCCCGACGAACAGTATGGGATGTCTTAATATTTAACCATACCAAAGGAGAGAAGTGGATTCATACTTTTTCCCAATGGCACTATTTCAAAGAGAATAGAAACTGTCTCAGCCAAAATTTGACTTCAGTAACCGAAACAACATGCCCTAAATTAATGAAAAATGATTGCTTTTGTATACTATATGAATATGCACCTTCGAACACACAGGAAGAGGCACAGTTTCCATGGCGTATTATCATGACGCTATCATTGGGAGACCCACATAGCAGGGGGTCGTGTATGATCTTATATCAATCTTAACTGTTTCGTGACCAAGATCTGTGCAATGGGGTCTTCAAAAACAGCCACCCACTTGACCATAAAAGAATGAAATAATAGATAAACACATGAAAAGTTTGGGAACAAGTGTCAGCAAACTGGTCGCAGGCTTAGATTAATCAGAGTTGCGATTTTGGTGCTGCTCGTTACTGGTGAATGGTGACCGTCAAGATAGTTCCATTGCCATCTGCTAGAGATGACATTCACGCGTCTTGATGTACAGACAGACAGATTGTTGGTAGGTGAAAGCCAGTTCTCGCTGGTTGAGAGGAAAAACTGATCTGTCAGTCTGAGGTGGCAAAAGTTGTCCAAAGTGTCACCTACCTAGCTAGCTAGCTACCGACCGAGATCGGGTGAGACAATCTCTGAAATAAACAAAGAAATATACTGGAAACAGAGTTCGAAACTTCACTTCACACCGTGGCGTTTATTTTCTATAGCATGACTTTCTTAGTTCTTGATTCACACCGACGCGAACGAGAATAGAGACACAACGAGGGGTTCATTGTCTAGTCGATGAAAAGCTGAGAGAGGAACCAGTAGTATCTTTACATAGTATTGGTGAACAAGATAGTCTAGTTGATGATTACTACTGAGTAATGAGCCCGATACTCACTGTGTGTCCTATTTTTTATATTTGTGGCATTGTGACAAGCTAAGCTCAGCTTCATAAATGATATAAATTAAATCTAAATAGAGCAGCCACTCGTATCGGAAAACGCCCGTCTAACAAGGCCACTAGCTATTCCGGCACATTTTGCGTTTGTTCAATAACCACAGAACCCACCTGTGGTTTATACTGCAACTATGCTGAGCCGTCCTTAGTTACAGTTTCTTGGAGAGTGTGCGTTAACTAGCATGATCAGCAATCTGAACTCTGTCACAATGACTTATGACTTAATGTTAGCACAAATATCGACGGCTCCCAAGGGTTCCGTCTACCCAATTTCATTCAAAAGGTTGGGTCAACCCGTGGTATAATTTTCAGGCACTTTCCAGAGGTACTGTATACTGGGGTTGCCTTCTCTAGACTGATAACATCAAGGAGTCACCTTCCTGACATGGTGAGATTTGAACCTGGGTTTCAGAAAGCGAATGTTCTAACCACTTGGCTATGTGCCCATAGAATAATCTAATAAACAGTCACTTTTCATTATAATAATTTACATGTTGCAATTAATTAACACTTTTTTTTATCTCATTATTGAACACATAACCAAAAATTTAAAGTCTATTTTCTTGTCACGATACGATATAGCATATTATATCACTCTTGCGCATAATATTTTACATACCGTGTCCAGCCAGAACATGGGCAATCATAGCTCTCCATAACATCATGTATTTTCTTGCTTTAAACAACTTTCACGATTCCAACCCTCTCCAAACTAGTTTGAATTCAGATTTTTCCTTCTCCTAGACTGGTTACCAATCAAGGCTATAGAATCTAGTCACTCTTGCTGTTCACCTATAGCCAGGAGGGATATATTGATTCACACCTTTCGTAAGGATAATAAGAATTCTATTCACAAATCTCTCGTTCCGAGTCATTAACCATTACACCACAGCGCATAACCTTTTACCTTCTTGTTCTGCCATCGAATAACACAAACTTGCCAGATGGGTTACTCATTGTTACCCAATAATTCTCTTCACTAATATTCTCTGAGTGTTAAATTCTTTAGGCCCGATTTCCTCACTATGTATCGCAGAACTTTGATCTGTCTCTTTTTGATTGTAAGTCTGTGTCTTAATTTCTATTTTACTTAAAACTTCCTCATTGTTTGTATGTACAGTCTATGATATTCTCAGTATCCGTTTATAGAACCGCATTTCTGTCACTTCAAGTCTCTTCTTCATCTGTAAGGAAATTGTCTAGCATTCACTGTCATACAGGACAGGGGTCGGCAACCTTTTGCTAAGTATATGCCGACTTAGGGTTTTAAAATCATTCAGTGTGCCAACATCATACGTATTTCTATACAAGCCAAGGTTAATATAACTGTTCTGCAATATATTTTATATAGTAATATATAATATATATACTTTAGTATATACTAAAATTGAAACAGCTCAATATCTTCTTTGCGTTGTAGTAGTTATTGGTTCGGACTTCCTGATGTCATTTGCAGCTGTGTGCCGTTAGAAATTGCTTGGCGTGGCACGCGTGCCGTAGGTGGCCGACCCCTGATATAGGAGATTAGATATTACATAGCAGTTCAATACACTTTCCTTTTTTTAAGAATAAAAAATACTGGGTTTTGGCGAGTTAGCGGTAAATGGCCACAACTTAAGGGTGATTGAAATAAATCCCTGTTGCCCAAGTATTGAGCATAATCAGAAGATTTTGCAAGTCAAGTAAACACATTTGTATCGCTTCCTTTTCATCTGTGTGGAGATTGTCAAGTATTCACTGATATATAAAAGATTAGATATTACATAACAATTAAACCCTATTTGTTTTAGGACCAAAAAGTGCAGGCTTTTGGCTAGCAACGAGCAAATCTTAAGGAAAATGGAAAAAAAAAACACTTATACTTAGAATCAGAAAGAGGCTGCTGAAATTTATTGGCTACATAATGAGGGTGAATGGTTTAGAGAATTTGAGTCCCATAGGGCATATCAAGGGCAAGATGGAGAGAGGAAGGCAGCGTGCCTTCTACATGATGAGACTTTGTGAATGGATGTAGAACGGTGGGGTTGCAAAGGGAGAAACGTTACTAAGGGAGAGCCATGATCGCTAACATCCTGAAGGGTCACAACACACAGAAGGTGTGTTACGGAGACACAACTAAGCAGCATTTAAAATAAATCCCTAGAATGAGATCTGATAACTTCACAAACACACGTAAAACTTATATGCTATCATGGCTGACAGAAGAAGTTGTGGAGAGTCATAAATGTCCCGGTTCCAAAATTAATGACATGGCACATAAAAGGAGTAATTGTACGGTCTATCTTTATTTCATATCATTAAACACTGTACAAACAAAATATAATATTAGTCTTAATGTAGAAGATTTACTGTTGAGGCGCTGCCTTAGGTTTCTCATAAGCATCAATTTGTTTCGTGTTCCTTTGGTAAGCAGTAAGTTCCACTAGGTCTCTTTACCTGAACTTTCGCTTTGTAGAACATACTCCCAAAATGATGCTTTCCTTAAACATAGCCTCATCAAATCTAGGATCAGCCGATTATCTATCCTACATATACTCATGGTATGCACTTCTTACTTCCTCCTTTCCTCTGTCTTACAACAATCTCACTCAGACCTAACTTGTGTGGCCTTGTATTGAGTAAAATAACGTAAATAATAAAAAGAAGCGACGGTATAGCTTTTATTTCGCTCTTTCTAGCATACGATTAGAATGAGGAAAGATAGTACTGTGCATCTATTTCAGGCTGAGCGAAAATCAAGTTTTCAGCCATTACATTCACCTAACAAACATGTTTCTTTTGTATAGTAAAAACATTTTCTAAGACAAGAGCGCCACCCCTACTGTCCCTCAGATACTCATGCATTCATGCAGATGATTTGAAGTCCAAGGCAATCCTTTAGGTTCGCACTGCTAGAGGTCCATTATTCATACTTTTTTCATTTATTTTTTACGATAACCAGAGATTTGATGAGGTTTTAGTTGTCAGTTTTCCAATATCAAGGACTTGTGACTATTTCGTCATATCTACGCAACCAGATGCCCTGATTTGATTAAGAAGTTATCTTGAGGTCATTGACATGTTACTAGGCATTTCCCGCCTTAACTGTCAACTCGAGAAACTTCTTAGGTTTAAAAAAAAACATTTTGAATTAATGCAGTTACTGATACTGTATTTATTCAATTGAAGTTAGCGGAGGACATGAAGGGGTAAAACAGGCAACATGAAGACCCACTTCAGGCCACAATTATTTTAGAGTTTTTGAAATTCAATTTGTCAGTGTGCTACCTGGGATGTAAAAGAGGATACATGTATAAAGCAATTGTTAAGTTTGATGAAAATTGGTTGAAAGATCAACGAAAAATAAGAAAGAAACCTGTAAAAATCGCCATTCACTATATGGGTGAACTCATTTATCAAGTTAAATGACTGTTAAACAATCAACTTATTGTTGGACACAATTGAGTGAAGACTATATTAGATTGCTTGAAAATTGAGGGAGTTTTTAGTTTAAAATTTGTGTTGAAATTGATTTTTCGTGGTTTTTCGCTAAACGCAGTGGCGTAGAAATAAAAACGTTGAGGTTGTCATGATGCAAG
The DNA here is from genome assembly GCA_963932145.1 of Acanthosepion lycidas. Taxonomy (NCBI): domain Eukaryota; kingdom Metazoa; phylum Mollusca; class Cephalopoda; order Sepiida; family Sepiidae; genus Acanthosepion; species Acanthosepion lycidas. Next base: position 133,701,279 of record OZ010572.1, read on the forward strand.
TAACCTACATACCGAGTTTGAACGACATCGGAGGAAAAAAGTTGAATTTATCGATTTTTGATCGGCTTTATCGATTATTCATTTTTTATCTCTTACATTGTACAATGTATATGACATGTTTGGTCAAAATTGGTTGGATGGATCTTGAGTAAAAAGGTATTAGACAGACAGACATCCTCTGTTTTATATATAGAGATTACATTATCATTACAAATCAGTGTTAAAAAAAAAACAAAAAAAAAAACTCACCTGTTTGACACACTAGTCCCCTGAAGACACAATGAAATATATATGATTATGAATGCCTGGCTCATGATTACAAATCAGAATAATGTTAAAATGTAAAAATTATTGATCAATATGGATGAATCAACAGTTGAATATTATGAATTTTCTTTATTGTTTGGGAGAATATAGGCGCGTGTTATACAAAGGGATGCGTTAAATATGGAAAATCCGGTACAGAAATAAAAAAATAAAAATTATTGTACTAAGTTATATGTCGGGTTTCGTTAGTCATTCTGAATGTGAAAATCGATTAGAGAAAATTTTTCATTTTTTATTTGGGCCAAAATAAAAATCTGAATAAATTCTTTCATTAGATAAATCCCCCTACTTAATTTTATTCTTTAATCAACTTTATGTTGTAGCATACCTATGGACGATAATGGGTATGTCCCATTCACATAAATACAGTAGTAAATACTGTATGTTGGTCTAGAGTTGGAGATTCGTCACCAGCTGAGAGCAGAGAGGATCCCCAGATGAGGCTATGTCAAAGAACAGAGTCTCGTCTCGGAAAACAGTTACCCCATCCTGTTTTATACGGGGCCCACGGGGAATTTTTGGCTCGGATACGCCACATTAAATTCAGCCTTGGGACACATCTGACCGCGTGAGGCGGTCGGTAGATATCCTTGAATTGGAGATCCATTCACTTGGAATTCACTTGACTACTACTTCTACGCGCCGCTGGCGAATCTTATATGTGTTGTTCAGGTCCTAAGTATTATCGTTCATTACCAACCTTCGTTTGATTATTCTATTCAGTAACCTTCACCATGTTACAACACTTTAATTTATTTACTTTCTAAGGAGGGAAGAATATAATTACATTTTTTTTCTGTTTTCACAATGACAACAATGCGGTAGAAAGCTGGGGTTACGGTTTCATGTGGCTTCCCTGAATCTAAGATACGGACTTCTCACTATACAACATGTCAATTTTCATTAAGTAGTATTCATATAAAATGCAGATTTTATTTTTATTTATTTTTTATATATTAAACTTCATCCAGTACAAGGCTCAATAGCAACTCAAAGTTGAGCTTGATATAAAATTGCTGTAATGAATGAGGTGTGATATGAGTGAAAGAGGAGCTGGTAGGAAGTTAAGATTATAAGGATAAAGAGGACATATGACGACGAGTGACAGAATTAATTTCAACTAGGAACTAATTTCAACTCGATTTAAAATCAAAGTTATCAATTTCCGTGAATTCCTAAACAAAATGCAATGAATTGGTGTTAATTTTTTCTAATTTATCATTAATAATCAATGATTATAAATGATAAATTAGATAAGTAATTCAGTAGTAGATAAGATAATTCAGAATTCATCTTTTCTGCAACTTTTATTAATTAGTTCCGAGTTGAAATTAATTCTGCATTAATTCTGACGACTGATCCTTCACTTGAAAGGTTATGCTTGTAGAGTTAGGGTCGTATCCACGCAGAAGTCTGTTCCATAAAGGTTTACTGTGTCTGTTACTAGGAAATTTGGTTCACTGTGTCGAGCGAGACAATTTCTGGTTTGAATTAATCTTAAACATTTATAAGTCTACTATTCGACCATGCATTGAATATTGCCGCCACGTATAGTCTGATGCTTCTGCTATGTATTTAAAGATTATTGATAGAATACAAAAGAAGAATCTGCAATGTTACTGGTTCTGACCTGGCATCTTAGCTTAAGTCAGTTTCCCACCGCTCTAACGGAGTTTCCCTGTGCCTTTTCTATAAATATTTTCATAATTGTTCTACTGAACTTTCCTCTATGGTACGTAGACTTTTTGAATTTAAGTGCAGTAACAGATTGTCGGCAAGGTCTCATCATTTTGCATTTGAAAGAGCTAAATGTAACCGTAAGTTCTATGTTAACAGTTCCTTCTATTGCACTTCTCGCTAAAGAAACTGTTAGCATAGAACTTACGGTTACATCTAGCCAACTCAGCTGAAAATTGATGAGACCTCATCGCCAGTCTAGTACTGCGCTTAAATTCAACGAGTCTAGGTACCATAGCGAAGAACTAACCCGAACAATTACCGTGATAGTATTTATAGAACAACCACAGGGAAGCAATTTTGCGAAAGTGAAAAAGAGACTGATGTCGAGATCAGGATCAATAATATTGCTGATTTTATCAAGATAAATAGCAGGGGCACCGGACCATATGTGGCAGCAATATTCTAACCATGGACGAATAGTAAACTTATAGATACGTAAGATAGATACAACAGAGAAAAATTGTCTCCCGCGATACAGTGAACCAACTTTCTTAGCAATGGATTCATTATAGTCTTTCCACTTCATGTCAGCGGAGAACATTCGCCCAAGAAGGTGCAACGAGTTACTCGACTGAAGGTTAGCATCTGCCACGATGATGAAAGACAGAGAAGGATCCCTCAGATGATTAATGGAGAGCAGTTTAGTTTTGGAGGCGTTAAAATTAACAACCCATCCTTTGCCCCGGTTAACAACAGACAAAGTTGTTTTGGACATCCTCTATCAAATTGGCCTTATCGAAGTGATCAGACTTACTAGCGAAGTATAGTAAATGGTTGTGTCATCAGCGTTGATACCAAGGGAAGGTCATTAATGAAAATGAAAAACAAAGTAGGACCAAAAATAGATCCTTGGGGGACACCTGCATTAGTACTTAAGGATCTAATCAGTTCAAAAACTTCAGGGGAGACGCCGTAACTTTTCAGCTTGGGGAAACCTGCATGGCAAACCCTGTCGAAAGCTTTCGAGATGTTCAAAGCTACAGCCCGGGATTCGCCATTCTTATCTAGAGTTTGAGAAACTTTTTTCCGCGATCATCGTCAGTACATTAGCAGTTGATCTGGAGAAACCAAATCTCCATATTGCTTTCCTTTATGTTTTCTTTTTCTTAAATTCTCTCATATTCAGTAACCTCGTGTGTCTTAGTGGCTTTATTGTCTTGCTTGGTGTGAAATTATTAAAATATACTGAAAACTTTACTGCCATACTTTTGTCAATATCGACTGGTAAATAAATTAAGAATAATGTTCTCATAAGCATAGTACAATGATTTTCCACTATAGTCAGTTAGTACCTCACTGAGTGCCTGATGATAAAAAGTAGTTAAGATTGTTGTGAATTGCTCACCAACGCTGGTGCTCAGATAAAAGCCCAAATTCTGAATGTCCATGTAAAATTTGGGGAATCTGGTGCATCACAATTTTCTCTCATTTTCTTCTGATAGTTTGTGATGAACTATTGTAAAACTTAGTAAATATAAAAAAAAACACACACATTTCAAAATAGCAGAGATATATTCTTAGGGCTAAAAAAGAATTCCAAACATTAGATTTAAAAAGTATTTTAATGATATGTTGATAAATAGTTTTATCAGTGATTCTCAATTTCCAAGTCATATTCTCCACTTGCGATCCCAGTTTCCTTCAATCTCTCTGTGTTTTATTTTCTTTTTCTTCTATACTTATTCCTTTTTAGCTACTTTTTCTTAAATTCGAAATTCCTTATCGGAGGTTCCCATTTGAGAATCACTGGATTAAAATGGCTTATTATTATTATTATTATTATTCCTTTATCATTATTATTATTGTTGTTGTTCTTTTATCATTATTATTATTATTATTATTATTATTATTATTATTCCTTTATCATTATTATTATTGTTGTTGTTCTTTTATCATTATTATTATTATTATTATTATTCCTTTATCATTATTATTTTTGTTGTTGTTCGTTTATCATTATTATTTTTATCATTGTTCTTTTATCATTATTATTATTAACAAAAACTAGAGTAAAGATGTTGTAAATGAAGATTGAGGAATAAACTGTTGGAAACAAACAAAATTATCAGATAACGAACAAAATTAATTCCCTTTGTATTTTTTAAAAAATTATGAATATTGTAAAAACGTAGAGCCTAATTTTCTTTTCAAGTTCAGCAAAGTTCTTTTTGATTTTTGCTTTTATTGAGTTGTTAAGAAAGTAACATTTTCACGACTGGTTTCGCACTTTTTATTTTTTTTGTCTGCACCCCCACTTTTTTTTTTTTTTTTTTTTTTACAAAAAATCCCAACCAGACTCAGAAGAACTCGAAATTTGGGTGAATAAAACACTTCTGCTTCAGGTCAGGTGCATTTTTTTCTTTTGGGCGATTATAACCCTAAAATTGTTTATTTACTGCTTTCAATACCAGAAATTCAGTTATTGCAGATAGGTCTGTGAAATGGAACTGATTTTGGCAGATAAGATAATACATTTTCTTCATATTTTTTAATTTTTTACGTAAAGCTCTATTATTACAACACTCAGTTAATATTAAACCCATTTTCAATAGCATGTGCATTAGTTTCTTCAGTTGGTAATAAATGTCTGCTCAACATTTCACAAAGCATCATATTCGAAATATTCTGTTAGTAAACTTGTTAAAAAACAGATTCTGTGAGAGAAATTCGTGTATAATGCATTAACTCAATCAGGATACACAAGAAAATATCGTTGAACTCTTTCCTATTTTTAAAGGTTTTGTTACGAACAAAATGTTCCAATTATCTTATTAAATTGAAATTTTAATATGCTAAGCCAATTTAGTTAGAGAAAGCATGTAAAATAATTGAAAATTCTGAACCGAATACTTTATTCAATCCAAGCTGGTAGATTATCTTCTTCCATGGACAGCGGAATGAGAAAAATCTAACTGAATTGAATAAAGGACTCGGTTCGAAATTTCAGGGATGTTGCCAACTTCGAAAGACATCTGAAGAAGGTCGGAAAGTACAGCAGTCGAAACGTGATAATAACAAAAACCTGATTTTTTTTAACCTTTTTTTTTTTTTATTACACTCTCCAAAGTGTAAGATCCAAGTGCCACTCAAAGGAGAGCGTTATTAAGGTTTTCAATATGAACGTAAGTGCAAAAAGTGAACATTATGTGGATACAGTGGATATATTTGGAGAGATTATAATTGTAGTGCCCCAAGGAACATCAACACTGGAGTCTATTCCACAAAATAGTGGGTTTTATTTGTTTTATTACCTTGAAAGTCAACATTCAGAATCTTTTTACCTGGTCTCAAATGTGTTTCGGTGTAATATACGCAACTATCTCAGTCATATCTCTATTTACCTCAACAAAAATAGGTTTAAATCATTAAAGAGAAAATGGCTATATTGTCAGAGTCACCCAGGACATCGTTGTGGGTTAGACTACTAAGCCTATTCAGAAAATAATTTGCATATTTGTTTAATTTATTGGATAATGAAATGATAGAGACAGCAGGCGGCAACGATGAAGAGAAAAGGGAAGTAAAAGTCGAGGGTAAAAAAATGGATAAAAAGTAATTAAAAATTGTCCTGTATTTGTCTCTTCTTTCTCCCGCTCGAAATTATCTATGCCGCTCTCTTGTTTCGTTTCGACAAGGCAAGCAGTCGCTTGACGATCTGAAACTAATTGCTACAGTAATTATTACTTTCAGATCACTCAACCGACTGACGTTATAATAGTTTAATAATGTTGGAAAATGGAAATAAATGGGTTTGCTTATGGACAAGCATGTACTGGAAACCTTCCAGGTGTATATCGACTTAGGACAGACGATAAAATTAAAAATCATAGAAATGAAATAAAAGTATATTAATTGGTTGGGAAACAGACATAATGAAAAGACCTTTAGCAATATGATTAAAGCCAAAAATGTACAATGAATACATAATGCTAACTTTAACGTACGTACAAGAAACATGAAAATTATACTGAAAACAAACTCAGAAACCCACACAGATTAATGGAAAGAGCACTGTTAATATTCAGTGACAGAGACCAACATGAATCTGAGAATGTGGGTATACGGTTATTAGATTAAACGATAAAACAGCAGGTGAACGGGACAAATAACACGAAGTAAAGATAAAATGTTCCTCCAGACAGGAGACAAATTTGTACCTCCCTTTTCCTATCAAAAAAACTACTCTTATAGGTGAAGTGTGACGTTACCAATTTGGACACGGGAGACCACCTTGGACTCTCATTCTCTCTCTCGCACACATACAATATATTAGGTGGTGAAGGTTCTGCAGTGTGAACTTATCTGTTTTACAATATATCCACGATAACGATGTACATATTTTCCCTTTCCTTTTTATTCAGAAGAAAAGTAGTATGTAACCACCTTCCATTGATACAAGATCCAATTCCGACGATCGCAAACCCAGGCGCATTCGATAATTGACTACTCGACATTGGTTACTCTGACTGGCTTGTGGCAAGGAAGCCCAAAACGCAACAAGTATCGATTTACTGAGTGTTGTAAGGCTTTCCTTCACTTTGACTGAAGTTATCTTTAATGGCCATAATTTACTCGGTGGAGTAATGGATAGTGACTCGGATTGAAGAATCGGAGAGCCGAGTTCGAATTCCAGTCGAATCCATTACATTCACTTACGTGATAATAAGCTTGGGAAGGGTATGAATCCTCTTCTTCTTCTTCTTCTCCCCCCCCCCCAGTTATGGGTAAATAGCAGGACAGACTGGGTTCTATAGCCTTGGATGGCAACTTGTCTACCGCAAAAAGAAATGGCAACCTACTACGGGAAAGATGTATCGAAAGATACATGATCGCCTAAGTCTGTATCACGCATGGTACATAACTGACTGACCGAATTTACTGTATCAAAGACTTTGTTCATAATTCAACACATCAAGAGTTCTCAATGTCAGCTTACACACCTTTGATCGACAGAATTTCACTTGTTACGAGAAAATAGCTGTTATTCTGGCGATATGTAACTCCTCATAATTCATTGACTCATCATAATATATATATATATGTGAGAAAACAGCTACATAGATATATACACAACACACAATCCCAGAAAACGAATGTAGAAACATTCAAAAATACTCAGGGGAAAATAAAATAAAATAAATATGAACTTTGGTAAATTTAACGATTGCATAAAACAACTAATTCGTAGATATGAAAAAGTCGATAAAAAAATTGCATAGATAGAACTTGTTGATATTATTCAACCAAACATGCCTGGAAGAATTCTTGCTGACGAAATACTGCACTATATATAAGAATTGATTATTTAATTGAAATGTAATTCCAATTAAATGTAGATTATCATTGATTTTGTTTCATACAGTATTCAATATTCTGAGGCTATAATACTAAATACACATGCCTGTGAATATATATATATATATATATATATATATAGCCTCAGCTACCGACCTTCAATGGAAAACCAGAATAAATAAATAGGAACAATAGAAAATTGCGCATTGTTCAAATAAGATCAGAATACGTTTTCTTCACTTAACAATAAGTATATACGATATAAAATTTATTATCGTAATTCTTATTTGAGAATCACTCATTTAGATGATAAATGCACGTTCTACTATTTTCTGGGGTTTATTATACATGTTTTGTTAATATAACGTTACAGATTATTAAGAAATAGAACTTGTTAGAAATAAAAGACTGAACAGTTACGTAATATCAGTTCTCCTATATGGTAGTGAATGCTCGACAATCACCTCACAGATTAAGAAGAGACTAAAAGCAAGAGAAATGTAGTTATACAGAACGATACCTAGAATAGCAGGGCCAGAAAGCAAGAGGAGCAGTAGAAAACAACCTACCTAGCGAGTTTGAATAAATGGATGGCAGAACACGCTTCAGGAGAGATAACAAAAAGACAAAATTTATTAAGAGCTCCAAAGGGCAGGAAATTGTGAATTGGCGAACACAAAAATACAGTCTACTGCATTTTGCGTCTGTGTGCTCGAGTGTGTAATTTACTCTTTTGAGTAATTTCACGTCTACTTATCATCTCTCATTTGCGTCTCTGTCTTTGGGCAGAGTGCGCTCAGGGGCTTCTCTGTCAAAGGGCAGAGGGAGAACTGGGAAACTAATACCGACAGTTGCAGAGGCTGAGGGGAATTTTTGTTCCTTTCCCGGGCACCTGCGCTCGGGTCCCCACCTAAAAATAGACCTTGTGTCACATCTCGTCTTAGTGGGGGGACAGTAAATACCGTGTGTTCGAGATAGATAACCGTTTCCTCTGTATTTTCTTTCATGAGACAGAAAACCAATAAATAAAAAGCAAAAAAAAAAAAAAAAAAAAGAAAAAGAAAAAAGAAAAAGAAACATCAAGCGTCAACTGTTTTTATATAACATTACCAGCAAGCCTTAAAAAAAAAAAAGGAATGAAATATATACGACTGTGCTGAAAAGTTTTTGTTCCAAACAAGCAGCACTTCAAAAAATAAATATAAATAAAAATAAATAAAATATAATAAAATAAAAAAAAATAATTAGGGGAAGTGAAACCGGATCGAGAACTTTTTAGCACCCCAGGTCCTATGTGAAAACAGTCGTCAGGGAGGTTTTAAGTATTATCTGTTGACAATTGACTAAATTTATTTCTTTGATACTCCGTATCTATGCTTAACGAACAAATTTTCTCAGATCAATGATTAAAAATAGCTTCAAGCGGGTGAATTCTTTCGGTCTGCAACAACATGATCCTTTATCAGACCCTAGAGTTGGTACTATAAAATCACAATCGAAGATCTTTAGTAAATAGCAAAAAGCACACTAATCTAGACTTGCAACAACAGCAACAACTAAAAATAATAGCACAAGTAATTAGAAAGGAAAATAATGAAATAATCAAGATTTTACACTACTTTTTAAAGGGAAATTCCCATTATCTGTTTATATTTCTGAGATGAGGTATTATGTACACTATTTACATTATTCGGACTATTGTCCTCATCTTTGTCGCCATGTTCTCTCTGCTTGCAGAGAGGAACCCGGACGAAGCTCCTCCGAAGGGTAGGGTTTCGTTGGGGGAGGTTGACGGAACTGGCCCGCCTCGGCGGGTTTGGATGGTTATTTATTTTTGGCTGGGCCTACGGGCTCAGAGATACCCACATTAAAAAGGCCTTGTGCCACATTCGATCCCCGTGGGTGGATTGATAAATACCATCTTTGTCGACATGTTTATCACAACGTTCCAGCCGTTGTATGCTCCAGCCTTCCTCAGGTGGTCAGAATGTCAAACTGAACTCTTTATTTTCCTCACTAGGGGAGACTGTTCTAGTTCCATGTGCCATATCTAATGGATGTCAGTTATCTCCTGTTAATTCCCCTCTGAAAGTTCTCCACCGTCTTAACCAGGTATTGAACTCACACTCTTTGAGTCCTGTTACTGGATCTAACTAACGCCTTTATCCACTAACGCCGTTTTGGTTTATGGTATATCAACTTCACTGGGTTGTTTAATGCCGACAAGATTTTATATGCTCTAAAGAACATTTTATCGCCGATCTTGAAAGTTTTGGTGCCTCTTTTTTAAACCATTTGTGTTTTTCGATTTGGTAACAACTTTTCAAACACCAATTTTACTCTTCTAGCAAACATTAATTCCGCCGGCGACATGATGGTGTATTGGAGTTAGGCGTTACCCGGTAAATTCTCATAAAATTTTAATCTGCTTTCTCATTTAATTTCTCAAGACTTGCTTTCTTCAAAGCTCTTTTGAACGTTCCCACAAACCGTTCAGCTTGTCCGTTAGACCTTGGGTGATACAGTGGGGTCGTAACATGTTTAATGGAGAACATCTTACAAAAATCTTGGAACTCTTTACCCGTGAATAGCGTTCTCTTATTAGATACTATGGTATATGATATGTCATATCTCGCAAACAGTTCATGCAAGAAATTCACTGTCATTGAAGATGTTGGATTTTAACACTTATAAATTTCCGGCCATTTTGTAAAACTATCAACTACCACAAAATAATTTAATCCATTGATAGGACCTGCAAAATATATATAGTAGTGTGCTAATGATAAATCAGAGGTAATTCTTATTTTTATTTCGTCAAATGAATTTTGAATGGAGTAATCGTTAAGTGGAGCCATTAACATGCATATATATATATATATATAACATAAATTTGATAGTAATTATCCAGTCCTTAAAAGGCTTGTAATGTTGTCACATTTGTTGGTGTAGGCATATTTTTAAGTGCAATTGCCTTCGATGGATCTGGTTGCCTAAAATTATTATCAATAATTCGACCAAGGTATTTAATTTTCTGCAAAAACAATTAACATTTTTCTTCAATAAGCTTGAATCAGAATTGTCTTAGTTTTCCCAAAATTGTTTTCGCATGTCTAACATGTTCTTTCGATACACTTTTGATCAAAGTATCGTCCAGATACGCCACAGTGAAGTCGCAATCCGCAAGCATGGTATCCATGGATTTTTGTAAAATAGCTGCTGCCATCTTTAAGCCAAAAAGAAGTCGGTTAAATTTATATAATCCTCTGTGCATATTTATGGTTGTTAATTCAGGACATTGATTTTCAATCTGAGTTTATAAATATGCTTCAGAAAGATCCAACTTTGAAAATATTCTCTCGGCATACAACTTCGAAAAAATTTCTTCTGGACTTGGTAATGGGTAGTTATATGTTTCTAAATTTATTTTCTTTACATACACCGCTGAAGGAGCCCATTTCGAATGGTTCATTTTTTTTTTCTATCACACCAACTTTTTCGAGTCTGTCCAACTCTTCATTAACCTGTTCTAATGCTGCGAATAGTAAACACAGTTTCAGCTTAAATACTGGCATCAAACTTTTTTTTATTTATTTGAAAATCCACCTTGAATTTTGAACACCGACCCAGTTCATTAGACAAAACATCTGGAAAACATTTTTTAAATTCTTCCTTAAGATTTTCGCTCTGACTTTTTAAATTTGTCGCTTGTCCACTTACGTTTTTACAGTAAGCATTTATTTGCAAATCCCAAAATTCAAGTAGTTCCAAACCAGTCCGTTCTGAATAAATTCGTAGCATTTTTAATATATAAGGTTTAGATTTTACATGCTTATTAAAAAAAAAAAAAAAAAAAAAATAAATAAATAAACATTGCAAATTCAGCAGAAACTGAAATCGCGACTTTGGAGGTCCTTTTTAATAAAGGCTTTCCAATTTCCTTTCATGTGGTTTCACTGTTGAAATATCACTACAAGTGTCGAGTAGCATTTTCACATCCACATTATTTTCATATTTACAAGTTTTCTTTTGTTTTCTGTAACAATTGTATCCCTCGCAATGTTGTGTACTAATTTCCTCATCGGAGGATTTTTTTGGTTTGGTTTTGAAGTGTGACTTTATATGTCATCGATTACCACACTTGTAACATTCAAAATCATGTTTCAGATATAGAATTGTCTGAGAATCATCCATTATTTCTTGCAGTGTAATATTATTGCTTTGTTCAATTTTTGTTAAAATTTTCGCTTGTAATTCAGCATCTTTTTTAGCTGTTAAACTTTGCACAAAAATTAATCTGGAGCCATTTCATTTATTCTAAACCTTTCACATTCATTATTGACATTACCAGCATATGTGACAACGTATTCATCGTTTTTTTAAATTAAATTCAAGCACCTCCAACGAGCATTAAGTAGAAAGCTGTTGTTATTAAAGATTATCGTCAGAATGTCTTCAAAACTGATTTCACCTATTTTTCTCGGCAAAATGTAATTGCAGTATTTTTCATACTCTATCGGAGCTATTTTCCTCAACAATCTCTTTTTTGCCTTATCTTTACAGCCGCTGCATTCCTGACTGAATATTTGTTCATATCTACGAAAATACGCAGAAAAAGACAGTCCCTCATCAGGGTTGTATATAAATTCTGATATGATGTTTTGGACAGCGTCTGGCGTAAGAGACGTTGAAGAATTTATTTTTTTCTTCAGAATTATATCCAACAACTGTTTTTTTTTTTGTAGTTCTAGCAACCGTTGAAGATGCTGTTTCTGTTGTTGTTGTTGTTGAATTTCAACTATGGAAACCAACATTTTCTCCATATTCTCAGGAATATTTTTTCTTTTTAAAATCAACGTGGTTGAAATTCTTGTAACTTCAATTACAACTCGTATGTGTTCCCAAAATCCTCCTCACGACGGTTTTAAGACGTAAGAGTTCCGAATTCTGGGCACAACGATAATAAATCACCTAAGTTTCGAATGCTTTGTCGCCACTATACTATGACTATTGTTATAATACATAATGTACTTCGTATAAGGATTCTCTAAACGTAATACTTGCCGCGATGCCTGTATTAGTCTGACTCCAAACGGCTAGGTATTTACCCAGTCTCCCCACTCAGATGAGATGCGACACAAGGTCGAGATATTTGTTTGAAAACCGAGCGTTTCCACTCGGGCCATACCCACGTTTACCCAGCCCACGTATTCGCGGGACCGTGTACAATGTTTTTCTCAGCTGAGAGTCCGTCCATAGACAGAGCTCTAAGTGAGTCACCCTCTGCCCAAAGACATAGGTCTTGTCAGTTGCAAGCCAAACAGTGAACTGCCTGACTCGAAACGGTTCGGTATTTATCCAGGCCAGACAGAATCTGACACAAGATAAGATTTAACATTGGGAACCCGAGCGCGAATATTCGGGGAACTGGACTAAAATTTTCCCATTCCCCACAACTGCGGAGAACGAGTATTTTGCTTGTCTGTTTTTCTCACCTGAATCTATCCGTAGACAGAGCCTCGACTGAATCGCCCTCTGCTCGAAGACAGTGAATCCTGACTCGAAACGGCTAGTATTTACCAAACATTCCCACAAGGCAGGATGTGGCACAAGGCTGTTTTTACGTGGGGCAATTTCAAGACGGTAGGCCCGGTCAAAAATTTCCCGTAGTCTTCTCATGCATGGGGCAGGGTTTTGTTTTTTTTTTGTTTATTTACCTCCCCTGACGAAACTCTGCTCGTAGGTATAGCCTTGTCTGGGTTCGTCTGTGTCGGAAGTCAGAGACTTCGACAAGTCAGCAAACTGCTTGATCTGGAGCTCTTTATGGCAGTGGACTAGTTCATATAGTAACCGGGGGTGTACTATTTATCCACAGCATATGCATAACATGATATGGGGAAGTGCTTTATTGACTTCACCTTCGGTCACATACCAACAGCGTCGGTTGAATTTCTGACCTCATATATAATCAATGCGACGTTGTGGAGTAAATTTCCTAAAGATTTCGAGGTAACAGAAACGTTAATTATTCTGTCCATCTTCTAACCGATACGTCCGCTAGAATAAAAAAGAGTCCTCGTTTCAAATCTATCTTCCGGCTGTTAAATTTTCTAATTTTTTTTTACTTAGCGTTTCGCGAATGCTATCAACAACGCTACTATAATCACCCTGCTACTTAAATGATCACAAACAGCCCTTTTTCTTACGGTTCACCGTCAATTTTCTGTTATGGCGAAGCGCCTGTCATCTAATTACCGTATATTTCCGCGTATAAGACGACATTTAATTCCCCAAAATCAGCCTTAATAATTGGGGGTTATCTAAGGCTACAATTTTAAAAAAGAAACCTTAAATTCTGAGTGATGTTTGTCGTTAGGCTAAGAATTCCATATCAATGAAATCAACTGGTATTCATGCAAGCTCAGCTGAGAAAATGTAAACATCGAGTTTTGATTGCGATCACAGTAATGGTGCTGTTATTAGCGGTATTTTGTGAGTTTCAATGAAGTATAAGTAAATGGTCATTAGTGCGCCAGGCTGTTTGTAACTGTTAAAATATAGGAAAAGAAGAAAATCAGTATTCGCCAGAGATCACGTGATGAAACGTAAACAAAACAATGGCTTCCCTTTTGGGGGACGTGTGTAAGAAAAACATGATATAGAATCGGTTTTGTTATTTCGTTTATTTTGAATTTCTAAAAAATGTTGATGAGTGCTGCTGTTGCTTGTCTTGCAGCAGCATCTCTCAGAAGTCAGTTTAGGTTTAAAGCTCCATGTTATCCATAAGGAATTTTCTCACAGGATAATATCCTAGTGGATTATAGCGTTGGTTCGTGAATTTGGTGACATTTGTTAGTTCAATTTCTGGGTCGGGCAGTGTGTACTTGAACCGCACTAAAAATAAGAACTAAACGAGATATCTCTGTGGATGGGCAGATTTGTACCCGGCCAAAACGTTGTGATAACAAAAAAGAGGACAACAAATTAAATAAGATTAAATAAGGAGTTCAGTTCAGAATTCCCTGTAGGTTACCCAGATCAATATACTCCCGATGAAACAACAATAACAACAAAGATGAGGACAATAGTTCTCAAGTAAATAATGGAAAGGAAGATAACTCTTCATCCCAGTAATTCAGAAAGAAGAAATCGATTATATATGAATTCTATTTGTAAAACAAACACATTTGTGTGTAGAATACAAACCGATTATATTTATTAATTAAATATCAATTATATATTTATTTAAAAAAAAACATAAATCGATTACATAATTTGATTTATGTTTGAACCAAAGCAAATATACTGGAATCGTACTTGCAGTGTCAAAACGCGAAAAAGTCTGTGCTGCATTGTATTTTCGACTTGTGCATCCTTCATTAACTTTTCTGTATTGGTGTGCTAGAGGGGCTAAGATTTGATATCGCTACAAGATACAAAATGGGATATGTGGTATCCATAAGATGGTTCTACCTACTCGTCAATAGCGAAATAAATATCGACACAATGTTGGCTAGTGCAGCTTGTATGACTGCGTCGAGAACACAAACATCGAAAAATATATACCGCGTCGTTTAAGGAATATATCGGCAGAAGAGGAATAATGTATTGAATCTTGGATAACTCGTGGCGAATCCGTAGTTTCTGTTATTTTATTTTTCTAGTAACATCTTGTCTTTTCAGTTGATGCCATTAATGTGATGCGGCAAGATATCGTCCCCCTTGACTCATACGGTTGCAGATATACCATGACACAGAGGCAATTAAAATATACATACATTTTCTGGGGATATCCAGTAGATTTAATAAAAAATTATGACATGTTAATTCCTTCAGATTACTTTACAAGAATCGAGAACCAATCAGTGTAGAGAATTACTGCTAAAATGATTGAGGTAGGTGATATGAATGAAACAGGAGATGATAGGGAGTGAAGATTATGATGATAACGAGTATAGATAACGATTGACCCTTGACCTGAAGAGGTTAAGATCGTAATGTTCCGAGAAGCATCCACGTGGCAGTCGGTTCAACAAAGTAGCAGGTCTTTGAAAAAAGCTGCCTGAATGAGACTTTCTCCCTACGTTATGAATACGGAAGAAATGAGGATGATTCAACTCTCTGGGCGTAACATGGTGCGTCCTGGCTGTAATAGTTTGAACTAGTGGGACTAAAGAGTGGAGCTCGACTAAACACTTATGGAAATAGCGATCGAGTAGTCAGAGGCTTGCGATATTGCGTCTGTGCGGAAAGAGCTTGCAGAGAGGAGAATAAATCTTCGCTCTCTTTATCACAAGGCTTCGGTCGTTGTTCACCTGCGGACTATTTGATCAGATGATTGTTCATCATATTCAGATAACAATACAAGACGAGATATCTCTATACATGGACAACGGAAAGAGAACAATTTATCCCCCGTATGGTTCAGTTTAGTTTGATTTGTTTTACGGCATATCAACCTCAATGGCTTATTTAATGCCGACAAGATTTTTTACAATAGATTTGTATGGATAGAATATATATTATTTGTAAAGAAACAGCTTGTAGATCATCCACTTTTACTTTATCGAACAGTTCATACATATTGTTTATATTATAGTATTTTTGTCTTAAGAGAACAAAATCTGAGCACTCGGTTAATATATATTTAATAGTAGATGCCATTTTACATGTTTGGAATATACTGGTTGATCTTTGCGTTGTAAGTACGAGTGGGTTATTCTCATATAGCCAATGTGTACGCAGGTCAGTCCCACTTCTTCCTTACAAGATTTTCTGGGAGTTGACTTCTATTTTTCTATTTGGGACTCAATTGCGAAGAGTTTATTGTGGGGGTTATCATCCCACTACCGTTGGCATTCCTTTTGAATATATTTCTTAATAACCTCCTTAAATTCTGTGTATGGAATTTTGGTTCTTGTATCCACATTCACATCTAAAGCCGACTTTAACTCTGAACTGGTTAGGGATCCAGCATAGTTTGATGTCTTTATGCTTGTTAATAATAATTCTCATTTTGCATAATATTTTCATAATAAGTGGGTTGTTGGATTTTTTTTCCTTCAAAGATAATAAGAAGGATAGTAGGTCCGGAAAAAATATAAATTTTTTTTTTGTTTGCTCTCTGAGAAAATGTTGGGGGTTACCTCGATTACATAAGACTCTGCCGAGAAAATAGAGCTTCCCTTTGGGAGGCGCCCTTTTTTTTTGATAACATTTTGGCTCACTGTCACACACCATATCTTGTCCTTACCTTTTGACTCGTCTGTATAGATTGGTGTATGGTTAGGGAAGTTTGGCAATATGTCCTGAAACGTATCTTGGAATTTGAGTGCGTGAGTTTTTTTTGTTTGGGAAGATTTTGACATTCTCATTTGGTTTATAATATTAGGTAGAGTCTTACTGTTTTGAGAAATGATATTATATCATCCATTTTTACTTTCTCGAACGTCTCATGTATATTGTTTATATTATAATATTTTTGTCTTAAAAGAGCAAGATCTGAACACTCGGTTAATATATATTTAATAGTAGATGCCATTTTACATGTTTGGCATATACTGGTTGATCTTTGCGTTGTACGTGTGGGTTATTCTCATATAGCCAATGTGTACGCAGGCCAGTCCCACTTCTTCCTTACAACATTTTATAGGAACTGACTCCCATTCTCCTAGTTTAGGCAATAAATATTTTAGGTAATATTTTCCCCAAGCAATGTATTGATAAAAATGTATTGCTGGTAATATTTTCCCCAAGCAATGTATTGATAAAAATGTATTGATGGTAATAATTGTTTTCTTCAAAAATTCATTGCTGGTAATAATTTTTTACAAAAATGTATTGATGGTATTAAAATCTATTTTTACACCTTCATAATGCTTTGACCCCAATTTGAGGTCAATTATTTTCACATAGTTGGAACCCTAACATTAATTGCTGGTGTTCCCAGTGTCAGGGTAGACCTGGAAACACCAGCGATTCAGAGATGGTTCCATGCTCCTCAAAACCTTCTGATCAGAGGCCTTGCAGCCGGATGTAGTTTATCGTCTTACCCAGGGCGCTGATGTAGCTTAATGCCTTAACCAGGACAACGTATGGTTCAGTTCGACATTTTAAATCGACAGACACCTGAAGAAGGCCAGAGAACGCAACAGACGAAACTTTGTGATAATAACAAAGATGATAGTCGTTCGTATGTAAATAATTTACATCAATAACTTTTTTGGAGATGAGGTTGATGAAGCCTCAAGTAAGATAAATTTTGTCAGGGACATTCTATTTTCGTCATTTTTCCTGTGAAACAACCGCTCAATTGTAGCGAACTTAAAATAAGTTTTACAGATGCAAGAGATCAGTGATGTGCTCCGTTACATCAACGTTTAGGCACTATTCTGGCTGCATACGAGTAAACCCACTCAATCTGCAACCCTATGTGTCCATTTATCAAGTTTTTTTCATGTTCTCTCAGTTTCATTCGCCTACTACATTCTCTAATATTACTTTTTCACACATAACCTTCCAATCATGCTCTTCGCTGTGTGGTCGTGATTCACAACTCTACACGTTGCCCATCGGTTGCTGCACCTTGATAATTAGTGTGCAGCAACGCGTGTACGTATGGCCTTGCAACATATGCTGTGTCACGCTCTGATACACGCGCATACGCATGACCTACGGAACGCGACACCTGTTCGAGTTGCACATTGGATGCACGAAGCCCCTTTACACGTCCAATCAAATGTCGCCGTGTCATACTGATTGTCTACGCAGACCTAAGCTCATTGACTACCGCTTAAATCTGCAATTCCGTTTCTATTAGGTTGGTGCAAAAATAATGACGTAATAATGTCTTTTTTTGACGTAACGTCAAAAAACGACATTATTACGTCATTATTTTTGCACCAACCTAATACTTCTGTACGTCCAGCCATGCTTACACATTCTCTTTCTCTTGGCCTAAGTTTCAATCTCTCTCAAGTGAGGCTATCTTTTATGTTGCATAAAACTTACTATTATAGTTTTAAGGCGTTGCTTTCATTGTCGTTTATAGCCGTTCCCAATTTTTTATGGTCCTGCCAGTTTTTACATTGCATTTACCGTAGTAATAAGAAAGCTTATTCTTTTTTATTACTCAACATTTATTTTTCCAACCTTTCCTAAAGTTATTCGAGCTTAGTGATTCCTGTAGCTTTTCAGCTTTCTCTACTGGTATTTGCTCACGCATTCCATTTCACAATTCATACTTGTCTAAGACATGCTACCAAAGAAAAGAACTTGCCTAGGTCACAAAACCGCTGCAGCCAGATCCGCCATGCGAATAAGGGATAATGTCTTTAACACGTTCAGTTCGCCTGTCTCAAAATGCCTCTCGAAATGCTTCACTCAGAGCCACTGAGTCCGAAGATCAACGTAGCCATCGGCTTTCCAGAAGAGCATACCTGAACGATTCTTCGCGCGAGGCTGAAAATGATGATCAAAGGACTCAGTGGCTGAGGAGAATCGCCTCTTCAACTGCTGCTGCGCGTGAGGCTGAAACAAGATTGAGAACGCAAAAACGGCCCTTTTCAAAGCCACTCCCTATTCAAATTGTTAACCACCATTTGCGGATGTGCCTCAGTTGCACCCAATTGTTACTAATATTGATTTTCGGGTGGGATAACTTTAAACTTAAACTGCTCCAAATGAACAGCAAAAATTCCTAGTAATGAAACACCCGGTCAACGACGGGTTATACTGCTAGTTTTAAATAATGGTATCTCCTTATCACCAGAAATTCAGACAATATAAAATAACGTTTACATTGCCGATGGCGATGATAAAATGTCTTCAGTAACCTCGGTAATTCAAAGTAAAACGTAATATTTCTTGTAGAACAAAAACAATCATAAATTCTGATAATACTCAAGCCTTTCATTTTTCAATCGAGTCTCTTCTATTGAGTTTAAATGCTTTTAGAATAAAGCTGTGGATTTTGCAATAAATCTTTCGCAATAATAACTTTATTTGGCATCTGTCTTTTTCTTTCTTGCCATTTTCTTTTTTTTAATTATTTTTAAATTCTTATAATTTATCTATGTATATATTCATCTACACACACGTCTCTCTCTCCTTTTTACTCTTTTCACAAACACGTAAACACACCAATGCATATTAATGTACAGATGCATATTTTTCTTTGTATATATCTTTCTCTTAACGACACCTCCCGCGTCTCTCTTCTATTTTCTGACCACCTGTCTTACATCTCTATTGCTTACTTATTCTCTGTAGTATCTTTTACACTTACACTCTTTCAGACATTATTTTTTGTAACTCTTCTCAATTTTATCCCCTCTTTCGTTCTCTTTCTATATACGTCTCTCCTTTCTTCGTTCAATATGCTATTTTCTTTGTTCTCCTTTTACGACATTCAGTTCAATGCATGCGCAAATATTCACACAAACATGCGTCCCCACATGCCTGGAGTAATTTACCAATCAATAATTCCAACGTTATACAGCATCGACAATTCTGTATCCATCAAGTCATTCTGCAACTTCGCAATAACTCCAATCTCTTTTCATTCTGTTCTTCTCCGGCCCTGGGTGCTCGCCACCCTTCGATGGCGGCTCCGTACGAAGCCATAAATTACATTCAGCAAGTCTGCGTTGAAGGAAAAATGAAAAGGAATAAGACTCATTAGAAAAGAGAAATTCGTTGCAGACGGAACTAGTCAAAGGAACAGGGGAGTAGATCGGTGGTGTAGTCGATTTTGGATCCATAACAAGCCCTAAACAGACCGTACACCTGGCAGAAACCGAACACGACAACTTGCTGACAAACTACGAGCGTTTTCTTTTCAGAGAAAAAGAAAAGAAATTTAAATTCATTGGCCGATGACGTACACGAATCAATTCTTTGTTTTTGTCGTCAGTTTTAACCGACTGAGTTTATCCTTCAAAGAAGGAGGAGGAAAAAATAACCTTTTGCTAAATTCTGATTGGCCAGCGTACTAACATATCTTTATCGAGCCAAGCTCAGCTGAAAACAGAAGAGATAAAATGTCTTTCCTTGGCGCTAAAGGAAGGTCTTATGTTTGATGCTTTTTTGCCTATTTCGACGTTTGGAGTATGCATAACTTCTAAGAAATCAGATTCATTTGTGGACAATCACCGAGTGTTATTTTTTTTATTATTAAAAGGAATGTAATCAATCTAACTTTGACGCCTGACTCTACCATTTTTCTGAAAAAGTATTGGATGACTGTAAGGAAAAAAAGGAAAAGATCTTGACCAAAGAAACTTGCGGTATTGAATCCTTCCTCCAGAAAATTTACATTTTGCAAAAAAAAAAAAAAAAAAATAATAAAATCAAATCAACCAAACAGCTTCCACGGCTTCTTATTGTGCAAGAATATTGAAGATTTCGAGAAAGATGTGGATTCGTCAGATTCGATTTATCTTTCTGGGTAAGATTTGATATTTTCAAATGAAATATAACTCCGCATATAATACTAGAACGATCATCTTTACAGTATAATACATAAACGCTACCGATTCCAAGTAGATGAATACATAAATCTATTACGATTGGCATAGTCCTTTGTTGGTCATTTTTGGTTATCGTAAATTCTCACTATTTTTTTCCTCTGCAAATATATCGTTCGTGTTTCACTCCTTTTAAAATCCACTTAGACTTTATCATCCTTCACTGTGGCGAAATTATTTTACACGAGAAATTTACTTGTTTCATATTTTTGCTTGTATATTGGTTGTATTTTTCAATATTTTATCAATCACATTACGTTTTAAAATATTCCGAAGAATATTCTACTTTAGTGAAACAGTCTGTGATAGAATTTCCAAAGTTCTATTTCTGACTACAAACATTGGCATTCTTCAAAGAAACACTTCGAAACCACTTTTGCAATACTTAAAGTATATGTACAGAGAGAGAGAGAGGGAGAGAGAAAGCGGAAGATAGAGAGAGGTTGTGAGAGATAGAGAAGTTTTGATATTTAATTGGGTGTTTTAGGGGAAAAGTTTTTTTCAAATCAGCTTCACTCGAAACGGAATTACCCCGTGAGACTCAAACTTACTCCATGAACAATGATCAGCAAAGCTGCTTTACTAACTATCGTTCTACAGTAGGCGCACAAGATCTTAATCAAGGTATTAAATTGTAGATGTATGAAATTTTCTTAGTCATGATTTATAGCTTGAGACCTCTGACAAAACTACGTTTAATTTAGCGACCGTTTATCTACGAAGCGAGGAATATTATACAGAATTGGTTTAAATTTGTTTTACAGTCTAATTTAAAAAAAATGTATCAACAGCAGAAACTTTGCCTTGTAATAAAATTAAGCTGTCCAAAATGTTAAACGAATTTTTATTAAAAAAAAAAGAAAAGACGACCGTGATCAACCTTTCCTAAGCGTGAATCAGAAGTTATGTTTTCTCCATAAATATATTTCAATATTTCACCTCTAAATGTTTTATTTTCTTTTGTGCTTAAATAGAGACGTTTTATATAAAAAAGAAACAAGTCATCACTAAAGTCTGTCCAAAAGTAATTCCTTTATGTAGGTTATGCAATGTAGGTCATTCCTTCATGTAGGTTATGCAATGTAGGTCATTCCTTCACGTAGGTTATGCAATGTAGGTCATTCCTTCATGTAGGTTATGTAATGTAGGTCATTCCCTCATGTAGGTTATGCAATGTAGGTCATTCCTTCATGTAGGTTATGCGATAAAAAGTATATAAAATTTGATATAGTTTTTATAGTATCACCTACATTCCTGAAGGAATACTTTTTCAACAATTTAATTGACCAATTTAATTATATTTACTTTAGACTTTTACGATAAACTGTAAGCACGGTACATTGAATAATGTTATCAATATAACTATTACTACTATAGTGATTTTCCAAGCGTAGCTCAGATGTGGCACAAGGCCGAAAGTATGGGGTACCCAATGAGGATCGAACTCATTACTCAGTCGTAATTGTTCTAGCGAGACAAGTTTGCTAACCATTACACCACCCCGAGGTGCCCTAACTATTACTACTATATAATGCGTTCGATTCCAATTGTGTTTCCCAAAACTTCCAAACTAAGATTGGTTGATTAAATTCCTATAACAAAAAGTCTTTGGATTTTTATTTATTGCATCAGCCTATGCGGCACCATATTCAACACAGAAACATTATTTCAAAATCCGTTTTGCAGAAAGTCATTGAAAATTTCTTTGTTTGATCAGGAAGGAAATTCCCCAATATTCTGATGTCTGGTCATTTGGTCAGATTTTGGGAAGTGGATCCTACCGCCCCCCCCGCCACCGGAGAATAAAGACGCACTTATTATTTTATCACAAATACCTTTGTTACTAGAACATATCTGTATAGGGCACAGTGCCCCTAAGATTGTTGTTGTTTTTTGGGGGGTTTTGGGTTTTTTTTTTAATACATGGCCTCGACGCAGGAATAATGTTTTGTTTTTTTAATAAGTACACGAAGAAAATAGGTGCGGGAGAAATAAGAAATTTAAAACTATCTAAGCTATAAAATTACCATAGATTTTAATATAACTTGGTTAATTGAGAGAGTTTTTCATATTGCCCATTAATAAAATGGAACGAACAATTCATCGTATCAACCTTTGTTTGAATGATTTTGTAATCTCAGTTTAAAGTACCAACCATTTCGTTATCAAGTGGTTGATGTTGCTCATTTCTGCAAATTCTGAAACCAACCTGAATTTATATGAAGAAGGAGCGAAGAAAATTGAAGATATCTTTATCTTGTTGACTAAATTATCGCTTGTTAAATACAGAATGCTTGAAAACGCAACGCACATTTTTATCATTTTCAAAGCATCGGCTTGTAAAAAGCAATTGTTGCTAGCAATTATCAATAACCCGTCGTAATCGCAACGTTTTCACCCTATGAGCATTTCGTTTTGTTAAAAAAAAAAAAAAAAAAAAGAATTATATTCATGTTCCTGCAAGATCTTTTAGTAAAATTTATAACTTGTAGCATGACTAGCACTTTCCACAGTTTTGTTGAAAAGAGACATTATTCAGGTTTAATTAAAAAGTACAATGAATTATCGCCATTAAGCAACCCGGGTTTTAACCTAACACACGACCCTAGAATTAGATCCATAGTATTATGACTGCGAGCATTGTGACTTACGAGCGTTTGGTACAATAAATGTATGCACTTATTAATAATAAATTGACTTGATGTAATAATGTTACTCAGTGCTGCCCGGATAAAAATAATTTCCATTATCATCGTGAGCTTTTATTTTTCAACATAATCTCATCTACATCATCTTAGAAACACAGGGAGCAAGCAAGATAGTCATCAAATATTTTTATTAAGTTTCAATTGGGTATCTAAACAGAGAAGCTGGAAATACTTATTTAGTCTTCTTTCTTTCACGATTACGAATCCCGTAAACCCTTAGGATCGTAGGAACACCACATCTGCTGCAGCTAGGGCAGCAGCGGCGTTTCCTGAACAAGACGACGTGATGGAGCACAACCCTCTCCGAGATGGTTTGAATTCAGTTTTCCTTCTTTTAGACTGGTTGCCAGCCAAAGCTATAGGACCCAATCTGTCCTGCTATTTACATATATCTGGGGGAAAAGAAGAAAGATATGGATTCATATATTTCTCAAGGGAATTAGCACGTAAGTGAATGTGATGAACTCGACTGGAATGGGTACATCGCTCTCTGAATCATTAAAGAGCCGCTATTCAGCATGTCTCCCCTTCTCTTTTTATCCAGTTAAAATAAAAAAACACACCTATTTTTGAGGTCCTACCGTAGTGTAATGATTGATATGAATTCTCATAAATTATAGACAGTAAGTTTGTTTATACATGTGTATCAATGTTGTCGCATTAAATATTGATTTTCTTGAATTTTATATTTTCCCTTTAGTTCAATATTTAAAAAAAAAATGTCCCTTCAAATCCTATTATGAAGCTTTAAAACGTTTAATAATTTTTAAAACTTCCCTAAGATGGCAGGTCGGCTATGTTGTCAGTAAAATGAGTGCTGCATCGTTACGTGATATCTGTCCTCCTATCTCCTCACAGATGAAGAGACTTGAAGTAACTGAAATTTGGTTCTACAGGAAGATGCTGAGGATACCATGAGCCGAATATCTGAGCAACGACGATGTTTTAGAAAAAATGGAAACAAAAAGAACACATATACTTAAAATCAGGAAGAGACAGTTTAAATTTATGGGGCACATAAGGAAAGAGGCTTGGAAGATCGCATACTCACAGGACAGACTGAAGGCAAGAGGGACAGAGAAAAACAATGCATAACATACTTAGTGAGCTTAAGTAAATGGATGGCGGAACAAGGTTTAGGAGAAATTTTTTAAAAAAGACAAAATTTATTAAAATGTTAAGAATAAGTTTGTTTTAACAGCTCGAATTTGCAAGTAAGGAGATAATGTATCGAGGGAGTACTGGAAGTGAAAGAGTGAGAAGACTTTAATGATGAGAAAGGATAATGAAATAAACTCCAGGAAGACAGAAGGCGGCGACTGACATTGTATTTAAATTTTTGAAGATTGTATGTGGCAAGACAACAAAAAAATCGGAAGGGAGTTCCACAGGCAAGAAGTGCGAGAAAAGTAACTAGTCCAACAGTAAAATGGTAAGACACAGTAGCCAATCTAGTGAATCTAGTCGTTCAAAATCATGCAGTCGAACACGAAAAAATTGTT
Source organism: Acanthosepion lycidas (assembly GCA_963932145.1). Taxonomy (NCBI): domain Eukaryota; kingdom Metazoa; phylum Mollusca; class Cephalopoda; order Sepiida; family Sepiidae; genus Acanthosepion; species Acanthosepion lycidas. Next base: position 133,726,377 of record OZ010572.1, read on the forward strand.
CCTCTGAACAATTGCCATGAAAATATTTGTAGAAAAATAATGAATGATTGATTCATTTTCTGCGGTTTATCAACCCTTTGCATGTTATTTAAAGCCAGAAAATATTTTTAGACTGTAAGAATATTTTTGAGAAAATGATTAAGTGATATAAATCTTACTAATTAACCCATAGCTGGGGGGAGAAGAAGTGGATTCATACATCTCTTGTATATTTGCGGGTAAGTGAATATAATGAACCCAACGGGAATTGCAACTCGGCTCTTCGATTAAAAACTTCGAGCTATTATCTATTACCCCACCCGCACATCCAAACTTACAGCCTAGTATTTCCTAGCTGTCACCCATTTAGATACTGACCAGGTTCGACGTTGTTTAACTGCGGTGATATAGCTAAAACAGAGGGAATTCACATCATATCGGTGAGAGTAATTGAAGTCGTTACGCCAAGTCTGAATCGATTACATTAGAGTCTCTTCTTTGAATTTTGTTAAGAATTTCTCGATATATCACCAGACCAGATATGGTAGCAATATTCAATGCACAAACGAATAGCAGAGTTGCGATGTACAAGATGGATTCTGACAAAAAAAAAACTGTCTGGCACGACACAGTAGCTTAATTTGGCACAGCACCCACCAGGACTGTGGCACTTGGTGAGTATCAAACACGCAAAATAAGCAATGGTCTTTGCTATAGACTCGCTATATTATAGGCGTCTCAACTGTTCACTTTAATATAGATATCAATTTTCTGTAATATCTGTAAGGTATTTTCAAATATTTCAAAACTAGTAACATTTATGAGATTTGATAATTTTATTGTCGAATCTTATTCTAGTATATTCACTTAGCATAATGCCTTACGTTTTTTCGTTTTGTAGAAGTAAGGGAGTACAGACCTTTTCCATAATTATCTCAGTGTGTCTGTCTACTAGGGTGGCTAGCCAATTCCTGTTGCAGACGCCTGCTCAGGCACAAATATATGCAACCATGAGGCTCACCCTTGCAGATTTGTCAGGAAGATGATGTCTTGATATTATCGGCCTGAAGAGTAAATCACCTGAAAATAATACCACAAGTTGACCCAGGACTTGTGGGTGAAATTGGGTAGACAGAACCCTTTGAGAGCCGTCGATGGTTGTGCTAGCACGAAGTCAAAAGCCATCGTGACCGAGGGATGGAACACACTTGCCTTGTTCAGACGGTTGATCACGCTAGATAATGCGATCTGTAATTAAGGTCTGCTCAGCATAGCTGTAATATAAACCACAGGTGAGCTCTGTAGGTTTTGAACAAACACAAAGACTATAGTTAACCATACTATCTACAATAATAAATATTATACAATTACCTTTATATCAACAGTGTGGGCTTTTACCATTGCAGTATCCCAAAAGTGATTGACTATTGTCGCAGTTAACCTTACTACCCACGGAACAATTAATAAATAATTAATACTTTTAAATTTACAGTTTGTGTTTCGAAAATTGTTTTTTCAAAATTCGTTTACTCTACTCTCACAATTTAGTTTACTACCTACATATCTAAGGGTTGATAAACCATTAGAAAAATAAAAGCAAATCAATGAAGTTACTTATTTCTTATCCTATTAGCGAGGAAAAATCTCTCCAACACTGAATGACAATAAATGAATCACCTTTTTATAAAGGTTTAAATCTGCTTGTCTCATCCATGCTTCAAATCGTTTTCTCTAATGAAACCATATCATGCCATATAACTAATAAAACTGAGCAGAAAATTACAGAAAAAAGATACTTTTTTCATAAGTTCTCCTAAATTACGGTCAAAAAGATTTTTCTTGATATAATTGTGGGCAGATTGTTTTCTCTACACAGCGATTTTTTTTCCATCTGGAGCTCTTAAATTTAAGGTGTTTTAATGGTTCGGTGATTTTGTTTAGTAGCATATCAAATTCTATGTGTTATTTAATGCCGAAATCTAAATATTTTCAACACATTTTTGTGGCTACAACTAAATATATAATATAAATATATATTGTTATTTTTGTGTATACTTTCATAAAGTTTTGTTTTTGTATGTGGGTTCCCTATTTATCCATAGCTGGAGCCCTAACGGGTGCTACCACCCCTGGTCAGGGTGGACCCAGGAACAGCAGCAATTAAGAAGAGGTTCCACGCCTCTCAAAACCTCCTATCTCTTGATTAGAGCTCTTGCTGCTAGATGTAGTTTATCGTCCTAACCAGGAGGATGTTTTAATGTAAAAAGTTATAATGAAGGAAAGGGTTATCTACAATCTTCATTTTATGTGGGCATATCTTTTAAAGTTACAATTACTGCTTGTAACCGTTCATACGGTAAGATCATTTTTCTTTTAATATTATTTTCTGAACAAGAAGGATATTTGTTGTTGATATTATTCACATGTGGACTATTGTCTTTGTCCTAATCACAGCGTTTCCGCCGTTGTTCCAACTGACTTCATCAGGTAGTTGCCAAGGTAACCTCCAGGGAATTTCGAACTGAATCCTTTATTAAATCTACGGCGGTATATTGTTATCGTTCCGCTGTCCATGTTATGGGATATCTCGTCTAGTTATTATTTAGTACTGTTCAGTTATTGCTCGCTATGTTTCGGTTGAGTTTCAGTCTGGCCCAAGGATTGACCTTGCAATAACTAGAACACCAAATTCAAGGATCTATTTAATCCACAAGGTTATTATCTTAGAAGGCACAACGACCCAAACGTATTGATAATAACAACAAACATGAGTACAATAGTCTGCATGTAAATTATATAAATAACTTCTCATTACAGAAGTTCAGACAGAGGAACATATTTGTGTATTATGAAAAAGCAAATGCACAATTCCCCCTAAAATGTATCTTCTACTTTTCAAAGTAGTTCTCTATTGGAAAATTACCAGGAACGAATGAAGTATATTTTATTTCCCTTTCATGATACTAATTGCTTTTGCACAGGTACTGTACATGACCAACGTTGATGAACATAAACAAAGAGAATCACCAATTTTTAACTCAAAACAAACATTGTAAAGTAGATATTTCTTAATTACACATTTCGTTATTTTTTCAATTTGGTATTAAATGGGAAAATACTATTTTTCTGTACTGCAGCCGTTATCGGGGCTGAAAGTGAAATCGGCATTACGAGTTCAAATTACGCCCCAAAGCTGTTGTATTCGTTCTCACACTAATGTCCCTGAGAATGGTAGGAATCTACTATTCTCTCTCTAGCAATGAGCCAAAGAGAAGAGTAGACCGAAAACTCTGGCGGTAAGTGTCCTAGAAGGATAACTCTGAATTCAAAACCATGGAGAATGCAACAGGAAACCACTCCGCTACCCGCTTCCTCCCAACCCAAAAAATCATGTCAAAGGAATCTGTAAAAGGCGAAAATGGCCTACATCCTGAAGGCATATATATATATATATATGTATATATATATATATATGTGTGTGTGTGTGTAATTCAAGTTTCACGCTGACGCGAACTTCAGATGACTTGAACATCGTTCAAGTCGCTTCGAGTTCGCGTTAGTACGAAATACGACTAGATGCATCCTTTCATAGGATTGAAAGTTGTTAAGCGTATTTTACTAGGACTAGGCAATTTAAATTTCGAACAATTTACTGAGTAAGTAATTTTTCCTTTTTCAGTATGGTTGTTTTTATTCAAGACTGTATCTGGAGAAGAGTTTTAGGTTTTGGCAAGATATATATATATATATATATATATATATATATATGTATGTATATGTATATATATATGTATGTATATATATATATATATATGCATGTATGTATATATATGTATATATGTATGTATATATGTATGTATATATATATATGTATATATGTATGTATATATATATATATATG
>OZ010572.1:133735456-133777956 GCA_963932145.1 Acanthosepion lycidas
GATCTAACCAACGCCTTTATCGACTCTGCCATGTGTCCGTGGAACTAGAACAGTTTACACCAGCGAGCGAAATAAATGGTTCACTTCGACATTCCAACCACCTGAAGAAGGCCGGAGCGTACATCGGCTGAAATGTTGTGATAAATATGGCAACAAAAATGAGCACAATAGTCCGAATAATGTAAATAGTGTAGGACTATCTAGTCTCTAAAGACTATTACGAGTTTAGTGAGTTCGATCCTCATCAAGTGCGCCACTTTTTAACTGTTTATTAAGTTTAGCTTACGGCAGCCGTTTTATGTTAACCGTGGTTATCTACTAATGCCCTAGGCGAATTCTTATGCTTTCGCCCAAATAACCACAGATTACGCAAATATTGCAAATAACGGGACAATGTTTAAATGATTTTTAAATGGTTAAAATCAACGTTTATGATTGACAGGCTCACGAAGTCTATTTCCAATTATTGTCAGTCGAAGAGTGAGTCGAGCCAAACAGTTTTAAAAAATACAATAATAAACTAGTAATAGAATTATAGCAATAATGTAGAGTGTGCCAACCCAGTTTTAAGAAGCAGCGATTAGATGAAGTAAAAATAATAGTAATAATGAAGAGTATATCGATCCAGTGTGTTGTGAAAAAAATGCAACAATAATAAGATGAAGAAAAACTAGTAAACAGTAATAGTTCAGTTATATAAATTTCATCATATGTTAATTCTACTTCTTTCATAGTTACTTAACACGTACGTTACGCCCTATTATTGCCTTATTAATAATGGACATTTCTGTTTTGACCGTGAGAAAAAACGAAAACGACAAAGATGCTGTCTGATTTTAGTGAGAAAAAGAAGTAAGGAAGAAAAAGGAAGAAGAAAACGGAAGAAGAGAAGAAAAAGGAAGAAGAAAGAAAGAAAAAGGTAGAAAGAAAAAGGAGGAAGAAAGAAAGAAAAGGAAAGAAAGAAAGAAAGAAAAAGAATAAAAGAAAGAAAAGACGACAATGCTCTCGTGTGTTTAACGCTTGCTTCAGAGAAATTAAAAACTTCTCAATTTCAAATCATTTTATCTGTACTTTTACTTCTTTAAATAATGACTTACACTCACACTTATGATTATTATTGTAATATTTTTCTAAAGATGTTAAGCTCGGATTTCCACTGGTATTTCATAGTATTGATTTTCTAAGCGTAGCTTAGATGTGGCACAAGGCCGAAGGTATAGGGCACCCAGTGAGGAACGAACTCACTACTCAGTCGTAATTGTTCTCCCCACTGGTATTTTATAGTAATGGATCTTGCAAGGAGCTTATTCAATCATTAAGTTAAGAATTAAGAAAAATCAGAAAATTCGAATAGGAAAACCATGAAATTTTCACCGTTATTTTTTAGTTATTATTATGATTACTTTTAAGAAGGGAATTAATCAAATTATACCTCACGATATTTGGTCAGTTTATTTCTATGTTCGAGAGTTCTTCAAGATAAATAAAATTATTTATACCTATACGTACTTAGAATTTTAAGAATTAAGAACTTTTTCGAAATCTTCAAAATATTTAGTATTGTGCAAAGTTACCGCTAATTACTGTTGGTAATGGTTTATACGCTTTATATATATATATATATATATATATTGGTCTGTTCTGTAAGTGTTATCATCTTTTATTTTTTATTTTTCATAATGCCTTTAGGAAATAATTTGTATCTATTCCTTGCAATATTAGCGTTCTGTACCTCCAATAATTTATTTATATATATATATATATATATATATATATATATATATATATATATATATATATATATATATATTAAAATAATAGGAAAGAACAGATTTATAATCCAGAGTTCTTTCGCATTTATTTTTAAGAAAACAGTGCTCGATACACAGTAGAACATAATAATATAATTATTTAAAAAAAAAAAAAAAAAAATGTCGCCATCGCGACACAGAAATTACTGTTTCGAAACCGAAACTTAAATCCTAAAATTGAACTTAAAATCAGAAGCTTGGTTCCATTTTCAAACGATAAGAATAACTTTTACTTAGCCCAGTGGATAAAGCTGAAGTAATTCAAAAGTGACTTGACCCAAAGAGTTGTGAGTTCAATAGCTGTCCACAGCAGAGGTGAACAAAAATTTGGAGAGTTGAGTTACTAAATAAAATTAACTGAAACTGAGATATCCAGAAAAGGCATGTCATGTGGAACTAGAACAATATACCCCGGTGGATGAAATAAAGCGTTCGATTCGAAATTCAAACGTATATCACCTAAAGAAGGCTGGAGCGCACAAAGGCTGAAACGTTGTGAATATGACAATCAAGATGTGGACAAGATGTCGGAACAACGTAGATAGATTTTTGTTAGTTATACATTCCAATTGCTTTGTTTTGGGATGATTTAGTTTTACTTTGTCTCATTAACACTCACAATTTTTTTTTCGTTAATATTTAGCAATTGGAAAATAAACATTTTATGATTGGTTAAGCAGCTTTCGGAATTCCTCTATCAAGTGACTACGAGGAGCTTCTTGTTTTAGTCATATTTGTGTCAATCACAAACACATGACCGTAAACTAGTATTAATATAAGATTCTACTGGATTTAAAATGGGAAATCGGTTTTATATTGTTATTAAGTAATAAACTGATCCCCCGAATTGTTACATATTGATATAATAGTTGGAAAAAAATGAATCCTCCCTTGAATACCCAATTTTCCTTAAGTGACACTCTTTTTTCTGATTGTCAAGTAACTAAAAAAGTTACTAGTCTTAATCATTTATTAAGTATTTCACCCCAAGCATGGCGGTAGGGCCATTAGTACGCAAGGGATTACAGAGAGTGAAAGTAAAAGAAAAGACAGGATATATATTTGAGGAAAAGATAAAAAGAAGAACGGGGATCAAGACATCAGAAGATGTCGATTGATATTACATTTAAATTTTTGAAGACTATACTTATCAGTGAAGCAAGTTAGAGGAAGAGAGTTCCGCTGTCAGGAAGTGCGAGAGAAGAAACTGTTGGAGTAGAAGTGGCGGTTACATTTAACTGTTTCAACAGTAAAAGGGTGGGACCGAGATTCCAACCTAGAAGCACGCTTAAATCCATGCAGTCGGGTCACCAGGGGAAATACCTTGTCAGAGCAGTTGCCATAAAAATATTTATAGAAAAGACAGAAGGAAGCCATTTTACGCCTGTGAGAAAGTGACTGGAGTTGAGATGCCAAGTCAGGACCGATCACATTGCATATCCGTCTTTGGATTTTATCGAGAACTTCGAGATGAACAGCGAGGGTTTGTATGAATTACTAACACGTAACCGAAAAGAAGGTGTAATAATTGTGACACGATTGGAATATAAGAAAACAGTTGAAGAGGGGTCAGGTTAATCATAAATTGTTTTAAAAGATCATACTGAAAATAAAAATGAAACCTGTTTTTGCATAAACCTACTATTTTTCCATTTTTATTTATCCTATAAAAACCAGGATTGATAGAATGATTGTTTACAGCTTGTTAACCCTTTGTGGGCCGTTTAAAGCCGAAACATTTTTCGCATTGTAGTAGGTTGATTACAGTACCTGATATTACGAAGCCGCCCCCATCTAAATACTGAACAGAATTGATGCTGTTTAATTTCGGTGAACGAATAGGAACTGGTGTTTTCAGCATTACAAAAAACCAGAAAGAAAACGGTGGACAATATATAACTGGAAAATTAAGAACGAAATGATATATCTAAAATATTTTAAATGAGGTGTTTGAAAGCGCCACTGTACTAATGCTGTGAATATATATATATATATATTATATATATATATTCAGCATTTTCTTGTAACTTGATTGTGACATCATCAATCAATCAATCCCGGGACCTGAATATTTACCTCCACGTATCTGGGTTGAAATCCGAAGCGGCACTAGCAGCATACACAGCTATGGAGCCCAGTCTGTTCCATTGTGTTAGGTGACTGTTGAACAAACAAGATGTTACACCCACCCTTTGACAAGATCTTTTTTTAAAAATTATGCTAGGTGTCTAGTCACCCTGCTCACCAGATGAAAACCTGATGACGGAAATGGTTTAGTCATTTGATGATTCGATCATGTGACAAGTAGCATTGGTTTACATTGCTACCAGTAAGAATGACCTCACATAATTGGTTCTAAGAAATTATTTTATGATAATTATAACCAGCTGCGATTCAGTACTGACCGGCGTAGGAAGATACGTCAGCTTGTAACGAATATAGCTTATCATCTTGTACTTTTATTTTATTTTTTTTTTTTTTTGGTGGAAAGTAAATATTTCATTTTTTTTTTTATCAGTAATTGTCCTTAATTCTGCATTTAACCTATGCAAATCTCACGATTACGCACTTATTTTAAAGAAAGAAAACATCCTGAAATTTATAGCTCATTAGATCATCTGGAGGTCATACCAAATTATTCCCTTTCCCAGTATCTCTCAGTGCAATGGGGGATTACTGTTACCATTAAGGCATCACATAAACAGATAGAATATACACGGTTTATCTTCAAAGAATTAAAGAAAAAAGAAAGAGATATAAGACTACATACTACATACAAAAAATGAAATTTTAGTAAAAATCTGCTTTTAAACTAAGAAAAATATTTATTCTCAGATGACACACACACACACATATATATATATATTATATATATATATATATATATATATATATATTCCAATGTTTGTTACACTCATATAAATAAATGCATTTCGCAATTCCTCTCCAAATCACACAGCGTTTTATACCCCAGTGGTTAAATTTTGGTTTACTGATACTTGGCTAACATTTGTTTGACACACTAGTTCCCTGATGAGCCCAGAATAAAATTTACATAATTATAAATTATTACGTTATGATTATAAATCAAAATGTTGCTAAAAATTCAATTATACACAATTCGTCACTATATGTTCCTTGCCAAATTATCACGATTTTTTCGAACGAAGATTTTAGATGGCTTTTCACGATTTTTACAAGTCCGCCCACATCAGTAACAGAAAAGTGAATTTCTTTCATACTAAAATTCATCAAATACAAGGCTCAAGATCCTCTCAAAGTAGAAGATAACTGTTAATATGGTAATAATGTGTATGTGTGATAGGAATGAAAGAGAAGGCGGTAGGAAATAAAAATTATGAGGATAAAGTGGATAATGATTTATCTTTGACGTGAAAAGGTTAAGATTGTAGCTTTCAGGGAAGCATCCACAAAGGGACAGTTCTTGGGGGTGGGTAAAATGAATGGAACTATATTCTTACATTTGGAATATAGAGGAAATGAAAGTGATTCGACTCTATGGAACTAACATGGCGTGTCCGAGTTGTAAAGGTGTGAACTGGTGAAACTAAAGAATGGAGCACTCAACTGAATATTGATCATGGGAATAGTGACAGAGTAGCGATATGCTTGCAACATTATGTCTGTAAGAAAGCGGTTGCAGAGCGGAGAATAAATCTTCCCCAAGACCACGTAAACAATTTTGAATTGGAAAATGAGAATTTAGCGGTTGGCAGGAAATACAAAAATTCCTTTATTTTAAGACGGTTTTGAAATGTTATAGGTAACTCCGCCTCTTTTAACGCTTCAGCTTTGAAAGTTCAAAGATGATCGTCAAAGATATGGAGCAATAAGGATCAAACCTATTGGTTTACCCAGATTAGCTTGTAGCGGACCGTGGGTTTACGTGTTGTTAAATTAGGAACACGTGTGTAACTCCTGATAGAATATTAAAAAGTTCACTACAAGAATATGCCGGACTCAAGTTGAGTCCAACCGAAGATGTAAACAAAACAAACGAGACCTATATATATATATATATATATATATATATATATATATATATATATATATATATATATATATATATATATATATATAAACAAGTATATATATTAAACAACAAAATTTACAATGGACGAAGACATCAACATTTGTGTTTGTGTGTGAACGTAAAGGATTTTTATTTTGATGAATGTTCGTCCTACGTGTGTGTGTGGGGGGGGGGGGCAAAACGCAGATCTCAGCGAGATATCTAATTTTTAATCTGTCCGCTGAAATGCAAAGTAAAAAGAGAACGAGACAAGAAATCGCCCAGTATTTATCATGTAGGGAAAGCGACCTCTAGTGAACAGTTAGGAAATTAAGGAGGAACTAACACCGACAAGCTTTCTTAAAATTAAAAAAAATGGTCTCGATGTTCCTGTCTATTGCTAGTCTGCTGAATTTTATTCATTCAGATTTGTTTCAAAATTCTTGACTATCTTTCAGAAATTCTACTCATATGGATACCCTTTAATCTTTGCTGCTTGGAAGAAACGCTCAACTCTTATGTCGAATGTCTTGCGCAGAAGGACATTGATCAAGAGTCGCTAACACCGTCAAACTTTACTTCTGAAATGATTGAAAATCTTTGCAAGTAAGTAAACACAAATATATTTGATGGACGATTGAATGGTACAAGCATTAGTGTAAGGGTATTTCTTTCAGATGCTAGGCTACATTTTCTTTGAGGAAGGAACTGCCATTTGTGGAAAGGTAGGTATATCACAAACGTATATTCTAATTTCAAAATTCGATATTACTTGAGTTCTAAACATTCCGGTCAATAACTGTTAACTTCAGACAAGCAATATCTAAAAAAGAAAAAAATGGTAAAAATGCAGAATAACACCATCCGCTGTGCACGCAGACAAAATACAAGATTAAAATAGGTACATTTCATTGATTATTTTGTGGCAGCAAACACACCTTGAATTTATTAAATGTTATATTTCTCAACTATGAAAACATAATTAATGCAGAAAAAAATCAGAATTGCCCAGAAGAATAGATAATTTAAAGAAAATAACTTGACTTATCATTAAAAATGTAAGATATTAAGTTTTCAAATTATTTACAGTATTTCCATTACTCGGACTAATGCCCTCATCTTTGATGTCCATTATCGTCTAAAAATATTTTCTGGTTTAAATAACATGCAAAGGGTTCATAAGCCGTACAAAACAAGTCAATAGATCAATCAAATTTGGTATACTTGTCAGAGTTTTAACATGAAAAATATCGTTAAAGGTAAAATGGCGACATTTACCTGTCTTCTCTGATATATATTGCTTATAGCAACAAATACTTTTGTAGCCGTTCGTGTAATTTATATCTTATTATTTATTTTATTCATATCGAGATAAGGAAATATGTTTATGATTCGAAAAAGCAATCTCAGAGCAATTTCCCCCCTAAAATATCTTATCTATTTTTTTCACTGAGAAAATTAATGAGAATAAGTGAAGTCTATTTTGTTTCTCTTTGTTTTATACGTAGTTGCAAAATGCACAAAGACTATCATGTGAAGAATAACAAGGAACACTTTTCTTATCTGTCTATATTTCTGGGATGATGTATTGTAACTAGTTGTCCTAATCTGTATTAGCATATTCACAACGTTTCGACCGTTGTACGCTCCAGCCTTCTTCAGGTGATTGGAATTTCGAGCCGAAACCTTTATTTCGGGGAAGATTGTCCTAGTTCGACGTGCCATGCCCTTTCCGGATATTTCAGTTACAGTTATTTCCCTTTAACTCTCCAACTTATTTGTTCACTAAGGCTCAGAATAGGTGCTAAACTCACCACTCTTTGGGTCAAATTCAACTGGATTACCAACGCTTGTATCCACAGGACATTGTGTCCTTGAGGACTCGTGAATATGACAAGAAAGACGAGGACAATAGTCCGAACAATATAAATACTGTAAATAATTACAATACCTCATCTCAAAAATATAGAGAAATGTTCAAATTATATTTTAAGATTTCAAAAATTAAACTCCTGTTAAAACGAAGTTTAAATTTCTTACAAAATCCCCCTTTTATTTTCATAATTAAGTTAGTAAGTAAATAAACGGATAAGTACGCAAAACATGCGCTACAAACATTTTTTGCTGGAAAAAGGTATCTCACTTATTTGAAAATCTCTCGTGATAATATTAACTGTTGTTTTTTTTTTAAAACTTCTGAGATATTTTATTTCCATTATTCAATGAATTTTTCGGACTGGTATCTCAATCATTGTGATTTTTATATCAGATCTAGTATCATGTCCATATAAAAAAAAAAAAGAAAAAAAAAAAGCGTGACGAATTTTACACCTGAGGAAGGCCGAAGAACGCATCTGCTGAAATGTGATAAAGCAGTATGAATATATCAATCTAGATAATGTGTGAAATAATTCTATTAGTTTATATCTTCAGCAATTTCCTCTCAATTATAGCGTTATAAAGGACACAGAGTAAGAAATACATGGCACTAAATCTCTTGAAGATCAATCAATCAATCAATTTTTATTTACACAGCTAATTTTGGGGGCTTTCGTGACACTAAAATCTTGCTGGGTTAACACTCAGGCCGGATCAGGAGAGGCAAGTAAATTCGATAGCATCAACCGATTCATCGACATTTCATGTTCAACATTTTTACCCTATCTTTTGCTTAAGATTGTGTCTGAGAAGGACTGTCAACATCGATTTTTAATAATTTTTCCTTTTCTTTTTCACACTTAAAAAAAAAATCTTAGAAATGTCACTAAATTCGCCTCACAATCACAATAGCAAGTGACCCAGGGGATACAAGAGAATATTGAAATATTCTTGGTCCGTTCAAGAAACCCTTCTAAAAAAAAAAATCTGATGTTAGGTCATTCTTTGGGAAGTGGATAGAGCCGAAAACTTTTCAGCACATCTTCATATGCTCTGCTTTAAAAGTGACACAAGGCCATCACTTATCAAGAGTCTTCATTGAACTGCATTAAATCCGTCAACATTTTATTTCGCATCCGAATACAAAAAAAAAAAAAATTCATAAAAATATAAAAGTTCAGACCATTATTTTTTTTTAAGTAATTAGAAACATACAAGCTAGCCACTCTTTCTTCTGATGTTATACCACCCGATATCGTTTCACAGTACAATATTATGCTTGTAAAATCAGCAGTAAAATGTGGTATAAAATTCTCTTTGCTAGGAAGAAGAATGATGCATTTCGTTGTATGAGTAACGCAGCTGGAGAATGCGCCCAATATTACCAACAGATGTTGATCATGGGAATGGACATTACATCTATCCGAATCGCCTATACAGGACTCTGCGATGACAAGCAAGGTAAGTACTAATTAATCTTCCTTTTATTTCTTTTCCCACGGCTAGCTTCACTTTAGATTTAGTTTGGTGAGTACAGTACTTCCTTGATTACCCGTACATCAATTATCTGGTCATGAAATGAAGAGTAAAACTGAAATCATCCAAACATTTTTTTAATTATCCGAACTAAATCCATTCTGATATTTCATCTCAGACAAGCAATTTGAGTATTTAGAAAAACCTGACTCAATGTTTGATAAAAAGGCTGATAAAATCAATTTAATTAATTCTTGTTCATTTCTTTGTTGTTTTCATTTTTGTTGTGACTGCTTCCATTTATTCTATTAACACAGAATAAATAAATTTCATTGCTTGACCCAAGGATTTAATTCCCAAGTCCCAGGTAAACTGCATATACATGAATAATACTTAATAGTGAAAAGGAAAGAAAATACAGAAAACCATTAAGAAATATATTTATTATTTATATAAAAGCATTGATGATGAGAAATCTGTCTTTGATGTAATTGATTTCATAATGATCCAATTTGGGTTTATAAAAGACTTTACATTTAGTCCAACAAAAGAAAATGTCTGAGATTTGAGAACACAACATGGCTGAAAGAAATTACCACAATTATTTAGATGTGAAAAAAAAGGAAAAATTGAAATCCGAAGATTTTTCAATTATCCGAACTAAATACATTCTAATAGACAAGCATTTTGAGAATTTAGAAAATCAACTGAATATTTGATAAAAATGTTGATAAATTAGGTTAAGTTGACCAAATGTGACCTGCTTCAGGTTATATTTGTTAATTCTGAATCAAACAATGTTTTATTCACATGGTAGATTGTTTGGATTTTGCTGTCCATAATAGAATATATTTAATTAATCATCACTAATTCATCCTTGACTGTTTCTGCTTATTCTACTAACCCAGAGTAAATTAATTTACTTCCCTACCCCAAGGAAACTGAACAGACATGACCAATACTTAGTAGGACAAAGGAAGGAAAATACAGAAAACCAATAATGAATATATCTATTATTGATAGTTATAAAAGCATTGAGATGAGAAATCTGTTTTTAGTGCAGTTGCTTTCATAATGATTCAATTTGAGTTTATAAGACTTCATGTTTAGGCCACCAAAAACTATCAGCGATCTGAGAACGAAACATGACTGAAATGAATTATTGGATATTGCTTATAAGTGCCTAATACCTGTGAGGAAATAAGTAAGAACAGTACTTGTCGATTTTCGGTACTGCAATTATTTGGATGTGAAAAGAAGGGGAAATTTGAAACCATCCGGACATTTTTCAATTATGCCAACTATGGTTGTTGTTTTAACTGGAATTGGTCTTGCAAAAGAACTGTTTCAATCTAGGTACTGTATTCCATGGCATATAACCTCATTTAGATTTCATAATACAGCATTATGTAGTTAGACTAGGTACAAATCCTGAAGGTAATCATTAACTTGCAAGAAACTTCAACTTTGCATATAAGCTTCAGGAAATACTTTTGAGTCATTTTGGAGGGAAAAAAGAAAGGTCTTATAAGTCCTCATGTGATATAAAAATGGCTGGCCACTCATATCCAAGCATGCCTGTCTACTAGGAATGCTAGGCGATCCTTATTGCAGATGCCTGCTCAGGCACATTTGTGTTTGTTCAACATCCACAGAGCTCATCTGTGGTTTATGCAACTGAGCAGACAATTACAGTTTCTAGGAGAAAGCGCATTATCTGTCGTGATCAACAGTCTCAACAAGACGAGCACCTTCAAACCCTCGGTCACGATGACTTGTGACATCGTTCTAGCAAACCCTCGACAGCTCCCAAATAGTTCCGTTTGTCCAATTTCACTTTCAAGTCTTGGGTCAACCCATGGTATGATTTTCAGTCACCTTCCAAAGATGTCGCACGCTTGGATCGCCTCCTCAGACTGATAACATCAAGGAGTTACCTAACCCGTGTTTCATAGCCGAAAAGCGAACGATATAACTACTCGAATATATTGGTCATTACGTTTTATGTAAGGAGACTGTGTAGATTATCTATCTCTCTATCTATCCCACTCAGTTTATAACTATCTCAGTCTATTCATTATCCCTCTATATATCTCAGTCTGTTTATTATCTCTATATCCATCTCAGTCTATTCATTATCTCAGTCGGTTCATTGTCTATCTGTTGTATCTAGTATTTTCGAGATAACAGAGAGAAATAAATAAGAAAGACAAACTCGTATGTAAGTAATGAAATAGAGGTTTACTACACAGAGCAATTGACCTAATGCTAACTCCGCTTATTTACATACACGGACGATTCCATTCATTTATGTCTTACGTGGCACTATCTCAGTCTGTTCATTATCTATATCTATTTCTCTACATCACATAACATATGAAGATAATAAATGAATTCAAGCTGTCTTTTCTCTATTCAATGTCTGTAACAGAATTCATAGCTGGTCTGCCATGTTTCTACACTCACTACGCCGATGTGGCCAATGTATACGATGGGATTGTCAACAGAAGCGTGGCCCTTAGAGACAAACTATGCACGTATGAAATGTCTCTTGATGAATATTTCCAACAATATTGTCCGTAAGTGTCATTAAACTCTTTATAAATTCAAATGCAATATTTACTCTTACACAACGACGAGAAAGAAATGTAAATTTTTCTTAATCTTAAAGTATGACGATATGATTTCTTCTTGTATTGTAGACCTAACTAACACTTGATATTAATTCAACGTTGAGTCCATAACGTGTGCAAAGACAATACCAGAATTTCTTTCTGGCAAATAATCATGAATTAATCACGAAGACTGTCGAAACCGCCTTGTACATCTGCCAGGATTTTAAACTTAACATTCTGATTCCATAATGGAATGGCCAGTAGAGATAAATGTATCTTAACAACCCAATACAGAAATAGTATACCCGCGCCATAGTAACACATATATTGCTGAATAAAAATCTGGATATGCATAGAACAACTGAGTGAAAAAGCTTTATCGATGTATTTACAGAAACTAGAATTAAACGATAATTTGTTCATGCAGCGAAATGATACATATTAGAAGATAAAGAAAAGAAAACTGAAATGAGATTTTACTGATGAATTGACTTCGTTGTACATTGCGTCAGTGGTGTTGCTTCAGCCATAGATAGCGAGAGAAAAAAGAAGTCTAGAATATACTTAATGCCGTTTCGAGGAATAAGCACCTACTGGTAAAGCGACTTAGTTTTCCCGCCTCTAGCCAGACTGAAAATTATAGCTGAGTTGAGGGCAGATAATTAAGTTTGTAACGTTACAACTATGATCTTGGCGTTCTTATCCCAGATTTATGTAATCATACATAAATATTTGTTACTGCTTAGAATATTAACAATAATCAATAGTAATAAATAGATATTACTTTAGAAAAATAAATAATTACAATAAAGGGTATTATAAGAATGAATAATAACAGAGTGATTGACATCGTTTTAATTATGAGCAGAATTATTTTTCTCGCTCGGAACGATAGTTATTTACTCATTCGTTGTATGCGAGGATATTCTAATCAATAGTTGATTTGTACACAACTCTATTAATCAATACTCTACAGAAAAAGATAAAATAACCAAGCTAACAGGACACGTTGCTTTGAAGCAGAGATTAACATATTAGTTTCGAAGGTGGTTACTTCGATAGTAAGATACTTACAGCTGCACCATACTTGTGTCAGATTTTACAGCTATTAATAATAATGTAAAGATTCATAAATAGCACTAATAGGGGCCTGCATAAATTTAAAGCAAAAAGAAAAGGTGTGTATCAGGTTACATGATGGGTGGATTAGATTGTATCTGAACGTCAAAACAAATAACCAAACATACAGTACGAGTCAAAAAAAAAAAAAAAAAAAAAAAAAAAAAAAAAAAAAAGGAAGCATCCATAAAAAGTTGATTTTTGTATTGTAGAGGTTTGGTTATGCCCGGAGGCATATCCTTGATTGTATGCTACTAAGACTCAAGTAAGGGGCGCCTATAGGGCCTAGTAATGAGAAATGTGAGTAAGGAAGACATTTTAAATCAGATGAAACATGAAATAAACACTTTATTCAAATTAAATATAAACTAAATTTGATTGAATGATCTCCCGATGTGGATGCCCGAGACCGTCGCACCCTCTGCCCGCTACTGTTTACAAGCCGTATACTAAAAATATGTTCTAGACATTATATTATCGGCCCAGTTGATATGCTGTTAAAACCTAATCATCCATTAATCAAAATAAAAGTTTAATTTTCATTCCAACCGTCTTTATTTTTATTATATAGAGTGCAAGGCAAAAAATGGACGCACCCATAAAAAGTCGATTTTTTT
Source organism: Acanthosepion lycidas (assembly GCA_963932145.1). Lineage (NCBI taxonomy): Eukaryota > Metazoa > Mollusca > Cephalopoda > Sepiida > Sepiidae > Acanthosepion > Acanthosepion lycidas. The sequence continues at coordinate 133,749,006 of OZ010572.1, forward strand.
ATTTTTACCAAGACAAGTGCGTAACAGGATTCGTCTATTTATACATAGCATTAATACAGGTGTACATATATAGATTATACAAGTAAAAATGATTTAGTATTTTGTTGGGTAACCTTTTGCTTTAATTCTTTGTGACATGCTACAGACTAAATTCTTTAGTAAGTCAGCGTTCTTCGCCAGATTTCTCCAACATTCTTTTAATTCGCGAAAAAGCTCATCTTCTGTGTTAACATTCCTATTACGAGCACGCTTGTCCATTATCTCCCAAAGGTTTTCAATTGGGTTATGGTCAAGACTCTGACTAGGCCCCTGGAAGAGTTGCAATTTACCCTCGTCGCACTTCTTCTCTAGATAATATTTATTCTTTAAGGCAGTTAGAATCATTATCGTTACTAAATCATTTTTAACTTGTATAATGTACACCTGTATTAATACACTGTTAATAAACGAATTCTGCTACTCACTTGTCTTGTCTTGTCTTACTCACATTTTTCAGTACTAGGCCCTATAGGCGCCCCTTACTTGAGTCTTAGTGGCATACAATCAAGGCTATGCCTTCGAGCATCTCCAAACCTCTGTACGTCACTGCTTGTAAACAATCTTTTGGGTTGTTGGCTCCTAGTATGCCTCTAGAACAGAGTTACTTGGTGCTATAACTTGGGTTATAGACCAATCTCCTCCAAGTACACTAAGATAGTCTATACTTTTATCTTCTTTAATTTCTTGAATATATTTTTATTTTCTAAAAAGAGAATGTGGCAACAAAGTATAAACAAATGTTACATGCCTGTAAAAGGCTGTATATATACAAGTCCGGGGTATCTTTTTCTTTCTCTAGGGAAAACAATGTTCCTCTGTGGAAACATATTGGCAGTTAACTAGAGCATTGTTTAGCAAAATACGATAATCTGTTCATGGAATATCGCTTAAAATAAAGTCACTATTTCTAAACATTTTAAACGATCTTCAGCAATTTCTTTAGTTTAAAGAACCTATCCCATACACACCATGAATATTCTGGGAAGATTATTGAAACGTTTTCTACGGTTTATCAACCCTTTGTAGGTTATCTAAAGCCGGAAAAAAATTTTGGATTATAAGAATTTTTTAAAGATAACAATGGTTTTGTGACACAAGTCTTACTAATTAACCCATATCTGGGGGAGAAGAGGTGGATTCATACCTTTCCCAAGGGTACTTGCGAGTAAGTGAATATAACGAATCCAACTGGAATTGGAACTCGGTTCTCTGATTAACAATTCTGAGACATTATCCATTACAAGACCCACACATTTAAGCTTACAGCACTTGGTATTCCCAAACGGTGACCCATCTAGGTACTGACAAATCTAGACGTTGCTTAACTTCTTGATCATACGAGAAGCAGTGTTTCAATGTGTTGTGGTCGTAAGCCTAGCTTATACTACATTATTGCCGTTTCTAAACTCATAGAATAGTACATATCTTATGTTTTCGGGCCAAGTTAGTAACCAAATTAATTGAACTATGGCAAAGTTATTCCTTTTAAAATGTACGAAAATGCAGTAGTCTTGTTATCATTGAGACATTTTTGAATAGTGAATATATTTAGTGTATCATTAACATAGTTCACACACTACTCATGATATGACGTGATGCATAATATCCATAATTTGCTGTCAGTAAGGTTTTCATTAATTCTAGGCTAGTGACAACCCCTTTCTTCAGCACAATACTTGATAAATCAGATATTAGCTCAAAATTCGCAATGTTCGGTATTTTCTATCCCTAGCGTAAGAAATATTTAGTTTGTTACTGTAGATGATTAATGTGAAGCGAGAGGAGTGGTTGGCGGCAGTGAGCAATAAAAACGAAAGCAAAATACTTTACATGCGTACAGACAAAGTTCAAATGTATTCAGGAGAATGAATGAAAATTTGACGTACTTGTTTAATAAATCCAATCGTGATACCGTGGACGGCATACATAATGATTTGATTCGGTTTGTCTGTTTAACGGCATATCAACATCTTTGGGTCATTTAATGCCGATATTTAATTTTCTTGGGAGCTTTGAAGTAATAAAAATGTTATTCTGCTTTCACATTTAAATACATGATACATGATGCTTTTGTGCATATACACGTTTGTGTAGACATAATTACTAAAGGCGGTAATGTGTGTTTTATGTTGTAGTTTTGTTGAAGTTATATTTTGAAATACACTTTGATTTAAAAACTGTCGCATATTATATGGATTAATATCATGAAAGAATTCTTTCATCGTGGTTGTTTGGTAGTATTTTAAACAGATTTGGGTGAAGTCGCTACAATTTGTTAATACGTGCGTATTACTGGTAACTTTACTACAAATAGGTGTTGTTGGTAATTTTTTTATATAAAAATGTATTATTGTTATTTTTACTATAAAAATGTATTTTAATACTTTCATGGTGTTTTGTTTGGTTTACTATCCATAGCTGGAATCCTAGCAGGTGCTACCCCTACCCCCGGTCAGGGTGGACTTGGGAACAACAGCAATTAAGAGGTGGTTCCACCTCCTTAAAACCTCCAATCTCCCGATCAGAGGCCTTGCTGCCGGATGTAGTTTATCGTCCTACCCAGGACTACATACATAATAAGCAAATAATATTAATTAAACGGTAATAACATGAAAAATATAAAATTATGCCAGATCATTACTATTGAAGACTTAGCAAAAACCATAGAACGCAAAAATCATTTGATCAAAGCGAGTACAAATATTTTATTAGTACCGTGGAGCACTGTCACAGTATTAGTACCGCATGGTTTAAAAATATTTATAATATTATAGTTCTTAATTTCTTGTTATATCTTGACGTGAGAATTTTTTCTGGTTATTATAAGACAAAAATGAAAAACAAAAGTTTTATTGTGAAAAATTAAATTACAATATTAAAAATGAATATGTAAGTCTCAAACGTTCAAATAGGCAAGTATAAGTTTAATTTTATTTTCAGTTAACAAGTAAAAACTACTTATTTAAACTACTAGGAAAACTCGATCTATTTGGAAAAGATGTTAGAATAATCCAGAACTTATACTGCAAACAAACAACTTGCATACGGATAAACTGGGTAGCTATACAAATATAGAAGTGGGCGTGAGACGAGGCTGTGTCTTCTCCCCGGATTTATTCACCCTTTACAGTGACGCTATCCTAAGAGAACTGGGGACCCTAGCAGGATTTATTATCGGTGGGCTTAATCTTAACACTATAAGATAGGCATATGGCACTGTGTTGATGGCCGACGCGATAAAGAAACTAAAGAACCTTCTAGAGAGGGGAAGGGAGAAGAAAGCGAGAGAGAGAGAGAAAAAAAAAAAAAGGACTGAAGACCAACTGCAAGAAAACAGAAAGTATGATCATTAGCAGGAGAAAAAAGGCAAAGATGCGAGTTACAAAATGGAGATATAAACATCAAGCAGGTGCAGAAGTTTAAATAAATGGGAAGCTTTTTTAAAAGAAGATTAAAAATGTGACACAGAGATCCGAACACGCATTGGACGAGCGAAAGAAACTAAAGTACCTTCTAGTTCACATAGTCCAAGAAAGAAAGTAGCCTTCAAATCTTAACCAGTTCAGATTCACAACACCTATTAATGAAATGATAAAACTAAGTGAACGGACTGTCTTAATTTAAAGTAATCTATCACTTCTAGAAGTCGTTGCACGACGATGAACTACCAAAATTAAGTTAGTTATTGATACTAGTAGTATTTTACATGACCAATTTGCCAAATAGACAAAGAATCTGGAAATTGAAATACTTTATTTAAAAAAAGATCTTTACAATGGACTTTAATGATGTTACCCATCATTTATTTGACTTTGATGTTAAAAACTCCGGCTTAAACACAGACTGTAAAAACAAAATAATTGAAGACTATCTTACTTCTTCCAAATATGAGTGGATTAAAAAATATCCAAGTGTTACGTCAACTTATGGAAACACAACTTGAAAATACTGTGTATTTAATCACAAGGTAGATACAGGAAGACATGTTCTGGTTTTTGTCCAAACTGGAAAAAATTGATACAGATGTTTAAAACATCATAAGAAGAATTACAAATTCAGGACTGGTAACTTTTTCTAAAAATGAACTGAACTAATTCCTTCCATCTTGTTTCAAACTCTGATAGTAATTAGCGGCAATATGGTGATCAGCGTGCTCTGAATAGTATTACAAGAACTTATCGATAGTTTACACCAAATATCAATTCATTTTCCTCTCAACTTGCCAAGAAACACTATTCTTCAAAAATAAACTTACATCATCTTATCACCAGATAAAAGTGTATCCAAGTTACGTGTCTCCAATATTAGTAACTAAATCTTTCAGGTATTAAAAATTCTGACTGCAACATTTCAACTCTTGATAGACAAAATATTTGATAATGAAAATTGTGTGTTTGTGTATTTAGACGATATTCTTCTATTTACACTCCTTGGTTCCGCCAGGTCTAACTTTCACAGCTAGGAGCCGCCATACCACTTCCATTGTAGCAAACCATCTACGTTTCCCCCATAATCTAGATGATGTTTCTTCGATTACTACAAGCTTAACTTGTTCAAGTTAACGGTTATCTTCCCCTCCTACGCATATAAACCATCCCCTCGTAACCCTCTAACTCGAGTGGCCCCTGGGCCTTGTACAGGGTGAACCCTACTGTAAAAAAAAAATATTGATGATGAGAAGGCACGTAATAATTATTTAGATAGTTTAACATTTTTAAATGTACGGTTATGGATTCTAATTTTTTTTTTTTTGGCGGGGGTTATAAGGAAGTTTTATCATCTAATAAAACAATTAAGTAATTGAAATCTTTTCCATACCCAAAGAATTATAAAAGTTTACGTCTTAGTTTTTTTTTTTTTTTTTTTTTTTTTTTTGGTTATATAGATTTTTTTATGCCACAAACAATTTCATTTATACCCAAATTGTATTACCGCCTCTAGAAATTATGTCCCCACAAACATGTATATGCACAAAATCTGAGTATCATATACCATGTATTCACTTGTGAAAGCAGAATAACATATCATATTTTTATTACTTCAAAGCTTCTAAGAAAATTAAATTTCGGCATTAAATGACCCATAAGGAGTTGATATGCCGTTAAACAAATCAAATCAATCACTATTAAATATATAAAATATTTGGTACTTCATTTAAATTTAGCTTACAAATAAATACGGATCACACACACTAAGGATTACTGTTTATATGAGAGGGTTTTTTAGGAATTAATTTTTCATTTATTAATCCAATATATTTTAATCTATTATTTATGGGTGTATTTGTAGCTAACACTGCTTCTAACTTAATTAAAATGAGTGGCAAACAAAATTTTCGCATATAAATGACGGGTTGTCTTCATTTGCTAAGGTAAAAGGGAATGGACTGAATATGGAATTAATGGAAGAAATTAATTTCAACGTGGATATATTTATTTACTGGCATTATTAAAGAAACTAATAAAGGATTAACAAAAAGAGAGGAATTATATTATTGTGAACACAACTGAAAAGGAAGAAAAGATATAAAACTTAGCTGCTAAGAAATGTGTGTGTGTAAAAGTTCAGTCATCAAGGGAGGAAGATATTGTCCTCAGCGGGGTCAAGTTCCGTGTTGGTGTTTCTACCTAACGCATGCGCAGTTGAAAAGAGAAAAATAGTTTGTGTTCCCAGAAAATAGATAAATACGACTCTTTAAAATAGGTGGTAATCGATTAACTCAAAAATGGCAATTTGTCTACATAAATCTTCCTTGAACAACTCTCTTTACCCAAAAAGGAAAACAAAGCGACTAGGGATCAACAGATTCATCGATAATGGAATAAAAATACCAGCTCTATCTTTTCAGTCAATACACTTAATTTTTTTCTCCGTTTCTTTTTTTTTTTTTTTTTTTTTTTTTTTTAAACAATTTTTAAAATATGGGGATATACTTAAATGCAGCGATCAATTTTGAATTATTCTGTAGTTTATTGATGCCTATCCCATCTACTCTTCCCTAGCTATTGTGATGATGGCCAAATCAAGAGTCTCCCACAGGAGCTAGTTTAAATGACGCCCGATAAGGCGGCTTTTAAGCTAGTTTATAATAAAACGTGCACTGCAATTTTGGATACAAAAGGAAAAGAGTTACTCCCTTTGAACCATGCACCGGTAATGGCTAGTATAATATATTAATAATATATTAATATATATTTTTAATCTCACAATCTGGCAACCCTGAATCTGAGCCCAACGAAAATCGTTACCTGCGACCAACTTTTCTTGGGCTTTTGAATGAGCTATGAATCATTGAAATCGGACCAGTGGAAGCGGAGGAGTTGCTTAGACACACACACACACAGACAAACACATACACTGTATTTATATATAAGATTAATTATACACTTTCACTTGCAAAAGTTTTGTCTATGTTGATGTTAAAACTTTCTTTTTACTTTCTCGATACACTTATTGTAGTGTACTGGCAAAATAATATATTACGAGAAATGTTATATTTAGTGGATACACGTGTTTAAGTATAAATCACCGTTTTTTTTTTAAACTGAAATATATTTCCAGTGGCTTAGACGTCGAAAGTCTTACTAAAGAAAATGTGTTTCCCGACATGAATAAACAAAAGTTTAATGCAATTAATTATTCATGACTATTTTCAAGGATTCTAGTTTTATAAAGCTCTACATTGATATTTACTATATTCAGTTAAGTTTGCCATAAGGGACAATTAAAGTCTTATGCACTTCCCGACATAAATCGAATCTGTACTCTTTTTATTTGGGAAATCACTTTCAAGCAAGTATGTTTTACCACTGACTCACGGAAACCATCACAGCTAAGTACACTTGCCTTGAAAGAGGTTACCCAGATAAAAATTGAGTACAGATTCAATTCATGCCGAAAGCAGACATTCCTTTAATTGACCCTTAAGTCAAAATTAACTAAGTTTAATAAATATAGAACCCTATAAAACCAAAACCCTTGAAAATAAAAAGTCACGGATCATATTATTGCATTAAACATTTATTTTTAATGGACTCAGTTTAATCTTTCATATATCCATTTTTTAATTGACTTGATCCAATAAAATATTACTACCTTTGTTCCATAATTGTTGGTACATTTGTATACACATTTTGTGTACTAAATGTAACAAATGTTATGGGACATATGTTTAAGCACAAAAAGAACATCGTTAAATTCTGATTCCTTGCCAAAGATTTGTGTACACACATAAATTCAATCTTATATTGTAGCTATTTCCCCGCTTTCTATTAAAAGTGGTTTCCCAGATTCAAAAAAGGGAATGTGGGTTCAATTCATATCAGGCAACACATTTTATTTATCAAGACTTTCAATTTCTAAGCTGGTAAACATTAATTTCTATGTTTAAAAAATACAGTGATGTCTACTCAAACAGGTGCACCCACTAAATATAAAGTTTATAGTAATCAGAAATAATGTCAAATTAAAAAAAATCATTAATTGCTTAAAAATAATATATATTTTTCGTCTATACTGAAATATATGCAAACACACAGCTGAAGGAAAAGAATGAAAAACAACTTTTAAGAAAGATTGCTCCCAGTACTCATAAACAAAGTTAAAAAAAAAAAACACTTTTGTTATTTATTTACGATTTCCCTGCTGGGATATCGATAGAATAAGATTAAAATCGAACAAAAGCAAAAATGTAATGTAAAATTTCCTTCGTGACCTTCGGTCGATGGCACGACTACAGCAAGGCATAATCTCACGTGCACCCGCAGTAAATTGTTCAAACTGGTTAATTCCCGGCGAGTTGAACCGTGCAAAGACATATCTCGCAAAGTGCGTTGGAGAAAACTGGCAACTGACTCTCACAGATTCCTTTGTCACTCGGCAGGGGTGTGACATTTTAAACAAAGGATCTCTTTTCATATCTTACAAACAACACGTAGGAATATCATAGGCAGTGCTTTATGACTATAATTTTGAGGGTTTTGATTGTATCATTAACCGCTGTGTAGTGTTACTAATTTAAACTAAAATACTTGTTCCATTGTAGGTGTCCGCAATCATGGTATTATAAAAAGACGGATTCTTTTTCATCTACTAAAACATTTATTATGCATTTTTGAACATGGTTTTTCATCAATAGTATATAAGCATTTTCAGAAAATGAATGGATGAACTTCATATATATAACTTAAGCGTAAACACTAACAGGATTAGAATCAGACATTAAGTAACCAATGTTGATATTTAGGCATTGGGTTGGTTAGAAAGTGCGTTTGGTTTTTTAGAACAATTTTACTGCTGCAATGTTGTCTGGCTGTGCTGGTCTGTTTTAAGAAAAATAGTAAATTGCCATTTACTGGATATAAATTACTATAAAAACTCTGGATGTCACTCTTTTGGTTTTGATAGGATATTCTTCAGTACAGACTATGCTAAAGGACACCACCAACAAACAGTATAATAAAAATACGCCATAAAACAAGTCGTATCTACGTTGGTATGAAAATAGCACTGACCGGAGTAACTGACATCTTAAGGTGTCTAGAAAACGTATGTTTATATACGTCGACAACAAGCAAAGTAAGTTTCACAAAGACGTATCACTATGTCCACAGAAACAGAAGTATCAAGTAAAAATAAAAGACAACTTTTGAAAAAAATTTCGACATGAACAACATATTTATTTTATCCCACTGTCTTTTTTCATCTTTTAGCCAACTTCATAGTTCCATACTTTCAGAAACGTTTGACTTTCGCAGTCAAAAACTGCCTTACGTTTTTTTTTTAAGTTTTTCAGGAAATTATTATCCTATGAGAATTCTACTTGTTCCTTAGTTAACACAACCATTACACCCTGCCAACACTTCATAAATAATGGAATATTCTGTTTTGATCACGAGGAAAGATGAAAAAGTGATGCCAGATACGCTGTTTGGTTTCCGTGAAAGGAAAGAAGGGAAGATAGAGGAGGCGATAACGCATGTGTTTAACGTCTGCTTCTATGAAATGGAGGACCTTGTCCATTTTATATCTATTCATTTGCACCCTCTTACTTCTTTAAATAATGACCTGCAGTCACAATTATGATTGTTATTGCAATATTTAGTTAAAGTTTTTAAGCTCCAATATTGGCTGAGGCAACAGGGGAATCGTGGAACTTGCAAGGAGTTTATTTATTCATTAAATATTATAATACATCAGAAATTGTAATAGGAAAACTGTGAAAGTTCCATAGCTGAGGTGAGAAGAAGAGGATTATTAGCATGTAAGTGAATTCGAACTAGGCTCTCCGATTTCTCAATCCGAGTCGCTATTCATTAATCCACCGCGCCTCATCTATCTTAATATCTGAAGTTTCATTAAACTTCTTTCATAGGATAAGCCATCAAATAACAATTACTTGCAGGAATTAGAGAAATGGTTGTTTTACAGTCGGACCCTTCCTGTATCACCTACAAACGTATCGGTCATTCATTATACCTCTACTTATACGATATGTTCATTGTTTACTATTGCGACTGAATAGTTACTAGATTTACCTCATAAGCCATTTGCTTGTGCAGTTAGTTTTAAACTTGTGACAAACTAAGCCAGAGTTAATTATTTAGTGTCTTCTATTTTAATTGTTAAACTCCACATAGAATAATAATAACTACAACAGCTTTCCATTGTTAAAAACCATAAAAACTATTAACGGTGAGATAAATTAAGACTAACTTGATACAAATTATATTAAACGTTTAATGTAGACTGGGGTGCCCAACTAGGACGCAACGTTACTTCCTCTGGTTATTTCTTGTAACGGAAAAAATCCATAACCAACCTGTAAATACACTATGATGGAATGGCTCTAAAAACATTGGTTGTCAAAAGACAAAGATGGCCTACTCATAACTACAATGCTATCATTTAATTATCATAACGAATAAATAACATTTAAAAAATACATACGGGAAAAAGGGTGCAATTAAAAATGTTGTGGGAAAAATGTATATTACTTAATAATTAACGTGTACATGTCCTGTACATTTTACTTGCAGTAGATACCAAATGTAAATACAGAATGTTATAATTGAATTTTTATTTGTTTTAATTTTGAATAATTGTTTGATATTTTTAAATAGTTTACTGTACAATTTACACATTAACAGATAGTTCAATAGTGCTACAGAGCACTGATTGCAGTTTATTATTTTAACCCATTACCTGCCATGAGCTGTGATGGATATACAACACTTTCCAAGCATTTAAATGTTCCTAGATCGGCAATTCGTAGCATTATAAAGAAGTACAACGAGACTCATTGTGTTGAGAATAAATTAAGGACTGGCATAAAATGGTTAATTTCTGAGATAATGGAAAGAAAAATTCTTAGAGGTCGCGAAGAATCCTCACTTAACCCATTACCTGCCATGAGCCCCATTTGGGGATCTGTTAAAATTAAACTAAACTCATATTATTCCTTGTATTTACATTGAATTACTTACATACATTGCATTTGCAGAGGTATATTTTACAATACTTAGCCTTTAAAGTTTTTATTATTAGCCGTAAGAAGACACCTTCTGTCGTAATTTTACATTTCACAAGTAGAAAAATAATGACTATTTTGAAAAGTATTTTTTTTATTATTTCTAATCAATATTATTTTTTGATGTTTTATACATATATATATTTGATGTTCTAGTTTCTATAAAAACAACAATGGTAACTACTGAAATGAAACATAAGGAATAAATAAACTCCTAAGACACATCTATGGGCCAAAAATGTGCATTAAAAATATTTGGCAGTTAATGGGTTAAGAGCAATCATTTGTATTTACTAGATGATTGTACGAATCTGCCAATAATTGCTTTTTCATCTAACAATATATTTTCAATAGAGAGCAATATGTATGATTCCAAATTCTTTTCCAACAGCGAATTTCTTAAACGTGCCTTTATGATCTTTACCTTTGAAAATATCTTCTCACAATGAACTTGAATAACTGATAGTTTGCAGATAACTTTATAAAGTTCTTATTCCTTTTTATTACTAAAACAGTTGTCTGTGTTTGTTTCTTTATTGCAACTTTATTTGATCTAGGGGATCCACTCGCCATCGGGCAAGCTGACACCCTGGCCAGTACTCCACTGGATACAACATATTTGTTAATTGAAACTTATCTTTCTTTCTTATGATGTTAGAATCTGGAAGGCGGGAATCGATGACGTCATCAAGCTGGTACAGTCATGTGATCCAAGCTTCGTGGAAGTTCTACTCAATTATAATTACGCTGTACTTCCGGATAAATGCAAGATCATCACGGATACAACTTCAGCCTACGACCATATGTACAACAGTGGATCTTTTACAACTGCCCGTCTCTCCAAATATATTGTTAACACCTTGTTTTACTTTGTTTTTCTTGCTCGGCAAAATTAAAACTATTTTTTTATTCGCTTGTCGTACATTATAGTAATATAGTGTGTGGTTCAAATCATATATATATATATATATATATATATATATATATATATATATATATATATATATATAATGTATAGAGAGATAAAAACATCCAGGATTATGGATTTTCAAGGCAGGCAGTCTCTTAATAAGGAAAATTGGCGCAATACAATATTCCGATCCCCAGCGTCACCATATTTGGCTTTGAGCCTTTGTGCAAGTGTAAATTAGTCTTGGGTAATATCCATACCAAAATTTAATTAGGAAAAAGATATTTGTAGCAATTTACTGAAGTTTTATAATGGTTCGCAATGATCATTGATTATCGATTATCGATGCTATCTCAGTAAGTATCAAAAATTGATCGATCTAAATGAATTCTTCAGAAAACCCTTGATTTAGTTTAAAACGTGAGGAGGGGTAAATTTTTAAAAACTGAAACCCTTTACTTTTAATATATGAGACAGGGTAACTTTTTAAGCATCAAACCTTTTGATTTAATTTAAAAACGTGAGAAGTTGTTAGCTTTACTTTTAAAGTGGTAAGCTTTTTAAGATTAAAACCCTTTACTTTTAAAATATGAGGCAGGGTAATTTTTTTAAAAAAGGCCTTGATTTAGTTTAAAAACGTGAGAAGTGGTAAGCTTTTTAAGACTAAAACCCTTTACTTTTAAAATAAGAGGCGGGGTAAATTTTTTAAAGAGCTCTTGATTTAGTTTGAAAACGTGAAGTGGGGTAATTTTTAAAACTAAAACGTTTACTTGAAAGTATGAGAAGAGTAAATTTTTAAACAACAAAACCTTAAATTTAGTATGAAAATGTGAGAAGGGGTAAGCGTTTTAGTTTTAAAATATGAGGTAGTGATGATTTTTAAACACTAACGCCCTTGATTTAAAGCAGAAATTATGAGATGGGCTAAGTTTATTTATTTTTACAAAAACATTGATTTAGTTTATAAAAAAAGTTTAAAGTGGTTAAGGCTTTAGACATCAAAACCTTGTATTTAGCTCGAATTAACACTTAACAGCATCTTAAGTTAACTTTAAAGATACGTTTTATATCGATCAATTTTTATCACTTTTATTGATACGGTGGAGAAAAGCAATGCCAGAATATTTTTTTAAAACATGTCAACAGCCAATTGTTTTAGCGACAAAATATTAAATTGAGCAAAACCCGGAAAAGCAGTATTTCCCTTATTTGCTGTGACTTTTTGACTGAATTATTATTGAACATTTTTTTTTTTTTTGTGGCCAGTTTCTTTTATAATGTTTTTTGCACGTACGTGTGCGTTTGTGAAATCTCAACAAATATTTCTACTGAAAACGGCTCTTACTCAAATACGAGGATGATTAAAAAACAGGCAAAAAATGCTATATGGCATTTATTTGGCTTGCACAAACTATTTTAATATGAAATCAATTAATTAACATGAAATACTGATTAATTAATTAATACTAATTAATGAATACTAATTATTTAATTAATATGAAATACTGTAGAGTGTAAATCATTAATATAATGATGTTTATGTGTCAGGACGACCTTCTTAAACTTGCCTTCATAGAGATACCTTGGAAACTGAAGGTCATTAGAATTAATCAAACAAAAATTAAATAGCATACTCTTAGTATGCTATTAGAAGTAGGGAGGCGTATTTTTAAAGACCTTCTTATTATGACCACGCCGTTTATTAATTTTGTACTTTTCCCCGGAGCTTAAACTAGAAACAAGTTCAAATATTAACTTGCACACTTTTATGATTGCATTGTTTTAAAAATAGTGTTTCGTTGTTCTTTTTCATTCTTTCCAGAATTACAATGTTCTATTCTTTGAGAAACTTACTGCTTTTTAAATATTTCTTTGCTTAAATTCTGAATTTTTGGCTGTTTTGATTTTCCCAACGTCCTTTTAATAAAAGATCTCTCTGTTCATGTTATACAAATAAAACTTCCACACACTGAATTTATTAGGACCTCCCGACTTTCATAAGACGCCTAGAAATGCATAGAAAATAAATAATGAAAATTTAAAACTGAAAATTTTAAAGAAAGGTCAGCCATTTTATAAAGTAGGGACCTCCAAAGATTCGCTAAAAAATGAGCATACACGATGGAAAAATGCCCAAAACTTAATAAAACTTATTATTATTATTATGAAAGACCAAAGGAGATTTTTTATTATTAAATTATATTTTTTATCCTAAAACCCTTCGAAATTTTTGTTAAAAATTTTTATTTTCTTGTGTCAAAGAAAATTAGCATGGGAAATTTTAGCGTCATTTTGTGATTAATAAACACATTAAAGTTACAGACATGTATATTTTATTTTTGAAAGATTTTTTTTTAATAAAGAGAATCAAGTTGTATTGACAAATGTGTCAATATGTTTGATTTTAGTGGTTTAAAAAATAAATCAATTTAAATTCGGTTTGAAATACAGCAAAGTATTTTGCTGGTTGGAAATATTAAATTTCATATATTAGCTTTCAATTAAAACTAAGATAAAAGCGTCAAGAAAGATTTCTCATTTTTAAAATGTATTTTAAACCTTAGATATAATATCTTGGGGAGGTACCTAAAGTATTCAACAAAATACAAACTCTTGCTACTGGAAGAAAATTATTACGAACGCGCATATATGTTTGCGCGCATGCGCTCGGGGTGTATATGTCAGCATCTGCATGAAATTAAGAATAAATTTCTTCTTCCTCCCTTTGGATTAGTATTTTCCTTTTCGTCTATTTTCCTTTTGTTTTGCTTCACCGCTTCTTTTATTTCTTCTTCCCTTTAACCTTCTTTCTCCGTCTCATCAATTTCTTTCTTTCTTTCTTTTTCCGTTTCATCAATTTCTTTCTTTCTTTCCTTCTTTCTTTCTTTCTTTCTTTCTTTCTCCATTTCATCAATTTCTTTCTTTCTTTCCTTCTTTCTTTCTCCATTTCATCAATTTCTTTCTTTCTCCATTTCATCAATTTCTTTCTTTCTTTCTTTCTTTTTCGTTTCCTTTTTGTTGCTATCGATTTTTTATTTATTTTTATTTTTTCTTCGTCTCACTTCCGTTTCATTTTTTTAACAGTAAATAAACTATTTCCAACATTGTTAAATAGGCCATCACACAAAGCAGAAATAAAATATTTTTAAAAGATATAAAAACAGAAAATAGACAAATTAAATAAAATTTATTACCTTCCTTACGAGTCGTGTGAAATTTTTGTACCAACTGTTTTAAAAATAGAGAAATTCAAGGAAGCAACTAAAAACTTCCATTTTAGTTGTTTCCTTGATTTTTTTTTCTTTTGACGTCACTAACGACGAAAGAATTTCGTTTTTATTAAATATGCGCGTTACTGATAAGATTTTTACAGCCTCCACTTTATCATTAAATAAGCAATATTTTTTAAAATACTTACTTAGTAAACAGTCTAAACATTATCCTTCCTTTTAGTATTACAGCTTTACTTAAAATCGCAATTTTAGTCAGATGAGTGTTTGATAAGAGTCTTATATTTTATTTTCTCTGCTGAGGTTTCAGTTGTTTTTTTTTTTTTTGTTGTTTTACTTTTAAAATATATATGTATATATATATATTTTGCAAAATCTTTTGCATGTTTGCAGTGGATATCTGTTAATAAATTCTGAACTGATTTCTTATATATCTTTGTTGTTGTGTTTAATATGTGGGATTAGCCAACATTCTCTTCTAAGAGACTTTCCTCAACGCTCACTAGGTGGAGTTGTATAAAACACCATAAAAGGAAAGAGCAGAAATCCTCTCTCTTATTTCTACTCTCTTCATTCACTGGATATCGTAGTGACAAGACGTGTCACGCTTCCCCTCTGAATATTTTTCTTAGCCATCTCCCCCAGTAAAACAACATGTCGCATACACACGCCTCTATCATCTGTCTCAAAACCCATGCAATTACTACAACCTGTCGCATAAATTGTTTTCTCCCTCTAAGACAAGAAAATATTTCAGTTCAGCAAATATGACGTCATTAAAAACTGGATTGCCGTAAGAAATTGGTACCCAAATGTCATAATTTTTTAAGGGGCACATTATCATTCATTTTCTCACTCACGGTAGAATGTTAGTAGTTTGTTGAAGAATTGAATTTTTCCTTTCATAGGCTATTTTACTCCAAATTATGTACATAAAAATATATAACAACCTTGTATGTAATGAATTAAATTATTCCTAGATTGTTAAAATGCAATGCCACAACATTCCACAATGAATTTACTTTCAAATTCTACCTTTACCTGTCAACCAAGGTTAACAAGTCAAAAGAAACATGTCCCCTTTTAAGTTTATCGCATAAGTAAGAATTAAGAAACTGAATTTTTTCGTTCATGATGGTTGAAGTATCAATCAACAAAAATCAATCATGACATCTTGATAATATTATCAAAAGAATATACAATGAGTGAAAAGATTGATAGAAATATTGTTATTTCTTATACTATAGCAATCGGATTAGCAAGGGGAGACGAAGAGAGACATACATGAGCAAGGATAAGGAATTAATTTAATATCTGTTTAGAGAAAAGTACTCAAATAAATGAAAATACATCAGTGGGGATTCGCTGTTACTTTGACTATATTCGACATCATCTGTGATAAAATTATTTTGAAGGCAGCTTCTACTAACACACACACATTATATATATATATATATATATATGTATATATATATATATATAGAGAGAGAGAGAGAGAGAGAAAGTGTGAGTGAGAGTGGACAAAGGAATCAACACTGTATGGTGACTGCTAGTTTTGGGCTCCAAACTTGCTCTGAAAATCGCATAGAAACAAGGAAATGAATTCAGAAATTTTATGTAATAGTAGTCCTCCTATATGGCAGTGAAAACAAGGCAATCTCTTTACAGATGAAGAGACTTGAAGCAACAGAAATGTGGTTCTACAAGGTAATGCTGACAATGCCATAGATCGAAAAAGTGAGTAACGATGACGTTTTAGAGAAAATGGGAAAAAAATGTACACTTATACTTAACATCAGGAAGAGACAGTTGACATTTCTTGGGCACATAATGAGAAAAGAGGACTAGGAAAATTTTATACGCACAGGGGTGATTGAAGGCAAGATGAACAGAGAAAAAACCAACGCATAACCTATCTAGAGAGCTTGAGTAAATGGATGGTGGCACAAGGTCTAAGAGTGATAACAAAGCAACAAAATTTATTAACAGTTACAAAGTACAGAAAATGTAGAGAGCCATGATCGGCAATGTCCTAAAAGGACATGGCAAGAAGACGAAATATCATCTGCATATTTCTAGAGTAACTGAATATCTGAAAAGTGTAATATACAATACAATCACCTCGTTAGGCAAGAGTTTTAACAAATAGATTCAAACAGAAGATTTCAATTAAAATTAGATTTAATTAGAAGAAAATGCTATTGTAGATATTTATAAGACTTCTCCAACTTTAGTATAAGAGTGAATTTGTTAAGCATTTTGATGAACAAATTCGCTATCATTGATTTGTATGTTTGTTTACGAGACAATGTTCGAGTGTTTATTCCTTACTTAGTGCGCAACAAATCTGAACTTTTCCCAGATTATTATTATTTTGCAAAAAGATGTAAGATAGTTTCCTTCAACAGGGAGGCTTCGTGCCTTGAGCGCCTATTAGGACAAACTCAGCCCAGACTTCATACACTCGTACATACAATCCGTCTCTAAAGATACTGGAAAAATGATTGGTTCTCTGTATCGCTCCAGCAAGGCCTTACTCCTGCTATCCTTCTACATTTACATGAGCCAGATCAGGCCGAAAATAGAGTCGTGCTGCCATATATGTGCGGGAGCTGTCCACTCTTCACTTCCCTCTCTCGATAGAGTCCAAAAGTGTTACCGCGTCCTTGTAGGTGATAAATTATTTCCAACTCTGCAACCCCTTTCTCACAGACGAGATGTCGCAAGTCTTGCCGTTTTATCGTTATTTCCATTGAGATTGTTCAGATGAACCACACTCCTTACTTTCACCAGTTCTAACCTTCACGGCTAAGACTTGCCATGCCATGCACGTTGTGGCGAATCACCCTCATTCCCTTTGTAGTCCTTTGGTGAGATGCAATTTCCACTCGAGCAGCTTCTTCCAACGAACCGACTCCCGAGAGGTTGCTTCCCCGATCACTACATTCTTAACCTATTCAAGTTTGGGGTTAACCGTTCTTTTCCAAATATATCGGCATAAGCTGTGTTATATTAAGCGTATGGTGGCAAAAACAAGAAAAGACAGGGTTTTAAGAAATAAATAATTGTATTAATTAAAAAAATACAACGAATGATGAAGTGGTGTGAAAGTCTTTCGTTGAAAGAAAGAGATAAGTAAAGCCGTCTGCAGTGGCTTACGTTAGTATAGGGAGGGTGAGTCGTGACTTACTGCGGCGACGGGCTTTGGGGAGTTGTCCTTGGAGATGGGAGGCCAGTTGTCTATGGGTGTGGAGATGACCTTCTGACGAGTGTGTGAACCCTGGCTGTTGTGCCAACCGACCGCCGAAGATGGCTCTTTCATCGGCTTTTAAGTTCTTTCGTAGGCTCAGATCCGCTCCAAATCCTATTTCGCTTTTTAGGCGGGAGTGGGTGCTATTGGGTAAAAAATTGGATTGTATGTTTTTTTTTTTTTTAATGTGTGAGGAAAGCGGAAGGTGTGTGTGGAGCTGATGCGTGTTTAATGGATTTTTTAGTTCGGTCTTGTGTTTCGGAGCTTTCACATCCAGCCAGTGGTGGAAATTTGTGTAACATGAATCAGAAGATCTGGTTTAGGAAGGTTATAACAGCTGTGATTCTTATTCTGTAATCCTCTACCTTGAGTGCCTCGACCTTGTACAAGGTGAACAACTTTGTAAAAAAAAGACTCAATCAAGTAGTGTACATATAATTTTTCGTGGCTGGAATGAACGAAGTAATTATAGTAATTAAACGAATGTGAGTATGTGGCGATAGAGAAGGTTAAAAAGACTATAATGGAAAAATGAACCAAACGAAAAGGTTAATTACAATGTATAAAACACTTGATTAATCCTTTCAGATTGTGTTAAAGACAAGCGTATGGTTGCAAGAAAGAAATACGACAACAGCAGAAATAGATTTACGTGGTTTATTTCAACAGGAACCTTGTGGTATAGTTCATAAGTCGGCTTCGGATCTAGGTCGATCTCTAATAGTAGTTCACACATGTTGACAGGTCCCTTCACTGGCCACCTGTTGACGATATTCAGTCACCCCGTCCCACGAGGGTGTCATGTGGCTCAAGGCCTTTTTAACGTGGGCTCGGCCAAAAATATGCCCATTGAACCCGTATAAACGGGTTCAGGGCCGGTCTACCTCCCCGAAGGAGACTCCGCCCTTCGGCGTAGCCTCCTTCGGGTTCCTCCCGTCCGTAGGATGAGAGTATAACCGAGCAGTCGCTTAGAAAGTAGTGGGTCGACTGACCACCTGTTGACAGCCTGTTGAACTTCCGTGTAACCCGTTTTATAGCGTTTTTTATGGCTTAACAGGCTCGAAAAACGAAGCGAGTATAATTAGGAGGGAAGCATTTTTATTGGACGAAAAATAGAACACTTTAAATATTATTTTATTTTTCGACCGGAACTTGTGTGTCGGGAACATTTGTAAGCGAAGATAATGGTCATTTTGTGACGGGGCTTTGTCCCGTTCACATCCGGCTCTCGCTCTTGAGTATTTATCTGTAGATCAGCCGAGATATGTCTTATTTTATTTTATAACAATTGGAATTGGTGAAAGCGAAAATCTGTATTCTTAATTTAAAATCTTCGAATGAGCGAACGAGCAAAAATTATCTGAATATTTTCTTATTCCCACAAAATACAGGTGTTTCTCGTCGCTCGACCTGACTTCGGAAAATAAAGAAATATATTTATGAGTTTATCTAGAGTCCAGAACATGCATGAGGCATTTGGCTTTTATAACAATAATCTTCTTTGTCTGAAGAAAAGACCAATTCCAGTGTCCGAAGATTATATGAAAAGAAAGGTCCACACCCACAGTCACTCCTGGGAGAGATCTGCCCCAGTAAATCAGTAAAGCCAGTCTTGTTCTTTGATCGTTAGAGACACGGGGCTACCTTCCCGCGTAGTTAGAAGAACGAAATGAGTTAAAAAGGAAGAAAAAGATTTAAAGAATAAAGCCGAAAGAAGTCGCTACTAATGTTTAAACTGACTATTCATAGTAAAAAGCTTAAAAGATAAGAAATGTTTATGCAGAGACTAGTGTTCGCTTCAGCTACAGACAGAAAGAAGAAAGTAGGCGGAACTGTGTAGTAATTTTTAGTAATGAATAGTTGTTTATTATTTTCAGAACGGTCACGTGATTTGATTTCGTTTTCAGCTGAAAGGTTTACCACGGGCCTATCGGATATTAGATTCGACAGATAAACACAGCAACAGTTACAACAGGATGTTATGGATAGATTGGTAACATTTATAACTAGTCATCCTCCCAAAAAACAGAGGCTCGCCACAGGTAAATGTAACCCGTCATCGAAGAGTACCCTGATTTAAGGAAGCCTGTCCTGCAGTCGGTTGTTACAAAAGAATTATTAGTCAAAAGAAGTTCCTTCTAGTGACGAAACACGATACTTAGGCAGTTTCCCCGTCACACTTTGCGACACACACACACACATACAATATATAGATATATATATATATATATATATATAGAGAGAGAGAGAGAGAGATAGAGAGAGAGAGAGAGAAAGAGAGGAACCTTAATTTAACGGACTAATAAAGCGGGGTCGTCCGTTAAAGCCGTTTGTCCGATAATTTGAAGCACATTTTTCTTGGTCTAAAAACACGCGGTATAGTACAAAATTATTGTAAATAAATGTAAATATAGTATATATGTATGTGTATTTTATTTTTAAGTTACTATATATAATAGTAACTTAAAATAAATTACAGACACAGATAGAGAGATATGCCGTGTATGTTACGTTTTAAATTTACCTGAAAAGTTTACCTATCGTTTACCTTTAGACACTGCCCGACTCCAACTTCTTAATAAGTTCCAATTTGTCACCCATACTAAGGTTAGTACGCTTCTTTTTTCTCACCTCTGTTACGATTGGATGCCATAGTGAAGGGCTTGACAAAAAAAACAATACTGTATATACTGTACCAAAATCAGTATAAAATGTTCGAGTGACGATGCATGCGTGTACACGACGAGCGCTCAAGTAAACAACAGCAGCTATTCCTGGAACGACCAGTCTCTGTTTGTTGATTGCGCTTGTAAACAACAGGAGCCAATTCTGAAACTAAAGGACTTTGCTCGCTACGCGCGGGCGTTTTGAATTCCAGACGGACACTACCATTTCCGTGGATTTTTCCATTAAATCCGGAGTCCTTTAGTTCGGGGACCGTTAATTCGAGATTTTTAATATATATATATATATATATATATATATATATATATATATGTGTGTGTGTGTGTGTGTGTGTGTGAAAATATATAGAAAATAGGAGAGAACTCGTTAGGTAAATAATCCAAAGTTCTTTAGTATTTTTGTTATTATTTTTAAAAAACAGTGCTTGATACAAAAATTTCGCTTAACGATGGAAAAGAGCTTGGTACTTTAATTCAATTTAATTCAAATAATTATATTGAAGTTTTCGGCTCTTGTTTTGAAATATGAGACCTCTTATGTAGCGTTGGAATCATATTTTTAAATAAATAATTATATATATATATATATATATATATATATATATATATATATATATATATATTGGGTTGTCCGGAACGTTCATGCAGATTTTTAGTCGTTCATCTTCCAACAGGTTAGAACTCCTCAAACTGATCGACAGATATAATATGCTTACATTTCCGATTAGAGCTCACTTCAAACTATCTCTTGAAAAAAAAAAAAAAATTAAATTGCTTAATTCGTGTCAATTTTGCAACCATGTGAAAATGGAAGATTACAAAATGGATTTTAGACTCTTAATGCTTTTTTTTTTTTACCGTAAAGGCAAAAATGCCTCGCAAGCAACAAAAAGATATGTGCTTTGTACGGCAAAGGTGATTTAGCTGACGTAACTGTACGGAAGTGGTTCGCTAAGTTTAGCGTTGATGATTGTAGCTTTATTGATGAAGAACGCTCAGGATTACCACCCCACTCACTACAGATGACGACCAAATAAAGACAGTGATTGAGAATAACCCACATTACATAACGCGGGAATTAGTAGAAGTACTACATTTATCAAAATCCACCAACCATAAGCACTTAGTGAAGCTTAGGTACTCAAATGGCTACAATGTTTGGGTACTACATGATCTGAGTGAAAAGAATCTTTTGGAACGCATTTCATTTGTGATTTGCTGTATAAACCCAATGAAAATGCATTCTTTTTTAAGCAAATTGTAACGGGAGACGCGAATGGATTGTTTACAACAATGTTCAGCGAAAAAGATCCTGGTATAAGCGACTTGAGCCAACTTTAGCTACCTCAAAATCAGGCCTTCAGCCTAAGAAAGTCATGCTGTACATCTAGTGGCAGTGAAAAGGAATACTGTATGTACTTT
Source organism: Acanthosepion lycidas (assembly GCA_963932145.1). Lineage (NCBI taxonomy): Eukaryota > Metazoa > Mollusca > Cephalopoda > Sepiida > Sepiidae > Acanthosepion > Acanthosepion lycidas. The sequence continues at coordinate 133,771,069 of OZ010572.1, forward strand.
GAGCTTCTCCCAAGTATCCAGTCAATTGATTCTGAAAACTACTGCTCGCAACTGGACGAATTAAGGCAGCAATTCAAGAAAAAACCCCAGAATTGGTGAACAGGAAAGGTGTTGTTTTCAATCAGGATAGTGACAGACCCAGTGGCGGAGCTAGAGGGGGGGCGGACCGCCCCGAGTCCCAGCACAGGAGGGGTGACACAATGTCACCCCCAACAAAATTTTTTCAACCAGGCTAAGGTGCCAAAAATAGTCTGAAAACAGTGGTGAAGACGCAGGGTTTCGCAGGCAGGCATATGACCCCCACCACCGAAATAATTTATGACCCCCCCAGTTTTGTCCCCTCGTCAGAGATTTTCTAATAAATTGTCGGGAAATTTGTGAGTAGGAAAAATAGCAATGTTTTCAGCTTTCATGTGTTTCAGTTGCTACAATCTTGGTTACTAACTCTCCATCATTATTAACAACAAAGCGAAATACGAAGCCAAAAGTGCAACAATTTCAGTCTTGCCTGTGTATCAATTCGCCGAGATACAATTTTCCATTGAGTGAGCGATATACTTTTGAATATATCTACTAGTGTTGGGACGATTAATCGGAATCGGAATCGAGAATCGGAAAAATCGGAACTTTTTGGGGTATCGGAAACGGTATCGGAAAAATTTGTGCCTATTTTCCGATTCCAAAAACGATTCTTTTAAATTTTTAACTTAATTTTTCATTATTGGTGCTAATGATAAATATTTATTGTTTTTAAATTATCACTAAAACTAAAATCATAACATCAAAATACGATGTAAATTTATTTTACTCGTATAAAGAAAAACAAAAAATAAACTTTGCATAAATTCTCTAGGTAACCTTTAAAAGAATGCAGTTGATTTACAATGTTCAGGAAAATGCTTAAAAATTAAATAGAACATTTTTGTCAAGAAAAATATTTTCAAACATCATTGATAATTTAAATGTTACCCAGAAAATGATGCAACGGAAAATTGGACACCGGAAAATTAGCAACAGAAAATTACGTCAACCATGAGACTGTCGAATCTGGCTGTGCTGTCCATTGAAAATGAGCTTACAAAACAAACAGATTTTGACGATGTCATTGACCAGTTTGTCACAATGAAAACAAGAAAACATTCATTCTAAGACCATAGTATCGAATGTCATTCTTTTGTGTATTGCCGTGTTTTGTATTTAGTTGTTCTGAAAGTGAACAGTTGCATTTTAAAAATCTTTTGATTTGAACTGATTATTTTGTGGTATTGGATTTTGTCTTAGATCATACATGTAAACAGTAACGTACCGGTCAGTAGAGTAAAGTAGAGGTAGAGCATGTATGAAAATTTAGCTACAGCTACCCATTCAGCATAGGGTGAATCGGTGTCATTGGGGTGACATTTGAGCGGACCGCCCCGGGTGACGTTTACTCTAGCTAGGCCACTGGCCAGACCTCACGTATCTTTGGGGACCCGGTAAAAATTGTGGCAGCTTTACTGGGATATTACCCCACCCGCCATATTAACTAGACACTGCTCCTCCGGATTTTCATTTATTCAGGTCCTTGTAAAATAATCTCAAATGGTAAAAATGCTAAATCTTTGGGTGACATAAATCCACCTTAATGTGTTCTTTGCCGAGAAAATACCGAAATCCTGAGAGGATGGTATCTTTAAGTTGAATAAAAACGGAGAAAGGTTGTGCAGCAAAATGCTTTATATTTAGTTGAATAAATATTTAATGGCTAATTTTGTTTTGTGTTCTAGTTCAATTAAAATCGGCATGAACTTTCTGTGCAGTCCATTATATATGTAAAAATTTCTCAGAATTAACCTGGACAAAAAGACTATGTATAAAGGGAAAAAAGACAATAGGAAAACTAATTATAACCAACGCGTTTCGTCCAATATGAACTTTTTCAAGGCAAGAATCGAAAATTTAATTTATGTTGGATTTATTAGTATTATTTTGTTATTTTTATTAGTGTTCTCTTTATTAGACGAATTTGAATTGGTGATTATTGCTGCCTAAAATAACAAGCTCTATCGGACAATTTGCTGTAACTCTTTCAAGTCCGATCACACACCACATCACCCGATGTATGAATTTGTTCAACCCTTTAAGAAAAAAGTTCTTGGCCTGGTCATTCTATTTTAGTTTTACTACTATCCCATAATTTATCTCTTCCTTCTTCCCTTTCCTTTCTATCACTCTCTCTCTCTCTTAATTACCCTCTCTCTCTTTTACGTTTTAAAAAATTATATTAAAAAACTGTTATATTTCTTTCTTCCTCCTCCCCTTTTCTTCTCCTTCTGTTAATCTAGTATATCTGTCCGGATGAATTGTCCCCATTTATTAAGAACTTTCGGGCTGAAGAGATGAATAAGAAAACATATTCACGAAATAAATTATAACCGAAATGTATCTTTAAGATCAAGAAAATGGTGAATAAGTTTAAAAAACGGGGCAGTAGAGTGGAAAACTGGATGAGGAAGTCACATCAGTAAAAGAAATCATCATTTAGAGCTGAAGAGATTCACTAGAAAAGACCCAACACAATACACAAGACGTAGGAGACGTGAAAGAGGAGTTTCAGCTATGACAGTCCGAGGAGCAGTGAAAAATGAAAATGAAATCGTACGTGAAAACTGTTTGGTACCTTGTTACTCCAGGACAGATAGAGGATTACAGAGGGCGAGGATCATCTTGAATAAGTTGGAAAATGATCCTGAAATTATATATATATATATATATATATATATATATATATATATATATATACACACACACACAGACACACACACACACACACACACAAGGTAACCAAAAAGTTCTGTCCGTTTTTTGATTAGTCATTGAATGAAGTTGAAATATATACGAAATGCGTGTAGCAATTGTTTTCAAATTCGGATAGCCGGAAGTAGGAACATCAGACGTTATAAAAAAAAAAAACAAAAAAACACGCGCACCGTGCCCGGCCATCAGTTATAAGCCGGACAGCTGTGAGAAGGATGGAAGTGTCTGGAGATTTTGTTCGGGGCTGTTTGCTTTACGACTTCAAAGTGGGCTTATCAGCAGCTGCATCAAGACGCCGCATATGTCAAGCGTTTGGGGATAGTGCTGTGGATGAACGTACTGCAAGGCGTTGGTTTCTAAAATTCAAGTCGGGAGATTTGTCTCTCCATGATGAACCTCGCAGTGGACGACCACAGGTCTTGAATGACGGAGTACTGAAGGCGGCCATTGAAGAGGACAGTAGTCTAACGTGTGGTGAACTTGCAAGACAGTTCAACGTTTCCGATGAAACAGTTAGACTTCACCTGCACCGCCTAGGTAAGACGTGCAAACTGAGCAAGTGGGTTCCGCAAACGCTGTTGGAGATCCACAAGGGTTAACGAGTGGCAGCTTGCGTATCGCTGCTTTCTCGCCACCGTACCGCATCCTTATTCAATCGAGTGCTTACCAGTGATGAAAAGTTGGTTCTGTACGAAACTCCCAAGCGTTCCAGACATTGGTTGTCTCCTCAAGATGCTGTCCCTCACACCGCAAGACCGCCTATGCACCCACGCAAGATTATGCTTTGTGTCTGGTGGACAGATCGTCAAGTGGTTCATTATGAACTGCTACCAACGGGCCAAACGGTCACTGGAGACCTATACTCGCAGCAATTGAAACGTGTGCAACAGGCATTGCGCCAGAAGGAGCCAGCACTGGTGAATCGCAAAGGTGTACTTTTCTTCCATGACAACGCCAGACCGGATGTCGCGCGAGTGGTCAGGGATACCATACAACAACTTGGGTGGGAGACTTTGTGCCATCCACCTTATTCGCCTGACCTTGCGCCATCCGATTACCACCTCTTCCACTCCCTAATCATCTTCGTGGGAAATCCTTCACCAATGAAGCAGACATGCGCAAAGCCTCCACGGACTTCTTTGCGTCAACCCCCCCCCCCGAGTTCTACCGCAAGGGCATTGAACAGCTGGAGACACGTTGGCAGAAGGTGCTGGATGCCGATGGCGATTACTTTGAAGACTAAATATAAGTTACACATACTGTGAAGCGTTTTCTTTTTTTTCCTTTAAAAAAGGACAGAACTATTTTAGTTACCTGATATATATATATATATATATATATATATATATTAGTTGTGGACATAATTATTCTCCCCGATTGAATAATTGCAAATTTTCTAAGGAAATGCGAATATTTGCAAGTACTGACTGAATTTAACATAAACAGTTAATTCCGTATTTACTCTTGAATAGCTCGTGAAATTTTTAGAAGTTTCGATCTATTATATTCATAATTAGACATTTTTCAAAAAAATGGTACAGTCCAAAATTATTCGACCCATTTTGGAAATTATGAAATAATATTGCTCTATAGCAATTGTAATGTTTTTTTAAAATTTGACATTTAATACAAACACCTTTGAAAATGAAATAGTATTGAACCGATTCTATAGCATTATAATAGGTAATGAAGAAGACAATATGTGAGTACCACGTATCGTGATGATTCATTCATTCTGCAACCATGGAGAAGATGGCTGAACTTGACAAGAAGCTCCAAAGGAAGATAGTTAATGCGTACAAACAAAGGGGATGGATATACAACACTTTCCAAGTATTTAAATGTTCCTAGATCGACAATTTGTAGCATTATAAAGAAGTACAACGAGACTCATTGTGTTGAGAATAAATTAAGGCCTGTCAGAAAATGGTTAATTTCTGAGAGAATTGAAAGGAAAATTATTAGAGATGTCTCGAAAAATCCTCACTTAAAGACAAAGGACATTGTCAATGATTTAAAGACACCAGGGTTGAATATATCGACGAAGATGCTTTCATCAAGATTGTCGCCCAAGGAAAACTCCCTTGCCTAAGGCAAAATACCTAAAATGAAAATTAGCTTATGCTAGAAGCCATCTAGAACATGGGAGTAAATATTGGGACTCTGTTTTAAGGTCAAATGAAACTAAACTAGAATTATATAGTCACATGAACTCCCGTTATGTATTGAAGAAAGTGAATGAAGCTCACAAACCAAAAAACCCTCCTTACATTTAAGTACGTTGGTTGGAGTAAACTGGTATGGAGATGTTTTGCTAAGAGAACTAGTGAGAGTAAAGAGTATCACGCATAAAGAGCAGTATTTGGATATTCTTAAAAATAATATAAACCAAAGTGTACGAAAGCTGTCTTTGGGGCGCCACTGGACGTTTCAACATGACAATGACCCGATACACACGGCACGAATTGTTACAAAATATTTAGATGACAGCAAAATTACGGTATTGGCGTACTGCGCACAAAGTCCTGACCTAAACCCCATTGAAAATTTATGATCATATTTGAAGAGAAACGTAGGAGAAAGAAGTCCTTTGAATATGAAGGAACTAGAAGTTATTGCCAAGGAAGAATGGAGCAAAATACCTATCAGTGTGTGTAGTGATCTTGTAAGGAACTATCAAAAATAATTAAAGGCAATAATCAAAAATAAAGGTTGCACTATTGATTATTGAGGCAAGGGGGGATAATTTTGTCTTGTGTTAAATTTTTTTTTTTTTTTTTTTTTTGTAATATTGTTTGACATTAAAATAAAAGTTTTGTGGTGGGAATCGCTGCACTTTCTTTCAAATCAATCATTTCATCATTTATGAAAAATACACATGAAGTTTCCATGGAAATCTGAGGTATCACAGCTTTATTTGTAATAATGGAAGGGGTGATAAATAATTCTGGCCACAACCACACACATATATACATATATGTTCTGATAGTCTGACGATTGCGTTTACATGAAAGTTGTGTAACGATTGAAAGTGAGTCTTTTTTATGCGGTGTCGCTAGTTAGTGGTTTTCTTTGTTTTAAGTGATTTGGACATTGAGTACTGTCTTTAATTGCGTCGGTCTCTACTCTTCTGTCTATATTTCCTTTTCCTATTTTCTCGGTTTCTTTGTGGATTCCTTTGTTTATTAGTTCTCAGATTTTCTTATTTTCTTTTGTTGCTAACAGTGGCGGCCTGTGGTTAAAATTAGTTGGGGTGCTACTTCAGAAAACGTTTAACCATTGTTTTAATATTGTGTAAAAGGAAACAAACACAAAAAGAAATTTTATACATAAACTTAATAAAATCCTAAACGAATTTTTTTTTTTTTTTTTTTTACTTATAAATTATTACAGCTTGATCCATTCATTTTTAAATGAATGGCTTAAACAGTAATAATTCATTCTTGTTTTACTTTCAGCGAAAAGGCTAATAACTTTCTCCTTAATCCCTGGATTACTATTGCAGAATTTTTTCTCCAAGTGCATTAAGTAGGGATTCATAGTACTCTTTAGAAAAGATTTTTTTTTTTTTTCTAGTGCCGAAAACCGCGTTTTGGCTCTGATGTAGACATGGCAATTCTCAAGAGGATTTTTATCAGTTTCGTAAGTTCATTCGGAACACGATCTAGATTATTTTTCAAGATAAATTTCAGCAGTCCAATATTAATGCATATCTGATCTAAAATAAAATACTTTTAGTTCAGTTTGAAGGTTTTCTTTGTCAATAATAGAATATGCTTCAGTAGTCAGAACTATCTCTTCTGTAGGCAGTTAACTCTTAAAACTAAGGAAGCTTTTCTTGTTTTCTTTAGCAGCTATTAAGTGTTTAGTGAAAGAATATCTGTCCATTATATCAACACATGCAGTCACACAATTCATTTGATTCTGCCGTGATTGTCTTTGAAGGATTCTCGCAGTATTTCGAGGTACTTATTTCTAAAATATAGGTTTTGAAATCTGTTATCTATTCATTGACGAATAGACTATTTCCTCGAGGTTGCATTTGGTAGTAAATTAATTCAACACGACACATAATGTGCAGAAAAAGATCTA
>OZ010572.1:133788477-133913477 GCA_963932145.1 Acanthosepion lycidas
TTTCTGGCAATATTTTTTCCAAAGATTTATTGCTGGTAATATTTGTTTGTCAAAATATATTGCTGGTAATATTTTTTCCAAAAAAGTATTGCCGGTAATAATGTATTGCTGGTAATAATTTTTCCTTTCAAAATTTATTGCTGGTAATAATTTTTCCAAAAATATATTGCTGGTATTAAAACCTATTTTTACACTTTCATAGGGTTTTGAGATGCTACGGATATGGACCGAACATGTGAGCAACGATGAGGTCTTAGAGAGGCTGCAAACAAAGAGAGGGTTTATACTTAAGGAAGAGGCAGCTAAAGTTTCTGGGGCTCATAATGAGGAAGAAGGGCCTGGCGAATCTGATACTCACGGGTCGAATAGAGGGAAAGAGAGACAAGGGAAAACAACGCATGACATACCTGGCGGACTTAAGAAAATGGATGACAGATCGTGGTCTGGAGGAGGAAGAAGAGGCTAGAAACTTGTTGAGAGTTGCAAGGGATAGAGGGATTTGAAGAGCCATGATCGCCTACGTCCTGAAAGAACATGGTACATAAAAAAAAGAAGTGTTTTAACCCCAGTTTGGGGATTAACTATTTGCCCATAGCTGAGACCCTAACAGGTTTACTACCTCGGGTCCTGGGGACCTGGGAATACCAGCAATTAAGAGGTGGTTCCACGCTCCTGAAAACCTCATAATCAGAGACCTTGCTGTTGGATGTAGTTTATCGTCTTACCCAGGACACGGATGTAGTTTATCGTCATACCCAGGACGTGTAACATATGCATTTGTTCTTTATCAGTGGAAATAAAAGTATTGCACGGAAATTTCCTTTATTTTTTTTTTATTTAGCCTCATATTATTCGTTAGATTTTCAAAATATACTATTGAAATATTACTTACCTCTTACTACTAGACTGTGATCTATATGCTGAAATGTTTATCACTTTCAGTAACCTAAAACTAAGGCATTACCAAAATAATCAGTTATTTATGAAACTCAAAAAAATTGAAAATGTGTAAAAAAACTTATTTTTAAAATGATTAATTTTAAAAGTAAATAGGCAAATTAGTCATCTCCATTATTACTTAATAACTGCTAAGTTTGGCAAGATATAATGATGGAAGATATCAATGATAAAACATTATTTGATGTCACTGTCAGTTTATATAACATTTACACACACTTGTAAGCCATCGTTATCACATTGATTTGTCATTTGGTGATCCATTAAAATGGACTTAACTTATTCTAAGGAAATGACACAGGTGTGAATTGGAACTGGAATGAACTGAACCAACCAATCATTACCAACATGGAACTCAAATTTTGTGAGCCTTGGACGCTAAGACTTTTACAAGTATTGAAAAAGATTGCAAACTAAAGAGTGAAAAACCTATTCAATGCCTTATTCATATATTCTATCTTCATGTTAAAATAACCGACATCTTTACATAATGAGCAATAACATTCTCCTTACCCACTCACAAGTATGCCTATTGCGTTAGAAACTCTTTCTTCATTAGATATGCCAGTATTTGCCAAAAGAATTGACCTGTGCGAAAAGAAATTTGACATTTCAAAGTCGTATGTAGCAAATAAAACACCTGCAGCAATCTCTTGTATTTCAGGCAATATGTCATTTGTTACTCACTGTATCATGCTAATTTAATCATTGGACGTGCAACACATAATTAATAAACTGTTCATATACACAGAAAAGAAAACAGAATGACTGGGCCAATGTGGCTCTGGTGACAATTAAGGTTCAAAACAGCTGTAAAGAAACTAGCTGACTCGCATAAAGATTTGTCCATCCAGTTTGGGGCGGCTCATAAACTATCAACCAATCCTTTTAGATATTTCACTCTAAAGATATTGTCCGTTCATAATAAAGCAGGTGCAAGAAACATATGATTAGCAGAAGTATTTGTTCATTAGATATTCCTTAACTCCGGAGACCTGCACTGACAATTTTTCTATGTGTAAAATGGCCGCCGTTTGCAACACATTTGTTAAGTGGAGATCAATTTTTGTGACTGGAGTATATGAAATATGACTCCATTTTGAAAATTACAGAGATGTTATACCTGGAAGATTTTCTACATTAATATAAATGTTACAAATTATACATAATAAATTATTCGGACTAATATCCCCATTGTTACTGTTTTTATCTCATTTTTTTTAAACATTTCACCACAAACAAGGCGATAATGCCACTAGGTAGCAGGGGAGTTACATGGAGTTAAAGAAAATACTTTAGTGAGTAGAAGTGAGGTAAAAGAACAGAATTCAGGAAAACAGAAAATGACGATTGGTGTTGCATTTAATTTTTGAAAGTGCGAGAAAAAGACTATTACAATAGAACTGGTGGTTAGCTAGTCCAACAGTAAACTAGTGAGACCTAATTGCAAATCGAGTAGCACACTTAAATTCCTGTAGTCGAGGCACTAAGAAGAACAGATCATCAGAAAAATTGCCATGTAAATATTTGTAGAAAAATGAGAAGCCACGTCACATCGTAAGAAAGTGACTGAAGTCGAGATGCCAGGTCAGGATTGATTACAGTATTTATTAGAATTTTATCAAGAATCTCGAGATATGTAGGAACACCAGACTAGTTATGGCAGCAATATTTAATGCACGGACGAATGGTAGATTTATAAATGTGCAAGAGGGATTCTAACGAGAAGAAATGTCTGGCACGACACAGCAAACCAACTTTCGTTGCAGCGGACCTTGCAATTGATGTTAGTAGAAAACCTGAGTCCAAGAACACGTAAAGTGTTGCTTTTCTAGAGTTTAGCAGCAGCCAATGCTGATGGCAAGCAGAAAAGGTTCTCTGTAGCGATTAAATGAAAGCAGTTATGTTTTCGAGGCGTTAAAATTTACAAGCCATTTCTCACAACAGTTAACCACTCGTTGGAGATCCTTTTTGATAGCAGTTGCCAGTTCTACTTTGTCGGATCTGTCGGACTTGCTACTAAGACAGGTGTAAATGTGTCATATGCATAGATACCTATTTGGGAACTGATGACATCGAGAAGGTCGTTGATGAAGATCTGAATCAGTCCGAGGATAGAACCCTGGGAATCCCTGCATTAATATAGAATAAGCCAACACGACCTTCATTACACGATTTGTTACGGCAAATATTCATCCAGAAAAAATTGTAGCCCTTAAGCTTGTGGAGAAAGCCAGCATACCAAACCCTGTTGAACGCCTTCAAGATATTTAGGGACACTTCGCTGTTCTTATCTAAAACTTGATAGAAAAATTCAGCGATGGCTATTAACAGATCGGCGGTAGAGCTGAAGAAAAGGAAGCCATGTCGCTTATCTGAAAGGAGGCTGTGTGAAGTAAGATGCTTAAACAAGTCGGCGTTGATTAGAACCTCCATTACTTTTCCAAATGGAGGTAAGTGACTAATAGGTAAAAAGTTCGAGGGGTCAGAGGGTTCCTCAGTGTTCTTAAAGACATGACCTGCAGACGACGACTTCCAACAAGTTGGAAGGCTAGAAGTGGTCAGACGTTTATTGTAAAGTTTGAAATGAGCGTAAGCCAGTTCAGGAGCACATCTATTTGGGACAATTGCAGAGATACCGTCGAATCCAGGAAGCCTGGTGGGTATCTAGTTTAGAAATGAAGCAAAAACCATGGACGGAGTATTATGTGCATTATCACTCAGTAGAGACTCCTTTTTAGGGGCAACATAAGTCAGAGATACTCGAAATGTCGAGGATGGCACTGAAAGAGAAATTCAGGGCAAAGCACTCTACTTTATCAGCAGTAGATGATAACACATCAAATTGATTGAAGAGAGGAGGACTGAGAATTTGCTCTTCATTGGGAATCTCCTGCAGAGCCGCTTGAACCGAACTTATGAGAGGCTATACGATGTTTCATTCTATCAGCGAATAGCAACAGCCTCTTTGAGGACAAGCTTACATTCATTACATTAGACTACTGCATAGTCGGAGTTACCAAGAGAACAGAGCTGCGGAGCAAGACATGATTCAGGAAAGAAGAGATCAAGTTAAGAAAGGTGTCTCTCAGAATTACTGGGGAAATGCATGGAGAAGTCTACTATTTGAGTAAAAGACTGAGCAACAGAAGTTCATGGTCTGGAAATCAGCGAGGTCAGTGGTATTAGAATAATTAAACCAACTGACATGATGGGGCATTAAAGTCACCGAATACAAAGATATTTGCAGACGTATGTAGAAAGCGTGTCTTATCTATTCTATCAGAAATTCTATCTAGCAAGTAACAGTTGTGAGAGGAAAAGGAACGATAAAGGAAGAAGAGATAAATGTCTGAATTGAAAGTCGGAAGCAGATGTAAGAAAAATCTGGCGACTTAAGAGACATTTCCCTTGTCACTGGGAAGTTTTCCTGAACATATACAATGTAATTATTTATCCACTGCCCCACGCAGCAAGTTGTGGTACAAGGCCGAGTTTTAACGAGGGGTATTCGAGCCCGTAGGCTCGGGTAAAAATTCCCTATAGATCTCGTAAAAAACGGAGTCAGTTTCCCAAGACGAGACTGCCCTTCGACATAGCCTCGTCTGGGGGATACCCTCTAACATGTGCCAGGTAAGTATATACACCAAGGCAATGAATGTGGACATTTGAGTCCTTTTGAACAAGATAAACAGGAACAGAGAATTCAGTGGAAGAGATTGAACGCTTCGGATGAGTTTCACAGAGAGCTTGGATATCTGGAGGACTTTCCAAGGGAAAAGATTCTACACTGCAAAAAAATTGCTATGAATGGCATGAATGATGGAGAAAAACGGGTTGAAGTGCTTTTTGAAACCGGATTTAGTTTTACTTTGTTTATTTGTTTCCGTCATGATATGTACCAAGAGTTGGAAAAGAATAATAGTAGCTGCCAATCAATGTGTTCTTAACACTTCCGCTGCTAACTACGGAGATCTTCGTTTTTCTTATCTTGCTCCAGCTGGCTAAGTACGGAAACCTATGTTTTTTTGCATATGAGTGTCCCGTTGCGCCATCTATCGTAAAATACGGGAAATTCTAACTGTTCTCTCATGCAAATTATTAGTCAGCCTCAATTTTTCTCTACGTCATGGTAGTTTCGTATCTAATTTGAAAATATTCCTGACGAAAATGCGGCTAGCATGCGGATGCTCCCAGCGCCCGTGACCGTATGTCGAAGGGTACCTAAAATTAATCCTGCCAATCGCCTGGTTGGTGGAATGAAAGCTCATGACTTGGTAGAAATTCCACCAACCAATAAGAAAAGGTACCCTTCCAAGACATGCAGAGTCTGCAAAAAAAGCTGGAAAACGCTCAGAAACAAGGTACTTCTGCAAAAAGTGTGAAGTCCCACTCCACAAAGGACAATGCTTCAAAAGATATCATGTGTATACCCATTACTAATCTGGTAAGTCATTCCCAGGTATATCCATGAAAATGGAATGCTGTAAAACACACTGGTGCCAGTTTTCTGTGTAATAAAATATGTAGGTTGAAATTTGGCATTTTCTTTAAAAATGGCTGGCCAGATGGGGGCAGCACTGGGCAAATGAGTAGCGGTGAAAGCGTTAAAATATATACATATTATGACAAAGTGGAAAAATGTTTTTGTGTGACGCGTTTTGTCCTTTAGGACTTCATTGGACTTTAAAATATATTTACTTATGCACACGAACGAGAGGGGACGCTGAATTTTAAACTTTTAAATATATTTTTATAATGTGTTTTAATTTCTTTTCGTTTATATTTTATTGTTTTTGTTAAAAAATAAAACACATTATGATAATAGTTGACATACCAACAAAGGAGAAATTTTATAAGAACCTGGACATAAATTTACTGTGGATAATCTAACAGATTAAAGCATTTTCTATACACTTCCGTCGTAGTAAATTGCTTTCTCTTTTTAAAGTAGCATTTTTTTAAATCGAAATTACGGTCAGACACATTATAGTAAGTAACTAATGAAGTAAGTACGTTGTTTGTAATATATTCGTTTTATATTCATATAATATTTTATTTAAAATCCTCGAGGTTTCTTCTATGTATTCCTAGTAGCCATCATTACAGGTGATGAAGTCCTTCAAGTTTTAGCTATTTTCTTTTTTGTATTAATTAAGTGCTTTATTGTCTTAGAATTAGTTGTAACAGATTCTATGTTAAGCTTAGATAAATTATTTTAATTTGTAGTTATGATAGAATTGGTAGGTAGAATAATATATTTTGATTCGTTGGGTTTGTCATAATAGTTCCCTCTTCAATTTTAAAAGATTTTACGAGCCACTTTATGGATATAAAAATTTGTCATTTTCTCCCATAAATATTATTCAGGGTGTCCATAAAGTTTCTTGTGCACTTTAAAAATGTATAACTTTATTTGTATTTGCAATAGAAATAATTTGTAAAAAGGATTAGAAAGAAGTAAATCTATGTTTTTTAAGGTTTTATTAAAATTTTATTTCAGTTTCCACCTGTCCTCCATCATGAGCAATACAAAGGGTAATACGATTTTGCAATTCACGGAAAACATTTGCCAACTGGTTTACAGTAATGCCTCAAATTACATTAGTTATACTTAAAACTAGATAAACTTTATAACATTTTTTACAGATTATTTCTATTGCAAATACAAAAAAAGTTATAAGTTTTTAAAGTGCGCACGAACTTTATGAACACCCTGTATATATATAATTGGACAAGCCATGTAATAAAATTGCCTAATTTGAAACTTGTGAAAATTCTCATATACAGTCAGCTTCTCGATGGCTAGCGTAATTTTGGAAGACTGGTTCTGAAATACAAAGATAAACTCAAAGATAATCTAAGATCAATCGGAGTGCAACTAAAAAACTTGGACGAGATCCCCCCCCCCAAAAAAAACATGAAAACTGGAGAAGAATCACACAGTATTGGAATTAGCATGCGAAATCTATGAGGAAATATCTGATTGTACTGAGGCAAGGTCGTGTAATCAATAATTCAATGCAAATTCAGTTAATTCGCAACAAATGTTGGTTATCTTGCATGAAATGTGTGGGATTGGTGTTACATGGATGGAGAGCAGATGGTGTGAAAATAGTAAATAATTAACTCTCATACATCGAAAATAGCGAAACTTCATTATTTTTTCATTTTATTTTATTTTAATCGGTATCAGCCCAAGCAATTCAGTGTAGAAACTAGCATGCAAGCGGTTACAGGGTGTAAAGAAATTAGGAACAGAAACATTAGTAATGAGGAGAAAGAAAAGAGAAATCGAGACAGTGGATAGCGATTGACATTGCATGTAAATATTTGCAGATCAAAGTTGGTTGGAAAGCATGGTGCCAGAAGTGAGTTCCACAAGCGAGAAGTGCGGGATAAGAAACTGTTAGCATAGAAGTTACTGCTACAATTTAGCTTGCTCAACTGCAAATTGATGAGATTTCGGCGCCAATCTATTATTGCGCTTAAATTCATATAGTCTAGGTACCATAGTGAAGAGCTCATCCGAACAATTCCCATGAAAATATTTATAAAAAAGGCTCAAAGAGACAACTTTATGGTGATGGGCAAGTGACGGAAGCCGAGCCGCTAACAGATTTAGAATTTTTATACGAAATTCTTGGGACCGGAAATGTTTAGTTTTTCAAATTTTTTTTTTTTTTGAGTTTGGAATACAGGCTATTTAATTTGTATATACCATCTATAAAATGGAGTAGCTTGGGGATGGAACCCAATCATAAAAACGATATCATTTTACATTTCATAACACAGCTTATACATATACCATGAGTGTACACCTTTGTGAAAATTAATTGAAACAAAACGAATTATTTACTTCTTTTCGTATTTTTCCAATGAAACATGACACATTGCACATGTTAGTACATCGTATGTCCATTCCACGAAGTCGTTCCTTGCAGATTGACCACAGATTCTCGAACGGAGTTAAATTAGGAGAGTTCCCGGACCAGTCTCGTACTTTGATTTGGTAAGGCTTGCCAGTGTGTTCGTGCAGCGTTACAAATTTTCGTACGCTTCCTTAGACAGTGGCCATAGGACAACTAATCGACAGTCGGAACAATAGTGTCTGGGGGTGATAAAAAAAAATAATGAAATCACGGATGACGCAATATTTTTCAAGGCCAAACAAATTTCATCACACACCTCGAAAATAAATTCATATTACTGCACACCACTGCAAATGACCTAATCTGAGGAAAAAATAGAAATCGATTACACATTGTCACTCTAGTGGGTCTAAAACTGACCATGTGGTGAAACAAAGGAAACTAAAGCGCTTGTTTCAACTAATTTGCACAAGGGTGTAGTTTTATATGAATAACATATACCCTGAAAATAGTTTTTATATAAAATTTAATAAATTTTGTGTCCATACAGATACAGGTAATGGCGTTAGTCATGTAATGCTAATACGGATTTTTAAGTGGCAAAATTAAGACTTCACATAAAACTAATTTTTTGTACTTTTTGTACGTGTACAAAAACATGATCACTACTTACAAAAATATATAAATGCAAGACACTGACATTTTGAATAATATATTTACTGAGCCCGAATCACCTGGTAAATAATCTCCGAACGAATTTGGAAAGCCCCACCCAGGGCAAATGAGGTCACTTACGACACCTGCACATTACTTAGGAACCATCTCAGTGCTTTCTGAAATTTTCCATTTGTGGCAAGTCATGTCACCATTTGAAAGATCTTCAGATTTTGGAATTTCGGATAAAAGATACTCAGCCTGTATATATACATGGTGTATCAAAAATATTTTAAGGGCGGATTCCTCACACCAAAGCAAGAATTAAAGTCCTTATAAACATATGTCTGAAAAGCCTTCGTTTTTGAGTTTAAAGATTACGGTAGATGCTGTTAAATATGCAATCCAAACTACAATCCAAAAATAATTTTACAAAATTTGGAGGTGGGTTCCTGACACCAAAACAGTGTAAAATGTCCATATAAACATATGTCCAAAAGGCCATTCTTGTACCTCGACATAGCAACGCATAACAAATGTTCAAGATGTTTTCAACTTACTTCTCGTCCTGGGTAAGACGTTAAACTACATACAGCAGCAAGGCCTCTGATAAGGAGGTTTTGAGGAGCGTGGAACCACCTCTTGATTGGTGGTCCCAGATCTACCGTGACCCAGAGTAGTAGCACTTGTTAGGGTCCCAGCTATGGGTAAATAGTTAACTATTGCCACCAATACTTTTTTGAAAAAATTATTACCAGCAATACAATTTTGACGGAAAAATATTACCAGAAACAGATTTTTGACAAAACAAAATATTACCAGCAATAAAAAATGCTGTCGGCATTAAATAACCCATTGATGTTGATATGCCATAAAACAAAATAGACCAAACTAATCTAAACTAAAGAATCCATATTCTATTCATACGAATCTATCCTAAAAATGTTGTCGACATTAAATAACCCATATATGCCGTAAAACAAAATAAACGAAACGAAACCAAACCTTCCGTTTGCTTCTAAACACGCATGCACCCGTTGAATCATTGGTTGGCGGACCATTTCAAATACTCCTACATGGTTTCGAAGGACTACATGACACGTTGATGAAGCGTCTCTACATTATTAATGTCTGTTGCATAAACCATAGAAAAAATCCAAACCTACCAGACAGTCATCTACAATTCCAGCCCACACATTAATCGTAAACCGATGCTGGTGTCTAGCCTGTATTGTACCATGGGGGTTCCGATCCGCCTACAAATGTTGGTCATGTAAATTTGTTATTTCATCTCTTCCAAATGTTGCCTCATCCGTAAACGAGACTGAAGTGACAAACAACGGATCGGCAATTTGTGCAATTATCCATCGGCAAAAGTTCTGCCGTGGTGAGTGATCAAAGGGCGAAAGACCTGCAAACGTTGTAAATGAAACGGATACAGGATCTGCTCTTGAAGTGCCCTCCATGTGGTACTGTGAGATGCACGACATGATATGGCCACTTGACGTGTGCTGATAGCGATATCATTTGCGGCAGACTGTAGAATGTGTGTTCTTCGTAATGTGGTCGGGCGTATGAGCGGATTTCAGTCTTCCTCGAACCATAGTTTGTGATGCCACGGATCCTGTCTCAGCAACGCAACGGTAAACAGCAGCAAAGGTTTGATGACTCAGTTGCCTTCGGTCTGGAAACGCAATCCGGTACTGCTGTGCAGCGTCGCATCCGTTGCCATTTGCGCGGCCGCATGTAAAAATCAAATCTGCCTGCTCACGATATGAATATCCTGCCATTGCTAAACGGAATCAATACTACACACGTTAAACGTTGAAGACAAACTAGCCACAAATGTAGACGAATGATAAATATAACATAATCTACATAGCAAAACAGTGCCATCTATTATAAACTTTCTTCAAAATTAATTAAAAAATGAAGGATTTGTGGGCATGTTTATATGGACTTTTGTCAGTTTTGGTGTGAGGAACCCGCCCCCAATGTTTGTAAAAGTATTTTTGATACACCCTGGACATTATGACCCATAGTATTTTTACCTCACCTGACAAACATACAATAAACCTAACACCTCCCCTGAAACTTTGAGAGTTCAAATATATTTTTTGCAACAAATGCAATGCTGGAAATTCTGTCTTCGAACATGCAGATATCCGTCTTCGTTTTAATAAACAGAAGAAAACTATCAAAAACATAGCTTTCAACCCAGCTTTACATTTCAATCAACTGCAACACTTTTGATTATTATGTGTGGGGCACAGTTGAGCGAGAGACCAACAAAACTCGTTGTAACAACAAAGATGAACTGAAGGCAAGGATTATGGCAGCATTTACCAACTTAAACAAAGAGACCGCCCAGAAGAATTACAGGAGGCTGGAGGCTGTGGTTGAAACCAATGGCGATTTTATTGAATAAATTTAATTTTTAGTATTTCGAGATATTTTTTAAGTAATTTTGGTAAATATGTCTGTTAAAATGTGATGTTTAATTTTTGCGCAATTTAGACGACAATTTATCCATCGCATCTTATAATATATATATATATATATATATATATATATATATATATATATATATACATATATATATATATATATATTTTTAAACATTTTCCCCCCAAACAAGGTAGGAAGCCACTAGGACGCAAGGGGTTACAGAAAATTTAGAGCAAGATCAGATAGGAGTGATAGAAGAAAGGATGAGGGTAGTGGATAGATCAAGGCAACTGGAGATGTCGATTGACATTACACTTGAATAGTTGGAGATTATAGCTCACAGGGAAACAGGAAAAGGGAAGGGAGTTCCACAGGCGAGAGGTGCGAGACATGAAGCTATTAGAGTAGAAGAGACGGCCACATTTAGGAGTTTCGACAGTGAAGGGGTGAGAGCGGGATGCCAGCCTCGTAAGGCGCTGGAACTCATGACGTCTGGGAACCAGCGAATGCAGCTCCTCAGAGCAATTTCCACGAAAGTATTTATAGAACAGACAGAGGGAGGCGACGGCGCGTCTGTGAGAAAGTGACTGTAGACGAGACGCCAGGGCAGGGCCAACTACATTGCATATCCGCCTCTGGAGCCTATCAAGAACCCCGAGGCAAACAGAAGGGGCACCAGACCATATATGCCAGCAATACTCCATGCAAGGGCGAATTGTTGATTTGTAGATCTGGAGGATCGACTCCGGGGAGAAAAACTTCCTGGCGCGGCTCAGGGAGCCAACTTTCCTTGCAGTGGACGAGGCAATTGATTCAATGTATTTATTCCATCTCAGGTCAGCAGTCAACGTGAGACCGAGAAGCCGCAGAGAGTTGCTCTCGAGAAGTTGAGCGTCAGACATTCTAATGGAGGGAAGGAAAGGATCGCTGTGGTGATTAATAAAGAGCAGTTTTGTCTTGGAAGCGTTGAAGTTGACCAGCCAGTTCATGCCCCAGTTCACAATCGATTGGAGGTCCTTTTCGAGACGCAGGGTCAGGCGAGTTTTGTCAGCGAGACTAGATTTGTTTTTGAGGCAGGAATAAATTGTGGTGTCATATCCGCGTAGATACCAACTTGGGAAGATATATATATATATATATATATATATATATATATATATATATATATATATATCCCACTACGGAGAAAATGATAATACACCTTCCATACTTGAGACATTAAAAGAGAAGGACACTACCTACACCCCACAAAACACAGACATTACTATACAGACATTTGAACTAGCCGTAGCAAATGACATAAAGAAAACAATAGCACGTAAGCTGCCAAGTGCCAATATTACTGAAGGGGAACGTATAGCCCTCGATACGCTGACACATAGAGATGACCTAATCATAACACAGGCTGACAAAGGGGGTGCGACAGTGATCTGAGAAGAATACATCAAAGAGGCCAACAAACAGCTAGCCGACAAAGAAACCTATAAAAGCATACCTACAGATCCCCTTCCAGAATACCAAAAAGAATTAACTAGCTCACTAAACATAATGCTTCGCAACAATCTAATCGACAAGGAAACATACACAGCACTTACACCCACAAACATTACACCTGCTCGTTTCTACTTCCTTCCTAAAATACACAAAAGCAACAACCCAGGAAGGCCGGTTATTTCATCGTACAACTGCCACACGACAAAAATTTCCAAATGCATAGACCATTACATACAACCGCTAGCTAAGGAAGTAAAATCCTACATCAGAGACACAACAGATCTACTCAACAAAATTAATCACATACAAACAGTACTAGAGAATGCTACTCTAGTGACTATGGACGTTAGGTCGCTCTATTCAAACATTAAAAACATCGACGGGCTAACCGCCCTTCAGGAAGCACTTACTAAAAGAAGAAAACAAGAGCCCCCCCCCCCCCAGAAGTCATCATAAAACTCATGGAGCATGTCCTTACATTGAATACTTTCAACTTCAATGGAGCACACTACCTTCAAATAAGCGGTTGTGCCATGGGCACCATTGCAGCTCCATCATATGCTACAATATTCATGGGAAAATTTGAGGAGACCTATATCTATCCAATCATTGGTAGCGACTGCGTATTCTATGCAAGATATATCGATGATATATTCTTTGTATACACGGGTAGTGATGACAAACTTACCCAATTCCTTATGACCCTAAACACAGTGCACGACTCAATTAAGTTTGACTATGAAAAATCCACAACATCAGTAACATTTTTAGACACCCGCATTTACATAGATGAAAACAGGAAACTACAAACGACACTACACACTAAAATCACCGACACCCACAACTATCTACACTTTAAGTCTTCCCACCCTAAACACCTCAAAGAGAACCTTCCCTATTCACAAGCACTTAGACTCAGAAGGATATGTTCCAACAATGAAGAATTAAATAAACACATTGAAAATCTGGAGCATCAATTCACAACACGTGGCTATAAACAACACCTAATCAGGGAACAAATAAATAAAGCAATTTCCACACCTAGAGACGACACCCTAATGTACAAGATTATATATATATATATATATATATATATATATATATATATATTAGCACATATGGGTGTACATTCATGCGTAGGTATACAGATCTGTACACGTGTGTGAATATGTGTAGGTGCGTACGTAGGTTGGCACTGAATGTCTTCCGACCCTGTTGCTTTTTGCGGGTTTCCCCACCCATAGTTAAACCTATGAGTGTCTTGCTGATGTATACCATGCCCATGTTTCTCTAAACTAACACATCTTTTATCATTATCCATATTCCATTACTTTTACTCTGATTTCTTTAATTTCGCCCTTCTAATTTGAATTTTTATTCGAACTCTTAATTCTCTAAATTTATTTGTTTTATTCATCTATTTAAAATTCCTGCAATTGTATCTGACAATATTATTGTGATTTCTAATTATTATTTGTACTAGGGACTATTTCACGAAACCAACCAAAAGTCAACCCACTGCATAAACCAGTTACTTCCAAATATTAAGAAATATCTAGGACGGTCAATCTGCTGAGGCTACTGCTACCCAGCTCTTTCCTTGTCAACTTCTTCCCACAAACCCCACTTCACAGAGCCTTCCACTCTTTCTATATCATCCTCTTGCCGTCCCTTCAACTTAATCTCTCCACTGACTATTAGACTTCGGCCTAAAAAAAAACAAAAAACAAATGCTTAAGTATTGCTATATTAATATCGACATTTACTTGAATTAAGATCCCTTTCATTAATTTAATAAAGTATCGACATGAAATCGCTGGAAAATGAGCATAGCAGGATATTAACGGCCTTAAACTTGACGAAAACTATTTTATCGTCTAAATTTTTACACGTATACAGTTTTTTTAAACAAGAAGCTTTTTTCACGCACTTAATGTTACCCTACTTCAGCTAACTGAAATTTCTCTCATAAGGTTATTTTTCAAGCAAGAAATAAGGCTCAGACGTAGGAATTTGTAAAGAATGATTATACTCAACTAAAATTACATGATGAAATGCTAATAAAAAATATATTACACAACACTTTAGATGAGAAAATAGCAACGAGGCGTTGAGATAAAAAAAAAAAAAAAAAAAAAAATGAGAAGTCCGGGGCCATAATTTCAAAGGTCATGAATAAGTCTCGCAATTCCAAAGTCAAAAATACTGGGGGAGTGTAAAACAAAAAGCATTAAAAAAAAAAATCCGTAGCCATACGGAACATACAAATTCACCCACGAAGAACAGCTGTGATTGTTCAATACTGATGGGCAAGCGCAAAAGTTACCATATTTGGAAGACTTACGAAAATAGAATAAGTAGTGAGTGTATAACTCCTTAAACTCAGAAAAATGACACAGTGAGAGTTTGTGTGGAATAGAAGAGCTCATAAGTTGAGGCAACCAGATTGAGATGGTGATTTTCTAAGCGTAGCTTAGATGTGGCGCAAGGCCGAAAGTGTGGAGTACTCAGTGAGTAACGAATTCACTACCCAATCGTAATTGATCTAGTCAGACATGCTTGCTAACCATTACACCACATCTAACTAAACGAGAGATGTTTGCTTTCTATTTACTGTTTTCCGTACCTGTAGGGCGCGTGGAAATTGGATAGCTGTCCTGATTTTGTTATGGCGTCCTCTATCACGTCCAGAGGAAGTGATAGAGGAGAAATCAATCACTTTTCTGGATTTTGTGGTATTAAATGTCAGCCGACTCGAAATATTTCCGGTTTTATTTATTTTTCATGACAGGAGTTATTAAATGTGTTTGTATGACTAATGTTAATCAACATAATGTACAAGAAAATCAAATATAAGAATGAATTACAGAACGTAATGAATACCACAGATTATTTCAACCGTGTTGTCTTTATTACTTAACTTCTCTAAAAGTATTAGAAATTTATCTAGTTTTTACTGCCCCTCCTTCTACTCACCACCTTGTTTTTGAATCACGCATAACAGAAATGTTAAACTCCATCTGCACTTCAATCCACCAGATATTTAAATAAGTAAATAATTTAGAAACAGTTTCATTAATATCAAAAATTAAATTAAAATTGAATACAACAGAGTAGATTTATTTACATTATTTACTTTGTTCGGACTGTTGTCCTCATCTTTATTGTAATATTCACGACGTTTCAAATAACTGAAATATCCAGAAAAGGCATGGCATGTGGAACTGGAACAATCTACTTTAGTGGACGAAATAAAGGGTTCTGTTTGAAATTCCAACGTATATCTCCTGAAAAAGGCTGGGACGTAAAACGGCGGAAACGACGTGAATATGATAATAAAGATGAGGACAACAGATAGAACAATGTAAATAATGTAAATAGTAACAATACCTAATCTCACAAATGTAGACAGATAGAATAGATTTGTTTATTACATTGCCTTTTGAAGGGAGTGTTTTACAAAAACATTTATTAAAAGAAGAAAGTTACTGACACGTCTTCTTTAAATAAAAATACTAAAATGAATCCAGACGGATCGTAAAAAATAGCTTGAATAGAATTTGATATGTAAAACTTTGTATACGAGGCTTAAATTGGTGTATTTAAAAAGGTACATGTATAACATTTAGTTTTAGGAAAAAAAAAAAAAAATCTCAAGTGTAATCATCTCAAAACGCGCCTAAATAAAGTTTGCAAAAGAGACACATTTTGTGATTTTTTTTTAATTAATGGGAAAAGTAAGTTACGAACCCAAAGTATTAAATTTCTGATTAAATCCATAGCCGATCTGAGCTAAAAAGAAGACAGAAAGGTTTTGGCATTCACAAGGAAAACGTTGGTTGGTTCTAGGATCAGAACTTAGATGAACAGGAGAAAGAAAAAGAAAACAAAAAGTGATTCGGCTTTTCTGTTCGTCTAGGATCTGGAGAAGAAAAAAAAAGGGGGGCGAAGCCAACAGAATTATAATTTGAACTTTTTATCTTGCCGAAGTATTTGGTGTACAAAGGAAATTTTTGTGCAATTTTGTTTTTTAAATTTTGTATTCTGTCCTATTATTATTGTTTATGGCATTTAATAAATGTAAAGTCCTTTCAAATTTTGTACCGGAGTAAGTCTTGTGTTTTTTCGTTTACGCCATTCATAATACAGGATAAGAGATTTGACGTTCTTTCTTCTCATCATCTTCCAAAATATCCCTTTAATTAAAAGAAACAGGTGCACGATTACTGGTATCTTCATTTACCGCAAGGAATGCTTTTATCAATTGCTCATTTTTGTTTGTCAAAGTTCTAACGCTATACGGTTTAACACAACCAAAACTTTTGCTGATGAGTAAATTTTTACAGAAATACAATTTTTTGATGTCACAAAAGTTGAGACAAATGGATGTCATTTCTTTTTTGTGATGGTCACGTAAGTAACATTCTGAGATTTCTACTAAATCCTAACTTCAAAAACCAAGAATTCTTTATACCACTACTTCTCAGTTTTTTTCGTTCGTTACCCACAAAGATTCATAAGAAATTTAATTTTACCCAATATAAGAAAGTTTATTTACACTCATTCTGGGAATGAAAAAAGAATTTAATTCTAATTCTAAACTCTAGTAAATCACTATTCTTCAGCTCAGTTCTGGGTGGAATGTTGAACATCTTTTACGGAAAATCACAAATCTGCACTTTACTGATTGACTGATTTTTACGGATTATCAACATTTTGCAGGTTATTTAAAGCCAGAAAATATTTTAGATTGCATGAATTATTTTAGGGATAATAATGATTTACTAATAAGATTATTAATTTAATTAATGATTTACTAATAAGATCAAGTAGAGATAATAATGATTTACTAATTAATCCATAGCTGGAGGAGAAGAGGTGACTTTATACTTTTTCTAAGTGTATTTGCGCGGAAATGAATATAAAGAACTCGACTGGAATTGGAACTTGGCTCTCCGATTTCCAATTCCGAGCCGTCATGCATTACACCACCCGCACATCCAAGCTTACAGAACCTAGTAACCCAAAGCTATCACCCATCAAGGTAGTGACCAGGCTCGACGCTGCTTAACTTCGGTGGTCGTACAAGAACTGGTGTTTCAACGTAATATGGCCGTAATCCTACACTTTATTGGAACCGCCAGGTAATAGCAAATGTCTATTCCATCGAGCGCTGTTACAAAACAAAACACACTTTTATTCAATTTGGGGTAATTGACCTAGTTTTGAGCAAAATTTCTTTTATAGCAAATATAATCATTTGATCACTTCCGTATATCAGATTGAGAGATAGAGGCGAAGTTCTAATTGCAACAAAAACGCTTCAAAAATGGAGAGAAAAGAACAGTGACGATTATTATAAAATGAAAATCGAGCATAGATTGGGAAATTCTCTTGCCACTTCACCTCAACTCATTTAACTTCCAAACTTGACTCCAGCTATCCTACAGACCTGTAGAGGACCGGTGTGTGTTTGTGTGTTGTTGTATTAGAAACACGTGCGTAACTCCTGGTAGAATATTAAAAGGTCCAACTACAAGAAAATTGCCGGACTCAAGTTAAGTCCAACAGAAGATGTAAAGAAAACGAACAAGACCGATATATATATATATATATATATATATATATATATATATATCCAAGTATATAATTGGTGTATAGGGAATGAATTCCAATAACCAACAATTACTATTCTTAAAAGAGTGCTCAATACAGAGTAGAGCAGATATAATTATTTATTTTAAAAATTATGTTATAATTTTTTAAAACAAATAAATACATGCATATATATATATATATATATATATATATATATATATATATATATATATTGTATGTATGTATTAAACAACACAATTTTACAATGGACAGAGACAATAATATTTTGTATGCGTAAACATTTGTGTCAGTTCTTTGGGGAATTTCGTATTTTGGTGAATGTTCGTACGTACGTGTATGTATGGTTCAATGTTCACGGCGTCTCCGACAAATGGGAAGACGCGGATCTTCTAAGAGAGCTTACATTGTAGTCGCTGAAATGAAGAAATGAAAAAGAGAACGAGGCGAAAAGTCGCCCAGTATTTATAGTATATATAGAGAGAGTGACCCCTAGTGACAATTTGGGAATTAAGGAGGAGCTAACTCCGACACACCCATGGAATTTTGACTCTTTATTCTCTCTTCTATTTTCTGTTTGTAACTGGGAAATCCAATTGTCTTAGATACATTACAGGCGTCCCCACGTACTAAGCACCCTAAGCTACTTACAGCCTGCGTTTCTACTATTACAGGATATTTTGTGCCCCTTCACACCAGTGTCTAGTGGCAACTGTTGTTTCATTCTTACTTATGTTACTGAGAAAAGATGATAATGAATGAAGATAATAACCGTGTTAGGGGTGGGGGATAGAAAAATGCAAACTATAAATAAGAGAATTTATGAGATTTGGTGATGCCAATTTCTTGTCAATACATTCAGACGACAAGAAACTCATTCCTCAGCACAAACTAAATACTGTAGTTTAAAAAGAAAAGGAATGAAAAAAAGAAAAAAAGAAAAGAAATAAAAAAATAAGGAAAGAAAAGAGAAAAAAAGAAACTAAAACCAATAATATTTTTGTTGTTCAGAGTCAAGAAAATGTTGAAAATCAACTCTCAGGTTTATTTCAGACCAGAACGATATTAATTATGACGGTGATATAATAATAATAATAATAATAATAATAATAATAATAATAATAAACTTTTGCTATTGTGGGTAATGTTAGATAGTCATTTTAATCGTTAATTGTTTAACTTCATTCAGCTGTTCCCTAAGACACTCATTGATTTAAGCATACTTTCATCAAATATGAGCAAGAAAAACTGACATAAAGCCTACTTGACCTTTGAAGCGAAATAACAAGGTCATAGATACCTGAAGTATATTTTCTGTATTATAAAGCAACAGATACTGGTTGATATTTATAGATATTTACATAAAACCCAAACAACCTGATCTACAGAAAGACGTGTGAAATGTTTAAGATTTACTAAACATTTCATTGACGTATAAAAAAAAAGCTAACCTTCTGGAAAGATGAACACCTGCCGTAATTGTTAGTAAAGTAAAAGGCTGAAAAGGCTATTATCTGAATAATCTGAAGGGGATTTCTAAAGATTATCCGAGAAAAAGTTCCAAAATTACAAGATTTATTATTGACCCACAAGTTGACTAAAACTGCACATGACAATATTCAACGATTTCGTTTTATTTTGTAGTTATTGTGGTTTGGTGATCTTGTTTGTAAGTCTCTTCAGTTGAAGTTGTATTTTGAGTTCAACTGAATGGACTTTCAAAAAAAAAAAATCACAAAACCACACCCATTAGTTTTAAGGAAAATAAGTCAGCGATTAATTTTACAAACAACTGCAGTCCATACACAGCGGATAGATATATTTTGTTCTCTAGAGGACAGTGTATTAAAGATTTGTTTGTTTTGTTTTACGGCATATCAACCTCAATGGGTTATTTAATGCCGACAAAATTTTTATTGCTGGTAATATTTGTCTATATTTCTGAAATGAGGTATTATGAACACTTATTTACAT
Source organism: Acanthosepion lycidas (assembly GCA_963932145.1). NCBI lineage: Eukaryota > Metazoa > Mollusca > Cephalopoda > Sepiida > Sepiidae > Acanthosepion > Acanthosepion lycidas. The sequence goes on from OZ010572.1 coordinate 133,808,493, forward strand.
TATTCGGACTATTGTCCTCATCTTTGTTGCCATATTTATCACAACGTTTCGGCCGTTGTACGCTCCGGCCACTTCAGGTGCTTGGGATGTGGAACTGAACCCTTTATTTCGCTCGCTGGGGTAGACTGTTCTAGTTCCACGTGCCATGTCTAATAGTTATCAGTTATCTCCTGTTAATTCCTCTCTCCAAGGACACATGCCACAGGGGATAAAGGCGTTAGTTAGATCCAGTGACAGGGTCCAAAGAGTGCCAATTCAATACCTGGTTAAGGCGGTGGAAAACTTGAGTAAAACACTGATTTGAAAATTCTTGCAAAAATCAGATATTGTCAAATTTTTAAAATAACTTTTAGGACTTATCCACAAATGAATTACCTTATTTTTTTAAAACGTTTCTTTTTTTTAGAAAATCTTTGTAAAAATACGTTTTTTTTTTTTTTCTTTTTACATTTGTTGCCTGATACTCATTTAATTTTATGACATTTCAAGAAATTCTTTTTGTAACGGTTAATGTTTATATCAATTATAAGGATATGTCCTTGGAGAATTAAAATCATGAAATTCATTTCAAACATGGCTCTCAGTTACAGAAAATATGCTCTGATTCGTAAAATAAAATAAAAAATGCAATAAAACAGACGTTATTTAATTAGAAATGCTTTTAACTGCGTTTATGAATAAAATACTTTATGGACACTACTGTCTTAAGAAAACAAATTCGATGGGTAATGATTTTTTCAGTAACTGTTTAAATTTTATTTTTAAATTTTAAGTATAATAATTTATAAAGTTTAAATCTTTTAAAATTCTATATTAATTTGCATCGGACAAGTGATATTATTAAATAAAAAATATATTTAATTATAATTGGAACAGATAACAACTACAACACACAGTATTTTTAAGAATTTTGAATCTTTCTTGTGTGCGTATAAACGTGTTGATTTTTTTGTAATTTTCTAATATTTCCTCAGCAAGAAACTTCCTAAGTAAGACTATCACTTCCACTATCCATCCGAAACGTAAGTCTTTGGCCTGGACACTTCCCTACTTTTCCTCCACTCATCTCAAGTCAAATTGTTTGGTCATGGGAAGCTGAGATCCATTTCAGAGTCGCTTTAATTTTCACCAAACTACCATTGAAAAATAAGTCTGCCTGTTGCCCTGTTTGTTAAAAAGAAAAGTCAAACTTGATGATTGGAATGAAGTAGTTGTGGAATTCCTCTTCATTAAGTTACATTGCCTTGCGCCATCTTGCTGTAGATTTTTAAATGTCTGTGTCATTCTTTGAATGTTAACTTTTTTCTTTTTTTGTTCGTTGCTTATGTCTTCACCTATCCTTCCTTGTGTCGTATGTTCCTATGTCTTCACCTATCCTTCCTTGTGTCGTATGTTCCTATGTCTTCACCTGTCATTCCTTGTGTCGTATGTTCCTATGTTTTCACCTATCCTTCCTTGTGTCGTAGGTTCCTATATTTTCACCTATCCTTCCTTGTGTCGTAGGTTCCTATGTTTTCACCTCTCCTTCCTTGTGTCGTAGGTTCCTATGTCTTCACCCATCCTTCCTTGTGTCGTATGTTTCTATGTCTTAACCTATCCTTCCTCGTGTCGTAGGTTCCTATGCCTTCACCTATCCTTCCTTGTGTCGTAGGTTCCTATGTTTTCACCTATCCTTCCATGTGTCGTAGGTTCCTATGTTTTCACCTATCCTTCCTTGTGTCGTATGTTCCTATGTTTTCACCTCTCCTTCCTTGTGCCGTATGTTCCTATGTTTTCACCTATCCTTCCTTGTGTCGTAGGTTCCTATGTTTTCACCTCTCCTTCCTTGTGTCGTGTGTATGTTGTTCTCCACATTGCTATAGTCAAAATTCTTACGTCACACCCTCCTCCCAACTGGGTTAATTAAGAATGTGCTTACCTACTTACCAATTCTAAGAAATTGATGCGACAAGAGTGAATTTTCATATGCTTCCGTCTTTCGCTACTAAAATGTCTGCTATCTCTTTTTCCTTTATCGCTCCCTCTTCCCATGACTGCAGTATATTAGACGCAATAACTGACAGTATAGAAAAGGTATTTTCTATCTATCCATCTGCAAACATCCTTGCCTTCGGTGTCTTTAATGTTTACCACGACACGTGGCTGAAACATTCTAAAGCTACTGATGTTGCTGCTATTCAGACATTAAACTTTTCCATTTCCCAATCCTTTACTCAAATCGTGAACTTCCCTAGACGTTTCCCTAGCCAAACAGGTTTCTCTATTTGATTTCTTTCTTACCTCCTCTCCTCGCTCGTTCCCGCGCTTCGCAATACTCCTCTCTTGGTAACTCGAACCACTCTGTGGTAGCTACTGATATCTCCTTCCAATCAGGCATTAAACAGGAACCCCCTATCCATAAGACTTCTTTCCCATTATCAGTATGCTGATGCGACTCATTCCAAGATTTTCTTCGTGATGCCTCCTGGCCTGACATCTTCAACCTCGCAATTGAAAGTTGCGCCAATGAAATTTCTTCTTGGGTTATGAGCGCTTTCATCTATTCTTGGAAATACCAAGTGAAACCTCAATCCTTTCCATGGTTCACACTAGCATGCTCGACCGCTATAGTCCAAAGGAACCATTGTTTTCGACCATACCAGCGCGACAGCTCTCGTCATAACAGGCGCCTATTGTTTTCTGCTAGTAATAAATGTAAGCGAGTACTCGAAAAAGCTAAGTTTAAGAATAGGCACTCCATAGCCTCTAACAATTCTGGCTTTGGCGACTACTGGCGGATCTGTAATAGGTTATCAAATAATGTAAGGTCTCTATTCCTCCCTTCTTCAATCAATTTGTGTTAACATTCCCTACTGATAAAGTTGGATGCTTTGTCTGTAAATTCTCCTCAAACTCTATTCGTAACTGATCTGGAGTATCCCTGCCTAACTTCCCACTTACAACTGAATTTCCGTTGAGTCATATACATATAACCCCTCCCTTGTTTTCTGCTATTATCTCTAACTTTGATCCCACAAAGCGTATGGATTTGATGGTATCCATGTAATACTTATTAAGCGTGCTACCAAACTGGCTCCTAATATTTTTAAACTGTATAATAAATGTCTCGCTACCTGCTGGAATTCATCTTCTTTTGTTCCAGTTTTTAAGAATGGTGAACTGTCCGACCCATCCAACTATTGGCTTATTGCCTTCTACATCTTTTTGGGAAATTCCTAGAGGCCCTAATCAATGCTGAATTGGTTTATCATCTCTAGACACAAGGCTTTTTTCTTATACAAGCAATACAGCTTTCGTTTCTTCGGGTGATGTACTGACGATAATTGCGGAAATAGTCTATCATACTCTTGATAAAAGCGGTGAAGCAGTGAATATTTCGAAATCCTTTAACAGGGTCTAGGATACAGGTCTTCTCCAAAAGCTGAAAAGTTACGGTATCTCGGGACACATTTTTGAGCTGATTCAGTCTTTCCTATCAAATCGTGAAATGAACGTTATCCTGAATGGCCACTCGTCTGGATCCTTTCGTGCTAACGGGGGTATCCCCCAGTGCTCCATCTTTGGTCCTATGCTGTTTTTAATTTTCATTAACAACCTTCACGATGACATAAGCTCTCAACTTGGCATCTACGCTGAAGACACTACCATCGATAGTAAGGCTGATCAATTCGACAAGGTCAAAATGGCAGCTGATGTACAAAACGACCTCAAGACCGTCATTAGCTGGGGCAGAAGATGGCTTGTCAACTTTAATAAAATTAAACTTCTCTCCATTAATCATCTGAGACCCCTCTCTGTCTTCCACCAGCACGGCTGATGCTAACCTCCAGGAAAATGACTCGTTGCGCCTTCTCGGGGTAACGTTTTCAGCATGAAGTGGAAAGATTATATTGAATCCATTGCTAGATTTAGCTGCTAAAAAATTCGTTTTACTGTGTGTTTACTTTGTCTCCGGAATCTATCTTATACATCTATAAGTCTACCATTCGTCCACGCTAAGAATATTGCTGTCATATATGGTTCGGTGCCCCTACTATTTACCTTGATAAGATCCAAAGAAGAATCTGCAATATTATTGGTCCTGGAATGGCAATTTGGATTCAGTCACTTGCCTACCGTTGTAAGGTTGCCTCTCTGTGCCTTTTTTTTTTTATTAAATACATTCATGGTAATTGTTCGGATAAGTTCTTCGCTATGGCACTTAGACTTTATGAATTTAAGCGCAATACTAGACTCTCGTCGAGATTTCATTATTTTACAGTTGAGCTGGCTAGATGTAGCCATAAGTCCTATGCTAACAATTTATTTTCTCGCACTTCTTGCTTGTGGAACTCGCTTCCAGCTCCATGCTTTCCAGCCAATTTTAATCTGCAAAAATTTAAATGCAATATCACTTGCTATCTATTGTTCTCCTGATTACTCTTTTTTCTTTCAGTTCATTACTAATGTTTCTGTTCCTAATTCTTCCACACCCAGTAACCCCTTGGATTTTAGGGACTGTACTTACTTGCTTGGGGGTGATATTGATGTAAAAAAAAAAATTACCTAAAATTCAGCAAAATATTAGAATGTTTAAATTTTTTTTAAATTTTAAAGTTTACTGGGTAGTTAAAAAGAATTATCTAAAAAGTCGTTTACGTTGTATTTGTCATGTAATTTTATACAAGTATTGTCCCCTTACATGGATCTCGCAACCCTCAGGTTATCGTTAAATGTGTCGTTATTTCTTACTGAGTGGATACAGTAACTGTGGCACAAGGCCGAAAAAAAAAAAAAAAAAAAAAAGAAAGAAAAAGGGAAATGGGTTATGCTGGTCAACACTAACAAGCTAATCAGATTCACGATCCATCCATACATTACAGTTTACTTACTCACCATAAGAATCTATCAGTCACCATTCACTCCTACATACACCAAAATACCCCCAACAAACAAGGAATCCACAATACATCCCGTTACATAAAAACTTATGTACAATTGTATACAAAACATTTATAAAATCTTTATAAATGTGTCAACTACCTCCGTGTTAAAAATGCTTTTCTACGACATTTTAAAATAAAAGTAATATTTGTTTTAATTCTGATGAATCAAACATTAAATCAGTTATCATTCACAATGTTGAATTGTTCCTATTTATGTGTGACTATCAGCAGTTATGACGACAGGGAAGAGCAGGACAGAGTAAAATTTGTTTTGAAACAGATACAACTGCTACCCTATTTTTATCAGCTATCATCTTCCTTATTTCTGGATGGCTTTATTCAACCATTTGTAATTTTTCACTTGCCTAAAGTTTAATGATAATGTTAATGTTATTTTAAATGAATTGGGTTTCAGTAATACGCACGAAAAAACTCAGACCCAACTACAATTAATTTTTCGTGACACGAGAAAAAGTCAGTACTTGCGTAAATGATTTTATCCAGGATAGAATGTAATGACTCATGCTCTGACGTCACAAATAAAGATGCTTTCGTCACAGATGAAATCATCTTGTTTACTCTCTTTATTTTTAGTCCAAAATGCTGTTTTCTTTTTCTACATACAACGTGTGAAAATACGGGTGATACCCTGCCCTCGTCAGCCACGAACCAGGGGAGGTAACACAGTTTCGGTGGCTAAGGCGACCATCCTTACGTCACCAGCAAATTTTACCACCGAATAGGGTATTATTTTTGCAGATGTGTCCGTCTCTTGCGAAACATTTCTACAACTGCAATTGATAGGTTCAATGTTGTGTTAAAACAGTGTTTGCTTTTGATCATTAACCAATACACAACGTGCTCGTTTCACATTGAAAGCAGTATTGTATTATTGTGAGTATAGTCCTAAGTGTTTTAGTTTTCCTCACAATAGTCAGAGATAAATAAAAATTTCAGTGTAAAATTAACAATTCCCTTCTTCCAGAATCACGGTCGATTGGCAAAAAAATCAAATAGATTTTAGTTTAAAAAAAATGTTTATCATGTTATTTTTGTCCATATAATTCATTTATTTCTGTTAATCTAACAAGAAAACATTTGGACTGTGTTTGCCGTTTTGACAAAAATATAATTTTATTTATTTCTGTCCTTTCTATTAGATTGTGAAAAAATCATTAAGGAAAAAATCGTAATGTTTAGTTTAATTAAATAAGATTAGGAGAAAATGTTATAATTGTAGTTTATGTCTAGGAAAAAAAATAATAGAAAATAAGTAATATTTCCATTTATTTAATTTGTAGTAATAAAATAACTTTTTCATAGACTTTTACCGATATTTTGTGTAATGACATGTTTGGTGTCATTCCGACTTTAAATTTGATCAATTATTTAACTTTCGTAAGAAAATGAAATGTTATTAAATATCCATTTTATTCCAGTAAATTAAATTAATTGAAAATATTACTTATGTAGTGCATACAGCCAGTGTATACTCAGGTTAAAGCCAGAATGACCAAAAACAGGTCATTGTGTAATTTGAGAAGAAAGGGGGCAATTTTTATTGTTTTCGCTTTAAAAACTAAAGAAAAATAATAAAAGTAAAAATCAGACGAATACGAGTAAAAAAAAACAAAAAAACAAAAAAAAAAAAAAACACGACAAATGTGAGAAAAAGAAGTGATAAGAACTTATTAAGTCAATTTGATACACAATGGTCCCAAAAATTATGAGCCAGATATTTTCCACTACGCAATTTATTTTTCTTTTCTTTTTTACAGTGAGGTTTACCCTGTACAAGGCCCGGGGGCAACTTGAGATAGAGGGTTACAGATTAAGAGGTACTGTTTATGCGGATAGGTGGGGAAGATAACGGTTAACCCTAGTAGCGTGCATAAGGTGGGACAGAGGGTGCCATGGCCCCGGGCATCCATATCAGTCAAAGAGTGAAATAAAAATTTAGTTTCTACTTAATTTGAATAAAGTGTTCATTTAATGTTTCATCTATTTTTACATATTTAAAATGTTTTCCTTTCTCATATTTCTCAGTAGAAAGGCCTTATAGCCCCCCTTCCCCCTACTTGAATCTTAAAGAGGACTCAATACCGATAGCAAAGCCATAATTAATTCTTGTAATTTCTTCATATAGACAAAAACATATATATATATATATAGTATTTTTTTTCATATAGACAAAAACAATTTACTCGCGAAAAACATGCAACTTCGTTTCGGTAATTGTTCATAACCATTTTGGTTCTCATCAGTCGAGATGCAACTAAACGAAGTTGCATCTTTGTCGTGAGTAAATTGTTTTTGTCTATATGAAAAAAAAATACAATATATTATATATATATATATATATATATATATATATATATATATATATATATTAGATTGATAGATAGATAGATATGGATACTTTGAAGTTCATCGTAGCTAACAAAAACGATCAAATTTATTTCTGTACCTACCACAATCAAAGAATAAAATCAGGATGAGACATTGGATTGTCCTTCATAACCCTTAGGATATGTAGCCCAGAATAATTAAGTAAAAAAAAAGAAATATTTTGAGAAAATATTTAGACTTCTTTACTACCCACATCATTTCATCCACAACGCTAGAAAAGGAACTTACAAAATCCACAAATCCAGAAAAACTAGACACCACCAATAGTACTTACAACAAAAATATCGCAAAATTCATAATCGGACCTTCTAATATTCTTTTTTTACTAAACTTAAAAACAATCAGAGATATAATTAAAAAGAGAAATAAATTCAACACTAATTCAAGTGCCGGAATTAATCAAATAAATTGTTTACAATGCGATATTGTTTATGTAGGGGAGACATCACGTAATCTAAAAGCCCGTATTTACTTAGCACAAGAGATTTACATTTAGACAACCATTCGGACTCTTTCGTAATACACAGGAATAAAAACTGCCCATAACTTTTATTTTACTAAATACCACTCTGCTAAAAAAAAAAAAAATTCTTTAAGGAGAAAGTACTTTGAGAGCTTAATAATAACAGTATTACCAACTATAAACACTAGTCAAAAACATTATATGACATCGCTAACCTTTTTTTTAATCCATTCTTAAAGAATCTAACGTATGTTTAAAGAAACGGTATGTAAGTAAAAAAAAACGTTCCCAAATCAACGTGTGAAAAACCAACAAACAATGTCTACTAGACATACCTACACACGCACAACTTTTAATATACACTATCATCTGGCGCCCACGTAGAAAAATTAGATCTTATAAACTTATATACATATAGCAGTATTTACGGATTTTTTTAGGTAGGTTTGGAGTCGGTTAATTTCTTAAAAAAAAAAATTCAGATGGACGCGTCATCTCGCCTTGAATTCGGAATGCCGCAAATTATACTAAAGTTGATTTTAAGAGAAGAAGAGAGTCGAATGCACGTGATACATGATTGACGCATGAAAATCAAACAACACAAAAGTGAAAATACCAGAATTTCTTTCTTTTTCTCCATATCTCAGTCTCTGTCGAAGCTTTAATAAAAGTGAAACTATTTGTTCTCTCTTCTATATTTGATCCTAACCCGTGTGTGTGTGTGTGTGTGTGTGTGTGGATTGTACGGAACACGAAATTGGCGAGCTGAGATCAATTTCGTTATATTCACTTTCGCATAAATATCCTTGAAAAGGATAAGATATGCATTAAGTAGCAGGATAGAATGATCTCTTTAGCCTTGGTTGGCAACCAGTCTAGGAGAAGGACAAATCTGTAACCAAAACCTGATGAGGTCTGTTTGGAGTCTTCTTTGCACACTGCACCAGTATGAGATTCTCGTTTAACCATCGAAGTTAAGCAGTATCGAGCTCGGAATGTATTGAGATGGGTCACCACTTGGGAACACCGGGTACTGTAAGCGAAAACAGGGTACAAAGCCGATTGGGCCTGAGGTGAGCAACTTCAAAGCGGAAAATCTTAATTGTGATGGAAATCACAGCAGCAACGACATGGCTCCATACACCTAGGGGGAGTCGATCGGATTAGAGGAGGAAAAGGATATATATGTGTGTGTGTGTGTGTGTGTGTGTGCGTGCGTGTGTAACTTAAAGCTTATACAGTCAAACTGTTGTAAGCAACGATGTCTAGAAGAAGGCGCTAACACGTGTTATAAATAATCCTCCGGTGTGTAAACCAGAGTATGATAAAAACGATTTAATTACAATTGAAACAAAAATTCATTTATACAGACATTTTTTTTTATGCAATTCACCCCAAGCAAGTCGGGAGTGCCAGTAGCACTCAAGGGGTTACAGAGGATTGAGAACAAGAGTAAAGAGACGTGTATGAGGAAAGGACATAGAGAAGGACGGGGAACAAGCTCAGGGTATCAGATGTCGATTGACATAACACTTGAATATTTGAAGATTATAGTCATCGGGAAAGCAAGTAGGGGAAGGGAGAAGAAGCTGTTTGAATAGAAGAGACGGTTACATTTAACCGTTTTGACTGTGAACGGGGGGATCGAGATACCAGCCTGGTAGCTCGCTTAAATTCATATAGTCCGGGAACCAGCGAAAGTAGCTCGTCGGATCAGTTGCCGTGAAAATACTAGTAGAAGAGACAGAGAATGGCCACGGCACGTCTGTGGGATAGCGATTGTAGACTAGATACCAGATCAGGACCTATCATCTTACATATTCGTCTCTGGATTTTGTAGAGGACCTCGAGACGTACAGCGGGAGCATCAGACCAAATATGACAGAAATATTCCATCCAAGGACAGATGGTTGATTTATAGATTTGAAGGATGGACTCAGACGAGAAAAACTTTCTGGCACGACACAGAGAACCAACTTTCCTTGCAGTAGATGAAGCTATTGATTCGATGTATTTATTCCACCTAGAATAATTAACCTCAAATTATGATTAAAATAATTGTCCACGAGATGTAATTAGAACCAAATAAAGATATATTACTTAAAGAATGGGTAACAAAATCCGTACCTTTAGGATGAATATTGGGGCGACTGTTTCCTGAAATGTAAGCATGAAGAAAATGACAATTATGTATTCATGATATACAGTCAGTCCCGTACGAAGCGAAAGATGACAGCGGGGTGAAAAATGGTGGGGGGAAAGAGATCTTACACATCTGTATAACTTCGTGGCTAGTGAAGGAAGAGAAATATTTCTCTCCTACTCCTCCAAAGGCATTGATATTCACCCCTTTTTTAAGAGGATATAATTGATACCGGTATATATGTTCCTCATATCGATATATAGATAAAATGGCAGGGTAGAAGGATTCCTCTAGTTTTGGTAATGCTTATGCTGAGATGGTAAGAGAAATCTTTTTTTTACCCACCATTTCTATAGTGGAGTACAAACGCGTTTTTTCACATACACGTGGACACATAATTTAAATAAAAAGATTATATGAACACAAAAGGGATCTTTTACAAAATAACACATTTAATTCATTAGTTGCACATCGTAATGAGTGACTATAATTTCAATTTTAAAGAAATGCTACTTTAATTAATAGAGAAATCTATTAACTGAACCGAAAATGCTTTAATTTCTAGACCATTTACAGTAAATTTGTATCAGGGTTATTACAACATTTCCCCTTTCTTAGCTAATGTTCTTTTCTCCCAAAGTGGGATACTTGATAACAAAAGCAATAAAAAAAATAATTAAAAAAAAAACAAAAACGAAAAGGAAACTAAATGTAATTGGTTATACCATATTTGGACACGTGGTCTAACCAATTTAATTTAGGAAATTTAAATTTAAAAGTTTAAAATTTTCACTGTCCCGCTCAATATACTCAGATGTATTAGGAAGTCAGTCTTGATATGATCACAGTTATTGCAAGATTATTCCAATTTTAAATCTACAAATGAAAGTTAACATTGAGGAAACCTTTTCCATCTTATGCCTATAGTCATTATTTTAGCCATAATTATTAAGTTATAGAGAAATATACTTAAAACGTGATGGAAGTATATCATCAATATTTTCTATTCAATCCAAATACAGAAGACGACTCGAAAGTGTTTTCATTATAAACGAGAGGGCACTCCAGGGAGAGATAACTGTGACTCAACTGAGAAATGAGAATCGTTACAATTTAAGCACTCCCCTTCCTCTCACTACTCAAACTCCCCAACCCAGAAATGCTATAATTTCGCACTGTTGCTTTGCTGTCGGAATTTTATCAATTACTTAATCACTGCTCACAGGCACACAGACGACTTATAGGATTACCCGACTTGTTTGCCAAACAACCTCTGCTAGCAACCACTAGATGGTATTGTCAAACTAATATATAAGAAAAGGGCGTAAAGTCTTCATTCTCTTTCATCTCTTTTACCCACACCATTAGATATAAGGCGTGCCTCTTTCCCATCACCCAGAGGATTTCTTCAAACCCTGGCGAACCACATGTCGCATTGAATACAGCACAGATTATAAATTCCTGATTTTTACTTGAGTATATACAGGCACATCTGAATTGCAATTCAACAGATAAAAAAAAAAAACTCGTCTCAAATGTACGTTTCTCAATATCTTCAACAGAACTTTAAACGCACGCACATGTGAAAAAGAACATCTCTAAAGACACTATTAATTCCTTTTTTAATCTATTTAGTTTGCTCAGGCAATAAAATATGTTATTACATGTAAATACACATATTCGTTACCTAATTATCACCAACTAGTAAAAAAAAAAAAAAAAAAAAAAAAAAAAAAAAACGAAAAAAAAGTGAAACATTATTCATTTATTGGCCGCCACACACGCACACATACACGCACTTATACCTACATAAGAAATAACCTTCGTGCCCTAGTCTTTGTAAATTCCAAAATCAGTTTCACTAAACCCTTTGCTCGCGGAGATAAGGGAAAATTCTACCACATGACAAAAATGCAGACTAGTCGAATCATTCTAATTTTTCCAGTTTCCAAAACTCAAAACTTCCCGAAAGAAATATAAGCAAAATCGGCAACCCAAAAGTCAGTTAATGCACTCACTTCAGAACCATTTCATTTTGACTACCGGCGACTTCAAAGGAATTGTTGCCAATCATCTAGCCACTTCTACTGGCAAGCTTACGCTAAGGACACAGTTGATAGTTCAACGGACTAATCGTTCGCTAAGTAAACCGCTCTCTATTTAATACTTATAGATACAAAACTCAAAGATCTGAAAAGAACATCCATTTCACTTGAAATTGATTTACAATTTTTATTAACAAAACTTAAATTACACCAACTTCTTTGCTCATTTTGTATCCCATTTTTTATTTTGAGATTGTTAAAATTTTCTACTTAATTTTGTTAGGAGATTCACGGTTAATTTAAACAGGACTACGCATAAACATTAACTTTGGTTTCCATTCACACTCTCTGAACAAAACACAACACTGCTGACAGCAAAACAGCAGGGCGAAGTTATATTTTAAAACATACCAACAGAAACAGACATGATTACAAGGCAAATTTAATGAGAACTCGCCCATTCAATTATGAACTTTACAATTTTAAAATTATTATTATTACTCGAGTAGTTTAATAACAGTGACATTGCAACACACTTTCAAATGTGCAAATGTTATTTATAATCTTACTACTACGACGACGACGACAACAGCAGCAGGTCATCAATACAGTCCTTCTGGGTCAGTAAAATAGTAAATTGAATAACAACATGTATGCTTGTAATATGGGTCACAAAAAAATGAAATTTCGTACATGGAGTTATTTCCCTTGTTTCATATGTCAATCATCTTATTTCACGGGATGAACTACAAATTTGACGAAAGATCACTGGACAAACTAGTGAAAAAAAAATCAGTAAACCAAAATTCAAAATTTAATTGATTTGAAATAAATCACAAAAAAAATGAAGACTGTATTAACATGAACTTTTAGTAAAATACACAATCATTCAGATGAACGAAAAAAGAAATGTAAAAATAATTCTATTGATTGTAATGATCATTTTGATAGAGAAACATGTATAGAATCAAGATCCTATATCATTTGTAAAACCCCAAATCACAAGCTCCAAATTCGATAATACGACAACGCATTCTGATTGGCTGAAAAATATCAGTTATGTGTAGTCAAGAAGATACAGACGCTATTTTTAACTATAGCAAAAATACATTTGTGCCAAAAATTCTGGAGCCTACCACGTGATTGCATATTGTGTACATTAACGACACAAAATTCAGAAGCTAACTAAAAGTCAACAAATATCAAAGAAAGACAACGCAGTTAAAACGCGAAGTAAGCCCACTTCATTCACACACAATTTTCGTAAACCTCAAGCTATTTAATTTCAACATAGTATACAATATATTTTGGTCTATCTCATGTTCACACACGTTATTCCACAACTTAAGATCTATATAAGAAGAACATTACTAAAACTGAAATCCAAACAAAGACATTTGAATGTTTTAAACAACTTTTTCAACAAATGTTTGTACCTTTTGTTATATAAAAAATTCTCTTGTCTTTAATATCATTGTTCTCTTGTTGTTCATGATTTTGTTACATTTACGATAATATAAATGCGTAAGAGATTATTGACGTCTACAGATAAGCATGCAAGACCCCCACCCCCACCCTACACGTGTTGCGGGATGCCGGATGATACTTATTGATTTATGAGACGCAGAGGGTGATATGTTGTTGGTGCTAACTCATTTACGCTAGTAGCAGTGTTTACCAATTATTCTGGGCTCTGTCCTGAATAAAACAATCTTGACCAACGTACATAGAAAACAGACGTAACAATGCAATGCTAAAGCAATGCATTTAAACAAATGAATTTAAAATGAAACTGAAGATGAAGATTTATCAACAAATAACAATTTATTTGGATGTTTCATACATTGTGTGGTGAATATAATGAGACCCTTGAAAAGAAGGGTGAGTTTACATATACACATAACAAATGTTTTTAAATACACACTTCAAAGAGAAAAGTTAGCCTACATACATTTAAGTGTGTTTAATAGAAAAACCCTTTAAAAGTGGAAAGTTCACATACACACATTTAGGTGTATTTTAAAAAGTCCATCAGTCCGTTATGTGCCATGCGTGATACACGCTTAGGCGATCATGTATCTTTCGATACATGACTGACGAAGCAGATTTTTTCTTTCTGCGGTAGGCCAGTTGCCATCCAAGGCTATAGAAACCGATCTGTCCTGCTATTTACCTCTAGCTGGGGGAAGAAGAAGAGGATTCATACCTTTTAGAACGTAAGTGAATGTAATGGATTTGACTGGAATTCGAACTCGGCTCTCCGATTCCTCAATCCGAGTCGCTATCCATTACTCCAAATAATGGACACAAATCGAGGTGTGTTTATAATAAAATCCCATGAAAAGTTCGTACCTTATCTTTGTTGTAGAATTTACATCAGTTGATTAGTAAACCGTTTGAGTTGACAACACGGAATCCATACTCCATCTGACTTTGCTTGATAATCTGTACTTATAGATTCCCTTAAGCAAGTGTTGGCTTCATAATCTGTACTTATAGATTCCCTTAAGCAAGTGTTGGCTCACAAAAAAAGTCCCTCAAAAATGCGAGAGAAACGCTGTCAATGGTCGATTAATAATTTACATTACAGTGTAACCCGGATATAAGAGAGTTGTCGGGGCCGGAGAAGAAGTCTCTTATATCTGGGTTTCTCTTATATCCGAGTTTCGTCTATTTTGTTTAGGTAAGTATGGCTCTAATTTGGGACCAGATAAAATCTCTCTTATATCCGGGTTTCACTTATATCCAGGTCTCTTATATCCGGGTTACACTGTATATTTCGAATATTTTCGAAACGTTACCGGAAGTGCCATTTGGAGTCGATGCATAAATAACTGATTTTGGTCATTTGGCTCCTAACTCTTGAGACGGAAACTTCCGGTCGATCCGACAAAAGAAAACATTATATTTTATTTTGGACAGATTTGGTTTTTCTTTCAACGTATCTAAAATCCAGATATTTCTCAGTTTGTTTTACTTTTTCAGTTGGCAGATGAGTTCACTTAAGTCTCGTTTTTTTTTTTTTTTTTAACCCTAGAACACTAACCATCAATTAAAGTTACACAACTACTAACCATGGGTATATTATACCCGATTTTGTAAATATAAAAGAAAAAATGTTAATTTTTATCTGAAACATTTTACATGCAGGTACTTCAAACTTTGTACTTTGAGTTAACATTAATAGGAACTGAAAAACATTATTTAGGTAAGAAAATTTGATATTGAAAATTGTAATTAAAAATAGGAAAAAATGCGCTTGGTACTATTAGGTTGGTGCAAAAATAATTTTTAACGTCAAAAAACGACATTATTTTTGCACCAACCTAATATATACCCATGGTTACTGTTTTAGGATTAACCAAAGTGACTGTTTATGCATCACTTTCTTTTACTATTCTATCAGTTAATGAACGAAGAAGGTAACGTATGCTTGGATACATGGGAATTGCGATATCTTTCAAACGAGACACGCTTTTCAAACGTCGTTTAGAAAAGTTGTTGAGTTATGTTCCTTTGAATGTAAAAACTTTCTTTTTGAAGAAGAGTCATACTCGAAGGAAAAAAAAAACCCAGGTCTTGAGAGATGTTTTATCGGGATTCCCATGAAGCCAAATGTAGGCTCTCCGTTTCGTTCACTAATAAGTTAGTAAGTGACGGTGACGTAGAAACAGACATATTGGTTAAAATAAGTTGTAAATTAATCAATAAAAAATCGTCTAAATGAAAATTTAAAACGAGACCACAGCCATTTAAAACGAACATTACCGAATGTCCATTAAGTTTTGGTAAGAGTAAATAATCCTTATGCGTTTTCATTTCAATACGTTGTGGTAGTTGCCAGCAACCATAGTTAGTTAATAATGAACATGTTTTGAAATATTCATATATTTTTATTACTAGCATACATTACCCAACTATTCATTCTTTTATGACTTTTTCACGATAAGATGTAGTAGCGGCCCTAGGGTTGCTTGAACCCCGGGAAAACTGAACTTCGGCCACCTGACAAGTATAATTTTATTTTTAATTTTACAAGGAGAAAAGCTGAACATGTAGAATAACAAGTTTATTACAATATACAAACTATTAGATTGGTGCAAAAATAATGTCGTTTTATCACAGTAACATATGTGAGAAAACGACATTATTTTTGCACCAACCTAATAAAGAAAATACTCATTATCGTAGCTAAAACATTTTTCTAGCTTTTAGATCTTGCAAATCTTCTTTGCAAGATCATTTTCTATTGACAAAATAGCCAAAGAATTTAATCTGTCTTGAGTCATGGACGACCGCAAGTATGTTTTTTATGAGCTTTAGTTTGGAAAATCTCAAACAAATGACATGGCGGCATAAGTGCGCCCTAGGCCATAATGGTATCACGGACGGCTGCCCGAGTGACCAGTACTTGAGCCGGCCCTTCAGCCAGGCAAATTATTTTTAACCTAGCTTCCACCCATGCCCATTTTGCAATGCAGACACAAACTTGAATTCGATGTGTGGACGGCGATTCTTGAATTTTTCAATGAAGCTTTAAATAAAAACAACTGGGTTTGATATGCTCGCCTTCTCCACAAGTTCATAGGGCTACGGTGTCTCTGAACCAAATTTAATTTAATCCAAACAGATCGTTTTATGAAGGTCGTGTTAAACACGACCTTCATAAAACGATATATTTTTCTATTTCTTTTCACATATTTTTCTATTTCTTTTCACATTAAGGCGAGGGTCCCTCTAGGATTATCCTCGAATCTACGTTGTTTCTTCTTCTCTATGTCATCAGTTCCCAACTAGCAACTTGTGCTAGTAACAACTATTTACTCCTGTGTTCCACATATTCGGCAAAGTAAAACTGGCAACTGCTCTTGAAAAGGACCTCTGACCAGTGGTTAACTGGGGAAAGGAATGGCTTGTGAATTCAAACGCTTTCAAAACAAAACTGCTTCATTTAATCACCATACAGAAAATTTTCTGCTCGCCATCTCTATGACGGGTGCTAACCTCCAGGAGAGCAATTCTTTGCACTTTCTTAGATTCACGTTTTCCACTGACGGGAAGTGGGGTGATTATATAGAACCAACTTCAAGGTCAAGGACAGTTGGTTTACTGTGTCTGACAAAAATTCTTCTCGTCAGAATCCATCTTGCACATTTATAAATCTGCTATTCGTGCGTGCATTGAATATTGCTACCATATCTGGTCTGGAGATCATACTATATCTCTCGACAAAATTCTTGACAAAATTCAAAGAAGGGTCTGTAATGTTATCAATCCTGACCTGGCATCTTGACTTGAGTCACTTTCTCATCACCGTGATGTGGCTTCCCTCCGTGTTTTCTAGAAATAATTTCATGGCAATTGTTCTGACGAGCCGTACTTCTTTTGTGCCTTGACCGAAGGAATTTAGGCATGCTTCTAGATTGGTAGTTAGGTCTCACCATGACACTGTTAAACAGAGCTAGATACAACTGTAAGTTCTATTTTAATAGTTTCTTTTCCCGCACTTCTCATCCGTGGCACTCACTTCTTGCTTCCTTGTCACTTACAATCTTCATAATCGTAAATGCGACATCGATCACCATCTTCTATTTTCCTGAACTCTGTTCTTTTATTGTCCTTTCTCCTAATTGAAGTCTTCTCACTTTTTTCACTTTAAGTAACCCCCTTGTGTAGTGGCATTATCACTTTGCATAGAGCGAAATGATTAAAAAGGTGGGGTGGGGGGTGTTTGAAGGATTTTAAGTTACTGAATATAGAAGAATGTTCAGTCAAAAAAAAAAAATTATAAAACCGAAAGAATCGATGATGTACGAGAAATGTTACCAGAAAAAAGTCTGTGGTGACAGCACCGACTGCTAATTCAAGCCTTTGTATAAGAGATACATTAAAGGCATCCGGCCATGAACATTATAAGAAATGTAGGCCAAACAAACACTAAGAAAAACTGGCTCAAAACAAAAAGCTACAAAAAGTAATCTTACAAAGAGAGAGAGAGAAAGAGAGAGAGAGAGAGAAAGAGACATTAAAATACTGCATTTACGTAGTATACAAGTCATGTTTCGGAGATAGCTGCTTGTGTGCTGAATATGGGGTGAGATTTGTTCATGAATAATGTGTTTGTGTGTGTGTGTGTGATACATAACTCTAAGTAGTTTTGATTTTGATTTGTGAATAAAATCACCCGTTTTTATATGATTTGGGGAAATCTAAAAACATTGAAGTTAATAGTTGTATTTCATTCTTGGTTGGTATAAAAATTATTTTGGAATAATTTCGTCTAACAGCGACTACGTCTGCAGATGGAATCGTGTGACTTGTAATCTTTTAAATAACCTTGAAATTATGATCGCATTTTGAACATTTTGGCGCATTTTTGCTAAGATAATCATTTTGCAAAAAATTTTACAACATAGTTTTATTTATTTTTTATTTTTGTTAATAGAGTTCACCCCAGACAAAGCAGTAAAAATCCATTAAGACACGAGGGGTTAATGGGTGTGGAAGAATTAGAACGCAGAATCATTACTAAGGAGCAAGAACTAAAGAAGTGGAAACAGGGAAGCATTACCAAGGATCGAAAACAATACGAGTTTAATCAAGGAAACAAAACTAAGGAGCCAGAACAATAGAAATGGAATCAGGGGAAACAAGACTAATGTCCCAGAACAATAGAAATGGAACCAGGGGAAACAAGACTAAGGAGCCAGAACAACAGAAATGGAATCAGGGGAAACAAGACTAAGGAGCCAGAACAATAGAAATGGAATCAGGGGAAACAAGACTAAGGAGCCAGAACAATAGAAATGGAATCAGGGGAAACAAGACTAAGGAGCCAGAACAATAGAAATGGAATCAGGGGAAACAAGACTAAGGAGCCAGAACAATAGAAATGGAATCAGGGGAAACAAGACTAATGTCCCAGGACAATAGAAATGGAATCAGAGAAACATGAAGAATAATCAAGAACAATAGAAGAGTAATCACGGAAATATTAGTAAGGATCGAGACAAATAGAAGAGTAAATAGGGAAACAAACTATCGAGGAAAATAAAAGTTTAATCAGGGAAACACTACTAAGGAGCGATTACAATGGAAGAGTATATATTGAAAAGTAACAATGGATCGAAGACAATACATGTGTAGACAGGGAAGTATTACTAAAGAGAGAGAATAATAGATGTGTAATCAGGGAAACATTAGGAATGATCGAGAACTAGAGAGAAAAAACAGGGAAACTAATAAGCTAGAAGAATAGAAGTATAAACAGTACAACATGACTCTGGATAGAGTACAAATGAAGAGCAATCAGGGAAAATTTACTAAAGATCGAGATCAATAGAAGCGTAATTAGGGAAACATTACTAAAGATTGGTTACAATGGAAAATAAACTAGGAAACATTCATAAAAAGCGGGAACAATAGAAGAGTAATCTCGGAAAAATGATCAAACATCGAGTAAAAATAAACAGTGATTCATTACTAAGGATCGACAACAATAGCAGAGTAATCAGGAAAACTTTAGCAAGCATCGAGGACAATAAAAGAATAAACAGGGGAACATTAGAACGGATCGAGAACAATAAAGTGTAAACAGAGGATCATAACTAATTATCAAAAACAGCAGAAGATGAATCAGGTACTTTATTTAAGCTCGAGTGCAATACAATTGTAATCAGGGAAACATAACAAATGATGGAAAACAATAGATCTTTAAAGAGGGTAAGATTACTAAGGAGCGAGAAATATGATTAATCAGGGAACATTACTAATATAACTAAGGATCGAGAATACAAGAGTAATCAGGGAAACGTAAGGATCGATGATACAAGAGTAATCAGAGAAACGTAAGGATAGATGATACAAGAGTAATCAGAGAAACGTAAGGATCGATGATACAAGAGTAATCAGAGAAACGTAAGGATCGATGATACAAGAGTAATCAGGGAAACGTAAGGATCGAGAATACAAGAGTAATCAGGGAAACGTAAGGATCGATGACACAAGAGTAATCAGGGAAACGTAAGGATCGAGAATACAAGAGTAATCAGGGAAACGTAAGGATCGATGACACAAGAGTAGTCAGGGAAACGTAAGGATCGAGAATACAAGAGTAATCAGAGAAACGTAAGGATCGATGACACAAGAGTAGTCAGGGAAACGTAAGGATCGAGAATATAAGAGTAATCAGGGAAACGTAAGGATCGATGATACAAGAGTAATCAGGGAAACGTAAGGATCGAGAATACAAGAGTAATCAGGGAAACGTAAACATCGATGATACAAGAGTAATCAGGGAAACGTAAGGATCGAGAATACAAGAGTAATCAGGGAAACGTAAGGATCGAGAATACAAGAGTAATCAGGGAAACGTAAGGATCGAGAATACAAGAGTAATCAGGGAAACGTAAGGATCGAGAATACAAGAGTAATCAGGGAAACGTAAGGATCGAGAATACAAGAGTAATCAGGGAAACGTAAGGATCGATGATACAAGAGTAATCAGGGAAACGTAAGGATCAATGATACAAGAGTAATCAGGGAAACGTAAGGATCAATGATACAAGAGTAATCAGGGAAACGTAAGGATCGATGATACAAGAGTAATCAGAGAAACGTAAGGATCGAGAATACAAGAGTAATCAGGGAAACGTAAGGATCGAGAATACAAGAGTAATCAGGGAAACGTAAGGATCGAGAATATAAGAGTAATCAGGGAAACGTAAGGATCGATGATACAAGAGTAATCAGGGAAACGTAAGGATCGATGATACAAGAGTAATCAGAGAAACGTAAGGATCGAGAATACAAGAGTAATCAGGGAAACGTAAGGATCGAGAATACAAGAGTAATCAGGGAAACGTAAGGATCGAGAATACAAGAGTAATCAGGGAAACGTAAGGATCGATGATACAAGAGTAATCAGGGAAACGTAAGGATCGATGATACAAGAGTAATCAGGGAAACGTAAGGTTCGATGATACAAGAGTAATCAGAGAAACGTAAGGATCGAGAATACAAGAGTAATCAGGGAAACGTAAGGATCGAGAATACAAGAGTAATCAGGGAAACGTAAGGATCGATGATACAAGAGTAATCAGGGAAACGTAAGGATCGATGATACAAGAGTAATCAGGGAAACGTAAGGTTCGATGATACAAGAGTAATCAGAGAAACGTAAGGATCGAGAATACAAGAGTAATCAGGGAAACGTAAGGATCGAGAATACAAGAGTAATCAGGGAAACGTAAGGATCGAGAATACAAGAGTAATCAGGGAAACGTAAGGATCGATGATACAAGAGTAATCAGGGAAACGTAAGGATCGATGATACAAGAGTAATCAGGGAAACGTAAGGTTCGATGATACAAGAGTAATCAGAGAAACGTAAGGATCGATGATACAAGAGTAATCAGGGAAACATAAGGATCGAGAATACAAGAGCAATCAGGGAAACGTAAGGATCGATGATACAAGAGTAATCAGGGAAACATAAGGATCGAGAATACAAGAGTAATCAGGGAAACGTAAGGATCGATGATACAAGAGTAATCAGGGAAACATAAGGATCGAGAATACAAGAGTAATCAGGGAAACATAAGGATCGAGAATACAAGAGCAATCAGGGAAACGTAAGGATCGATGATACAAGAGTAATCAGGGAAACGTAAGGATCGATGATACAAGAGTAATCAGGGAAACGTAAGGATCGATGATACAAGAGTAATCAGGGAAACATAAGGATCGAGAATACAAGAGTAATCAGGGAAACATAAGGATCGAGAATACAAGAGCAATCAGGGTAACGTAAGGATCGATGATACAAGAGTAATCAGGGAAACGTAAGGATCGATGATACAAGAGTAATCAGGGAAACGTAAGGTTCGATGATACAAGAGTAATCAGAGAAACGTAAGGATCGAGAATACAAGAGTAATCAGGGAAACGTAAGGATCGAGAATACAAGAGTAATCAGGGAAACGTAAGGATCGAGAATACAAGAGTAATCAGGGAAACATAAGGATCGAGAATACAAGAGTAATCAGGGAAACGTAAGGATCGAGAATACAAGAGTAATCAGGGAAACGTAAGGATCGATGATACAAGAGCAATCAGGGAAACGTAAGGATCGATGATACAAGAGTAATCAGGGAAACGTAAGGTTCGATGATACAAGAGTAATCAGAGAAACGTAAGGATCGAGAATACAAGAGTAATCAGGGAAACGTAAGGATCGAGAATACAAGAGTAATCAGGGAAACGTAAGGATCGAGAATACAAGAGTAATCAGGGAAACATAAGGATCGATGATACAAGAGCAATCAGGGAAACGTAAGGATCGATGATACAAGAGTAATCAGGGAAACGTAAGGTTCGATGATACAAGAGTAATCAGAGAAACGTAAGGATCGAGAATACAAGAGTAATCAGGGAAACGTAAGGATCGAGAATACAAGAGTAATCAGGGAAACATAAGGATCGATGATACAAGAGCAATCAGGGAAACGTAAGGATCGATGATACAAGAGTAATCAGGGAAACGTAAGGTTCGATGATACAAGAGTAATCAGAGAAACGTAAGGATCGAGAATACAAGAGTAATCAGGGAAACGTAAGGATCGAGAATACAAGAGTAATCAGGGAAACGTAAGGATCGAGAATACAAGAGTAATCAGGGAAACGTAAGGATCGAGAATACAAGAGTAATCAGGGAAACGTAAGGATCGATGATACAAGAGTAATCAGGGAAACATAAGGATCGAGAATACAAGAGTAATCAGGGAAACGTAAGGATCGATGATACAAGAGCAATCAGGGAAACGTAAGGATCGATGATACAAGAGTAATCAGGGAAACGTAAGGTTCGATGATACAAGAGTAATCAGAGAAACGTAAGGATCGAGAATACAAGAGTAATCAGGGAAACGTAAGGATCGAGAATACAAGAGTAATCAGGGAAACGTAAGGATCGAGTACAATAGAATAGTAAACCGGTGAAAAATAATTAAGAAGCGTGAACAATAGAAGTGTAATCAAGAAAATATAACGAAGAATCTAGTACAATAGAATTGTAAACAGTGAAACATTATTAAGTAGCGAGAAAGTAAACATGGAAACATTATTATGGATCGAGTAAAATATAAGAATAAACAGAAGACATTACTAAGGATCGAGATCAATAGAAGAGTAAACAGGGAAAGATAACTAATAATCGAGAACAATGGTTGATTAATCAGGGAAACATTATTATGGATCGAGTAGAATAGCTGAGTAATCAGGGAAATATTGCTAAGTACGCGCAAAATGTTATCAGAAAGAGCGATAAAGATGCAGAAAGACGTGTAGCTATCTTTCATAAACTACGCAAAGGCCATCGGCAAAGTACGCCACAAGAATCTGATGGAACTGTTCAGTAACCTTGATATATTCTGGAAAGATATCAGAATAACTATGAACCTATACTGACAGCAAACAGCATGCATGCGCATAGGGAACGAGTTCAGTGAATATACAAAAATAGAAAGGGGCGTAAGGCAAGGATGCGTCTTCTCACCAGACTTTTTCAACATATACAGCGAAGCAATTCTAAGAGAATTGGAAACCCTACCGGGATTTAGCAATGGCGGCCACAACCGTAACAACATAAGATACACAGATGACACGGTAC
Source organism: Acanthosepion lycidas (assembly GCA_963932145.1). Lineage (NCBI taxonomy): Eukaryota > Metazoa > Mollusca > Cephalopoda > Sepiida > Sepiidae > Acanthosepion > Acanthosepion lycidas. The sequence continues at coordinate 133,832,146 of OZ010572.1, forward strand.
TGATAGCAGACACGGAAAACAAATTACAAAATCTCTTACAGAAAGTAGCGACGTAGAAGAAAACGGGACTAATCATAAACTACAAATTGAAATTCTTTCAAATACGCTACGAACTTTTATTCCAACACAATAGTTTATGTTTTAGGTGAGTCATTTTATCTCTAGTGGCTTCATTTCTCTATTTTGATAAAGGGAATCACTTATCTCTTGTTTGTATAGTTTGTAAATTTGCAAAGTCTCATATATATATATATATATATATATATATATATATGTGTGTGTGTGTGTGTGTGTGTGTGTGTGTGTGTGTGATGCGAAAATTGGGAAAAAAACGAATACAATTGGCAATATTCAATATAAAATCAAGACCTTGAAAAATGACACTGCTATAAAACTGCGCAGACGGGGAAAATTAATGATTACAGTAATTACAGGATTTCTGAAAAAATTTATATATATATATATATATATATATATATATATATATATATATATATGAATAAACTTTTTAAGGGAATACAAACTGAAAGACTTTGAATTTAAGCAAATCAACAACGATTTGTTGAAAATTTTCTTTTTATAACTCAGGATATGTTTTCTACTATCATTTCACATTAAACAGATTTAATGTTATGAAAAGCTGCTAGGACTAAGAGAAAACTTTTTTTTTTGACATTTGTTAAACCGTCTGTCAAAGGTTTTAATACCTGTACACAATTAGAAGGAAATCTTTGATAGAACTTAACCCTAATAATTGATGAAAATTGTGTTCATTGTGTTAGTATAGGAAAATTAGAAAGTGATGGTACCTTTGAAGAAGACGGAATATACCAGGTGAACTAATATGATGTCCGAAAAAATTGACATAAGTTTTACCAAACCTGCATTTACTTGGGTGGATAACTTCAAATGTTGGAACCCATTCAAAAAAACGAATCGCACTTGTTGCATATTTTCTTCCATAGACTCATCACACGAAAACCTTTTATGGACAACTTTTTCCAACTCCAAGCCAGAGAACTGGCAAAGGCGGACAACCGTGCCTCACCGCTAGACGATTCGATAGCCCCTGTACTGATGAACTGCATCTAGGGGGAGGAAAATGCTTATTTTAAACCTCCACTGCCTTGTGGTCATATCCAAGTCCGGAAAATGCTATGAAAGTAAATCCAGAGTAAACTCGGAGTGATGCCCGAAGGCGGTTGGATGTCAATACTGATAACTTTCCAGCAACTCCTGAAGCCAAGCCAGCCTCAAATGTTATACTCTGAATTCCTTTGGATGTTAGTACGAGAGAGAGAGAGAGAGAGAGAGAGAGAGAGAGAGACATGTATTCAGTGCAGCGTACTACCAAATGACTGGATTTTTAATAAACAGGGTGTTACCTTTATCTTACGAGATAAATGGATGCTTACTCTCCAATAAAAGAGCTGGCCGTAAAGACATCAACAACATGCGTAAATAAAAAGTAAATTGTGCAACACATGGTCAATTAACCACTGGAAGCACCTTGACGCGTTCCTTAGTCTTGAAAGAACGCGCTTAAACTATAAATGAAGTAGTAATAAAAATCTTATGAATATCGATCTTGGAATCTAGTAATAGGTTCTAATGAGATCAAGTTTGGTGAAAACGCATTTACCTCGGGATATTTCTGTTATATATCTAGTTTTGCAAAGAATTTCTTTTTCTTTTTATGTGCCATTTTCTTTCAGGACCTAGGCGATCATGGCTTTCCACCTCCCTCTATCCCTTGCAGCTCTCGACAAGTCCCTTCCCTCTGCTTCCTCCCCATACCACATTCTGTCATCCACTTGCTTAAGCCCGCCAGGTATGTCACGCGTTGTTTTCCCTTGTCTCTCTATTTGACACATGAGTATCAGATTCTCAAGACACCCCTTCCTCATTATGTGACCCAGAAACTTCAGCTGTCTCTTCCTGATGCTAAGCATAAGCCTCCTCCTCGTTTGCATACTATCTATGACTTCATCGTTGCTCACACGCTCGGTCCATGATATCCTTAGCATCTTTCTGTAGAACCACATCTGTCGCCTCGAGTCTCTTCTTCATCCTTGAGGAAATCGTCCAGCATCAGCTGCTATAAAGAAGGACAGATGTTACGTAACAGCTCAGTAAACTTTTCTTTGTTACCACAGAAATAATCCTGTCTACTAAGCTTTTGGAACGTGTCCTTGGCCATCCCAATATGTCTATGGAACTCAGTATCGCACTTACCGTCCTCTGTCAAGACGCTTCCCAGATATTTAAAATCCCGCGTCTGCTTGATTCTAGTGTTCTCAAAGCTGCAAATCGCATTTCGGGCTCATCCTCTCACTGATGACCATGTACTCTGTCTTCTTGTAGTTTATGCTTAGTCCTTTCTTCTCACTCTCCATCGCTACCTTCTGTAGGAGATTTTGTAATTTCTTTTCCTTGTCTTCTATCAGTACTGTGTCATCTGCGTATCTTATGTTGTTAAGATTGTGGCTGCCAATGCTAAATACCGGTAGGGTTTCCAATTCTCTCGGGATTACCTCGCTGTATAGGTTGAACAGACCGGGTGAGAAGACGCATCCTTGCCCTACGCCTCTTTCTATTTTTGTATATTCACTGAACACGTTTTGGAGCTGTTTGCTGCCGGTATAAGTTCATGATTATTCAGATATCTTTCATGAATATAACAAGATTGCTGAGCAGTTCCATCGGATCCTTGTGGCATACTTTGTCGAAGGCCTTTGCGTAGTTATAGGTACACGTCCATCTGCATCTATATCATTCTTTCTAATAACATCCTGAGCATGAATATCGTGTTCCTTGTTCCAGTGTCTTTAACGAACCCGCACTGTTCTTGTCCTATTTCTGATTCTGATTCTGCTGCGCGCTCTATTCATCTGAATACGGATGATGAGTTTTGTCACATGGCTCATTAGGCTTATTGTTCGGTGGAGTTCTCAATCGTTTGCGCCTGGTTTCTTAGACATAGCTATGGAGATATATCTGCTGACGTCTTCCGGTATATCCCCGCTGTTGTAGATTTCATTTGTTATTTCGGTGATCTTGTCTATGCCAAAGTCATCTAAGGCTGTCAGCATTTCCGTTACAAGTCCATCTGGCCTGCTTACCTTGTTTCTGTTCAATCTGGCCTGTGCGGCTTTTACTTTGGTTTTCAGAATTCCAGGTCTGTCAGTAGTTCTGTGTATTGCTGGTTGTTCCCTTTTGTCATGGAAGAGTTCTTCAATATACTTGCTCCAGTGTTGAAGAATTTTTTCCTTCTCTAATATGAGTGTTCCACCCTTTGATTTTAGGCAGCCTGTTGACAAACATGTCTTCTGTCCTGTTAGTTGTCTTATTTGATTGTGCATGTCTCTCTTGTTGGTGGTACACAATCTTTCTATTTCTGCACATTTTTTGTTTAGTCACTCTTCTTTAGCTTGCCTGCATTCGGTCCTTATTTCATTGTGTAATTTTCTGTACTCCATTCTGTATCTTGGCAGAGTTTTCTGTCTCCTTTCCTCATGGCAAGCATCTCATCTGTCATCCATTCATTTTTCCTTCTTCTTCCTCCTGTCTCCTCTGGAATGATATAGTTTGCTGATGTCACTAAAGTTTCTCTTAGTGTGTCCCATTTTGAGTTTCCATTTTGTGACTCTTATATTCTTTTCACATTGTCCATATATTTTTCTTTTTTTTTTTTTTTTTTTTTTTTGGCTAGGATCACTCAGGAGTTTGTTGTAGTGCAGTTTGGGTGCTGTGTTAGGCTTCTTCAATTTCCACAGTTTCACTCTTAGTTTACATATAAAAGGGTGATGATCGCTTCCGCAGTCGCCACTTGTGTAGATCTTGCAGTGAATCATTGCATTCCTGAATCTTTTGTTGATGGTTATATAATCAATTTGATTTTTGCTTTCTCCTCCTGGAGTCCTCCCTTGCCCATAGTCGTCTCGGATGATCTTGGAACTATGTGTTGGCTATTACCTGGTCATCGGCTGTGCACCATTGGATCCATTTTTCTCTGCGTTCGTTGCGGGTCCCTAGTCCGAATCTTCCCGTTATATCCCCTCCCCTTTCTCTGCCTACTTTGGTGATTAGTTCTCCCATGATAATGATGACTTCCTGTGATTTGCATAGAGCCTTGGCACTGTCCAACATGGGGTAGAAAGATTTCATGTCCTCCTCCTCCTTGCTTTGTGCCGACGGTGCGTACACTACTATAATAGCCACGTTGAATGGCTTCCCTTTCAGCTTCACTATCAGAATTCTTTCCGAAAGTTGGTGGTAACCTAGAACGCATTTCTTAAATGTACTATCTAGTATTAGTCCTGCCTGCATCAATTATCCTTTTGTTTGTCGCTGACAAAATCAACGTTGTTCGTCCATATGGTTTTACATACACCTCGAATGTTTATGTTAAGTTTGTTCATCTCTTGTTTAACATTATCAAAGTGACCGCAGTTGTTCAATGTTCGGATGTTCCATGTCCCGAGAGTTATTTTGTGTTTGATGCGATCAGTCGCAGGATAACGGTCCGGTGACACCTGTCGCTCATGTCGTTCATTTCCAGGCGAGGGATTGGTTCCAAGGACTTTTATCCCTTTTACGCCGTGTATGCGAGCAGTCTCTAGCTGACGGTCAGGTGACACCTGTAGCGCATGTCGGTCCTTACCGGGCGAGAAGCAAATTCCCATAGGCTAACACCCTTCACGCCGTTAGGTTTCGCATAATCTGAGTTGTTAGCCATAGTTTGTTTTGGGATTGGTAGTGGTTTCCCGTTGCCTTCTCCATGGTGGTTTATGAAGACACCACCACTAGATAGCTGGCCATTGACTCAGAGAGTTCCTCCACCCTTTGTTAGATGTTGTTTTTCGTTCTACTGACTTGATAAGGAGCCACCTCACTCGGAAGTTGGAGTGTGGTAATCGGTTTAGTCGTCGACATTTCGACTGGAATACTTACCAAAAAGCGTGGGGGGGGGAGAAAGAGTTCCCCTTTCCTTTTCCTCTCTTTTTCTTTTTAATCAATTTTTAACTGAAAACTTAATTAAAATATATTTTTTTAGGTAAGTTTTAACTTAAATCCTATTGCTCCTTACTAAAAAAATATGCGATTATCCAACATTGTGGAAAAAGTGATTCTTTCTACTTACACATGGAACTTCGTGTTCAATTCTTGCTATACTCGAATCAAATGGTGGTGGGGTCCGATCTGACATGTTGTCGTCATCGTTCCCCTCCTCAACAGTTGAGAATGGCGACTTTGCATTTCAATAAAATAAGACAAAGAAAAGGATTTCCTCACTTTTCCCGTCTTCTATCTAGCATAATAAGAAAGCCTCACTAGTTGCCAAAAACACGAATAAGCTTCGTTTACACATGTCACTATAATCGTCACAATTCTACCAAGTGCTACTGAATGGACGGTAAGATATAGTTACTGACTGAAGTGTGTGTGATGCCAGGGTCAATGAGTTGGCTAAATTCAACTTTGTTACCTCGCAGCATATTTGGAGCTACTGATGTAGGTGACAACTGGTGAACCACAGATTGAAATATGACGTGTAATTCCATAGAGAACCGTTTTCTTGTAAAATTGAATAAAGATCAAATTTATAATGAAGGTTAGGATTGCGGTTGTGATTTGTGTTTAAATAGTAAATAATACTTTCCCTATTCTTGAAGAATTTCGAATGAATGTAACTGAGAAAGTAAAATCTATTTTATAAAAGCATATATTTTAGTTTTTATAATTGTTATACTAGATAGAAAAATTGTTTTACATTATAAATCTTGTATAAATATATTTCAGTCTAAATGTTTCTTCTTTTGTGTTTTGACTGAATAAGTTTTAAGTAATTAAAATTTTACACAAATTTAAATTACAATAAAAAGACAAATGTATGTGTAAGTAGCATATTAATATGGAAAGTAGAATCAATAAGCCAAGTTCAAATTCTGATCTGTAGCATTCACGTTTGCTTAAATTCACTTTCGATAGCATGAATCCATCACTTGCTTCCAGCCATGGCTGAAGAGTTAAGGTTAGGTGAACTAGGCTCTCTATTCTTAAGAACTAACCAGTCTAAGAGAATGACTACTCTGAATTCAAAAACATGGAGAAAGAAACGGGATACCACTCCACTATCTGTCTCAAGAAGTCATGGCACTTCACAAATAATAAAGAAATGTGATCTGTGAAAAGCTTTAGTCGCCAAGATCCAAATAAAAATATATAAGGGAGGCGCGCTGGAGTAATGGATAGCGGCTCGTATTGAGGAATCGGAGAGCTGCTATCTATGAATTCCAGTCGAATACATTCAATGATTCACTTTACGTGCTAATACCATTGGGAAAGTCGTGAATCCTCCTCTTCTCCCTCCACCCTAGGTACATAGCAGAACAGACCGGGTTCTATAGCTTTGGATGGCAACTGGTCTACCACAGAAAGAAATGGTAACCTACTGCGTGATTCCTCGTCAGTCATGTATCGAGACTTAATCGATTAAAAACGCGTATCACGCATAGTACATAACTAAAGGGAAATAACACCAATTATATTCTTCTCAGTTTTTGTTTACAAAGACCATAGATGAGTTATTCCCCTTTACATATAACTTTTAGGATGAGGGGTTATAATTGTATAAATTTCAAATCATTTATGTACAAATCTTGATAAATTTGAGAATTGAAGCTCTTACTAATTTATCTAACTGCATAAAGAAATTTTCAATCTCAAAAATAAAGACAATAAAATAATAAGCAGCAGATGACAATCTTAAATGATCGACTCTATAGTTTGATCATGATGAAGGACTTAAACACTTTTCAAAACCGAAATTACATCAACAGATTATCGACGTTGCTCAGATCTCTGAATAATAATAGTTTATTATTGACAATCTATTGATATTTTTAAGCCATCTTATGGAAAACAATTTTTCTTATTCAATCTTTAAAAATTAAACTTCTTTGTTTTTTTTAGTTTGTTATAAAATAACTAAATTAAATTAGGTATCCAAATTTAGAAAAATACCAGACTACCAATATTACGCTTGGGGAGGGGGTCTTAGGTAGCTGAGCATCCCCATAAAAATTATTTAATTCGAAAAATAAAGTGTCTAATATAAATACTATTAATGTTTTTGTTGTCAAACAAACCAAATCATTTAACATTTTTTCAGATTATTAATAAAAAAAATAAACTTAAGTTAACATGTCATAAACATATTTAATTTAATCATTTTTTCAAGCAGGTAGCAAGCCTTACTTCTTTGAAAAATAATTATTTACTACTTATTTTGTAAGGGAATTTAGATATTTTTAAGTAAATAAATAAAGATGACATTAATGATTATTTTCTTTTTAAAGAGAGTGAAAGAAGCAAATATTTCTTCATAAATGAATTTAATTACTATTTTTAAAGTGTGAAAGTAAGATACATTGAGAATTTAGTTTTGAAAAACAATTTGTTTAAATTTCAAGTTATATTTGTATTTGAAAAGGAAAAAAAATCTTCAGTTAAATAAAAATTAGGAGAGGCAGACATGTTACGGTCAACATTATTCAAACATTGAATATTTGTTTTATGAATTTAACTATATTTTATTTAAATTAATTTTTGAAAAATAAAGCTTGCTTTAATAAAACCTAATTTAAAATTATTTATTTTTTATGTTAATTACAAACCAAAACAAAAAACAATGAAGTTTATTTTAAAGCTTGAATAAAAAAATTATTTTCCATAAGATGGCCGAAAAAAGTTATAAAATTAAATTTTTTCTTTTAAACTTACTTTGTTGTTTTAATACTCATTTTTTAAAGTTATATTTTTATTTACTATAGATATGGAAATAAATTCAAGAGAATAAAAATTTTTAAAATACATATAGTGTTTTGAAGTTATCTTTTTAATTCTGAGACTTTTGAATGCATTCTAATGCAATTATTATATATTTTTAATTTTAAAATATCTTCTTAAATGCAAATCATACAATGATAATTTTTACAGAAGTGGGTTGGGTGATACTGAGTCTTTATATATATTTATTTTTCTATTAGTTATTGTAGTATTTTAGTTTTAGCAAGCCACACACACACACACACATAGACAACTGCTCTTTATATATGTATAGATTTATTTTAATTTATTTTTTCCTGCAATTTATTTGGGTATAATACTAAGTTTTCATGTGACTACCTAAAAGAAATAATTAATTAACTTATAAAGAGACATTTTTACTTTTTGTGGAATGCTTCGTGTAACATATGTGAAAATAGAAACTAATTTTTTTATACTAATTTTGTATGGATTGGTATTTAGAATGATTGTAAATTTTTCTACAAAACTATTAAATGTCAAAATATAGATAAAATTTTATTGACTATAAAGTAATGAAAACAATGAATTTGTAGAGGACCGTGTAGGTTTGAGTGTTGTTGAATTAGGGACATGTGCTATTTATTCCTGCTAGAAGGTCCAGCTGCAAGAATAATGGCAGACTCAAGTTGAGTCAAACCGAAGAGGTAAAGAAAACAAACAAGACCAATATATATATATATATATATATATATATATATATATATATATATATATATATATATATATATGTATTAAACAACAAATTTACAAGTAACAAAGACATCAACATTTGTGTTTGTGTGTGGACGTAAAGAGTTTGTATTTTGGTGAATGTTCATATGTACATGTATGTGCGTTTCATGGCATTTTCCCACAAATGGGAAAATCATGGATTTCTATGAGAGATTACATTTTTAAATGTGTCTGCTGAAATGCAAAGTAGAAAAGAGAAGTTGCCCAGTATTTAGAGTGTAGGAAGAGCGTCCCCTAGTGAACAATTAGAGAATTAAGGAGGAGCTTATTCCGACAAATTAACTTAAAATTAGTCTATACAATTTGCATATTATAAGGTTTTAGAAACACCAGAATTGTATTTGGAATAGTGCCTTGCATAGAGTTCTTATTTTTTGTCATTGTTAGAAGTAAGTTATTGAGTTACAGGTTTATGTATATGGTCAGAAACAGGATGCAGTATGGGTTTAGATTTCAGTTAAGCTTATTTTTGTATATTCAAAACTAAAAAATACGCATTAAGGTTATGTGTTTGAAATAATGCATTGAGTGAATGTATAAGTGTTCAAATTCTGATCAGAATTAATAAAAATAAAATGGATATGTTTATGAAGTTTAAAACTTGATTTAAAAATTTAAAATAATTGAGTACATGTTAAAATTTAATGTAATAGTTAGATGGTCAAGATAGGCTATATGAAAGGATAATGTTAATATTGATATAAACAGGTCAAATAATGGTTACTGAGTATGTTTACACTTTGATTTAAAGCTTAGAATTAAGATAAGATTTTTTTTTTGAATAAAAGGTTATTCAGAATATTTAGGATTAGAGTCAGAAATAATTCATTATTCTGGGTTAAAAAATATTGTTCTAGTGGAACACACCTATTCTATAGTTAATAGACTCTCCCACCTATAATAAGTAGGAGTAGTAGCAGTTGCTCAGGGGAGTTGGTCAGTCAGTCGATGTTGATTGACCGGCTGAACTCTCTGCCTTTGGATGGGGAGGAACCCAAAAGAGGCTACGCCGAAGGGCGGATTCTCTTTCGGGGAAGTAAACCAACCCTGAACCCGTTTATACGGGTTCAATGGGCATATTTTGGGCCAAGTCCATGGGCTCGGAGATCCCACGTTAAACCGGCCTTGTGCCACATGATACCCTCGTGTGGGGCGGGGGTGACTAAATATCGTTGGTCAGTCAGTCGATGTTAGATGACCATTAGTTGGATATTAAAGTAAAGTATCAGCCACCACAACTAGATTACTGCATCATTACCTATTATATCAAGTTCCTAACATTTTGTACATCGAACCTATTTTCAAAATTGGAAAAACAATTGTTTTTGCACAAAATCAATTTGAAAGCACGGTTAAGGGTATCGCACCCGGCCGGAAGTTACTGACGGCTTCTCAAACATCTGAATGCCGTTAACTTCCGGTGACTCAGCGTTTATTTTCAGAGAACGATACACAAAAAGTAAAACAAATGAAACAAACATACACAAGTCCTCCTAACTAAAAATAATAACCAGAAACTACTTTAAATACACATGGTGTCCAAATTTTTTTACTGTATTCAATAAGTAAAAATCATAAACTGTAAAAGATTACAGAAAGGCTACTAAATGAATAAGATTTGTTAGATCATCTTACTTATTATAAAACGCAGATTGTGTGTGTGTGAGTGTGTGTGTGTGAGTGTGTGTGTGTGTGTCTGTACGTTTATATATTGGATCGGATTTCCTACATTTTTCAACCGATTTCAACAAAACTTCACAGGACTACGTAAAATTACCTTGCGGTGGTTCTTTACAGCACCAAAAATTGGAAAAACACAATTGTTTTTGTACAAAATCAATTTGAAAACACGATTAAGATCATTAATTAAAGGGGGACAACTCATATCGAGTTATACTTATAAAACCCAGATTGTTTGTGAGTGTGTGTCTGTGTTCGTTTATATACCGATTTCAACAAAACTTCACTTTTTTTTTGGCAGGTAGTGTTTCTTATTGTCTTGCACACTTTTTTTCTTTATTTTTACATTCAGAATGCTTTAAAAATTCCATTTACAAGACAATTGTTTATAATAAAATTCTATTCAATCGGTAGACTCATAACGATTGAAAACAATGTTTTTGTTTGAGTTTGATCAATTCGTAAAAAAAAAATTAAAAAAAATAATAATTAAAACATGCGTGGCCGTCAACCTTAAACAATAATCTTTGTCAATTTTATTTTTCAGTCTTTATGATGGTCGATACTTGATCTATCTCTTACTGTTACATCCCCGGGCAACGCCGGGCTCTACTGCTTGTCGTTAATATTAATTTATATATCATATCTATCTAGTAATAAAAATATTTTTTTAGATAATTATTAAAATTATTATAAAAATTTATTAATAATTAGAGAAAATAAATATAAAAATGTAATTTATAATTTTCGTATTTAATCATTACATACAGTAAATTTTAATGTATTTTGCTTGTGGTGAACTTTTTTCCGTTTTTTTAACTTTCAATAGCAACTTTTATGTGTAAAGTCTAAACCCCCCAAAATAAAAATAAAACGAAACAAAAAAACAACAAAATAACCCCCCCCCAAAAAAAAACGATGAGGCCTCACTTCTAAAATTCCACCATGACAGTGATATTTTTCACCTTGTGTTGTCAAGGTCCATAGTTGCATCTTTTTTAGAAAGTTTCAGATCAAAGAGCATTGTAGACTGATGGCGGCGAGCAAATGTTGATAATATAGCGAGGGCCATAAAACACTGCCCAGGGCTTCCAGTCACCCACCCCCGGGTATTGGAGCTTGGGAGTAATACGCGCTGGCTCTGCTCCATACAGACCTCAGAAACAAAGTAAAAGAATACATCAAAAGAAAATGTCAAGCAATGTAGGACTCGAAGGCTAACATACTATTCAACCAAACATTGAATAATAGCTCCCAGGTTTTAGAAACTTAAGACGTGAGTAAATATATTTATTCAAACTTTGAACAGGACTTTGACTTAGACATTTAACATTCATATTTACTAAAAGTGAAACTCACCCATCATGCAACTAATATCAAGTACCTATAACAATCGAACGTATACCATCATCTGAGTCAAACCCCAACAAAATATTATCAAAAAACAATATAAAAGAACTTTTTCAAAACACTAAACCAAACAATATTCTTAATTTCTTAAAGGAAAACAAACATTATACCAAAATATAAAACTATAAAAACTCTCACCAAAACTACATAAAGCAAAGGTGGCAACAGCTATGCAGTGTCTCAAATAAGGGCCATGATATTTTAGCATCCGGATACCACTTTCTTATCAATGTTGAATTTTGTACAAATCTGTGCAAAAAGTGGATCAGAGCTTACCCAATCCACCCACGTACAAGTCTTTTTTTTTCCAGCGCGTGAGCGAGTCAAATTTTCCCGCTTCTTTTCCAGGAACCTGTCACGTGATTACGTTAATTATAAATATCAGACATAAATTTGTTCCTTTTTCTTGATTTCATTCGCCTACGAAAATGTAACCTTAAAGGAAACTGCGTTGCGACCCCATTGCAGTCGAACGCTGAAAACATATTCACACACATGCATGTGCGTACGAAATTTTCCAAACTACATTACAAACATACGAAACATTTCCAAACCAGCAATAAGAACTTTTCTCTTTAAAATACTCTGATCAAGATTTCGTACACATCTTTACAAAACAAAATTGTAATATTCTGCATATAAAAAAATTATTTGTTGTTCACAAACATCCTTTTTGTCATAACTGAATATCCTTATGATTCGATTTTTTATTTAAATTTATGTTTATGGATGTTGCATGTTTCGTTTACAGCGAAACATAAAATATTCCCGCAGCCTTCTTAAATCTACTACAATATCAAATGTACTATAATAAATTGTCTCAACCACTTTTTCCAGAAGGCTGCCTTGATCTGGAGATTTAAAGAAGAAAAAAAAAGCAAACGAGGTTAATGTTATATTATTTAAATAATGTTCCCTATTTTACTGCAGGAATAAAATAGGATAACAATTATTAACAGAATCAACAAAAAATACAAATTCCTGATTACGATAAAGTTGGATAGCCGAATGTGATTCGGGGACCGGGGGTTGCCGACCCCTGACATAAAGCCTTTAATATATTTTGAAACCTAAAAAAAAAAAAAATTAGGAAAACAAACTCTTCAGACTTTAAATATCCCCACTAAAGATAACAATGAAATAAATAAATAAACCAAATACAAAATAACTTTTAATTGAAACCAGTATCTGTAAATCACTACAAAATGTTGGTTTCTAATAAAAATTATTAAAAAAAAATTGAACCAACTAACCTGAACTATCACTGATCCACATTTAACAAATAACATCAAGCTATACCCAAACCAGCCACGATTCAAAACATTTATTTGGCCTTAAAACTATAATGGTTGAAGGGCCGTTAAGTAGAAACCAAAGCAAACTGATTCCACTTACCGCAAGTTCTTTTTTTCCCCATTCTATATCGTCCAATCTTTTCTTCCTTTCAAATCATTAATGTAATGTCCAAGTTTGTTGTGTTTTTTTCTCTGAAATATCAAAGAGGAAGCACAATATTGAATTGTTGGAATTTCATGGTCATTTCTAAAAGCTATTTGGAATTTCTGTTTTTATCTTGTCTCTTTCACTTCAGATATATCATTTCTTCTTTTTTTTTCCCAATTTGTTCTTTGTTCTCAAAGTTTGCAAATATCTGCATTCCCATGCTAATATCAGTGCTCACGTGTCTTTAAAAGGGAAAAGGTCTTTTGCGCACTGAAGAACGACATGTTCTCTTTTAGACAAATTTAACACACACACACACACACATATATATATATATATATATATATATATATATATAGATAGATAGATATATAATATTAGGTACCTCCACTAATTCACGATACTTATGATTTAAAATGAATCAGTACTTCGAACAGAAATTATATTGATTGAAATCAATTTTTTTTCTTTTTTTTTTCAGTAAAATTGTTAACATCGACCATTTCGACACATTTGTAAACAAAAGTTAATTCTCGGTCTGAAAAATCTTGCAAAATTAAAACATACAGCGAGAAGAAGCAAATATTCAGACACGTGCAAATTTTTAATTTATGAATAACAAATAAATATTTTTTCATGTATGAATAATGAGTAAATATATTTTTCATATAATTAACTGTAAACAGATGCATAATAAGTAAATATGCATAGAAAACAGAAAAAATGTTTTCATAGAAATAAATCCTATTTATCTATTTTAATGAATGAAAAAAGTATTTGTACAATGCAAATTTCAGATTTTGAAACTTTTAGATTGCTTTAATACTCTAGGTTATTCAAGTGGAATATTCTAGAATAATATTCTATAATGTTACCAGTAGTTATTTTTAGCCTAAAAATACAAACAGAACAAATCTAAAGTCACGCTCCCCTCGGAAAACTCCACTGCTATTGAAAAGTCAGAGAGATGACAGGTTGAAATTCATTCGTGAACATAAGGATAAAAAAAAAAAAATCATACAGGGAAAGAGTATTATGGACAGCTGGAACCAAAATTAAGTTGTTTGGACGTAATTCTAGAAATTATGTATGGAGGAAAGATGGCGATGCCTTCAAACAATAGAACAGTTCCAACAGTGACATTTGGTGGTGGCAGCATCATGGTTTGGGAATGTTTTTCTGCAAAAGGTACTGACAACATATCAGTAATAGATGGTAGAATGAATGCCGCAGTATATCAAAATATTTGGGAAGCAAATTTAATGATTTCAGTTGAAAATTTTCAACTTCCTCCTGATTGGATCTTCCTGCAAGATAATGATCCTAAGCACACTGAAAAATCTACGAAGAAACAGCTTGTGGAAATAATGTAAATATCCTAAAATAGCCAAGTGAGTCCCCAGATTTAAACCCAATCGAGAATCTGTGGTGTTATTTGAAAATTCAAATCTAACGGAGACCTCTAGCAAACATCCCGAATCTGAAAACTATAATTACTAATTGTTCAAAACTAACCAAATCATAATTTATTACACCGGATATATGAACAGTCGAATGACGTAAGGAAAAAGGGATACTGACTGGATTTGTTGAGCTTATGGCCCCTGATTCGACGAGAAAAATCAAGGATGTTATTTAAGTTAAAGTCCATTAACAGAGGTTGACTGTAGTGTAAATAAACAATGTTCACAAAGAAAAAAAGCATTCGTCGAAATACGTAGGTATGGTGGTTGATGGTCGTTCAAACAAAAAGGCAGGATTTGTCTAAGTCATCGCTGAATAAAAGTTGGCAGGAATTTGAACACGTTGATTCCGTAGGGATGAGCTGGGCTGACGACAGAACGAATAGCTGGCAACAAGATTTTAAACATGAACGGCAAGGTACACTAGACGTTGGGGCGAAGTGATTGGAGTCGTATAAACTCTGGTTCGACCATAGATGAATAATGTCAGAAGAAATAACTGGTCGCAAGAATTACCAAGAACTGCTGCAGAAAATAGTAGACATCAGGATGGACATATTGGCCACAGGAATTAACCAATGAACGCCAAGGTATGATCGTCACTGGAACGAGATGACAGACCGTCAAATAAGCTTTTTGTTCGACCGTAGACGAAGAGGAATTACTGACCTCAAGAATTCACTGAAATTACGGCAGAAAATAGTGGACAGCAGGATGAACATGTTGGCCGCAGGAATTTAACCAATGAACGGCGGGGTACCGTGGTCGTTGGAATGAAATGACTGGTCGACGAATAAACTTAATTTTCACCAAAGATGATTGATGTCAGGACGAATCACTGATCGCAGGAATTAACAGAAGATGCGGTAAAGAAGTAGTCATCAGGAAGAATAGCTGGTCAAGGAAAGTAGCCAATGGTCGGCGAAGTATGTTAGAAGGTGGACGAATTGACTGGCCGTAGATTACTTCTGGTTGGACCATAGATGATTGATGTCTGTACAAATAACTGACCGTAAGTACTTGTCGGAGTTAGCTCCTCCTTAATTTTCTAGTTGTCACTAGGGGTCGCTCTCCCTACACTATAAATACTGGGAAATTTATTGGATCGTTCTCTTTTTACTTTGCATTTCAGGGGACACATTTAAAAATGTGATCTCTCACAGAGATCCGCGTTTTCGCCTACATACTTAAGCACACTTTCTCATATTCAAACATAGAGATCAACATCTTCAAATCTTTCAATATTACTTTATTCCCATAATCAAGAACTCTAATGTGCTTTCATAACTTTAGCATATGTTTTGTATTTGTGTTTTATAAAAATATTTATTGTTGAACAAATTCTACTAGATTATTTCTCTTGTTATTGCTGTCTTTGTAACATTTGATTTAGTAAAAAAGAGTAGATAGTTAGTTTCATTTGTATTTTAACCAATACAAATTGGCTAACCCACTATATAACACAACGGAAGAAGAGAAACCGGAAGTAAGTGCTCCATTTTTACACTTTCATTTTTCGTAGAAAATCTCAGCTTATTTTTCTTTGATATTTTTTGTATTTTGCGAGCCCAGCAGATGTTGTTATACTCCCTTCATATAAGATAGCGACTTCTCGCCAAATTCGGAGTCTGAAGGAGAAGAAATGCAGGACGGTATGCGTATTAAGTTACGTTCCTGCAGACACGTCCTTTTTTCTTACCTATCAACCCTAGCAACAGAACAGTCTATATCTTACGCCTACGTACGGAAAACTCCAACCAATTAAAACTGTACTAGGCGAATCAGCCAATCTCATTGGTTCATCACTGAAAATTCGCGTGCAATACGAAATTGCGCCAAAACTCAAGTGAGCCAACTTCGGACTTTCAGGACTTATAAAAATAAACGCTGACCGCCCCAGGCAGTCAGTAACAAACACCCACAGAGAAACTGCCAACATACTCCACGTCACTCGAAATGACGATTTTACCGCGCAAAGATACATCATCGCTGACTCACTCACGATCAAAAAACTCAATCAACTCTGTGGACATCGATTCTCAAACATTGCTTATCTAAAGTGAATTATATTCGCTACCTATTAAGTAAACATCAATGTGCGAACGACCTTAAAAAACATTACAGTCAAAGATAGATCACTCTTTAAAAACTCCTAAAAAGACACTTAATATTGACAATTATTAATATCAATACAAACTTAAAAAGACTGTAAATGAACGAACAATTACGAAGAGAGACATTCTGAAATCTAAAACATCATACACATTTTGCCAACATAACATATACTAATTATCCTGCTTGTATTTACCTAATATATTGTTTTGAATTGTATATAAATGTTATATTAGTTTCTAATTGAATATGTCTTGTTCTTAATCGTTTTTTTAATTTCGTTTATTTATTTGTTGTGGATGCAGAAAGTCACGCAACCTACACAAATTCCTTCTGATTCTTTCAAGCATAATTAGTAAATTCTGCACGTCCCCAACATTCCCATTTTTTTTTTTTATCTTCCAACTGGAGGCTAGTTGGGTCTTTTTACTTCTATTCTTACTTCTGGCTTCTTGCGCATTTCTACTCCCTGATTTCTCTCCCTACTTGATGCCTGCATGTCGTCCTGGTTTAAATAACCTATCCCGTAGACTATGGTTATAATACTACGGGACGTTTCGACATCGGACTCGACCAGCAGATACGCAACGCCAGCACCGGTCTGTTGTCCATTTTGTTTCATCTGTCAAATTTTACGCCTTTAATTTAAAAATGTTAGTGGGCCTCCTGTGACCTCATCCTGATTTGGGGCGCTCGGGCCATTTCACATCGCGCCCCCTTTCAGGGGCTCCACCACAGAACGAACAATATATCGACTAAACCTCATTCTATGTCAGGGGACCAACATGAACTGGATGTCCCTAAACACTACTCCTCTATAGAAACCTGCTTTATAGCGTACCTCTCACTCTCCACTCTTGGATGATTGCCAGAGGACCTCTTCTTCATCTTCGACGCTCTTCTAGAATTCGACGAAAATTTCGTATTTAGCTGCAAATTATCAGCTTTGGACATTTCTTTTTCTCAGTTTGAGCAGAGATATATCAACAGGACGTACTATATCGGGGATGCCTTGAACTTTCCTAGGTGGCGGAGAATGTGGTGATAAAAAGGAACTCTTCAAGCAAGATTGATCACCCTTTAGTTTTCAGGAATGAATTATTCCCCTTTGTTTCGTTTTTCTTAAGTTATATTCCAAACATTTTTAAGCTGAAACTCGATCCCTGTGTAAATTTTAGTTGAATAAAGCTTTTTCAAGTTAAACAGATTGACTACTATTATAAATGTATATCTGTATATTTTACTAATCGCAAAAACAGGATTTATACAAGGCCCATCATGATCATATGACACTTTTTTACGATAGTGTCAAAAAAAAAAGTCAAAGGCGGTAATTCAGAATTATTTCTTGAACAAAGAACATCCATACCAAAAATAATCTAACAATTGCTAAAATTAAAAAAAATATAATAATAATAATAATAATAATAATAGTAATAATAATAATAATAAAATTCTTTTACAAAAAAGGGTCACACTCGAAAATGCCATTAAACTTTATATTTTTCGATTCTTTAAAACTCTTACGTACAGCAAGTGGATGAATTTCAAAATCGCACTGAAAACTTACAAGTATTTTTTCAAAATAAATCTGTAGTTTATTTCGTTCAGTCTGAAATACAATAACCCGTTTAATTAAATTATGCAAGCACCAACTGACTCCCAGGAAAAATATTTTTGCGTTTCATTGAATTATTTTTTTGTAAGGTTCAGGACAAAATTTTCCATAAGTTCACACTTGATATTGCATAATAATTCTTTTTAACTGAAATAACATCTTCAGGAAATTTTCTTTAACGGCAAAAAGAATTTGACGAAAACTTTTAAATTAAAAAGTACAGCAGAGATATTGAAAAGGCGGGGGTTGGGTGAAACAAACCTCCTAAAAATATTTCCAAAGTTTTCTAATAAAAAACAAAAGTAAAAAAACCTTCAGTTACTTTTTTAGTCATTTATTAATGAATAAGTACTAAAAATTCAGTTTGAATTGAATAATTCTTTGATTTTCGGCAAATAGTTTGAAAGGAAGTGTAGCGATTTTTTGCTTTCATTTCGGAAAAAAAAGCATTTATTTTGGTGGTACAGTGTAACCCGGATATAAGAAAGTTGTTGGGACCGGATAAGAAGTCTCTTATATCCGGGTTTGGTCTATTATATATACATTGACACAGGCTCTAATTTGGGACCATAGACAATCTCTCTTATATCCGGGTTTCTCTTATACCGAGTTTCTCTTATATCAGGGTTACACTGTACCTAAGATCATGTCGAATTTAATAGTTTTTCATCGAAATATCTCCGACTGATAGGCTTAAAATGCAAGGGAGGCAACTCTTAACAGAGTTGTTTCCCTTGTTTCAATATCTATTATTTTAATATTTTTTTTTATCTTTTGTTATTTATAAATTAAAGTATTAAGTGATAGGAAAATTTCATTAGAAACAAAGAAAAGTGCTGAACTGTTATATCAACCCTGCAATATGGCAGTGAAAGCGTGGCAATTTCCTTAAAGGTATGAAGAGATTCGAATCGGCAGAGATTCATTTCTATAAACAGATGCTAAGAATACTGAACTCAACATATGAACAATGAGAACTAAAATAACACTTGTACTTCAAATCAGGAAGAGACAATTGAAAATGAAACTTAACTTTTTTTGTTTCTTTTTTTGCAAACAATGAGTTCAAATTATAGATATGGCAGCCCAATTCCACAATGAAATAAACAAATCACAAGCCCAAACTCGAAAATCAAGGGGCAGAAAGAAATGTCAAAATCACAAATCACAGGTCCAATGTCACAAATCCCAATACATGTAAAAGGTCAAAAATCCAACATGCAAGCTGACAGACGAGGCAGAAAATGAAACATCCAATTCAAGAACACCAACTGCTTTTATCAACAGAACAATTTTTTCATTGGCCGACAGGTGGGAAAGTACACACAATATTAGCATATCTGAGATGCATTTATGGCAACATCTGTAACTGACTTATTTCTATTTCAGTTATTTTTTTTGTCATATTGTACAGGACACACATACCCTTTTTCTCAGTAAGTGACTTTCTTTTTTGCTACACTCCCCACTGATCTTATGATCACATTAGTGATTAAAAAGGGCGGGTCTCTTAAGCCTTGTGCGTCTTCTCAAAGGAACAACTACTGTCTCCTCACCTGATGAATCGCCTCACGAAGGGACATCAGATTTATTTCTACTAGGCTGAGCCTAGTTTTCTTCTTGAATCCCATTCACCATTTGTCCTTTTCTCAATCCTCCCTATACACAGTCTTTTCTCTCATTTTCATTCTCTGTAACACCTTGTGTACTAGTGGCATTTTTGCCTTGCTTGGGGTAAAATGGTTAAAAGAAATATCTTGGAAAGGTAAATATTGCCACCACATTCATACTCATAAGGTTTTTCTTAATAATGTGTGGGTACACTTTGCTTTTCTCCATGGACAACAATTGGATATGTTCGTAAGCAACTGTGAACAACCTGTATCCACAAAGGCAAGTACATTTCACCAAATCAATGCGTACATCAATTATTTTTGCAGCATCTCTTTCATGATTTGCGGGGAAGAGACTGGTGCTGATGTGGTCAGTTATGAGAAGCATCACAACTGGTAGCACTGCATTTACATCCTGGAGGGGGACGAAGCTGGCACTGATACATTGCTCCTTGACCTGTTTCCCAGATAATCCTCTTGGCAGATGCTCTGGCTCCAGGTACCTATAGCAGTGGTAACAATGCACACAAGTTGCATACTCTTTCTGGAGGCAGTTCCTCACCAGGTGGTTTGGGCCATTACATCTGTAGCACTTAATTCTCACAGAAGAGCCCACAGTTGAGAGAACATGTTTACTATGGGTGGGGCCTTGCAACTACTACCACCAGTTCCTCTTCTGTTTCTTTCATAATTCATGGATGAATGGTAAACTTATAAATATCTAAGATCGATTCTTGCAAGAAAAATTGTCAAATATGACACAGGGAATCAACTTTCTTAGCAGCAAATCTAGGAATTGATTCAATATAATCTTTCCACTTCATGTTAGCAGAAACCATTAGTCCAAGAAGGTGCAATGAGTCACTCTCCTGGAGTCTAGCATCAGCCATTTTGATGGAAAATAAAAAGGGTTCTCCAAGATGATTAAAAAACATTTTGGAGGTGTTAAAATTAACAAGCCTTGCCTTGCCCAATTTAACAGAATGTAGATAATTTTTGAGATCAGCTGCCAATTTGACTTTACTAAACTACTCAGACTTACTATGAAGACAAGAATAAATGGTTGTATTATCATCATAGATACCAACTTGAGAACTGATGCCATCAGGAAGAAAATTAGGAAGGAACAATATTGGAAAATCAAAGATACAAAAATGATGAAGTATATTTTTACATCCTCCTATGTAAATAGTATAAAAATTATTTCATATGTTCATATTTGCAGTCATATCTGAGTTTCAGGCTCATTCCAATTTCCCAATATTAAAACATGTAAAGCCCAATCCTTTGTATATTTGCATCCTGGGTATGACAATAAACTACATCCGCGTCCCGGATGGGACGATGGACTGTGTCCAACAGCGGGGCTGCTGGTCAGGAGGTTTTGAGGAGCATGGAACCGTCTCTTAGTTGCTGCTGTTCCCAGGTCTATCCTGACCCGGGGTGGTGGCACCTGTTGGGGTCCCAGCTGTGGGCAGATGGTTGGCCCCGGAACTGAGTTAAAGAGCATTATAGAAGTGGGTTTTAGTGCCAGAAGTGCTTTGTGGGAATTATTACCAGAAATAAATTTTCAGCTATACATTTTTGAAAAAATGACATTACCAGCTGTACGTTTTTGAAGATAATATTGCTATACATTTTTGATGAAAAAAAATATTAACAGAGGTGGATTTTTGACAAAACAAAAATATTACCAGGAAAAAAAAAATGTCGGCATTAAATGATCCATTAAGGTTCATATGCCATAAAACAAAACAAACCTTTGTATATTTCTACTTATCAGAAAGTAATGGATGCTGTTCAGGTCATACTAATATAGTGGGTTATTTGGGGTTAGATTTGGGCCTTGTCAGGATTAACCCACTTTAATGGATTTATGAAAGAGTAATTAAAACAATAAATCAATTTTAAAAATCAATCAAGTCCAGAGTATAACAATAATAATTCTTTTTTATAAGCATTAAATAGTGGTTCTGTATTTTACAAAAAACAGTAATGTTTATGGATGGCACAAGGTTGTTATTTATAATTTAAGTAAAATTAAATAAAAGTTTCATTTGGTAATGTGTCCTGTGAATGAGGAAAAGGAAGTTGAATGTATGAGAGAAGTAAAAGAGGTGAAAATGATGAGAGAGGTTGAGGAGTGTTAGTGTTTGTTGAAGTTGAGATCTCTTTGATGTATCCGCTCATAGTAGTAAGTGTTCGTCTCTCTCCATGACTTCTCTGTCGGAATCATTTGTTGTTCTCTTTTGTTGTTTTAGACAGTCTATTTATACTATTAGCAAAGGTTCTGATTAAGTTGTTTATTTTAGGTGCACTCATTTCTCATTGGTCAACATATTTATTTAGGATTGTAATTTCATCAACTTCAACGAAGTCATGCATGGAGCCTATTGTGCAAGACACAAAATATATCATTATGTTTTAAGCTATGAAAGATGTAATATTCTGTTTCTGATCTTAGAGTCACTACACCAGTTCCTATATGTGTTTTCATTAATAATACTTCATTTCTCAGATGTGTGGTATTTACTTCTCTTCAAAGTTGTTTTCTAGATTTAAAATATTTCATATTTTTCTTCATTTTTTTTAACTTTATTCATAATTCAACCGACACCATCTTTTTGCTTTGTACACTGATAAATTAGTAATGTATTCAATCCTAAATTGTTTTCCTTATCTATTTTTTTGATTAATCATTTTAAATTTGATATGTCATTTAGCTACTCAATTAGTATTAGCAGTGTGGTATTCACTTTCCTTCAAAGTTGTTTCCCAGTGAATTTATGTGAATTGATAATAAATAAGAGAATTTATATTATTATTTACACAATTAGCAAAGACAAATTTTGTTATTTAACCCCACAGAAAAAAAAAAAATGTCATAACAGCCTTTAAAACTGAACTATACTTATCGCCCCTGAAAGCTAGAATGCTCGACATCATGTGATAAGGTCTATAGAAATTTATTTTACAAATTAAACATTCTTTTATTTTTTTTTACCTAAAACCTACAGACACCAAAATGGGATAATTGGAATAAATTGGTTAGAGATGGAAATTATAATTTATACTGGATTTTTATTTTTATTTTTCTGTTGCATAATATCAGTCTTCCTACATGGCAGTGAATACTGGACAATTTCCTCACAGTTGAAGAGACTTGAAGCGACAGAAATGTTGTTCCACAGAAGAATGCTGATAATACTGTGGACTGAACATGTGAATAATAAAGTTTTCGAGAATGGAAATGAAAAGGACACTTATATAAAAAGGGAGTTGAAATTTCTAGGGTGCATACTGAGGAAAGAGGGATTTGAAAATTTGATACTCACAGGACAAATTGAAGGCAATAGGGATAAAGGAAAATGTTCTCGGCTGACATGAATTGGAAAGACGATATTGACTCAATTGCTAGGTCAGCTGCTAAGAAAGTTTGTTCTCCATGTTGTGCAAGACAATTTTTCTTTCTAGAATCTATCACATATATCTATATCTACCATTCATCCATGTTTAGAATATTGCTACCACATATGGTCCAGTGCCCCTGCTATTCACATTGCACTCCTTGATAAAATCCAAAGAAGAATCAGCAATATTATTGGTCCTGATCTGGTAGCTCAGCTTCAGTCAATTTCCCACCACTGTAAGGTTACCTCACTGTCTTTTCTATAAATACTTTCATGGTAATTGTTTGGATGAGCTCTTCAGTATGGTATCCAGACATTTTGAATTTAAGTACAGTACTAGACTGGTATCAAGATCTCATCAATTTACAGTTAAGTTGGCTAGATGTAGATGTAAAATTCTATGCTAACAGTTTCTTTTCTTGCATTTCTTTCTCATGGAACTCCCTTCTGGCTTTCCAGTCAACTTTAATCTGTAAAAAT
This sequence comes from Acanthosepion lycidas, assembly GCA_963932145.1. Lineage (NCBI taxonomy): Eukaryota > Metazoa > Mollusca > Cephalopoda > Sepiida > Sepiidae > Acanthosepion > Acanthosepion lycidas. The sequence goes on from OZ010572.1 coordinate 133,855,979, forward strand.
TTAAATGCAATGTCTATTGCTATCTACTGTCCTCCTGATTACTCTTTCCTCTTCCCACTCATTATTAATGTTTCTGTTAATTCTTTGTGACCACTTGTGTCTTAGTGACTTTACTGCCTTGCACAGGGTGAAACTGATTAAAAAGAAAAAAAAAGAGAATGTTGACAGTAAAGTCCAAACCTCATGAGATTTATGGACCTAAACAAGTCATTGCTTCGTGCCCCCTACTTTACACTCTACCATTTCCTACAATGTTTAATTGACTCATGTTAAGCAACTTGTTGGCCATACTGTTCATTGGAAGTTTCCAAAGTACTCCTTAAAGGTATTATGGCTAGAAATTTATAAAAATGTTCATATGCTAAGGCATGTATTCATTTAGCATATCAGAATGATATTTAATTATTACAAGCAGCTAAACAAGATATACTCAAAAGTTTTCCATGATTTAATTGGCAGTATATGTATCAATTGTTTAGAAGAATATCTACATTATAGAATTCATTATTATAATTAATTATTATGCCTGTATATTATTAATATAATTAATTATTGTGTCAGTAAAAATACTTTCATTTTGCAAAATAAGAAATTTTAATATTTTTACTTTATATTTTTTTTAGAAAGAGAATAAAGACCAACAGATAAGTTTTTAAAGATATTAGGGTGTATTAAAAATATTTTCATTTTTATTGATCATTACTTTAAAGCTTATTTCATGTACAAATCTAATGATTATATAGAGCTCCACTATATTATTATTGCATACTTTTAATTTTTAGGGCTTTATTGAAAGATTATTTAATTCTAAAGATTATTGCTATGAACAAATCTACTAATAAAAAAACAGCATTTTTGCTTTCCCTCCCCAAATCCAGTGTACTGATGATGAAGGAAGCTATGCCAATAACATAGATATTCATAGTTGGGATAAGAATAATTTAAAAGAAAAAAAAAATCATCTTCTATCAAGTGTTCCAAGAAATAGGACTCAAGATAAACCATTCCAAAAGAGAAACTATGATCTGGAATTGGAATATATATATATATATATATATATATATATAAAAATGGACTCTCTCCCGTCGGTTTCAACATATGAGGATCTGACAGCTTAATTGATTCAGTTATGAAATTTTGTGCAATAATCTTAATTTGTGATTTACAAAGGAGGCCACTTATGGAGCAAGAGGGAGGACTGTGAGATGAGATCACTGTTAGATTGGCTGACCTTTTAGATCTTACTCTCACTAAAACACGTTGATCTCCATTCTACCTGCTCCAAGGCTAAGCGCTCAAGAGTGTTATGTGGTATATTGACAGCTGGCAAGTTGCTTTTCAGCTTGTCTTTGTATCTTAACCACACACACACAGACGCTTAGTAGGTGATCATGTTAAACTCTTTAATTTTACCATGTTCATTATATCTGAACATTACAAAGTCTATCTTTTAAATATAAATAGTAATGAACCTAATGAGTCAGTTATAAGAAAAATACTAAAAAAATAATAATCTATCACTTGACATTGAAGCTGAACTTGTGAAAATAACACCCTCTAGCTGAATTCAGAAACAAGTTTTTCAGTTTTATGAAAGTCTGAAATGAGAAGTACACCCCAAAGCATTGTGGGTATATGACACATTAATGCACTATGGAAACAAAAACAGTTCTCAGGACCCTTATGTTTACAGAAATATCTCAACTGGATCCATTTTAGTGAAAGTACTAATGAACATTGTATTAACTTACATCTCATCCACAACCCAGTTCCACTTTCATTCAGATAACAGGTATAATGATAGCATATGCCATCAAACAATTCCAGAAAATTGTATACCTGCTATATTGACCTCACAGCAGCATATTACTGCATCATTAGTGACTTCTCATCAATTAGAAATCATCTTATAAATCTCTGACTCCACTGAATGTGTAGATCTGATAGAGGACTACATCTGCCCACAAAGTTGTACATGTCTATAGACTCTAATAATGAATCATTTCAAACGACATCAAGAGCACAAGAAGAGCTCCAATCTATTTAAACCCTTCTTAGATTATTCTCTGCACAGATACAAGCACAGATGTGAAGAGATGACCACTGGTCATTTAAGTATTCCATAGCACATCTCAAATGCATATACTAATAGAAAGCAGTTTTACTGTTTTCTCTCCTGAGGTCTGAGAGGTTTATACTGATGACATAAGTATTCATATTTGGGATAAGAATGATTTAAAATATCAGCATCTTCCATCAAGTGTTCCAAGAAATAGGACTCAAGATAAACCTTTTCAAAAGAGAAACTATGATCTGGAATTGGAATAAAAGTGATGTCACCGATCCTGATCCCATCATAAAAATTCACAATATGGAATTAATAAATACTAAACACTTCAAATACCTTTGTGCATGAATCAGTTATAATAAATTTAGTATAAAAGATTAGGAAACTGAACATAGATTGCGTTTGGGGTAGTTTCACACAGCACCACAAATCATAATAAAACCAAATTATTACCTTAAAAACTTTAGTCATGTTCTTAAATAGCTTTACCAGATCAAGATATTCACAGGGATGTCATGCATGGTATGAAACTCATTCAAAAGCATCTAAACTGTCAAATGTATACAATCAGTTTTTAAGATCAATAATTAAAAATAGTTTTGAACAAATGAAAACTGTAGGTCATAGTGAGGACCATCCTTCTTCAGACTTTGTGGACTGGCACTACAGAATCACAAAGAAAGAACGGCACCAAATAAAGAAACCACATAACTTGATTATTTTCAACACCAGTAACAATTAAAAGAGATAACACATGTAGCTCAAAGAGAAAAATAATGACATAATGAAGATGTTGATATTCCACACTACTCCAAACAAAAGGTTAGGAAGGAAACCCAACCAGTACTGGAAAGAGTAATAACACCTAAAATGGATAGCACATGTAACTCAAAGAGAAAATAATGACATAATGAAGATGTTGATTTTCCATACTACTTTAAACAAAAGGTTACGAAGGAAACCTCATCAATCCTGGAAAGAGCAATAACAGTTACTGAACTTGAGAAACATATTTTCCTGAAAAAATTGAAGAGAATGATTTTATAAATTTAAATCAAAAGCAGCACTGGCTACTTTAACAATGAATGCCAAAAGTTTCCTTATAAGAAAACTGCTAATATTACAATTATGATTGTGATGATGGTGTTTCAAAAATATTTTCATTTGTCTATAGACCTTTACTCTTATTGCTCTAGAAGAAGATGATAATCTTTAGAGATTATCATCTTCTAGTGCAATAATAATAATCATATTATTGCTGTGAAAGCTCATTTCATAGACACTTCAAAAGACTAGAAATGACAATCAGCAAAGAAAAGAGAATCTGAGGTTATTTCTATTCACTTTCTTCTCATAACTCTTGGGGAAGACATGAATCGAAATATCTTTGGCATCATACTATGGTGGTTGACAGAAGAGTAAACCCCTCTCCCATAATTGCTTTACCTGCCCAAGAAAAAGCAGTAAAAAGCTGTTACCTTCAGAGTCAACTTTAACACAAAATAAGAATCCATGGTAATGAATGTCGCACACTTTTTGTTACAGAAAATAATTTACAAAGTCTGATTAATAAACAATGAATATGTCATATTAAATTTCAGAAAGTACCTCTGGAGACTAAATCTTGTTATCAAAGAATTTAAATTAGTAAGAAGATAGCTGTTTTCACAATTAAGACGACTATATCACATTTAAAACCTACTGTTAACAATACTTCAGATCAAAGTGAAAACATCAAGTAACCTTCTACATTTGGATCAGTCTGAGTGACATTTTCTAGAGTATTTTCAGGACATTAAACTAACAAAACATAACTAAACAAAAAAATGAAAAGAATTCCAATTACTGATCAAATCATGAATTCAGTCACTGGCTTCTATATACTGTCATGTTTATTGTAAGTGTTGGCTGTGAGTAATTTGTTTGAGAAGCAGTTTATGACAAGTGATCCTGCTCCATTTGCATTAAAAGTAAAACTTTAGAATGGGTTATTTATTGCTGAACAACAAGATAAAACAACGGATCATTTTTTTTCCAGTGTTAAAAATTAAGACAAAAGGCTTGGATCTTCATAACAACTTTCACTACAGATAAAAAAAAAAAAAAAAAACACCCACTCAGTGATTATAAAATCATCAATTGGAAACAGCTTCCCAGCTACTCAATGAACATTAATCAATTTTTTCTCAACTGTTCAGGAAATACAGTAAATTTAAATGCTGACACTGTATATGAAAAACAAGATGGAGAGTTAAAACACTAACTCAAAAAAAAAGGTAACATTTTGCTTGTTAGAATTCTTATTGGGAAAATTCAAAATACATTCTTCTAGAGATTAGGGTTTCCCAAAGTTTTCAGTGCTACAGACTCTTTAAGCAGAATAAAAGTTCAGTGCAGAACTCTAACAATTTAATTTCAGGTGTAAAGCTTTTAAAACTCATGCATGATTAATGTAACATTGTTTGCATTTGGCTGATTTTCATACTGAGTTTTAGTAAATACATATAATGAAAATACCTTCACAAATTGTTGGAAATCTTTATAAAAATTGAGCATCAATTTGTATTTATTTAAAAATTTTTTTTAATCAAACCAATTTCATTTAGATTCTTTTTCTTTAAAATTCCCTGCATCCCTCATCCATCCACATGTGTAGTCACACCAACATAACAAATTTAGTCCAATATTGTCTTAAATGATGAAATGCATCACAAGAAAACTTTTTCTGTTTTGTTTCACATTTTTCACAATATTTTTATATATATATATATATATATATATATATATATATATATATATATATATATATATATGTATTTTTAGTGGATACTTGTATTTGAGTAGACACTCAGTTTATTTATTACACAATAAATTAATTTATTTACATTTAACTACTAGCTTGAATATTTGATAAATCTATAAGAAGAAAATAGCCTGGAACAGAGAATTCAGTGTTAGATTTTAAATTAGTTCCCACAGAGTGTTATGATGTCTAAAGAGTGTTTCAAGAGAAAGATTCTCAACTACAAAAATTGGTACAAATACTGCAAATATTGGAGAAAGTGAGGATCTTAGGTAAATTTTTACAGACTAGTTTACTTCTATTTTTATTACAGTATATTGCTGCTGGGTACAAATAAGGCAACAAACACTTATACATACATACATACATACATACATACATACATACATACATACATACATATATCTTTATTGTTTGAGTTGCAGTGAATGGGTAGAGTGGGGGAGAATTAAAGCGGTTAGGATTGTGCACACAGGAAGTGACTGAGTCAAATATTCAGTGAACCTCTAGCCAGCTTTTGTGTCCAGATCAAGAATTGGATTGGTTAAATAATATTTGAACACCTACGCAGCTTTATGTGGCTATACCTTCTTTCAGTATGTCGCCTATGCAACTCCATGTGTCCACACCTCTTCCAGCATGCATCATGCAAGCATGCATTTCCTCCAGGACACCTGTGTACTCCATTTATTCTAGGCTCAGGACACCTGTTCACCCCATTTATTTTAGCCACAAGATTCACTTCCTCTTTACGCTATCACTAGTTCTGATTTTTGCTCACACATTGATGGAGTGGAAGTAATGCAAAAGATCTTTCTCCCAACCAATACCAACATTAATTGTTGTGATCATGGAAAATTTTAGGATTAAAAAATAATAGTCACTGTCCATCATTTAAGGAAATAAAACCCAGCTGCAAGATGGTCAAAACTAAAGCATAGTGTATCTCAGGTTTACCTATTGGAAGTGCTTACATGGACACCTATTCATGCATAACATCACAGCAAAAACCTTAATATAGAGCAGCCATCCTAAGAGCTCCCAAAGAGTTCAAGCTCCTTGCTCCCATTTAGGGTGCAGTAACCAGAAAACTACCAACCCAGCACCCTCAATATGAAGAGTCATAGTCTCTGCTCAGTCATATCACCAAAAAGTTGTTTACATTATGGCCTCATCAGAGGGAACCAAAAACTCTATACTAAACAGAAAAGAAGGGATAAAACTCTACTCCTATTCCAAAAACAAGAAATGTGAACTAGGTGATAGGTAAACCTATCTATTCCTATTAAAAAATAGCAAAATAATAAATTGGAAAAGAAATAGAAAAGAAAATCTGAGTGTAAGTGGGTTGTTGGAGGTGTTTAATGTAAAGAATTTAACTTAGGTCATCTGAGATTTGAATACATGTATTTAGGTAAGGTTAGAGAACAGCTCATACATAAATATTAAGTTTTAACTTTGTAAAAGTTGTGTGACCTACTAATGAGGGGAAAACAAAACTACACTTATTACTGGCAATTTTTTTCTTTTGTTAAACATGTGGGAGTTGAGTTGGCTCACACCAATCTGATTCAAGATTCTTAGTAAGAGAAATTTTTCATACTTTTAAAGAATGAACTTGTCACAAAGTTCAAAATAATTCAGATAAGGAAGAAACAGCAATCTTGAAAATTTACAAAGCTAGTTTCAAATACAAGGAAAAAGTTAACCCCTTATGAGCTGCAGAAATTTCCTATTCCAATTCTGGTAATTGCCAAACTATGAAAAATAATTGAACAACGTCATTTAAAACATGTTCCACCTGGTGATAGTAAATGGAGATCTCTCATTGTTTTACAAAAGCCACATAGACATATATGTGGGAAGACTAGAAATTAGGAGTGAATCATTAACTTTCAGACCATTCTGAACATAGAAATGACATTGTATTTGTTAGCTGGAATTATTAAATTTGAAAAAAATTGATCTAAAGACTGCTTATAATCAAATTCAAATAAATGAAAACTTCAAAGGAATAAAGACAATAAACATTCCTATAGGTTTACTGACAAGAACCCGATTGCTGCACAGAATAAAAACTGAGTGCTGTATTTTAATAAACAATGGAAAAGACTTTGATGAATGCCATTAAAAACATGGTGGTTTATCAGGATGACATTTGCTTGGGTGATATCACTGAAAAACGATTAAATCCAAAAACTGTGTTTAAGAGGCAAAGAAGGGCAGCCATGTTAATGAATTGAAAAAATATGTTCATAATTGGGAATATTGCTTCTTGGAGATTATTTGATTTTGAAGGCAAGTATTTCACCAAACCTACATTTAATACAGAAAATATTAAATGAGTCAGAAAACAGAAAAATAAAAAAAAAATTATTCTGTTTTTATAGAAGATATTTGCAAAGGAATGCAGGCTTAATATATTTGCTAATTTGCTTAAACAACAGTGAATTTATTTAGACAAAAGAGCAATAAACAGCTTTTGCTAACTAAAAAATAAAATCATAGTGAAGATATTTGACCCCTATAAACTCCTATATTTTATGGCCAATAAGTGAAGCACAAGTAACTAAGAGATGCCTACAAATACATATTACTAAATTCAGTAGATACAAAAGCCTTTTTTTTTAGAGTTCCAAGTTAAATAAGTGGTTTCTGGAACCTGATTGGATAGGACAAGTCATGTGATGTGCTTTCTAAGACATATGCACAGTTGAACCCAAATGTTGTTGGGCAATGGGCACATGTTTCTGGGCTATTTTTTCATGTTGAATCTGAAAATCAAGTCCATCAATCAAGTCTTTGGGGCTCCACTTCAGATTTTCTATCTGGATTTACTTCAATAGCCTTTTGCATATATGGATGTGACAGCTAAGCAGATGTTTAAAATCAGGGTTTTCCTTCTTCTAGGTGGATTGCTTTCCTAGGCTGTTGAGCTCCATCTACTGAAAGCAGCTGGTTATGAGGTACCAGTTGTCGATCTTGACTCATTGTCTCTCTCTCTCTCTATATATATATATATATAGCATGTTTTAGACATTCCAAAATAAAAAAAGGTTTTTTTAATATAAGACATTAGGTAAACAAAAAGACTATAAAGCAAGACAAATGATGAAATGTTGTTCATAAATAAACAAATACAAATATTGAAAAGTTCATTAATTTTAGAAAAAAGATAGAAGGAAAATATTATAATGATATTAATAATAATAATTGTAATAAATAACTTGATAGTTACTAATGGTTACTGATCTTAACTGATTGAAGATGCTGACATATATATTTTGATTTGGTGAATTAAGACAAGCTATAAAACATCTTAATCAGTGCCACAAATTTGCTTGTCAGCTACCTGGCCATAACTTGTTCAGCCTATCCCCGGGAGCCGATATATTGTGCATCTCTGTTCATGAGCAGGAGGAGTGGGGGAGCATCAGGACTGTGATAAAGTCATTTTAAATTTCAAGTATAAGGCAACCAAAGTAAATTGAATCATATCTTGGTATTAGGGAACACCCTCAATAAGAGATTATCTTATCAGAATGGGTTAACTGACTATTATGGTCAGATATTGTTTCATTTTCTTCTACTTCATAAGTTCTGCAGGTATGGGATCAAGTTTAAAATAATGCCGAAAAGAAAAAAAAAAAAAAACTTGCCTAGTAACTGATATATCTTGCCCAGTGGACTGTAACATAGCAATCAAGGAATTTGAAAAACTATTGAAGTATAAAAATCTAGAAATTGAAATAGAAAAAATGTGGAAATTGAAAACAAGAATAGTACCAGTCCTAGTAGGTGTTCTTGGAATGATAAAAAAGGAACACAACATATTAAAAAATCTCTGGAAAGAGAAATACAAAAAATTGTCTTAATAAGTACAGTCCACACACTAAGAACTGTAACTTTGTCCATGTAATGCTCGTGATATCATGGGAGTTAGAAAAACAAATCATGAAATATAGCTATAACAACACCCTTTACCTGCCGTAGGTCTTCTTGCAGATGTGGTAGGTAGTGTAATAGAAGAAGATGAAGAAAAAAGGAGAAGATGATGATGTTCAGTTAGAAATAGTCTTTAGATATGTCCATGAAATAAGCTTTGGTGAAAAAGCATAAAAATACATTTGATACGCCTGAAGATAAGTAACAACTAAGTTTCCAATGCTATAAAAAAAGAATTCTGCTTCGACTAATAGACATTATTATTTATGTATTGGATGAAGACTAACATGAACGTTTTGATTTTGTAATTAAGAAGCAAAAAAAAATTTCAGGCTAATTTGTTTGAATTTTATTTGTTATTAAGCAGTCTTTATAGACATTTTTAGCCTTTTATTAGCAAAGCAAATCTTGTCTCCAGTTTTATGATTTTTCATATGTTATTAATGAACCATAAAGAAAACTTTACAATTTCTGACATATCAATAAATGTTACCAATACAAGTGCCAATATTTCTTGTTTTAATAATCATTAGTGGTATTTTTTATGGCTAACAACTTTCCTTTACAACTTTTATTTGTTAGCATTGCCTTGCTCCAATCATTTTTCATATAACCGTGTTTTTATTAGAAGCTATTTGCAATCAGAAGGACTTTCCACTTCCAAAATGAAGAACTGAACTTTCATTTCTGATGTGAGACTTGAGTACATGGACTCTGATGAAGGCATTGAACAAGAAACGATGCAGCTTATACCGAGATGCTGAGGGTGATGAAAAACATTAACCAAATGCTCTTTGGTGACTTGCCTAAGCTGACATTGACAAACTGCTGCATGGAGAGTAAGATTCAGTGGACATTGCTGAAGAAGCAAGAATGAAATCATTCGCAAAGTCTTACTATAGGAACTAATCTCATGGTAGACCAACATATACCATCATTGGCCAATTGATTGAAGAAATTATCACAGCAAACCAAGAGGGAAAACTAATGTATGAAGAATACTGGTCATAGGATGTCTGACTACAGTTAATCCAATGATGACAATATTTGAAACCTCTTTGCTGCAAAGTCAGCAAAACTATTTAAAGAAATACAAGGCATACATCCAAAGAGTTATGCAGACAACCGAATTCATTCTTTTTATGAACTTTTTTTTTAGCTATACACTCTCTACATATAGGACAAAAGTTGGGGGGGGTCTCTTTCCATCAGTCATGCAAAGCAATATTTGATTTTTTTTAAATTCAGACAAAACTAAATTAAAATGTCGCACTTTGGCCAATACAGAAACAGAGAGACATTAGTTGTTGCTTTTCCTGCTGCCTTCCTGCTTTGATCCAATCAAACAATATTATCCCATTATAACAATCCATCATACACAGTAAATACTGCTCACATCTGGCAACCATAATACATATTTCTCATTGAAAGATTATGAAGTTATGAAGTTCCCTTTGATGCCTACATACAGTATTTTGATGTGAGGAATGAATGAAAATGACAGACAAAACAAAATTTAATGCAAAATATTTACAAACTGTTAGTGCCGCAACCACTGAACATTAACATGATACAAAACCAAGATAATTGGTTTAAAAAAGTGGAGGGCTAAAATGAATGACGGTTTTTATTCCTAACTCTATAATAACAGCCTATTAATGTGCCAGAGAACATTGATTCCTGTCATATGTGGTAAAGAAAGAGGAAAGTGCATTAAACAATAAAGAAGAGATTAAAAAAAAAATAAAATTTTGAAGATGACTATCCACTTCGGAGCTAATGTCAGTGTTGCAACCTATGGAAGGTTACCAAATAGAATAATCAAACAAAGGTTTATAATGAACAGTAATACTTAGGACAAGAACAATACATATAAGATTCACCAGTGGTATGTAGAAGTAGACAACTGCTAGAAGTGAGTCAAATGAATTCCACATTGAATCTCCAACTCTAGATCATGTACAGTATTCACTACTGTATTTATGGGAATGGGGGCATACCCATTATCATCTGTAGATATGCTATAACAGTCAGCAAAATAAAACTTATTCTATCTTTTTGAGTTGTGATGAAAGGACATTTTCTTTTAAGGTATATGCAAAAAATTTCCAGCAGAAGAAAAAAAACAAAAAACTTATCAATAATGCTATCAGTTTTTATTTTAGAAAAATAATGCTAGGAATATTTACTCAAGTTTTTGTAAACTTGAGTAAATATTCCTAGCATTATTTTTACATGCAATTACTGTACATACTTGTGCATGAGAAGAGTTAATCTATAGTGTGACACCTGAATTTTGGGGGATGAATTTTAGCCCCAAGAAAAATTTAACTGTGTATAGTGCCATCAGTTACCAAAAACACATGATTTTTAACCTCTTCAAAAAAAATACCTGTGTATAGCGTGAACCCCTATTTTTTGCATAAAAACTGATCATAAAAACATGCACTATACTTAAGTATATACAGTAACTTCAATCTACCAATCTGTTGTATCCTTAAAGAGGTGAAAGGAACAGCAACATGTGCATAGATGAAGAAAGAGAAGTTTATTGTAAAAGAGAATTCACTACTGAAAGACATGGAATTGGTTAGCAGGCTAATAATTCCCAAAGCAAGGTTATTTACCTCAACTCCCTGCAAGGCAGGATGTGGCACAAGGCTGTTTTTAATGCAGGGTAAAAACTGAGCCCATAGGCTTGGGCAAAAATTCCCCGTAGACCCTGAATACACGGGGTTAGGTAGCTGTCTACTACCCCAGAAAAGACTGCTCTTTGGCATAGCCTTGTCTGTGTTCCTCTCTGCTCAAAGGCAGAGAGTTCGATCAGCACAGCAAGAGACAAATCTCCAACTAATTCCTGAAGCAAGGCTATTTGCCAACCACCCCACACAGTCAGATGTGGTACAAAGCCAAATTTAACATGGGGCATCTGAGCCCGTAGGCTTGGGCAAAAATTCCCCGTAGACCCTGTAAAAATGGGGTCAGATAGCTGTCTACCACCCCAGACAAGACTGCCCTTCAGCATAACTTTGTCTGCATTCCTCTCTGCCTGAAGGCAAAGAGTTCAACTAGCTTAGCTGGAGACGAACCTCCAACTAATTCCTGAAGCAAGTTTGCCAGGTATATCCTGTGCTTACTATATATATCTACTGATATAGTCAGTCCACATATGCGATAGGGAATGTGGGACATTCCATTACAACACAACAGTAATTTCTCTCATGTTGTATAAATACTTGACATCCACTTTCTATTTACAAACTTTCCTTGAAATCAACTTTAATTATATTTCTAATTTTAACATTCACTTTTTGAACAGGGAAAATATTATCCTTCTTTCTGCAACAGATTCTGATGTGCCACCTGAAATGATAATTCTTGCAATGTCTGCTAGACACAGAAACACACTGTATTTTCTTCTTTCTAACAGCAAATCTACATTACTACACAAAAACAGCATCCAAAGAAAAATAAAAACAAATTTCAGTGAGTATCCAAATTACAGTCTCTTCAGTAAACTTCCACAATCACTGCAGCATAGACTTTTTTTATGTTCCCTTCAGAGCATAGGCGATCATGGCTCTCCACAACTTCCTATCCCTTGTGGCCCTTACCAGTTTTTCTCCCTTTGCCAAGCCTCTTTCTGGCCATTGGGTCATCTATTCACACAAACTCCTCAGATAAGTGGCTCATTGCCTTCACCTATTTCTTGCCTTCAATATGCCCCATCAGAGTTAAGATTTCCAAGCCATGCTTCCTCATTATGCATCCAAGGAATTCCAGCTGTCTTTTCCTAATTCTAAGTGTTTTCTGTTAACATTTTCTTTAAGACTTCCTTGTTCCTTGCTTGCTTCATCTATGAAATTTTTACTATCCTTCTGTAGAACAATATTTCTGCTGCCTCTCATTTTATCTTCATCTGTCAGAAGATGGTCCAGTATTCACTGCCATATAAGATGAAGGATAACAGAGCAATCCAGCACTCCTTTGTTTCTAATGAAATTTTTCCATTTTTTAGAACCTTGATTAGCCACTGGAATGCTTCTTTTGATCAAGTGCATGTTAAGATCTTGGTGTCTCATTTTAAAAATGTCTTTCCAACTGTAAATGATTTTTTTAACTAGCATGCCCATGACCAAGGGGAGCCTTCAAGTTGGAAGATATTGGCTATGGTTTGACCTCAAATGAGATGGACTCTGCTATATCTATTTGCCCAAGATAAAGTAGACATAAATGAATACTTCTCCAGCTTTCAACCCAAATATGTGAAGGGAAATGGTCAGGTGATCAGCTCTATAGTAACCTCAAAACTACACCTTGTTATAGAAAGGTGAGGTACAATCAATTTCTGAAATTTAGATTCCTAGTCCTTCAGGAAGGTACTGTATATTGCTTTCATTTCATGGCTTATGTATTTGTTAAATTGATTGTTTCCTAACAAGGGTCAAAATGATAAACTGGAATGAACCACCAATTGTTCTTGTTCAAGTGTAAAGAAATTTATTACTATCCATTTATAACAAGTTTGTTGATAAATGTATTAGGTTGGTGCAAAAATAATGTCGGTTTTTGACGTATTTTTTAATGTCAAAAACCGACATTATTTTTGCACCAAACTAATAGTTTTATTTTTACAACTATCTTCTATTTGTTGTAAAGCATGCATATAGTAGCATGGGAGAACAAATGAAACAACAAGTAATGCTGGTGAAGTGAAAAGAAAAAGACAAGAATTGTTAATATAAAATTATTTGTATTGTTGAAGAGGATGTGAGTGGAAAGTCACTTTGTGGGCCAGAGAGGCAACTTGATGGAAGTGTAGAGATGCTAGAGACTGGAGTTGAAGCATGTGTTGTGTTGGCTGACTGAGGTCTCTAGTGGTGATGTTGAGAGCTTGCTGGTGACAGATTAGTTGAGACTTGCCTGTTCATCATGTTTCTGTTTCACTCATTATGAGTGACTTTCTTAAAAGAAAATGTGGTGGTTCATAAACTAATTTTATTTCATGTTATTTTTCTTTGGCAGCAATGTTCATGATTAGTTCCTTTTATATTGTATTTTATATTTTTTAAGAGGATTTGTTTTTCTGAGCAGAATGCGATGCTAAGCACCTCTGCAAAGGTGTATGAAGTTTTTTATTTTTGGTTTTTCTTTCATAGTATTCACATCTGACCAACACTTAGAGTGAATCAGAAAGAGATCTAATTTGAAGAAGAGCATAACATATTGTATAAGTTTCCTGCAGAAAATTGATCTTACATTGGTAGAGCATGATAGAGATCCTCTCCAGCATTTTCAAATTTACTGATTCTGTTCCTGCAGAAAAATTCTGCCTAGACCATAAAACAAAAGTGGCTGTGACCTTTAACATCCAACCAATTCTCCTCCAAATAGACGGTGTTCCTGAAAAAGCATTTTGCACATTTTTTTTAGTCCAGATGAAATGAACTAGAAGTGAGAAAAAAACTATATCCCAACTACAGACAAACCAATTTATCAAGGATAATTTTGGCTGATCTTAATGTGTTATGGTGCTTGGAATTATAATGAATCTTAAAATCATAAAAGGAAATCAAGGCATACATAAGTTTTTTTCTATCTACTTTACATTGTATAATGTTGGTTGTCTAGAGTCTTTAATAATGAAGGGGAGAGAAAACTGACAATGAGAGGAAAGAGTATTTTGTCAGGACAATAAATCAATGGCTGCTTTTTAACAGTATATGACTAAATTTATTTATTTTGAATTCCTTGTGTTCATGATAAGAAAGCTTGGTGTTAGTTTAAGTTGGAATTTGCTGTATTTACTCAAAATTGTATAATTTGAAAAAGTCCAGATGTGTTAATGTAACATAGTGGCTCAAGTTTTTTTTTTTTCTTTAATAGCACTTTTCATCCTTCTCTTCCTAAAAGAGCCTATCTATAACAATGACTTCATTGCTTACAAGTTCAGTGCTAAAGGATATTGATGTTTTCAATAGTTTCCAAGATAAGTATGATATTTTTTATTTAACATTCCCCTTATCTTCATTTTGTTCTCTACATACAACTTTGACTATTACCTGCTTTCGTCTTTGGGGAATCCCCATTGTTTTATTCTTGGTTGATATATGTATGTGAAAAAGAAAACAACATTGGTCCTAAAATGTTAAGAGAATTAACAAAGGTGGTTATAGACAGGCAAGATTTCATTGGATAATTTAACAGTATTTTAACTCTCATAAGTGCTATAAGAAAAAAAATCACATTGAATTTATTTATAGGTAGGCATTTGTCTAATTCTACACTAGAGTCAAAAAAGATAAACATACATCCAGTTTATATCCAAATCTGTAAGTATCCGCTTGGAACATGTCCCTATTTTTGGGCGAGTTCTTACTACTCTGTAGAGGATTTTTGCATTGAATGTCATCTCTAGCTTCTTTTGATCTACCTGCAATTCCTCAGGTCCCAGTGCTGTATCACAGACTGAATGAATGATGAACAACATTCTTCAAGTTTATTTCTACTCACTTTATTTCAGGGTCATGGAATAGTAGTAGCTTCAATCCTTAGAGGAAGCAAGAGAAAGGTGGCTTGAACACGTCAGTTAGCAACTTGCCATCATTATGTAGTGGCTCGTCTCATTCTCCTGAAGTTTCAATATGCCAAGGAATCTGGAAATGGAGATGTGTCTTCAATCTTCTATTGCTGTCACTGTACTGATTGTTCTTACACGTTTTATGATCCTATAACAAAAATAAGTTGTTGTTTTTTTACTATTGTTCACTGAATACAACGTACAAGAGCCACTCAAGGTAGAGGGTTATTAAATGGAAATGTAAGGAAATAATGGGAGGAAACAAGGGTTGCATATTATAACTTATATTATTTTTGTACTTTGAACAGGTTTAATATGTATTCTTTCACTGGAATACATCATAATATAAAATAAAAAATAAGATTGGCAAAAGTGCAGTGTTAGATATGTAGACATGTGACACTACAGTAGTCATGTGATATGACAGTATAAAAGCAATGCCAAATTCAAAAAAACTGTTTTCCAGACCTGTACAATGGCAAATATGATGTGACCAAGCATTAATGTTAGAACTGAAACATTTTTATGTCAGTGGTACTAAAACAGGGTCTCTAGACAAGTGCTTTGTTTTGGTTGTTTTTCCTGTTCTTTTCAGATGTCTGTTTTTTATACATTTTCAAACAAGTTTACAACATATTTCATAATTGAAATATGTTGTAATATATAAGTGTTTTAGACGTTATTAAAAATACCTCATAAATAATTTTTTTTACTATTGTTCCCCCAATACAAGGTCCAAGAACCACTCAAGGTAAAGGGTTACTAAATGGGTGTGCCATGTGTGTATACAGCAAGGGTTGTCTATTATGATGATATGTAGTATAGATTCCACACTCATGGGAGTTAAACCACCTCCACTCAGTTCAGATCATCAAAGTTCTAAATTGTACAGTAGGGTTTGCCATTTTGGGATTGCCTACACATTCTGTAACAGGATACACTCAGATTAGCCTTATTGATAGGCAAAGAATAAGTAAGAGTTTTATTGATCATGTAAATATATTCATATTACTGTATACATTTGTATACAAGAAATTTTAGGGTTCAAATTCCCAAACTATAAACTAAATCTGATCTTACTTGCTATTAATATAAACTTTATTTACATTATTTGGATTATTGTCCTCATCTTTATCGCCATATTTATTACATTTTGGTCATTGTATGCTCCAGCCTTCTTCAGTTGGTTGGAATGTTGAACTGAACCCTTTATTTCGCTCGCTGGGGTAGACTGTTCTAGTTCCACATGCCATGTTTTAATGGATGTCAGTTATCAGTTATCTCCTGTTAATTTCCCTCCGAAAGTTCTCCACTGCCTTAACCGGGTATTGAACTCACACTCTTTGGGTCCTGTCACTGGATCTAACCAATGCCTTTATCCACTGTGCCATATGTCCTGAAGGACAAAGATGAGGACAATAGTTCAAATAATGTAAATTATGTACATAATACCTCATCTCAGAAATATAGACAGATACTAATATAGACTTCTGTTCAATCTCATGAATGCAATAATTAAAAACTAAATATTATTTACTAACAATTATATTTTTTCCTTTGTACACTTACATATTATGAGGGATAAAGTATTTTCTAATGGGGACTACATCCTGGGTATGACGATAAACTATATCTGGCAGCAAGGCCTCTGATCGGGAGGTTTTGAGGAGCATAGAACCACCTCTTAATTGTTGTTGTTGTTCACTGATCCACTCTGATCCAGTGTGGTAGCACCTGTTAGGGTTCCAGCTTTGGGAAAACAATGAAACCACAAACTGGTGTCAAAGCACTATGAAAGCATAAAAATACATTTTTATCATAAACATTACCAGAGCTTCCAGAAAAATTAAATTTTGGCATTAAATGACCCATAAGGAGATGATTAACCATTAAACAAACCAAATCTAAACTTAATGCCTCAAAGAACAATCCTGAAAACAGCCCTATTAAGACAATAGATATGTTGGATTTATTACTTACACAATAATAAAATCAAATAATCCTAAAATAATTATAGCATTTTACTTCTTGCCAAGTTTACTCTCCAATGCTTCCCTGAAAATATCTTTCAAAATTATCATCATTAATTCTCACAGGATAAATTTTCTATTATCCACTCTAAGAGACAAGAGAAAAGACTATCCAAATATGACAATGTATAAGTCACAGTGACACATAATAAGCATATCTAGAAATAATAAGAATCAATAAAACTTGATGAGCAGATTCCATATCTATGAAACTCAGAGTTGGGAAGATCAGTTTTATTTTTTGTTGGAAATGCAACATTTGAGAAGGATATTAGAATAATCCAGAACCTATAGCAAACAACTGGCATATGAACAGAAAATGAATTCAGTAAACATACAAAAATAGAAAATGATGTCAGACAAAGATGTGTCTTCTCACTGGAATTATTCAACCTATACAGTGAGGCGATTCTAAGAGAATTAAAAGTTCTACCAGGATTTATTATTGGAAGCCATGAAATATGCAGATGACAGAGGCAAAGAAAGGAAACTACAAGAAATCACATAGATGGTAATGAAGGAAAACAGGAACAAAGGACAACATCAATTGCAAGAAAATAGAATGGATGGCTGTTAGCAAAAGGGACAGCCCAACGTGCAAATTACAAATTGGAGATATCAAAATCAAACAAGTACAACACGTAAAATATCTGGAAAGTCTTAACAGAGAACAGAATGTACAACACTGAAATCCAAAGACACATTGGGATAGCATAAGATGTTTTTCAAAAGCTAAGCAAAGTATTAAGAAATAGAAAAATTTCATTAGAAACAAAGGAAAGAGTACTGAACTGTAATTTAATATTGGTCCTCCTATATAGCCGTGAATGCTGTACAGTCTCTTCACAGGTGAAGAGACTTGAAACAACAGAAATATAGTTTTACAGAGGATTCTGAAACTGCTATGGACCGAACATGTGAGCAATGGCGAAGTTTTAGAGAAAATAGAAACAAAAAGGATGCTTATATTTAACATCAGGAAGAGATATTTGAAATTTAGGAAACATAATGAGGAAAGAGGGCTTGGAAAATGTGATACTTACAGGCCAAATTCAAGGTGAGAGGGATAGAAGAAAATCACACATAATCTATCTAGCAAGCTTGAGTAAATGGATGGCAGAACAAGGTTTTAGATAGATAACAAAAAGACAAAATTTATAATGAGCTATAAAGGACAGGAAATTGTGGAGAGCCACAATCACCAACATCCTGAAATAACACAGTGCATAGAAGACCATATAGTAATGATAGTATTAACTATTTCCTTATAAAGAAACATTTGGCAGTCATTTACCAAACAGCCACTTCTACTTTTGGTTGAAATTTATAAAATCTTTCTTTTAAACAGTTTGAGGAAAATAGTTTTCTCAAGTCCATTATTATTACTCGTTTCTGGGGGTTTCCTTCCCAACCTTTTGTTTGAAGTCAGGTGGAATGTTAACATCTTGATTATGTCATTTTATCTTTATGTGCCAGCCATTTTAGTTGGTGCTGTTGATGAAAGTCCTCAAGTGATATGATTTTTGTTATTTATATATAGAAAGACAAAAGTAAATATACAAATATGAAAAAAACAAAACAAACCAAAGCTCAGTTCTTTATGAAATAAAAGGTGCAGTAACTTTTGTTTTGAAATGTTAAAAGTTACCATTCAAAAAGAAATTAGCTAATTTCTTTTAAATTATTCTGCAGTAAGGAATGAAAAACCAGGTGAGGCAGACATACAGAAAAGTTTAGATTGGAATTTCAAATCACTGACTGAAAAATGAACAATCAAAGCATAAACAGAAATGTTTTTTTTTTTCTGTCAAGGTTACCAAGTTAAAAACAAAGTAAGGAAATTAAAATCTAAAAAGAGAAACAAGAGTCAAAAAAAAAAAAAAAAAAAAAAAAAAAAAATGGACCCCCCCCCACCAAGAATGAGTTTTCTTTACTGCAAAAGAATGTTTCCTATTCAAAATCCTTAAGTTCAATGTACTGTGTAGATAGCATAAAGGACAATTTCTTTTTACAATGAAAGACTTAAAACGTAACCTGTAACAAACAATATAGTAATTTCATCAAAGGAAGAGTGATTATCAACAGCTTTTGGTTTGTTAAGGAGATTTATTTAAAAAGGTATCTGAGAACATTATATAGGCTTGTTTAGACCTCACTTAAAAATGTGATTGGATAAAACTAATGACAATTATACTTCAAAATAATTTTTTGAAGCAATAAAGACAAATTCATATCCCGATTTATAAATAAAAGTAAAATTAATAGTTCTCCTTAATATAAAATAAAAATTTGGTACAGGAAGAGAAGAAGATAATGCAGTTTTGCAATAATGGTTTGGTTTTTATTTCTTGGTTTACTTTCAGTATCATTGAGGATGAGCCTGAAATGCGATTTGCAGGTTGGAAACACTAGAATCAAGCAGACATGGAAGTTTAAATAGCTGGGAAGCATCTTGACATAGGACAGTAAGTGTGACACTGAAATCCGTAGACATATTGGGATGGCCAAGGACACATTCCAAAAGCTGGGCAGAGTATTGCAAGACAGAAGGATTTCTTTGGTAACAAAGAAAAGAATACTGAGCTGTTACATGACATTTGTTCTTCTTTACAGCAGTGAATGTTGGACGATTTCCTCAAAGATGAAGAAGAGACTCAAGGTGACAGAGATGTGGTTCTAAAGAAGGATGCTAAGGATATCATGGACTGAGTGTGTGAGCAACAATGGAGGTATTAGAGAGGTTGTAAACAAGGAGGAGGCATATAATTAACATCAGGAAGATACCTTGTGGTCTGGTGTAGGAAGGAGAGGGAAGGAACTTGTTGAGAGCTACAAGGGATAGAGGGAGGTGAAGAGCCATGGTCGCCTACGTCCTGAAAGGACATGGCACATAAAAAGAAAAAGAATTTCCATCATTTATAGGTTTTATAGCACATTTACTATTCAAAATAACATTTCCTCCAATTTACAGTTAATAATATAAAAAATAATACTTTGCTGTATAAATACATGCATAGGCGATCATGCATTTTTCAATACATGACTGATGAAGCAGATTTTTTTTCCCTGCAGTAGGTTGCCATTTCTTTCTGCAGTAGACCAGTTGCCATACAAGACTATAGAAAACAGTCTATCCTGCTATTTGTCCATAGCTGGTGGGAAAAGAAGATTCATACCTTTCCCAAGGGTATTAGCATGTAAGTGAATGTAATGGATTTGAATGGAATTTGAACTCGGCTCTCTGATTCCTCAGTTTGTGCCGTTATCTATTACTCTACCATGCACCAATACTTTCAAGTCTTATTTATGATTTTAGTGCTGGTACACTACCAATTTTCTGGTACTCTTTTGCTGGCTTATCTATTCTACCAGACTTATAATGATCCTGTAATAATTCTACAACACACTGCTTATCCACTAATTATGAACATCTCACACTGCTGGGAAAAAAAACTGTTTAAGTGGAACTTACTTTGCACAGATGGAATATAAAGGGAATGCAAGTGGTTTGCTACTATGTAAGTAGCATGGTGGTCCTAGCCATGAAGATTAGAGCTGGCAGAACCAAAAAATGTAAGCATTTTATCTTTTTTAAAAGCCATATCCTTTCAGGATATAAGAGATCATGGCTCTCCACTGATTCTTTTCCTTTATTATCTGTGAATTTTTTAATATTATCTTATCTGTGAATTGACTTCTCAGTGGAAATGGTGAAGTGGTTTCTCATTGCCTTCACCATGGTTTTGTCATCCTTCTCTTTAACTAACCGCTACTAAAGCCTAAGACAGTAGAGTTTGATGTTCTATTTAACATGTTGGTTGGAGTTGTGAAGAGATGGATGCCTATTTTTCCCCAAGAGCATTTGTATGAACATGAATGCAAGAAACAAGGTCAGAACTTGAACATGCCTTACCAATTACATTTTCCACACTGATAAGCATTTCACTAATTGCACAGATCTATAATATAAAACTTACATTATAATATCATCATTAAACTAACTGCATATCCCAATAACATAAAACTTACACTATAATATAAACAATATGACGAACATGAGCTCTGTTGGACAATCAGCCTAATGAGCCATATAACAAAACTTATTAAAATTCTGAGGAATATGGTCTGGAGCAGAATTAGACCTGAAATAGGACAAAAACACTATCAGTTCATTAAATACACTGGAACAAAGAATGCAATATTTATGCTCAGAATGATATCAGAAAGAGCAATTCATATCCAGAAGGATGTGTACCAATGTTTTACAGATTATGCAAAAATGTTTGACAACCTACATCACAAAGAACTGTTGGAACTGCTAGGTAACCTTGAGATATATTTGAAAAGGATATTAGAATAATCCAGAACCTATACTGGCAGCAAACCAACTGCATATGGAAAGAAATTGAATTCAGTAAATATACAAAAGCAGAAAGGTGTGTGTGTGTGTGTGTGTGTTTTTTTTGTTTTTTTTTTGCAGTAAGATAGTGACATTAAGGAGTAGTTTATATTCATAGGAGGAGGGAAAGATAATGGTTAACTAGACTTGAAGACATTAAGATTGTAGTGATTCAGGAAAACAGCCATTTGGGATTTTGTTCCACAGGGCAGTGGTTTTAAACTCTTTAAGTGGAACTTACTTTGTGCAGATGGAATATGGAATACCTGTGAGAGAGAGAGGTTGGAAGATGGAAAATAATTCTTCTCTAACAAGGGTTAGGAGATGTTTTTGAACTCTTTCAAGACTGAAAAGTGAGGATCAGGTAGCTCCCATTCAAACATGGCAACAATACTCCATTTTAGGCTTAATCTTGCACATATAAAAGGTAGAGGATAGCAGTTTCTTACTGGAGTGGTACAGGGAGCTGATCATTATACCTGAATCTATAGCAATGGATTGTATACAAAAGTTCCACTTGAGGTCAGGTATGAGTTTGAGGTCTAATATTCTCTCAAAGCACAGTGACTCCTCAACGGGGGACATCCATTCATCATGAATAGTGGTAGTCCAGAGTCTGATCAGCAGTGATGGAATGTAACTAGTTTGATTTGAGGAATTGAATGTAACCAGCCCATTCCCCCTCCCCACTGGGAAATTAGTGTTAGATTGGAAGTGAGGCTAGCTGCCAATCTTTGATTATCAAGAGTTTTAGAGGTGCACCCATATATTGTATCATTGGCATCAATGTTTACAAATGATCAGCATATATTCTTAGGCAGATCATTTATGTAAATCAGAAAGAGGGTTGGTTCAAGAAGTGACCCTTGGGAGAAACCAGTGTTGACTACCAGGGCCTCAGTGGACTAGTCGTTAATAACTACCTTCAGGGACCTACCTGTTAGTAAGGATTTGATAATTGATAAAACACTTCCTGTGATTCCATAGCTCAAGAGCTTGCATAGCAAACATTTTTGCCACATCTTGTCAAAGACCGAGATATCTAATGCTATGGTCCTGAAAGTGTGTGTGTGTGTGTGTGTGTGTGTGTGAGATCAAAGGCCTTGCTAAGTCTCTGTGTAATGGTAATTAAAATGTCAGCAGTGGATTGGGCTGATTGAAACCCATACTGCATGCTGCACAGGTGGCTGTTCATATCTAGATGCTCAATGCCCTTCTTGTTGATTAAAGCTTCAAAAAGGTTACTAATGATACCGTGGAAACTAATGGTTCTATTTTGGGAGGTTTGATTGCCCACATTCTTGAAGACTGGACATATGCTTGCCTCCTTCCACAGGATTGGGAAAGATTTCTCCTTCAAGCAGCAATAAAATAACTTTGCTAAGTTTGATGATAATTCCTAGTTGAAATTCTTAAGGACAACCATTGGAATTTTGTCTGGGGCAGTAGCTTTTTTTCAGGTCAAGAATTTTAAAAAGTCTAGAGATTTCTTTTACTGAAAGGAATATATTTTTGAGATTGTGCTCAGCAAGATGTGGGAAGTTGGGGAGGGGTATGCCCTTTGTCATCTAATATTGAGTTCAAGGCAAACATCAAAGCTAAGAGCTTTGCCTTGTCTGTCAAGGAAGATATGACCTCAGGGTCATTTATAATAGTGGGCCTCTGTTCATAATTTGGTTGGGCATCTTCCAGGATCTGTGAGATCCAATTTGTTTCTTTTCAACCTTGGCTTGGAGAGCTTGCACATAGCTTCACTTGGCATTTTCTAGAACTTTCTTACAGCATTTATAGGTGGTTCTGACACCAGTAAAGTCCAGACTACTTTGCTCCTTGAGATAGATAGTAAAGTAGTGGTTCCAATGAGTTCCAGCACATTCAGGGGGTGAACCAGGGCTGACTGTTTTTTGCTGGAATATTTTTAGGGGGGGAATTGGGGGTATAAAAAACACGCCATTCCAGAGTCATAGTCAAAGAGAGAGGATAAGTCAGTTTACTTCCATTAAATATATGATTGGCAATTCACATTAAATTCATGCACACCTACACACGCACATATATATATATATATATATATATATATATATATATATATACACACACACACTTGCATAAGACAAGGATGTGTCTTCTCATTAAAATTATTCAACCTATACAGTGAGGTGAGTATAATATCATAGATATTATACTATCAAATATGGTAACTAATGTTATTTTTTAATTCAATATTTGTTTCATGCCTTGTGATTAGTTGTGTTAATCTGCTTGGAACCGAATGTTAAACAGTTGCTTACCAGTCCAGTGATATAACCATTGAGCTGTCACCTGTATGACAGAACAATATGTCCATCATGCAATGACTAATGTTATGAATAGGCAAACATTAAAGGCATATGAGAAGTAGCCAAGTGAATCATCCGTCAAATCTGACAATATGGACACCTGAATAGCAAGTGATAAAGGGAAGAATTTGTCAGCCATTATTAATTTAAGCAGTCTCCAATGGCCTAAGTGTAAAAGATTTGACTTGTATTTGCTTTGGCCAACATGGATACAATTATCTCAATCAGAAAATGGACTGTTTGTTTTGAAAAGGGGGAAAAATAATTAAGACTAATATTGTTTGACATGTTTTACACTTTTGGGAAGTTGAATTTTATGCTGAACTACTTTCACACACTGAAGATAATTGCCAATAAACAATTACTTTATTGATTCATTGATTTTATAAATGGAGCTGATGGACATTCTGTAATATGAAATGCTTTTTGATGGAGATCAATAGTCAAATGCTGGAATATTGCAAGGTTTTCAATTTAGTTCTTAAGGCTGAATTGGTCTTTGAACTCATTCAAATATAATGTTCTTCAGCTAAAGATATATTAGGTCGATTAATTTCTGTTTTGAGGAACCAATTATAACAACGAATACATCATCTTTACTATTAATCATACATGGCAGTTACAAATAAAATTGGAGTACACTAACATAATTTAGTATTTGCATAACAATGGTAGCGTAGACAGAGGATAAAAGAAGAAAAAAATGCAAAGCCATATCCAGCAAGAATAACAGGAAAAAAAATTTGGAAACTCAGTTGATTTTTTCTGTCACCTGCCATATTCACCTGTCCTTGTACCAACTGTTTAAGGCTTAAGGGCATATCACCTTGAAATACCAGTTCCTGCAGCACAACCAGCAAAGTTAAGTAACATCAAGTCTGGTCAGTAGTAGATGGGTGACCACTTGAAAATACCAGTTGCTATAAGCTTGGATGTGCAGGTGGTGTAATGGATAATGGCTTGGAATTGTTAATGAGAGAGAAGTTCCAATTCCCACTGGGTTTGTTATATTCACTTATACACAAATACCCTTAATAAAGATATGAATTCACCTCTTCTTCCCACCAGCTATGGATTAATTAGTAAGATTTGTATCATTAAAAAAATTCTTGCAATCTACAAATATTTTCCGGTTTTAAATAGCCTGCAAAAGTGGTTGATAAGCTATAGAAAATGAATCAAAAACCTGATTATTACCTTTTTTGATTGCTGTAAAACACATTGATGGGAAGATTTTTTTCTAATTGCAACCAGATTCAAGAGTTTGTCAAAAACGTCTTCATATCAAAACCTGTGGAATTTTACTCAAAAAATATTGAAGAGCTGTGTGATAAGTGGCAACAAATCATTGTAAATAATAGTGAATATATAATTGGATAAAATATAATATTGTAATGTTTATAAACAAAAACAAAAATTATTTAGGAAGCATCTTAAGATTCAATTCATTATAAGATGTTGGTTAGATTTATTAGTTACAATTCCCCATGACAAATCTTAGAACCTGGAAAGCCTAGTCAATCAATTTAAAACATTAAAAACAAGAGCAATTACAAACAGTACAGGAAATCACTATTTGGTCAAAAAGTAAGAAAATGTTATTTTTCTTAATATTTTGGTAATTACTCACCGTAACCCTAGAATATTAAAATAATAATTAGCTGCTGATGTTAATTAACAATGAAACACAAAATTAACTTTGTTTTTTAAGCCTACCTAGAGTGCTGATAGAAGCAAAAAAAAACAAAAAAAAAACGAAAAAAAACAAAAAAACAAAACTGCCTATTTCAAATATATTTAAATATATTGCATATTGATCTGTTGGTCTAAAGATGGATATTTCATGACCCAATGAGATAATGCAGTTCAGGCCTTGGTGCCAAGTTGGTGCAAGTCATTTCCTAAGTGAGAGCAAATTTCTTTATTAACCAGTTAGCACCTTGGAACTCTCTAATTAGATAATTTGGACAGAAATATCAAAGAAAAAAGTAATAGCAAGTCTAAAAATCAGAGAAAATGTTTTAGGAATAAAAAGATACAAATAAAAAGAAAATAACTAAGATCTTGATTGTTTTACATGAAAAAAAAAAAAAAAGTAACATTCAGGAAAAAGAACAGCAGAATAAAAGAAACAAAAAGAAAAAAAATCAGATTTAAATTCTATCAAGAAATTTGATTGGCTGAAGAGTTTTGGCGCTATAATAAATGCATTGATGGCTTTGGACAAGTTTCAAATTTATTAATTATTAATTAAATCAATTAATTGAAATACCAGCAGAAGTGGATGAAACAGTCTACTGTTGGAGAAAGGCATTTCCCAACTCCTTCCATAATGACCATGATTATCTATTCTCTTCCTTGTTTTACCAGTAAAACATTATATCTCATCTCTCCAGATGCTCTGGTCTTTTTTAAAAGTGTAAGCAGAAAACTTTGATAGAATTCATATAAATTGTTACTTGATGAAATTCCTTTATCATCAGAAGCAAATATTAACTAAATCCATGAAGGAAAATTTAAATTAATAGTAAAATTTCTGAAGAATTTGACAAACTACATTGAAGAATGAGCATGTTATGGCGCATGTTCTTTAGTGCATAGGGTTATCTTTTGTATTATTAATGATTCAAGAAAACAATGAAACTCCAAATGTGAATCAACAAGTATATATTGAAATAACATACAAGAACAAAATATACAATAATTTGTATTCAATGTATGGATTAAGGGAAAAGAAGTTGCTTCCCTTCTACCGTATTTTGATTTGTATTTGATTGTTTGAAAGAAAGTTCTCTTTAGAGAGAAATGTTCAGGAATCAATGTTAGAATAAGTCTGCTGTTAGAATAGATAAAACAAGAATACAATTGATCAGAAAGTGTGTTGTGTTAGAGAAATCAACAGTCCTGGTTGATTGAAGTTGGATGAGTCACAGAGAGATATGTATATATGTATTACAAAATTCTGTGTGTGTGTGCATTTGACATGTTGTGAGTAAAGTCATAGGTTTGTTTTGACAGGCAAAATTTGCTGGACTCTACTGGTGGCTTGTGAAAAAGTCGCCTCTTTTAAAGCTATAGATAGGCTCCCAGTGGAAACACAGGAAAAGCTGATTTTGCACTAAAATATGTGATTGGTTAAAATTTGACCAATCACTAAATTTGTACTAAGTAAGCAAGTTCAAATCCGAAAAATTCAAAGCAATGACTGCGATGGCTAAATTGTCCTATGGAAAGGTAGTATTGATTTATTAGCAAATAATCGCAAACGAATAAAATGTGGGTGTGGAAAAACATAGTCGCTACAAGCAGAACTACAGCCCATTTATATTTGTGATGGTTGCTTATTAAACTTTCTTATTTTTTAATTATTTTTTTATTTGCTTTTATCAGAGTTTTAATCAGACTTTCAATCTGTGACATTATATAAACAACACAAATCAGAAATAAAAATTATTCAAGAATAATGTATATAATGAAAAGGAAAGCTAATAATAAAATAGTTACAATAAACATTCACTTTTACTCTTGAGATGACAGCAGTTTTTGAATTAAGTATTTTGCAATTTTATTATCATTTCAACATAAAAAATAATCTTTTCTTAAACAAAATTTATATATTATTTTAACATTCCTGCTTACAAACCTTGGCATTCAACAGAGAAATGATGTTTTCATCAAAAGAGATTCCACCATCTTTTCATAAATTGAGTAAAATGCATTTGGCACCATTTTATCAGTAAAATTAAATCTCTACAAAAATAATCATTGCATACGAATCTTTTCATCAAATCATTGGATATGTAAGTTAGAAATATCTATTAATGTAAATATAGTCAATCAATTGATAGAAGATAAGTAAACTTATCTTTTTGATGGACTTCAAAGTTTTACACAGCACACCACATATCAAGGTCAGAGAGATAAATCTATTGAATTATTACATCATAATTTCACTCTATATAAGAAATGCTAATCCCCAGCTACAAGTAAATTTTAAAATTTGCAATTTGTACAATGCTAGAATCCTTAGCTATGGTGTAAATGTGGTATCTGTTAACAATTCAATAGAATTATTTGAGGCTGAAGAGTAGTGTGTTGTCTGAAAGTTTAAAATCAGTTGAAAAGATAAATGGTTGAACTTTTATTAATTTGTTGAGCATTGTTGCTCTAGTTCTCTATTGAGTACTTTCTTGATAAAAGTTCTGCTCAGCATGAAATATTTTTTTTTTAATTACTTCACCATTAAGACACAAGGGGTTACTGAGAGTGAAAGAAAATTAAAAAGTGTTAATGAAGAGTTATGACAATAAAAAACAGAAAATGGTGATTGATGTTGCATTTAAATTTTTGAAGATTGTTGGTGGTAGGAAAGCAACAAAAAAGTTCTACAGGTGAGAAGTGCAAGGAAAGAAATTATCAGAATAGAAATTACAATTATATTTAGTTTTTTCAACAGTAAAATGATGAGACCTAGTCGCCAATCTAGTACTGAGCTTAAATTCACGTGTTCTAGATACCAATAAGGTATGTGCATTAGAACAAATGCCATCAAAATATAGAAAATAGGAAAGAAACAGAAGCCATATGGTGGTAATGTGGAAAATGACTGAAGTCAAGATGTCAGATCAGAAATGATAACATTATAGACCCTCCTTTGGATTTTGGCAAGAATCTCAAAATATATAGCAGGAAAAACCAAATCAGATGTGGCAGCAATATTCAATGCATTGACAAAATATTAAATTCTACTAATTTCACATATTTTGATAGGTAATATATTATAAAGCTAAAAATCCAAAATTACCTCATGTGGGTATAGTCTGTTACAAATTGGCACAACATTATGCCAGTCTTCTTCAGCCCTAGATTGACTGTCTCGGAATCAGGGGTTTTAAATTTAGTTTGGATAGAAGTCGGGAAGAGGGTACATACCTATTCAAAGGTATGCCTTGTTTCAGATAAGGAGCCTGAGTTGGTGACAAGGGCAGGGTGTGAGGTATCTCTCTAAGGAGAGATGGGCCAGAGTGGGACTTTATTTATGTATGAGGTGGGTACATATATATATATATGTGTGGGTGTGTGTGTGTGTGTTTTGTACAGCATGACTTATTCCATTGAGTGTTTCAGTATTACTTAAAGATTTGGGGAATCTATTATTAGGTTGGTGCAAAAATAATGTCGTTTTCTCACATAGTAACATATGTGAGAAAACGACATTATTTTTGCACCAACCTAATATTTAGATAATTTATTCTAACTTTAAATCGTTTTGTCTTTAAATCCCCAATCAGTTAATAATATAATACCCTTATTGTTTAAATACAATTTATTGGCAATCCTATTAAAACTTACATGTTGTTGGGATAGTGTGGCTTCCCCTAGCAAAAATCTAAATTAATTTACATACAACTAAAGGCTTTAGTCATAAATGTATATAGTTCCTTATAAACAATTAATGATTTCTGACTATTAAGTTTATGGTAAAAACTAATAAATGCTTCTTTAAAGCTTTACAGTAGATTAATTAACCATGGTAAATACTCCAATATGATTGGCTTAATTATCAATCAATCAATCAATCAATGTCTTTCCTAGCAAATTTTATGGAGTTTCAGTTTTTAATTCTTTCACTTTTTTCATTTTGTGGTGATAGCAATTCAGCCATTGGAATAATCAATAATTTAAGCTCTGATCATAAATGCTGAAACACTTAATACTGAATTAATCTGGGGAAAAATGAAAACAGAGTAAAAGTCAATATAAGTCAAAGCTGGAATGATATAATAGAAAACAATTTTCTTCAATGAATTTGTGAGACATTAAATAAGTAATGATATGATTACACTGCAGACTCATGCAGAAAAAACAAAATGCTGATTGATTCTTAATTATTTTTTCTTCACCATTTCTTGAATAAATAAGCAGTACACAAGATCAGAGAAAGAAAAAAAGCAGATATTATATTCTGCTACTTAGAAAAGAAAACCTCAAGTCACAACTAAAATCATATGTCTGAAATAGATTTATTGGTAAACCTTTGTACACAAAAGGGTGTTGAAAAGGTCACTGTCTAATCCACTGACCAAATAATCAAACAGTAGATTCTTGTTGGGAAGGGCTTCTTGGTTGAACCAATAACTTTGCAGTATTCCATAATACATACACATAAGATACTTTCATAAATTCCAGCACAAATACACTTATCCAATGAAACACAGTCAACTGTTGGAAGATAGCACTAAAAATTACTCAAACTGAGGCTATATCCAATCTGTAACTGATTATGTATAAAATAATTGTTACCTGAAAAATTCAGATATATTTGAATATCTATGAAATGAATATTAGGTTACATTTTTGACAAGATCCCTTTCATTCTATTTTTTCAATATTTTTAATATAATATTAATTTGTATTAATTTTTTCCTTTCTTAACAGATAACTTAATATCAAAGTGGATAAGTTTTGTATCAATCTTACCCTTTTAAAATGAGTTTAGATCAGATCACTCTCAGACAATGCATGAATTACAAGGGGCTCTTCAGCAATGGAAGTGGTAAGAAATATTTTTTCTGTCTAAAGAAAAAAGTTTCCAGAAATGCCAATTATGATTTAATCAGTTTAAGTGAGAAATTTTTCTCTTGAAAGTTCCACTTGATCTTGACAACCAAGTTCCGCCAATATTGAACTCCTGTAAACCATAGTTGCGGAAAATACCGCGTGAGAATTAGCAAAACACTACAAGTTATACTTTAATCATAAAACTTGTATACAATCACTAAAGATGCAGGTAAAATGATTGGCTACCTATACCACTCCAGTAAGTACCTGATTCCTCATGCTATCCTCTACCTTTATAAGATCAGACCAAAAATGGAGTACTGTTGCCATATTTGGATAAGAGAAGCCCAGTCTTGATAGGGTTCAAAAGCATCTCCAAGTCCTTGTTGGAGAATAATTAGTATGTATCTGATGGCTTTCTGTTTGTGGGAATGTTCAAA
This sequence comes from Acanthosepion lycidas, assembly GCA_963932145.1. NCBI lineage: Eukaryota > Metazoa > Mollusca > Cephalopoda > Sepiida > Sepiidae > Acanthosepion > Acanthosepion lycidas. Next base: position 133,887,144 of record OZ010572.1, read on the forward strand.
TGAATGACTTGTGATATTTACTTTCACATTTCAACTTACATGATTGATTTTTTAAAAGTTTCTCTCAGTCAGTTGACTATTATGTGCACTATAAAGTTTGGAAGGTCCTGTCTTTTAGTGGAAAGTAAATTTTCCTTCAGTTCTTCAGAACTCAAAATTTTCACTATTGTTCCTCAATGGCCAAAGTTCAACAAATGAGTGCTCATTGCAAATCACTCATATCTTGAAAAAGACTGCCTGGTTTTTCATTAACAAGATTACAATGCATCATCAAGTCTAAGTGGATTTGTATTTTGAAGTCACAATAAACTAAATGACTAGTTAGGATGGTTGATTTCTACAATATGTCAACCATTGTTGGATTATTTAAAAGTCATATTTTGTATTAGAAGCCCAATGAGGATAGAGTTTGAAACTCAGGAGTAATGGTCAACCAAACAAGCTTATATTAAAAAATAAAAAAGCAAATGTATCTGGAAAAATAGAAAGTGATCCTCATCCAGCATCATACAATACTATGATGCTGCTTCCCTTTGGAAATATATCTTCCTCAGATATAGAAAAAAAAAACTCTGGCTTGCAATCCTAAATTCGGGAAAACCCAAGACTCACCATTTTCAGTTTGTGGAATATTTCCTTACCTTGGACATAGATGAATCCGGCCCATTTGAATCTGGAGTACTAAACATGGCTTCTCCAGAAACACAGAAGAATTTCCATTTTATATGTAAGACCCTATTTTTTCATTCTCCTTTCACTCTGCTTGCCGTGTAGATATATTTGATATATTTTTCTCTGCATGGGACATGTGTAAATCTGTATATATATCTTTTCTATATGCCTTAGTGGTATAAAACTCTCTACAAGAACAAAGTATGTTTATTATTCTTTTCCCTTTTAGCCATTCTGTTCCAGCCATGAAATACGGTGTTATTATAATAATGCCCATAATGGGGGAAATAAAAATGGAAGAATAAACCTTTTTTCCATAGCTCTTTCCCCATTATAAGCCCACATGTTGCTATTCTTTCAGGAGCTTCTATATGTAGGGAAGTTAAATAAGGAGGAAACTGGCCCTTCCAGTAACTTTTTTTTAAAGGTTAATGCTTTGAATTATTTATAATCATGGCCATTAGTTTGCTCATTTTATTTATATATTTATTATTTTGTTCATTTGTATATGTAGTTATTTATTTTGCATAGTTTTCTTTCATATATTTTTCCTAGGGTTTGAGTTTTGATATTTGAAATAAAGTTTATTAGAATTAGATTACAGGATTTTTAGTCTTTTTCTGCAAGTGGTTATAAGTAGCATAGTACAAATTTGTTTACATATCTGCATTAGGCAAAGATTTTTTTTAGAGGTTATCAGGCAAGTAATTATCAATATTTCTCCTCAAAATTAATGGTTACAATGTTCTGAGGTGTTGATGTAAGCAGGTGTTTTTTTTAATATTTTCAATATTATTTTTTGTGCGTTTTTGTTTTTGAGTTGCCAGGCATGCTTTAAGAAGGTTCTGTTGTTTGCATGTTTTTTTTTGCTATTGAATGTATGAATAGCTTCTGTTTCCAGGGACTTTCTGTTATTCCTATATATAATTTTTCTGGCTTTCCTTTGGATTTAAGTTTTGTAATGTACATTAAATTATTTTGTAAGCATTTACCTTTTAGTGGGCATTCATACTTTGTTCTGCAGCTGCAGGTGGGGATTGTGAGTGTTTGTAGTGTACAGGTGAATTTTTCTGTTATGTTTTTCTTTTATGATTTGTAATTTGTTTCTGATGCAGCTATAACTAAATTTTGGGGGTTTTTTGCCAAATATTTTGTGCAGTTTACTTGATTTGGGGAAATGATTTCTAAAAAGTTTAATGAATATTTTATATATATTTGTTTTTACATTTTCAATATAGGATGGTTTGAGCTACATGCTATTTCAATTTCTGTTTGATTTCTTTTGTTAAGTGTAAATGTAAGTTTTGCTGCAGTCTTTTAGTGCTATTTCATACAAATCTGATTAGTTGTAAGATAATCTGCAGCTGACAGCAAATAGGTTTGATTATGGTGAATGGGTGGTTAGAGCAAGTGTGAATGTGAAATGGGTTTGCTGAATATATAACATACTTTTGTAGATATATGGAAGAGTATATTTAGATAGCAAAAATTCATTTAAGCAAAGTCTATTCAATTTTTATTTAATTTTTTCTAAATTTTTGACCAAAGTTGTATATCCAAATCAAAATTGTGGTTAAACTGCCCAAAGTTCACATTTTGTGCTGTTTTTACTTGAGTACTTTCAACTGCTTCAGTCACTATCAGGAACTAAATAATTCAAGTTTTATCAAGAGTATGACAGAGGTAATAAGAGCCTTAAGATATTTAATCTCTTTGCAAGCTGTACACGATGCTTGTACAAGCAAAGATATAAAGAAAATTACCTTAATCATTTAAACATTTCAAATTATATCCTGAATTGATCAAATAGAAAATAGAGTCTTTGTTTTCTCATGAGAAGCTAGTATACTGATGATGGGGGGGGGGGGGGCAGTGCTATGCTGATGACATACAGATTCATAGTTGGTAAAGGAATGATATTGAAAACAAAATATTCTTTACCAATTGTTCATATAAGTAGGACTTCTGATAAACCTTTTCTAAAACAGAAAATATTATCTGGAATTTAAATGAAAGCAGTGATAGCTCCTATACTGAACCCATCATAAAAATTCAAACTCTGAACACTTCAAACATCTCAATGTATAGATCTTTTATAACAACATTAATATAGAAGATAAGAAAAATAAGATAGACTGCACTTGAGGTAGTTTTGTCCAGCAAGCCAAAATGCTATAGAACATTAACCTTAGAACTTGAATTGTTCTTAAACATCCTTGCCACATTATAGATTCTCATATGGATGTCCTGCATAACATCCAACTTTTAAAGAAATGTCTAAACTATCAGACATACACAACCATTTTCTCAGATCAGTGATTAAAATCAAGTGAATGAATCTTCTAGATTTAAAGAAAACAAAGCATCATTAGATCATAGAGAGTTTCACCACAGAATCACACAAATTTGGGGAAACCTCTTTTTCTTAAAAATGTTTCATGGGAACAATTTTATAAATTTCAACCAGGAAGATTTTTAACTGTTTTGTTTATGACTGCTAAATGTTTCCTGCATGGAAGCAGGTAATCTCACTATTATCAAATATTGTCAGTATGTTAGACAAGACTGTGTTGACTACATCCTGGCATTTTTAGAATGCTACATTTCAGATTCAAATATATATGCATCATATAAGTGACATCATGTGTAGAAGTTTCACAGATCTTGACAGAACTAGAAAAAGAGTTTATGAAATGTAGTTATAAATATAATTATTTTTATATTCATATTAAATTATTTCATACACAGATTATTATGAAAAATAATAAAATGACTTTTCATCATTCAAAAACTCAAATTTGATAAAAATCAAAATGAGTCCAGTTTTGACCGTATTTAACTCAGAACATCTTTCTAGTCACAGAATCAATAGTCAAAGATTTTCTGAAATATAAAATATTGCTTTTTAGCATGATCTCCAAAATCCCACTTGAATATTAAATTCTTATAAAATATTTAAATCTTTCTCTCTTTGGAGATCTGTCAATGTTTATTACTATTTGTTACAAGTTATTCCAGGCTGTAAGTAAAAAGAAGAGGTTTACTTGTTGCAAAAGTAGAAGTCGAGTTTTTCAACTCAAAAAGGAATTTCACTCAAGATGATAGATTGACATTGTGTCTTCTTTTCCCAACTGACTTTGTTAGTTGCAAAAATGTTTGTTTGCTTTTGAACACTTCTGAATATAAACAAAAGAGAATTTTTTTCTAATATTTCTCTGATAATAAAAGAACATGTAAAATATATTATAACTCACACAAATTTCTACATACACTTATTCACAAACTCTTCACACAGAAGCAACTGTAATAATAATGAAAAGTAAAATACAAAATTTTGTGAATTTAAAACTCAAAAATTGTTTCCCAAATAATATGGTTGTTGTAGTTTATTTGATTTGGTGTAGAGAAAGTAAAACATTCAGTATAATTTGATGTATACTTTCAATCCAAAAATCAGTTCAGAAACTAAGTTTTTAAAATTGTTTTGACAGATTGAAATATTTTTATTACAGATAAAACCTTAATATATCTTTAAATTGTTTTGAGATAAAGGTAAAAAACAATAAAAGACTATAGTTAAAAAATAAATTACTCAAATGCAGCAAAACCAGAGAGCTTCCACTAGATTATGGATTTGGGGCTAAGATGCTACCAGAATTTTTGAAGAGTTAATATTTAATAAAAATTAATGTTTTTGATCAAGTGATCAATACTATTACTTTAATTATATATATATATATATATATATAGAAAGAGAGAGAGAGAGAGAGAGCATTATTACAAATATAAAATTTGTTTCTTCACTGACTGATGCTACCTTCAACATCTCAACTCCAGCAATCACTCTACCTACTCATCAGAGGATATCAGTAATTGAGGACTATGCATGCATCCATGCAAACACACACACACACACACATCTATATATATATATATATATATATATATATATATATATATATATACACACACACACACAAAAAAAAAAACTACTGATGTGAAAAAAAGCTGCATTACCTCCTGGCAAAGACTTATCAGAACTAAAGTTTATATTTTCAAAGATTCATCATTGCAGATAATTTAAAACACTTCAGTAACAATTCACAATATTAAAATTTGTCAGCCCTCCCTCATTCTGAAGGAACATCATATTTATAGAGGTGCAACTTCTACTTGATTTTGAAATTTATATATATTTTAAAAATAGAGAAACCGCAAAAGTTTTGGTTGTAATGTGGATTTTAAAAATATATATTATGTATGTTTTTAGATCTATTTCCATTTTTGTGTAATGTGTGTGCATTTTGCTAGTATGTGTATGTATATTCTCTCTCCATATATATATATTATACACACACACATTATATATATATATATATATATATATATATATAAACCTTAATGAAAAGATAGAACAAATGTATAAGGAAAATATAAAAATCCACTTCACTAAATCTTGGAAATGATACTTGCTTCTTTTTCTGGAAATACTCATGGGGCGATATTAACCAATTCTACATTACTTCAGAACTTATACCCAAAAATCAAATTCATCCAAGAATATAATTTTAACAAATTAACATTTTTAGATATACTCATTAGAAATAGAAACAACCACATAATCACAGATATCTACCGCAAACCTACAGACACCCAACAACATCTTCATTCCGAGAGCCATCACCCAAAAAGTTGTCTGAAATCCAACCACTATTCTCTAGCATGTAGCGTTTGTACTATAGTGACTGACAAACACCTCACAAAAACCTGCCTAGAAGAAATACATAGAACTCTAAAAAACAAAAAAAATGAGACTAGCTCCAACACTAATAAACAAATGTTTTGAACTTGCAAAAAATTCCTTTAGACCAACTACAAAATCCAAAGAAATTTAACATCGAACAAACTCTAGCATATGTCACAACATACAACAAGAACAATCCAGAACTATTTACAGAAATTACAAAAAATCTAGGCCTACCTAACAAGAATGACAAACTGAAAAATATACTAAACACAACCAAAATAATTAAAAGCAAATGCCAATCTCAAAACCTGAAACACATATTAACCACATCCAAATTTAACCAACACACAATACAGCAGGTCACAAAATGCAACAAAAAAAAAAGATGTGGGGTTTGTGATATCATTATAGAATGAAACTCCTACACTTTTAAAAACCCCAATACAACATTCATAATAAATATAAATTTAAACTGAAACTCCAAAAATGTGATTTATGCACAAAATGCAAGAAGTCATATATAGGTATCAGCTAAGCATTAAACAACAGAGTTTCCCTTCACAAAAGCAACATCAAATTACCAGACAACAGAAAACTCTTTGTATCACAACACATCTATAAATGTAATCAAGGTAAATTTAGAATTATGTCAATATACTAAACAGACAATTATTCTTATCTACAAATACAAGAAAAAACTTTATAAACAAATTTAAACCAGCATTAAATAGATCATAACCCCACACACAAAAACATGCAATATACACACATAATGCCCAAATACATTGGTCAGACCAGTCACATATATATATATATATATATATATATATATATATATATATATATATACACACACACACTCACATGTAAGTTTCTATGGAGAATGAATATATATACACACACATACTGGAAAAATCAAGTAGACTACACACACACGAACCCTACACAACATAGGAAGTGTGTGTGTGTGTATACACTAATTCCTTATAATGAGACAGTATGTATGTATGGAGAGGATACACATACTAGCAAAAATGCACACAATACACAAAATGGAAATAGATCTAAGAACATACAGAGGTCATTAAAAGATAAGAATACAGATATCTTTCCATACCCTTTCTGGGACTAATCTTAATTGTTTTATTACTCTTTAAGTAGAAGAAGTTTCTTACCACCAGTCCAAGACAGACATTTGTGTCACTACTACCCCTCCCAAAGAAAGAATGTTTAACATAAGGAAAATTAATTCATTTTAATAATATGTATAATATAATGTGTAAATATTCACTGAAGAAGGTCGTGAGACTGGAAACCCGTTTAGCAAAATTATGGCAAATAAAATATAATATATATTTTTTTTAAAAATCCATATTACAACCAAAAATGTTTACAGTTTCTCTCTTTTTAAAGTATACACTTTTCTCTCATTGGAACAATTATAACCTCTTCCATATATATATATATATATATATATATATATATATATATATATATATATGGAGAGAGTGAGATGCAAAACATACAAAGTCAAGTTGATGACTCCCCATTGCTATCGGCAATATATTTTTTTTTTTCATTCAGCCATGTCTTCTGCATTCATTTCACAGATATTCAAATATTTCTAGCTTACATTTATGTGCTTACTCAAAATTATCTGCTTCCTTTTTGGAATCAATTGATCAGAAAAAGTTGATGTTGTGCGATGGAGTTAGTTTCATTGGTAAAGATGTGACAATATTCTAAACCTACCCTAACTTTCCAGTCTGTATAAGCATCAATGACTTGTATTTTTCTTTTATACAAAATTCTTCCTTCACAAGATTTATTCTTACTGTAATGGTAATAAAAATTTTATTAGAAGTTTCATATCCTTTTTGCAGCATCAGTAAGAATGTCCAGCATTTGCTTCTTGTTGTTTCATGGACAATTTCCCACAGAATATCACAACCACTAAGATGAACAGTTTTAGCAGCTGTATTGCATCAGTCAGATCTTAGTAAATTTTACAATTTGTATACAAGACAGATTCTGTGAGCGCTTAAATATCAGAAACTAAGACATACAGTAGTACTGATCTTCAAATTTGAAAGCTTGGCAACCATCAAAAATGATTCAAGATCATGACCTAAACTTGGATTCGAACTGCCAGAGATAAAAACTTGTCACCATTTTAGCCACCAAACTAATAAATTTCTCTAGTTAAATGAACACTTTAGAAATTGCTACAACCTGATTATTTGAGAAAGGTTTCTCAAGATGATACGGGAGACTATTTTTTTTTACTAACAAAATGTAATTAAACAAAGGAGAAAAATCACCTGTATTACAATATCTTTTTATTTTTTCCTTTGATCACAAAATTCTGGATTGATTAATAATTTGACTGATAAATAGCAGAAAGTGTGCTATGGGATTTAGTGTGGATTGGTTCATCATTTTAGCCAATTCACATTCATTTTTTCATTTGAAAGTACTAGAATCACTTTACATCAGGTCTTGCAGACCATTGCTTTGTAAACAGCAAGAGTGTTTGCTAGACCTTGGTGTGATCAGTAATAGTTGTTCCTTTTCGCCCCCATTCCCATCATTGACTAATTCATATCTCATATTTATTATATTTTACTTTAAATTCTCCCAATAAAAGAGTGGGAGAGAAACCTGTTGTGTTTTTCCTCCTTTTATTTTTTTTCCCCTAATTATGCCTTGTAATGTTCAACTGAATACTTTTAAAGCAATACTCTAGTTTTGTACCATTAAATCTGTTTACACATGCACACACACACACACACACATATATATGAGAGGGAGTGAGAAAATCAGTCAGTCACCATGCAGTATTGATTACTTTGGGCATATACAGTTTACTCATTATACTGAGCACTATTCCCCCACAAATATTAATATTTTATACATCTATTATATATATATATATATATATATATATATATATATATATATAATTGGATAAAGACATTGAAATTATATGCTTGTTATATTTTCATCATTTGTTTTTCAATTAATTCCAAAGTACTGCAAGTTAGTGAGCTAGATCTTAATTAACAATTGCTTGAAATGTAATTAATTCTAATGACTTGATTTATTTCCTTTTGCTCCAGAATTTGAACTGGTTATATATATTTGGTTACAAGATTAAACTTCAAGACTTTATTTTGGTGCTAACCTCTGAGAATAATACCAAATAAAAGAAAGAAAAATAGCTCTAAATTTGTTCACTTTCATATTAGACTGAAATTTGGTTAGCATTAAGATACAATGCTGGCTTTTAAACCCCCACCATATTTCATCCAAAGTTGAAAGATCATTGTTTTAATTTATATTAGTGAAAATTCTTTTGGGAAACAATAAGTGGTGGACATGTTTTTAAAAATATTTTTTTAAAACCTTTATTAATAATTCAATATTATAGCTTCTAATCTAGCAGATATTTACCCTATTTACCAAAAGTGGGTGATTCTTATTAAAACCTTTCTAAGTAACAAAATAGCATAAACCAAAAAACAATTTACATGAGAAAGCTCTTTGAGCATTTACAGACCCCAAAAAATGAAGTTGAGATCTTTTCCATTAACAGATTGTGCAACAATGAATGCAAAAAGTATAACTTTAATTCCCAAAAGATATGTTGGCAGAATGTTTTGAGTGCCTACAAAGAACGACATGATAGAAAAATGCATTGAGGCAAAGCAGTTAAGCATATTGTTGTATTTCAAGCTTTCCACAGCAGATCAGAACTAAACCTTTGACACCAAGTCAAGCAGATAGATATGAAAGTTATTTCTTTGTATCTGAAAAAGCACATTTTTTCCTATATAAATTAATGGTAATAATTTGTTTTATGTGGTTTTGCAGAGAAAAGGAAAAAAAAATCAGTGAGCATGTAGTCCTTTCAAAAAAACAATGTGATGGAAACGTGAACTTTTGAAAAAGTGTAGCGGTGAATGCCTGCAGTTTGAGGAATTCTTTTGCAAAAATTATAAGAATGAAAAGAAAACATGCACACAAACCAATTTTGACAGAAGATTTATGAATCTTCCATGAAAATGTCTTGAATGGCAGAAGGCTCAAACTCATTGTTTCCCTAGAATTAACAACATCCAACAACTTCACTGCATGGAAACAAACCATCACTGAAGATGGATTCTTCTTCATTATTTCTTTATACATTACTTGGGTGTGAAACAGTATACAGTTTACCCATGATACTGAGCACTATTTCCCTATAAATGTAACGTTTTAAATAATATATATGTCTTGAAGATTGTATTCAAGCATGAAATAGACTTGCCACTGACCTTGGTGTCTACTTTTCTCTCTCTCTCTCTCTCTATATATATATATATATATATATATATACACACCAAAAATTTGCTACTCAGAGTTTCATGTATCAACAATCATCAGGGGCAGATGATGCATGAAATTTTAAGCTTTAACTTTCTTATTTCTAGTCAAATAAAATGCGCCTTGCTGCAAGTCACATTTTTTTTATGAGAAAATGATGATTGATTTTAAATCATTGTCATAATTTGTGCAGAAAAATGATGCATTTCAATATTACTCAATTATCTTGCCAATGTGACCCCCATCTTCTGGTTTTCTCCTATATTTTGAATAGGAGTCATTCCCTTGTTCAAATTGAAATTTAATTTAAATCAAAAAGGAAAAAAACATCAGTGGTGAGTTTGTGCAAAAATGGCTTGTTCTGACTGCTTTGATATGTATTTGATGCAATACTTGAATGAATTGCTGATCAGATTTTAACATTGATGTGGCTGTTGAATTGTTGCAACAAATATGTATTGTAAGGCACTACCCACTGATTGGTGATTTCTTGCTCTTTTATATTGCCTCATTTTGATCTTGCCAATGTAAGCTCCATCTCCTGGTTTTCTTCTTCTATATTTTGAATAGGAGTCATTCTTTTGTTCAAATTTATCATTAATTTAAATCAAAGGAAAAGAAAATTTCAATGGGGGTTTGTTCCCCACTTTCATCTAAATGAAATATACTTATCCAAGTACCCTAGGTAATGTAGCTTCAGAATATATATGGTTATGGGGGATCTATCTCCAAAACCATAGGAGTTCAATAACAAACAAAAAGACAGAGGCTACAACTTTATATATATATATATATATATATATATATATATATATATATTATATATATATATATATTCCAATACCTTTATCCAAGTACACAGCCAACAAAAATCTATGTTTGTTATATTTACAACTGATTATGATTAGAAATTAAAATTTTGGGATTAAAATCAGAGTGCTAATTTAGGTACAAATATTAACCAATGTAAGAAAGTGTATTATGTGAATGTTAATCTGATAATATCAATTCTGAATTAAACAGTACCTAACACTAATAATGGGAGAAGTCCCTACAAAAAAAAATCAGACACTAAACTTCCAATTTGTTTCTTTGTTAAGACAGTTTTGGAAATTTTAAGAAAAATGAACTTGCTTGTTCTTTGAATTTCTTCTAACTTCTCACTGTGGTCCACCTTTGATTAAATATTTTTTTAAAGTTGAATTGTTTCTAAAATATACAAATACTTTTTCATATAAGTTTAATTACCTTCTGGCTAGTTTGTATTGCTATGAATGACAGAAAGTGACAATTATAGTGGCCTTTCCTTTCTCTCCTCAAAACAAATCTCATGGAAGACACAACAAAAGAAATACAACTAAACCAGCAAACAAAAACCACCTACCTACCTACCTCCAACCTTTCTTTCGCTAATATACATGGTATCTGTTCCAACTTTTGCAGCATAGAATTTTTACTCTTGGAACAGTTGCCAGATATCTTTGCTCTTTGTGAAACCAATTTAAATTCATCCATTGCTACCAATTAATTTTTGGTTCTAGGTTATCTTCTCCTTTGCCAAAAAATTCCCAGAATTCCCATGAATGGCCTTGCTGTTTACATATGGAATAATCTTTTGATGGCCAGGGAAATATCTCTCGAAACCCCAGACAACTCTTTCATGTGCTTCCATTTTTCCTTACTAAACTGTTAGTTATCTCTTTCTTTTATTGCTCCCCCTCTTCTCAGGATTGCAGTATATTAGATAGAAATGCTGACAGTATAGAAAAGGCACTTTCTCCCCATTCATCTGCAAACATCTTTGTCTTTGGTGACTTTAATGCACTCCACAACATGTGGTTTAAACATTCTAAAAATGTACTGTTGTTGCTGGTATTCAGACATTCAATTTTTCTATTGCCCAATCCCTTACTCAAATTGTGAACTTCCACACTCATTTCCCTAGCAAAACTGAGCAACAGGCTTCTCTACTTGATTTATTTCTTACCTCCACTTCTCACACTTGCTGAGCTTCAAAACACTACCCTCTTGGTAACTCTATGGTATCCATTGATATTTAATTCCACTCATCTATTAAACAGGATTGCCCTATTCATAAGGCCTCTTTCTATTACCAGCATGTTGATTGGGTCTCCCACAATGATTTCCTTCATGACACCCCTTAGACTGACATCTTTAACCTCCAAATTGAAAATTGCACCACTGAGATTTCTTGTGTCAAAGCCAGCAAGGACACTTTCATTCCTTCTTGGAAATACTAGGTAAAACCTCAATCCTCTCCATGGCTCACACCAGCATACTCAGCTGCTATAGCACATAGGAACCCCTATTTTGGGCTATACCAGCATGACAGCTCTTGTCACAACAGGTGCCTATTTTTTGCTGCTCATAATAAATGTAAATGAGTCCTCAAAGAGCTAAGTCTGTTTAATAAGGCACCACATCGCCTCTAACAACTTTGGCCCTTGTGGTTACTTGTGGCTCTGTAACAAGGCATTAAATTAGTGTAAGGTCTCTATTCCTCCTCTTTTCAATTAATTTGAGGTGTTACCATCTTCTGCTGATAAAGATGAATGCTTTGCCTGAAAATTCTCCTTAAACTCTACTCTTGACTAATCTTGAGTACCCTTGCCTAACTTCCCACTTAAAAATGAGTCTCTCTTGAGGGATATACATATAATCTCTTCTAAGGTTTTTGCTATCATCTCTTATAAAGCATATGAACCCGATGATATCCCTGTTATAGTCATTAAGAAGTGTGCTCTCAAACTGGCTCCTGTTCTCTTTAAACTGTATAATAAATGCATCACTGCCCTTTGCTTTCCTGCTTGCTGGAAGTCATCTGTCCAAGTTTTTAAGTACTCTGGTGAGCCACCCAACCCTTCAAACTATTGACCTATTAGCCTTCTACCTCTTTCTGGGTAACTCTTTGAGGCCCTAATCAATGCTGAATTGGTTCATCATCTCTCATTGCAGGGTCTTTTCACAAGGAATATGGCTTTCATTTCTCAAAGTCAACTGCTGATGTACTAACGATAAACTTCTCTCTATTAATCATCTGAGAGAGCCCTCTCTGCCTTCCATCAGAATGACTGATGCTAAACTCCAGGAAAGTGATTCATGCCTTCTCAGGCTAATGTTCGCAGCTGACATGAAGTGAAAAGACTATATTGAATCCATTGCTAGGTCAGCTGCTAAGAAAGTTGGTTCACTGTGTCATGGAAGTCAATTTTTCTCTCTAGAATCTATCTACAAATCTACCATTCATCTATATTTATAATATTGCAGACACACATGATCTGGTGCCCTTGCTATTTACCTTGAGCTTCTTGATGAGATCCAAAGAAGAATCAGCAATGTTATTGGTCCTGATCTAGCAGCTCAGCTTCAGTCACTTTCCCACTGCCTTAAGGTTGCTTTTCTGTGCCTTTTCTATAAATACTTTCATGGTACTTGTTTGGATGAGCTCTTCACTATGGCACCTAGACTTTTTGAATTTAAGCACAGTACTATACTGATGTCATGATCCCACCAATTTATAGTTGAACTGGTTAAATATAACCATAAATTTTCTGCTAACAGTTTCTTTTGTTTCCTTTCTCACTTGTGGAACTCCCTTCCAGCTCCATCTTTTCCAGCTAACTTTTATCTGCAAAATTTTAAATGTAATGTCAATCTCTATTGACTGTCCTCCTGATTACAATTTTCCTCTTCCTGATTATTATTAAAATGTGGTTCTTCACAGACACAATGTTGCATGTCTATCACTACTCAATAACTATTTCCACAGCAAATGTTCAAATGAGCTCCACTCTTTAGTTCCAGCAGTTCAGACATTTATAGCTAGGACTCACCATGCTTCATCCATGGAACTGAATCACCTGCATTTCCTCCATATTCCAACTGTAAAGGGAAAGTTCTCACCTTAAAAAGATTAACTTCCAAAAATACCTTAACCGAGTGTTTACTTTTTTGGGCTAAACACAATTGTTATATATATATATATATATATATATATATATATATATATATATATAATACCTTTAAGGAAACAATTCTCTGTAGTGTTTGTGCTTTATATCAAGAGTTAGTTCAATAATAGTAATAAATCAAATAAAATTGTCACTTAACTTATTCCTATTCTGAGATTCATGAAGATTATGTCCACTAATCAAAATACATGATTGTAAAATTTTTACAGTCAAGTCCCCAGATGAGTGGATGAAATCTCTATGAAACTCAAATTAGTTACAAGATAAGTGACATGCTACATTAAAAACTAATTAAAATATTTCATTGATTTTTTTTTTATTTAAATTTTTAATAATTTTTGAACCTCTGGCTGGTAGTGCTAAATAAGACTTCCTATGTGCTATCTGCTGGAGCTAGTCGTTTTCAAAGTTTTGTTGTTTGTTATACTGTCTGTTTAGTTTGTTTCTTTTCCTATTGTGATTTACCTTTCTCAGAGTTTCCTGTTGAATCAAAACCAGAGATCAAAATATAACTCACAAGGAAGTTGTGTTGGTTCTTAATCAAACATGCAGAAATTAAAAATTGCTGGTCAAATGCAACCTTAGGATTAGGTTTCTGGTTCTTTCTAAAGTCTTTTCATTCTCTTTCACTCCCAGTAACCCCTTGCATCTTAGTGACATTAGTGTCTTGTTTGGGATGACTTGATTAATAAATATATATATATTTATTTATATATATATATATATATATATATATACACATAAGTATAGGATTGGTGTAGACAAAGTAAAATTACAACTGAGAAGACACCAGAAGTGTTGAAACAAAATGGCTATTTTTGTAGTGATGTTATAACATGTTTATGTTATAATTTTTTAATAAATAAAATTATATATATAGATATTAGTTTTGAGTTATATTTATGGGTTAAAATGCTCAATGTCAGGGATAGGTATATGTGGCCATTATGATCAACACCCAGCTGCCCGATGTTGACCTCAATGCCCACTTATATAAGTTCTCATAAAGGTAGGCTACTTTATCATTAATAATAAATGTCTGCATCATTTCTCATTAGATCTTCATAGATTTAATACCGAGTGAATATTTTTCAAAATTAAACTATATATATATTGATATATGGACATGAATCAATTTTTGATATATCCTTCAATAAACTCTTCAGTTTCTACAGACTTATTTCCTTCATGTTGTAACAAATCTCTGTTGAGGAAAGGAACTTCTACTTTGTTGTCTGAGAACCAAGTTCATTGGTAGGCAAGCATTACAAAAATTACTTTTCATAGCATCGATCTAATTTTCTGTAAGCAAAGAACAAAAATTGTAAACCAGTGAAAGATATTCTTTCTGACTCTTGAACAAAGCGCTTGCTTATGTGGCTCCTGATTCTGCTCCAAGATGAAAATATGCAATCAAAAGTCTATTCTGTTCTGACAGAAAAATGGTAGCTCATTCTCTCCACAAGAGAGACACCATCTTGATCATTACTAAAGCAATGCCAAATATAACCACTGGGACAGTTCATACTAGGTTGTGTAATTTTTCAAGTTTTCATTTAGAGATGACCTACCAGGTTAACAAAATGTCTAAAAATTCAGAAAAAGCTAAACCAATCCTTCAATGTGGTTATTTGTTAAACTTAATCTAGTTTGGCACAAGGGCATAATGTCATCTTTTCACTATTTCCAACTGTGGTATGTAGAAAAAAAATGGTTATGAGAGGGGGGTCGAAAAGGCCGTAAGGCCAGCTATTTTTTCTTCTTCAGTTGCCTCAAGGAAATAGATTGCATGTTTCCCTTTCTCAGCCATTACACTGGGCAGTTGTGAAACAGAGTCCAGCTCAGCTGCGCCTACTTCGACTTCTTTGTCCATCTGTCAATCTGTAAATCCAACTCTATTGTACGTTGTCCGTCAAATGACTTTGGTTCTGTCGTGCTGTTAGCATCCCGCTTTTTATGCTATTCCAATACAGCCAAAATTTGCATGTGTGGAAATATCATCTCATTTTGGATGAGATAGGTGTGCATAAATTATGTCTTCAAAGCGGCCATATTTCTTTTTGTCATCACTTTGCAGGCAAGACACGTTCGTGCTCATTTCCAATTCTGAGGTAAGTTATGTCTTTCGTCACATGGCAGATTACATTTTTAACATTGTTGTAGAATAGGACTCAGCATACAACCTCCTCTTCCCTACAACTGTGACAATGGACTGCTCCTACTTATAAATATGGCAAATAGCCATATTATTAGGTTGGTGCAAAAATAATGACGTAATAATGTCGTTTTTTGACGTTACGTCAAAAACGACATTATTACGTCATTATTTTTGCACCAACCTAATAGTTGGATTTGAGTAGTTGATTTACTCAAGTTTTTCCATTCTATGTATGAGTATTTAATAAACCACTTTGTTTTTCCTACCTATAGTTTCTGTTCCTTTGATACTCTCTAATTATAGCCTTCCTAATTCTCGGCTATTTTTATCAAAGACAATATTACAACAGTGGCAATGAAGTCTTTGAATTTAAACCAAAATGGAAGATTTAAAGACAGTAATCCGGCAGCAACAAGGACAAATGCAAGAGCAACAAACTCAAATGTTATTACTCATACAAAAGATAAATGAAACAGGAATGAATGTCTTGTTTACTTACATTTTGCCAAAAAACCAGTAGACATCAGTTTTGACCAGAAAGTAACTATGCTTTCTAAAATTTTTGGAGAAAAAAGTTTACTTTTCTATATATGTTAGCGGTATTTAAATTTAACAAAAAATGACACAGATGATTTTGTTATATATGCAGAGTAGTAAACAGGAAATGTGAAAAATCTAAATTATACAAATTATCCCTTGTGGCGGACTTCACCATATTAATTTAACTTTAGATTAGGAAACAAAACTGACGTGAAAAAGAATAAGCAAAAGACATCATTACGCATAAGATATGTATTTAACAAGATGTACAATGATGTGAAAGAAAGCATGCATTTAAGTAAGAAAAGGTTGAATGAAACAAGAGTTGTCTCTCTTTAACTGTTATTTTTGTAGTTCAAAGTTCACTGAAAGAAAATTTATGAGAGTTTCTTGTAACAATTGTTCTCAGAAGATTTGCTGTGTAAGAAAAAGTTATGTGAGTGTATAAGGAATGTTCAGCATGTGAGCAGTGGTGTGAGTGAGAAGCTTAGCACATGGTTTCAACTGTCGTGGATTCATTTGGCAGCTGAATTCTCACTAATTAGCTAAGAATATTTCTTGCTTATATTGGTGACTATAGGCTCCAAATTGCTGCATGGGAAGAGTTATTCTTCACGTGCAGATGATCTGACTGGTTGGCACTGACCAATCAGCAAGTGATTTCTGAGGAGACTTAAGAAAGCTTCTAGGATCTTTTTCTCCCAAAAGTGTACAAAATTGATTACATGAAAATAGAGTGATTACAAAATTGTCACATTGCTGCTATTTGTAAATTGTCCATAACAACATAGTGGTGATTTATTAACCAATGAATGCTTGTCATTGTATGTGACTTGTATTTGTGTATGTATGTATGTATGTGTGTGCAATACAGATCGACACACCCTGACCAGTTTTAAGAAAAATCTAATTTTTGTAAAAGATTCGGCTCTTAACAAAGACTTTAAAATAGGTTCAGATATTCTTTCAAAGCTAGAACAAGATAGAAAATATCATTGCAAAGTGTTGCAGAAAAATGCCAATGGGTATTAAATATTAAGCACAAAAACTGAAGGCAAAGAGGCTGACATTCAGATGTTTAAATGAGAAAGAAAAAAGTCAAAAGGTAAAAGACCTGACCCATGTAACAGTTGTGGGGCCAGACATTTTAAAGACAAATGCCAATTTAAAAATTCCATATGTTTTTGTTGTTAGAAGACAGCATACATTCAAAAGATATGCAGAGAACAAAAAAAATAATAGAATGCTAAATTATGTTAAGGTTATTCTGACAACACAAGGTCAACTTGTGGCTAACCTAAAATGTGTAAAAGTAAAAATGAATGGAAGACCTGTAAAACTGCAATTAGACACTGGATCCAACATAACAGTTGTAAGTGAAAAAATATGGAAGGATATGGACACCACAAAAATTCAAAAAAAATTATCAAAGTGCACAAAGTGTGTCATGGACAAAATTAAATATGTGAACAATAAGTTGTAAGGTTTCCTTTTGAGAGCAGAACTTGAAAGCTGCTCTTCACATTGTGTAAGAAATACCCTTGAATTTGCTTTAGGTGACTGGCTAAAAAAGTTCCCTTTATTGAACAAATCCATGAATTCTGTTTGTGGCTCAGTTCAAACCACAACTATCTAGTGAAGAGTGTAAAATCCAACAGAAAAGAGAAAAGCTGTTTCTTTTTCCTGCCTTTGCTTATCTTTTATCAAAGAATATAACTTAGAATGTAAATTTATATTCTTGCTTTCCAGGTTTTTTTAATTCTTATTTTATAATGATATACAGTTCAAATATCCAGTGGTTGAACTACACTTTGATAATTTCAAGTCTGACCTCTTATTCATAACCAACCAGTTTATTCCAATTCAAGATTTCACAATCCTGAGCTACTTATACCTACTCACAAAAGATGATTCTTCAAATACTCATGGCCATGGATTCCCTTGAAGCAGAAATGCCAAAAACAAGGGTTCTACCTCCAATTCATGTGCTTTAAGTGGTTCTCATTTAGAACTGAAGAGGGAATAATACTGGGCATCACAATAATCTACTAGACCTCCTCCTGCCTTCATCAATGTCTCCCAGTAGTGTTGCTTCCATCTTTTATCTTTGTCAAGGCTGATGACTCTAGATGAAGAGGTTAAAATTGTAGCAATTGGGGAAACATCCACATAGAAGCTAGTCCCACAAAGTAGAGGATCTTGGGAAGAAGCTGTCTTAACAAAACTTCCTTCTTACTAATGGAATACAAAGAGAATGGGGATGATTTGTCTCTGTGAATGTGGCATGGCAGACCTTAGCTGTAAAGGTTTGAACTTGTGCTCTGTGAGGTGGTGAAAATCAAGTAAGAGAAGGTCTTTGTCATTTATCCTAGAATTATGAGCGAAGTTTATAACAAAGAGCTTAGCCTTATCTGAAAAGGAAGAGAGAACCTCAAAGACATTTATAGTGGAGGGTACTGACAGTTTCCCTTTAGTGCATTTGCAACTTTTCAGAACTTGCAAGATCCAAGTCTTTTGTCATCTATTTTGGCTTGAACTGCATAAGTATAACTTTGCATTTTTCAGGACCCTGTTGTAGCGATTGCATGCTGTTCTAAATGAGGCCATGGGTCTTGCTGGACCATTTCCTCTGAGTTGGTAGTAGTGGTTATGGTGGGCTATGACTGCAGCACATTCAGGGATGGCTATTTAGTTTTTGCTGGTATTTTTTGTGGGGGATAAAGTTTCCAATGCTGGAGAGAATCCCTTTGTAAATGAAGGAGGATGTCCTGGAAAGTCTAACTTCGAAGAGAGCTGAGGGAGGGTTTTCTGCACTGTAGGATCTGAAGCTGTTCTAATCAGCTTTGTTAGATGAAATTCCACTTTTTTTTTTTCTTTTTTTACTTATGAGACTTTGGAATGAATGAATGAAAATGATAGAAAATGTCCTTTTGGCTACCAAAATATCTTTCCTCAGGCAAATTTCTCTTATGAAATATTTATATATATATATATATATATATATATATATATATATATATATATATATATATATATATTATTTTTTAAAAAATATGATTACTTTGCTACATAAGTTTCAAAAACAAGAGCTGAAAACCTCAATTATTAAAATTAAACTGAGTTAAAGTATCAAGCTCTGTTTCATCCTCAAGCGAAAATTTAGGAATAACCAATCTTCAAATTTACGCATCTTTATAAGCATGTTCATTCACAAAAATTTGGGGAGATTACTGCTTAACCTAGAAAATATTCAGTACTCGTAAGGGTTTTTTTTTCCTCTTAATATTTTCCTTTTTATTACATCTTGGTAATCTATCATTTTTAATATCAGTCATTGATAATAATTTTTCTTATCAACTTCTTTGTTTTATACTGCTGACGATTATTTTTCTAAAGAAGTGTTGGCTGAGAGGCACCTTAAATCCCCACTTTTTTTCTTAAACGAGATACTTTTGTATCTATTTTAACAATAAAATGGGAAATATGATCCTTATATTTAAATCAATTTTGACTTGGTGTGGCAGTAAAAAGAACCTGTTTATATATATATATATATATATATATATATATATATATGTGTGTGTGTGTGTGTGTGTATGTGTATGTGTGTCAATTTCATGTATAGATTAAGCATTGATTTTTTTTATCAATTGTTAATTTAATTAATCTATGTGAGTAACAATGAAGATTTAGAGAAAATGGAAACAAAGAGGACTTGGAGAATTCAACACTTACAGGATATATTGAGGGAAAGAAGAACAGAAGAAAGCCTATAGTGAATAACCTGCATAACGGGTTTGTGGAAATGTTTGGCAGAACAGATACTGAGAGGATAGCAAAAAGACAAATCTTTAAAGATAAAGACAGGAAGTTGTGGAGAGTCATTATCACCCACATCCTGAAAAGACATGGCATATAGAAAATGAACAATCTATGTATAATGGGGAGGGTTAGAAGCAACTCAAAGCTTCAGACAAGAATAAACTATTGAATGACAATAATTTCCTACATTACCATATTTAATGGTACATAAGACCATACCACATTTCCCCACCCAAAGAAATACACCAAAATTTCTCCTGGGTTTTAAGTAAACTATCAGAATCTGTACTGTTAATATTCAAAAGTTGTTCCCCTTAGACACTCTCCTACCTAGCAGCCATCTTTTTCTAGGAACCCATGGGGAGAACAAAGCAGTTCAAATCAATCATTCTCTATCACTTGTCTGAGTTCCTTACATTGATAGAGTACAATGACCACCTATTTTAAATATGGATAAATACAATACTTTCTATAAAGAAATGCAAGTTTTGGAACTTTCTCCCAACTTTGTCAATCCACACTGTGTGAACAATTGTATTTTTATCACTGGAAGGAAAAGCCAGAAAGGCCATACTGGAACTGCACATTACCACCTTACATACCAAAGTGGGTTATCCCACTTGACTTTGCCCCCACCCCCCACCCCCAAAAGCAAAAAAAAAAAAACAACAAACAAACAAACAATCTCTAGGGGATGCTCCTTAAGCCTATAAAAAAAAAATACATTTTTCTCCCTATTGGCTTTTGGAGATTCTGGCTATAAGATGTAGTCACATGTGGGGGAAAAAAGTTGCCCCTCCCCACTTGGCACATTCATTTACATGGTTTTACTTTTCTTTCTTGATTTTTGTACTCTTTCACACACATTTCTCACATAAGCCTACACAAATTTCACACACACGAAAAAAAGCACATTCTCTTGTTTAAATTATTTTCAATGTAATAAGTCTTTAAATGTTTTCTTCTTTTATTGCAATTCCTTTTGTCAATTCATTAAATTAGTTGTCATTTGTTTTGTATTTTTTGCGTTACTCATTTTTTACTTTGACTGACATTGAACCTACCAATATTGCCTGCAGGGTAACTATTGCAGGAGACATGTTTCTACCAAAACATGCCAGCTTTTCCATGACACCAATGATAGAAAACTATATGAAAAGTTGGATACACTCTTTTTAGAGGATGGTAACCACTCAGCTTTTATGACATGTGTCATTCGGGCATTACTGACAACAGAATGACACATCAATAGATGACTTACATAAAATATAATTACTTTCTGAATAATTTAATATAATGTAACTGTATTTTAGTGAAAGTTTTAAGAAATGTTTTATAAGCTATAAAATGTTATACTTTCTTCTGTTACCTTAAAAAAATTGGTCATAAAACCTGTTCTCAATTTATTAATCATAAATTAATTAAATTAACAATTCATAAAAAATTAATTCTTGATCTATACCTGAAATTGACATTTGCCTGAGTAGATATAAAAAAGAATAAAAAAAAAAAGAAAGAAAAAAAAAAAAAAAAAGAAAAACTTGTCAGGAGAAAGTTATTTTGGTAGCCAAAAAGATTTTGAACTAACAATTTGAACACTTTCATCGAAAAGATGCCAGATTTGCCATCATTTTTATTCATTCCAAAGTCTCACAAGGAAAATGTCTTTCTTTCCAAGTCAATATACTATGCAATTCTTTTCTTTTCTTCTTGCTATTTCCCAATTCAGTTGCCATCCAACAGCCAGCCATAAAATCCCAATTCAATATAGGAAACATTCTCTTGTGATTAATGGCATTCTTTATTCAGAAAAGACTTCTCTGTAGATCAATAACAAATGATCAATGATTTCTCATAATCTGCAAGTCTGTTAAAGATTGTCTGCCCCAATGGGCTGAGATGCTCATACTAGCTAATCTTCAGTCTTAAAGCTTGATCATCATTTTATTTACTTGTTACTCCCAGACGTAAAATATTTTATACTAATAAACACTTCAGGAACAGTCCAAAATATTACAAAATTTATTGCAAAGGTTGTATTTATTATTCTTTAAAAATATGAAATATTCACATAATTTTTGAGGAAAAGAGATTTTCTAAGTGAAGAAATGAATAAAGGAGCCATCATCACTTTCCAGCTTTTATAGAGTTCAAAAACATCTACTCTGCCTTGTGGGTGATGAATTAATTTCCACTTTACAACTCTTTCCTCCACAGACAAAATATCACAATCCTATTATTCTAAAGCTATTTTTATTCCAAATGTTTCTGATGAGATATATTTCTTAGCTGTAAAAATCAGAACTGGTGTAACTAAGACCCACCATGTAGACCTAAACTGGGATGAATGAGTATTTCCTTTGTATTCCATTAGTAATCAGGAAGTTCTATTTGGACAGTCTCTTTTATGGAACAGACACCAGAGAGGATGCTCCTCAACTGCTACAATATTAACCTCTTCAAGTCTAGTTAACTATTCTTTCCGATATATCCTCATAATCTACGCTTCTTATCTTATATACATATGACAACCAAAGCAAGAGCCTCAATTCAATTTAGTCAATCTGTACTTTCAGCAGCTCTTGAAGTATAATTTTTAAAAAAATTAAAATATAAAAAAAAAAAAATACTGAAAACTTTGACTTGTGGCCTACAGTTTAAATCTTTGGACCCAATGTTGAGGAATAATCAGCTTATGCTGATAGATAGATAGATACATACATACATATATATATATATAGCTGGCATGGTGGAGTAGTGGATAGCAGTTCGAATTGAGGAATCAGAGACCTGAATTCCAGTTGAATCCATTACATTTGCTTGCATACTAATACACTTGGGAAAGGGTAATAATCCTCTTCTCCCTCCAGCTATACATAAATAGCAGGACAGACTGGGTTCTATAGCCTTGGATGGCAACTGGTCTAAGAGAAAGACAACTCTACACAAAGCCTTCATCACTATAATCAAATCTCATGCGCGGGTGTCTGGCTGTTGGTTCCTAGGAACTCAGCTGCTTGACCCTCATATGTCGAATACAACAGGAGAGTTCACCATATAGCTAGTCACTTGTATTCGAGGATACCTGTCTACTAGTATGGCTAGTTAATCCCTATTGCAGACACTTTCTCAGGTGCATTTGTGTTTATTCAACACCCATAGACCCCACTTGTGGTTTATACAGCAACTATGCTGAGTAGACCTTAGTTGCAGTTTCTAGGAAGAAGCATGTTATCTTACATGATCAACAGTTTGAACAAGGCCAGCACGCTCAAGCACTTACACAGCTATTGACGGCACCCAAGGGTTCTGTCAACCCAATTTCACTCACAAGGCTTGGATCAATCCATGGTATGGTTTTCAGACACTTTCCAAAGGTGCCACACACTGGGATTCACCCCTACATTTCGATAACATCAGGAAGTCCTCTTCCTGACAAATTGACCATGGTGAGATTTGAACCCAGGTCTCATGGTCAGAACATGAACATTCTAACCACTGCCACATGCCCATATATATATACACATACACACACACCTACTCACTGCACAAGAAGTCACCAAACAGGTTACAGTGGATGAGGTAGCTCATTTCCACAAATCTCTGGAAACCTGATGGTGCCTGTTCAATTGCTTGTAGTCATTCATAACTTGCATATTATTATATGCATTCTCAGCATCAAGTCAGAAGCCATAACATTACAAACCCTTTTTGAATTTTGTTGAGAAAATCAAAATATATTACAGGAACACCAGATGAGGTAGTAATATTCAATACATGAATGAATGGTAGATTTATAAATGTGCAGAATGGGTTGTAGCAAAAAAAAAAAAAATTCTCTGGCATGGCACAGTGAACAAACTTTTTTCTAGTAACAGACTGAGCAATTCAGTATAATCGTTCTGTTTCATGTCAGTGGCAAATGTGAGATCAAGAAGGTGAAATGAGTTGCTCTCCTGGAGGTTAGCATCAGCCATGCTGCTGGAAGGCAAAAATAGTTCTCTAACTAAAAGATAGTTTCATGTTGTAGGTGTTAAAATTTCTTGCTCTAGTTAACCAATGATTGAGAAGCAGTTTTGAGATCAGCTGTCAGTTTTACATTATCAGATTTAACTATTAAGACAGAAGTAAATAGTTGTGTTATTGGCATAATTACGGAGTTTTGAACTGATGACATATGGAATGTTATTGAGTAAGATAGGAAACAGTGTATATCCAAGAATAGAGCCCAAGAGAAACACCATGTTAAAGTGAAAGAAACTACAAGAGTGGCTGTTCAACATTACATATTTTAAAAAAAAATAATTGAACCAAATCTGAAGGCAACATAACCCTTGAACTTGTAAAGAAGGTCAGCATGTCAGCCTGAGCATTCTTATCCAAAGCTTGATAGAATCTTTCAGTATTAACCAATGACATATCTGTGATGAACCAAGAAAAACAAAAGCCATATTGTTTATTTAACAAAATGTCATGTGAAGTGAGATGCATAACCAGTTCAAAGTTGATGAGCACCTTTACTTTTAAAACAAGCTGTGTATGATATGTCACTTCCTTAAAAACCAATGGGGAGATAAATCTTAAGAGGAAACAGAGAGGGGTAAAGAAGATGGAGAAAAATAGAAAGAAGAGGAGGTTACAGAATAAGATAATAGTAATTTTGATAGCGGAAGTGCCCACTAAAGTTTTTGATATTATGCAATGGTCAGATATTTAAGCCCCCACATTAAAACTCCAAGCAAAAAGGGGAGATAGAGAGGGTTAAGAGGTAAGGAGAGAGTAGAAGATAGGAAAAAGAAATTTAAAGATGACTATCACTTATTACAGTATATAATTAGCATGATTTTTTCTTCTAATTATTTATTACTTTAAAAGTCTTTCATTTTAAATGTGCCGTGTAATTTGTGACTTGTCTCCAAGTTAAAAAAAAAATTAGTTAAAAAGTTGTAAAAAAAAAGTAAAAGACTAATAGGTCAATAATTTGAGAGTTCTTAAAAAACAGGAAATACAGAAGAGAATTTCCAACAATCTAGAATGCTAGCAGCAGCAAGTTATTTCTTGTAGAGTTTAGAGAGATCAGGAGCCTGTTTAAGAGCATGTTTCCTTAGGACAATTGCAGGGATACTGTAGTGGGATTGGCCTATTTTCATATGTTGGTTACAGGATAAATAAAGTGTAGAGTAAAGAGCCAGAGGACAGGAAGTTGACAACTAATCATGTGTCATAAAACAACATTATACAACAGATACCTTTAAGCCTTGTGGGAATGTAGAGATGATAACAGAAATCATGGACAGTTATATGCATATCACTCAGCAGAAATTCCATTCTAGTCCAAATAAAATATAGAGAGAGACAAAGAGATGGATTCATGCCTTTCCCAATGGGGTTTACATGTAAGTGAATGTGACAACTCAACTAGAATTTGAACTTGGCTCTCGTTACTCAATCAAACACTATGGAGAAAAGGATAATTTCAAAATAGTAGTCACTGCTGCTATTAATGCACCGCTCTTCATTAATGAATTGAGCCCTCTGGCTGTTGGCATTTGTAAAAATTAATATATAATCCATTAGAATTTCTCTTTCTCTACCATGTACTGATAGCTTAGAGGTAGGATCTCTGACTGACACCAAATTGGCCAGGTTTCAATTCTGGCTTGAATCAGATGTCTAGCCACACTGATGAGGTGTGATACAGTGAAACAGGTTTGTATGTGAATGACTACACACACACACACACACACAAATATAAAAGTGAACATTGACGTCAACACTTAGAGGTGAAAGTGTGTTTCAAGCTAGAAGCAATCGTCAGGCCACGAGTGATGTTTATTTTTTCTTGGCTATTTATATATATGGGTCAGTGGTGCATTGCGGGTAGTCTATTTTGGCAGTTAATTTGCCAGAAGTCGTTTATTTGGGTTAAATTATTTGGCTTGTCTTTATTTTTATTTTTTTATTTTTATTTCTTATCTTATATATTTATTTTAATCGGTGTTTTATTAACATAGTAAAAATTTGTTTATATCGATCAT
>OZ010572.1:133915977-134255977 GCA_963932145.1 Acanthosepion lycidas
TAAGCCTATTATCAAACTATATACTTTGTAAAATAAGTATAGATATAAATCTAATTATCTGATATTATCACTAGTATTGTACATATGCATAAAACATTTTAGATATTTCTGGAAATATTTAGAAAGGAAAGAAAGGAAGGAAACAAAACACCTAAAGTTAAGTGGAAAATCCTCAAACAGGCCAAAACCTGCAGATCTCTGAAAGAACCCTGTTTCTTATGTCTGCAGGAAAAAAATATGTATTAGGTTTTTCAATAATAGTCAGTTGTTAAATCAAAGATCCGAGACTACCATTTTTTGTAGGCACATTAAGGATCTAACATTACAATCTTGCTAAATCTTCAAACTTATAACTAACCTCCTTCATATATTTTATATTTTCTTATAAACCTTTACTCAAATTATAACTAAAATGTTTTATGCATGTGTATAATACTAGCAATAATGTTAAACATTAACTGTAAAATTAATTTAATTACCTACTACAAAGATGCATTTTTTTTCAATGCTTTATTTGCATCTCGACAGGGGGGAACTAAAAACGATTATGGACAATTTTATTCAAAAACAAGCTGTGTATGATATGTCACTTCCTTAAAAACCTATGGGGAGATAAATCTTAAGAGGAAACAGAGAGGGGTAAAGAAGATGGAGAAAAATAGAAAGAAGAGGAGGTTACAGAATAAGATAATAGTAATTTTGATAGCGGAAGTGCCCACTAAAGTTTTTGATACTATGCAATGGTCAGATATTTAAGCCCCCACATTAAAACTCCAAGCAAAAAGGAGAGATAGAGA
Source organism: Acanthosepion lycidas (assembly GCA_963932145.1). NCBI lineage: Eukaryota > Metazoa > Mollusca > Cephalopoda > Sepiida > Sepiidae > Acanthosepion > Acanthosepion lycidas. Next base: position 133,916,775 of record OZ010572.1, read on the forward strand.
GGGTTAAGAGGTAAGTAGAGAGTAGAAGATAGGAAAAAGAAATGTAAAGATGACTATCACTTATTACAGTATATAATTAGCATGATTTTTTCTTCTAATTATTTATTACTTTTAAAGTCTTTCATTTTAAATGTGCCATGTAATTTGCGACTTGTCTTCAAGTAAAAAAAAATAGTTAAAAAGTTGTATAACAAGTGACAGTAATTTGAATCCTTTTGCATATTATGGTCGAACCAACAAGTTTGTTTTTTTCCAATGAATAGCAATAGAGTCACTTCCTTCAGAATATCTATATTTTTCATCACTGTTATTGCTTGTTTTTAATGTGACAAAGATCACAAGTTATTTATTAATATTCAGTTCTTCTTTTCCCTAGTTGCCAGAATTCTTAAAAATAGCTAAAATATAACTATCAGTTTGATGTAAAACCATGATGGTTAATAGTTTCACTGCTCAAGAATATAATTTTGCTTAGGAGAGTGACTGACCATCATAAAAATTTACAATGCTAATTTTAAAAAGTCAGTATAGCTTTACTGAGTTGAAAGAAAGAGGTTCATGTTGTAGCAGAAGTAATTTATATATATATATATATATATATATATATATATATATATATATATATTTTTTAATCATTTCACCCCATGCAAGGCAGTAGAGTCACTATGATACAAGAGGTTAATGAGTGGGAAAGAAGAAAAAAGAGAAATATTACTAAGAAGTGAGAATAGAAGGGTAATCAAGAAGACAGTACATAATAACTGAAATTGCATTTATATTTTTGAAGATCAAAGTTAGTTGGAAAGTACGAAGCTGGAACAGAGTTCCACAAGCGAGAATTGTGAGAAAAGAAACTGTTAGCATAGAACTTACAGCTACAGCTAGCTAATTCAACTCTAAATTGATGAGACCTTGCTGCCCATGAATTCATAGTCTAGATACTATAGCAAAGAGTTCATCTGAACAATTTCCATGAAAATATTTATAGAAAAGGCAAAGTGAAGTTGTGGCAGAGAAAAAGTGACTGAAACCGAGATGCCAGATTAGGACCAATAATATTGCTGATACTTTCAATTTTATCAAGAATATCTAAGTATACAGCAAAGTACTAGTTCATGTGTGGCAGCAATATTCAAGGCATGGGTGAATGGTAGACTTAAAAATATGTGAGACAGATTCAGGAGAGAAAAATTGTTTTTTGACGCTAAGTAGTCTTGGTTCTGAGTTGTCTCAATCTTGAGTGGTGCTGACTGAATCTGAAACAGACCTTTAGGAAGAAGAGGAATCCCTAAGTAGGTTAACTAATGAGAAGAGAGCCCCATAGCCTGATGGAGCTGAGGTCAGTTTTGAATTCAGATTTTTCCTTCTAGCCACCCAAGGATAGAGAACCCAGTTGGTCCTGCTATTTACCCATAGCTGGGGGAAAAGAAGAGGATTTATACCTTTCCCAATGTATTAGCACATAAATAAATGTAATGAATCTAATTGGAGTTCTAACTCAGCTCTCAGATTCCTCAATCCAAGCTGCTACCCATTTTACTCCACTGTGCCTCCATGTTATGTTTTGTCCAACACAACACAGTGAAGCAACTTTCTTAGCAGCATTCCTAGCAATGGATTCAGTATAATCTTTCCATTTTATGTCAGCTGGGAATGCAAGCCTGAGAAGGCACAAGTCACTCATAGAAGGTAGTATCAGCTATGCTGATGGAAGCAAGGAGTTTTTTAAGTGATTGATATAGAGAAGTTTCATTTTCGAGCTGTTAAAATTAACAAACAATTCCTTGCTCCAGTTAGCAACAGACCATAAGTCCTTCATGAGATCAACTGCCAATTTGACCTTATGGAACTGATCAGACTTAATAATCAAGATTGAGTAAATGGTTGTGTCATCAGCATAGATCATGAACTGAGAATTGATGAATGATGTAATGGAATAACCTGTCAGCCCTATGACTATAGTTAGTAACTACCTATAAGTAGCTGTAAGTCAACAGACTACAGGGACTAGCTGGGATCTGTTGAGTACGACTCAGATTTATACAAGAACTACCAACTTTCCAATAGTACCACTCACTACTGGATTGAGATACATGGACCTTGTGCATAATTGTTACCTTTATTCTTATTCACTATCTACATTATTTGAACTATTGTCCTCATCTTTGTCGCCATATTTATTACAATGTTTTGGTCATTGTATGCTCCGGCCTTCTTCAGGTGGTTGGAATGTTGAACTGAACCCATTATTTCATTTACTGGGGTAGACTGTTCTAGTTCCATGTGCCATGTTTAATCGATGTCAATTATCAGTTATCTCCTGTTAATTCCCCTCTGAAAGTTCTCCACTGCCATAACCGGGTATTGAACTCACACTCTTTGGGTCCTGTCACTGGATCTAACCAACGCCTTTAGAGTGTGAGTTCAATACCTGGTTAAGGCAGTGGAGAAGTTGGATAGGGGAATTAACAGGAGATAACCGATAACTGACATCCATTAAACATGGCACATGGAACTACTAGAACAGTTTACCCCAGTGAACGAAATAAAGGGTTCAGTTCGACATTCCAACCACCTGAAGAAGGCCGGAGTGTACAACAGCCGAAATGTTGTAATAAATATAACAACAAAGATGAGGATAATAGTCCGAATAATGTAAATAGTGTACATAATACTTCATCTCAGAAATATAGACAGTTTACTTTTTATTGTACTGCTTTTTTTTTTTAACAATAAATTTTTACTTATTTTATCCACTTTGTTTTTTCAAGTATATATTACTATTAGCAAAGAATATAACAATTACATCAGGAAGGTCATGTCATTTAAGAAAATTAGGAACAGCATAGGTCCAAGGATAGAGCGCTGGCAGACACCTGCATTAATGTAAAAAGATCTGGAAGAGTGGCCATTCATTTTGTGATTTGATAAGAAAGACTGAACCAGTTCAAAAATTTGTTCAACTTGTGAAGAAGACCAATATACCAAACCCTATCAAAAGCCTTAGAGAAATCCAAAGCAACAGCCTGAGCTCCAACATTTTTATCTAAAGCTTGGTAGACTCTTTCAGTAAGAATTGTTCACACATCAGAAATTTACCTCTAGAAGTGAAAGCCATATTGCATATCTGAAAGAAGAGGTGAGATGCTAAACCAATTTAGAGTTGATTTATGAAAATATCAAGTCATTCAGCTGATTACAAGTCTTTGTGCAACAAAGAGAAAAATATTTTTAGGAGAAGAATAACAACAAATGTAAAAGAAAAAGAATCTAGGCATTTATAAGAAAAATGAAACAAATTTTATATTACAAGCATTATATAAACAATTAAATAGTATTCTAGAATATTTTTGAAATTAAAATGTCTTTGTGCTAAAATAAGCACTCTGTGAGGTTTAAATTCTGTCCAAATGAAGATCTTTTCATGACTTATAGCCATTGTTGAAAAATATCTGTGAATGAAAGCCGTTATAGAAAAGAGTGTAAACAAAGCAGAGCCCTGCAGAAAATGCCTACTTGTAAAATGCTAAAGATATGTACTTGCCAATTTGCAACAAAGGAAGTATGCATGTCTCCATTGTGAAACTCAGGCCAATATTTCCTATCACATATAGTAGTAAAGTTTAAGAAAATAAACCCAATGTATCACTTAGGATATGCATGCATACATTCAAACCAGCATTAAAAAAAGAGTGAGAATGGAGGGAGTTAGCAGTGATGGTGCAACCCTGTGAATCATTTGCTGTATGCTTTTGTTCTGAGAGAAGGTTGGTGTGCATTTGTGATCACCCCATTCTTTTGCAGAGGAAACTGCATCTTGTTTGAATTTATTTCCTGTAATCCTTCTGAGATTAAAATATCTTTGTGGCAAAAGAGAATAAAGTAAAATCAGGGTTTTGTGAGCTTTAAGATCCATCCATAAAGAATTAGAGCAATTGTTGAAAAAAAAAAAAAAAAAAAAATGCTTACATCTGTGCATGTAGGCATTTATAGAAGCAAACATATGTAATAAAGGCAAAGTAACCAAATGTTTGTAATTGTGAGGGACAATGAGAATTTTATAGCTTACAGTACTTGGAGTCAAAAGTAATGTGCAGACTGAATCAGTCAGAGTAAAGGAACATTATCTAGATCTTCTTGTGATGCACACCTTTTTTAAAGAGATCATTTCTCTAATGACTTTATATGATTGTATTTTGTTTTTTTTTTAATCATTTTACCCCAACGAAAGTAATAAAGCCCCAAAGACATACAATGTTACTGAATGTGAAAGAATACAAAAAATAGAAAAAAACATGAAAGAGGGAGGCAATGAACAGAAATTAAGAAAACAAAAGATAACGATTGACATTGCATTTAAATTTTTGAAAATCAAAGTTGACTTAAAAGCATGAGGCCAGAAGAGAGTTCCATAAGTGAGTAGTGCAAAAGAAGAAACTATTAGTATAGAACCTACAGTTATATTTAGCCATTTCAACTGTAAAACCTAGCAGTCAATCTAGTACTATGCTTAAACTTGTAAATTTGAGATATCAAGGAAGAAAGCTTATTAGAACATTTACCATGAAAATATTTATAGAAGACACAGGTAAGCTACATTACTGTGGTAGGAAATTGACTGAAGTTGAAATGCCAGGTCAAAACTGATAACATTGCAGATTCTTCTTTGGATTTTATCAAGTACTAGTAGATACACCAGACCAGATGTGGCATCAATATTCAATGCATGAATGAATGGTAGACTTATAAATAAATATATTATGGCGATAAAAATTGTCCAGTTGAACACAGTGAACTGACTTTCCTAGCAGAGCTAGTAACTAATTCAGTATAATCTTTCCACTTCATGTTAGCCCAAGAAGGTGAAAGGAATCATTCTTCTGAACGTTATCAACAGCCAAGCTGATGTAAGATAAAAAAAGGTCCTCTCAGATGATTAAAAGAGGACAGTTTCATTTTGGAGGTATTAAAATTAACAAGCCATTTCTTGCCTCAATGTGAACAGATTTTAGGTCATTTTTTTTTTTTTTTTTTAGATCAACTGCCAATTTGACCTTATTGAACCAATCAGACTTATCATTAAACGGGAGTGAATAGTTGTATCATCAGCATCGATATAAAGTTGAGAATGATAACATCAGGAAGGTCATTGATGAAAATCAGAAACAACGTAGGTCCAAGGATAGAGCCCTGGGGAACACATGCATTTATGCAAAAAGATCTAGAAGAGTGGCCATTCAAGACAACTTTCATTTCGCAATTTGATAAGATTGAATCACATCAAAAATTCATCCAGAAATATCATAATCTTTTAACTTGTAAAGAAGACCAGCATGCTAAACCTTGTCAAATACCTAAAAGTTAGTTGGAAGTAACAGCCTAAGTTTCATTCTTAGCTAAAACCTGATTCTTTCAGTAATAGCTGTTAATGCATCAGCAGTTGATCTAAAGTTAAACCTATATTACTTGTCTGAAAGAAGACTCAGAGATGAGATACTTAATCAACAGTGTGACAAGTAGACATGAAAACCAAACTTGTCAGTCACTATACAATGCTTAATTCTGTTAGCAAATGAAGACTTAACCTCTTTGAGGACACATTTACAATTATTATAAACAGACACAAAGAGGTGCTTGTTGCGATCAGAACTATCACATTGGTACAACTAGAAAAAGTCATTTCTGTGGGCTATAACAGATGAACAGACTGTTGAAGATTATAGTTTCATTTGGTATTTACAAGAAGGCACAAAAGCATCAATTGTGGCTTTTACCCAAGAAGAAAGCTTAGTGGCTTAATTCTAAACAGGACGGTTAAAAAATTAAAAAAAAAAAAAATGGAATCAGTATTTAGGCAATCTGGTGGACTCTACAAACTCTCAAAATTAGGAAATTAAATAAGTTTCCATTAGTCAAGAAACTGCCCTTTGAAATGTGGTATGTTTTTACCTATTTATGCATGACTTGAGATTGTGCAAGTGATGGGAACATTGCTATTGATAAAGCTTGGTTTGCAATGGACAAGCTGTTTGTGAATCTGCTTTACTGGATAAAATGAAATGATACTAAATGGCATGTATACAATGATGCTAGGTGTTGCACTTGATATATACCAGAAACTACATCCTAAGAAATACAAGTTCTAAGGCCCTCAGCTCCACATCTCATTTCATAAAATACATCTATTGTATGTTTTTGTACACATTGGTGATATTTCTACATGAGGTTCATTAGAGGTTTCAGGCCTTTCAACATCATACCCCACTCTTTGTGGTGACCTAGCTGATACTGATTGGGTATTAACTTGTGTACCTTCTGTTAGCTACAATTTTTTTTTGTCCTCTTGACCACACACTGCAACTTATCTTGGAAATTTATGGTCCAATCCTGGACAAATTCTGGTTCACCAGCAATGTGCTCTCTTCCATAAAAAATTATAAATTATTCAGGATAGAACAATAAATAAGAATATGTTTATCAGTGATGTTCTGTTGTGGGCACCAAGACACAAGTACACTAATATTTTTTGCCCATTCAAATAATCTATTCAGTAAATATGTGAAAACATAGAATGCCAAGCTGTTGACCTACCTATTGTGATGGATGATCATAAAGACTAGAGAAAAAAAGTCAAGGCATGCAATTGGCCCACTCTGACGATGAAATTTTGTTGAGTTGACGCTTAAAAAAAAAAAAAAAAAAAAAATGGTTAGCACATTGAAACTTTGAATTCTTTAGAAGTGTGATTAGTTGATAATTATGAATTTCTCAGATTTATAGCTCTATTTTTGAGAAATAATAAAATCACATATTTTATTGCAAGATCAATAGAGATATTTTCCCAATAATAAATCAAAGAAGTGTTATTGAATACATCAGACAAATGATTTATGTGTTACTTTTACACAATAAAATTAAACTTAAGATAGAAAAGCAACACTTATGTAGTATAAAAACCAACACTGTCAGTTAATGAATGCATCCTTTCATTGTTCCATACATCTAAAACAATATCTGGGTATGAGTAAACTTACAGTATAAACACATACTAAAAATTTGTTGAAATTTTGCTCTGGAGTACATTTACTGAAAATGCCTGCAAATATTTCATTAGCCTCTCCTTCAAGAAAATCAGTAAAAATCTGTAGAATCTATTGTGTAAACATGATAGTTATTTGGAAGGCAGCCCAGCTGTAGTTTTCACTCATTATCCTATCCAAGGCATCTGTTTTTGTCCCACAGCTGCCAATGTTTCTAATTTCTCATTGGCTAGTATTATCAATACTAAAGCAGACCTTATTTATATAATCCTCTTATTACATAGTAAATGCTGGACAATCTTGTCACAGATGAAGAAACTTGAGGCAACAGAAATGTGGTTCTACAGAAGGATGCTCAGGATACCACAAACTGAACATGTGAGCAATAATAGTTTTAGAGAAAGTGGAAACAAAAAGGACACTTACAGCATCAGAAACAGATAGTTGAAATTTTATTTTTTAAGTCTTGTACAACATGTATTTTTGTGTATAAGGCATAACCACAATAGCAAAAATACCTTTGAATGAAATGGGCTGAAGCAACAGCATAAGATTTGTCAAAAAAGAAAAATTTCATTGTAGTTCTTAGGATCAGTCAGAAGAATAACAGATTCAAAAGTTTAATTCCCAGATTTAAGATAAACATTCATCTCAACACAGAAGAGGGTAAATAATCTAAAATACATGCAGTTTAATCTATATCTATAAAACAGATGATGTCTGTATGTCTGTGTGTGTCTGCGATTTATGCAAGTCCACATTTCTCAACCGATTTCAATAAAAATGTATACACATATTGCAAATTTACCAAGGTAGGTAAAGACTAACTTTTCAATATCCAGGCACCCCACCCCCACTGGATTTGGCAGAAAAAAAAAATAAAAATAAACGATAAAATTGAAGGTGGTTACGAATTTTTGCAGAAACCAAGGCAAAGTTACATGTGAACAAAATTTTTACTGGATGAGTGACCTAATGTTCTTTGCATTTAATGCAAAACATAACTCGCGTTACGAGTTTTATGTAGAGTGCTTGATAGTTTTTTTGTTTTTTTTTGTTTTTTTTTTACACTGGTTTCACACAAAAAATTGCAAAAAATCTATGAAAAAAATCAGGTTTTTCGTACTACTTAAAATAAAAAGTTCATTTTTTATTGGATTTTCTTCAAACATACCACAAAAAATTTGCCATCATGCAGTAAATAAGATAGTGTGGTTTTAGTCCTGATCACTTCCCTGTGTACCATGAAAAACTGTTCAAAAAGCTTGTTTTTCAGTCATAACTCCCTGGTTTTTTATCTGATGCTTTTCAAATTTACCATGTAAATTAGATATGACACACAAATTGTCTTTTCTGAAGGTTTGGTTTAGATTATTTCAATTAAGTGGACAAAATCTGCGACAAGCTAGATCCAAAATCGGCTTTTACCATTTACCCAATGGTTTCTTCATATGATTCCATCCTAAATTAGCATTCGAACAACCTTTGATGCAAAGATTGTTTTAGAAGGATTATTGAAGCATTAAAAAGGGAAAAAATTCCTGAAAAACCTTATTAACCCCAGCTTTACAGTAAACATGTAAAGAAAGTGTGTGGGGGGGAGGGCGTTCATGTGTCTGCACCTGCAGTTGAATCAAGCTCTGACACTTCCTCCCTGTTTTTGTTTCATTATTAGAATTGTGACCAATGCCATACTATTTGAAAGTTATTATGAACTTGCTGAATATCTATTGACTAAATATTTGTTTCAATATTTACTTAATAAGTATTGAAACAATTTAATCCAAAGCAATGATTGCACAAGAAGGTTTTATTGATGGAATTTGTTTAAAAACATTCAAACACTTGTGAAAGACATACTGTAAAAAAGATGAGGAGGGGGAGCAGCTCAGTATACCAACAGATTATGCATGCAAGTGAGGACATAGACATGTATACAGGGGGATGCAGTTATACAATTGCAGCCATATACACGCAGACAATGCTGGGTACCTCAGTCAGTCTTGAAATAAAACCAAACTAAACTAAATCAAGGGTCTAACTTTATACCTTTCTGGGTAGCTTCCGAGAAGACTTTGATCATTCATTGATTGGATTGTCATCTTCCTTTTTAATTGGTTAGAAAAAATTCAAAAATTATTGTGAATGGTGAAATCTTTTTTTTTTTCTTTACATAATTTACAGTCCAAAAAGTTGTAGTGTGTTCAGATTTATCTAGCTTCTGATTGGTTAGGAAAACTGAATGACAAAATAAATTTATTTTTATAAGCTGTGATCCACAGAGTTTGTGTTCAAATTCAAGATAGTGTAATGTTATGCAGGTCTATTAAGACCCTCTAAACTTGATAGATTGATGTTAGTGGAGATCATTTATTTTGTGAAGGTAAATTTCAATAATCAGTTTGAAATATGCAGGAACTGCTCAGAATTTTAAGGATTTAAAAGATGCAGCCTCCTTTATAATGTCATAAAATATGTTAACTTTTTTTTTACTAAATTATTTCCTTCCATTAAAAAAAATGAAATAAACTAGTATTCAGATTTCTTAAATAAAGCACTCAATTATTTTTAATTTGTAACTAATATTTCTTTCATTTATTTTTGTTCATTTGTTTTTGTAACAACTCCTGGGATCATCATTTCCATTGATCAAGAACCTGATGTCAAATTCCTGATCCATCATTTTTTACATCCTTAAAGAATGATGAACAAGAAGACAATATAAAAAAACTACTAAAATTAAAGAAATACTGGTTAAAAATTTATAATAATCTAGTCTATGTTGTTAACATCAAAATTGTTTTGTTTTTACAGATATACAAAGAATTGATTGACTGCCACTGTATATTGATTATCTGTCAAGTTTTTGCCATGATATGTTGTAGAAAGTTTATATTTTTAATGTAAATTTATATCTAAAATAAAAGCTTATTTCTAAAATAATAATGTGCATCTCAATATAGTTTTTGTAAATGAAATGTTTTTTAAAAACATTTTATCAATTTTCTTTTTAAAAGAAATCAATGTTTATATATGTTTCTTTACTACTTGAGATTTTTTATTGGAATTTATTTCATTAATTTAAAAAAAAATTGTAAAGAGTAATATTTTTAAACCACTGAATCTTTTTTCTACTTGTTCACATTTCCTGCCATTTCTCAAGTTTCTTTGATTTTGTTTTTATTTCAAAAAATAAACTTGAGCTTTTTTTCTGACAGGAAAGCCATGATTTCAAGATTGGCATAAAAATAAAAGCAAATTTCATTGTGAAAAAAATAATAAATCTTTGAAAAACAGAAATATATTGAATGAATAGAGTTATGATTTATTCCACCTAAGGCAACATTTCAAATAGTTCTTACATTTAATACAAATGTGCACGTTGTTTAACTGTCAAATCAGTTTCACTTTTTACTTTGCCAAAATTTCCAATTTGGTTGTTTTGTACAAATTTGTACACATTTTGTTTACAACTTTCTGCATTTAAAGAAAAATTTAAAAATGTCCAATTTTAAAATATTCTTTTAGAAAATAAGGAGCTATGGAATTGCATCAACAACATTAAGTTACTAAAATAAATAATTTCTGTGTGTTGTGTGTTTGAATTTTCCATTTTTTCAAGGTAGAGTCAATAAAGAATTCATCAAAATTAAATAAAAAAATAATTATGAAAACAATTGCCAGTTAATTATTAAAAGAAGATAACTTATTTGCTTGAACAAATCTGCAAGTGGCTTAATGGTTAACAGTATCAAAAATGGATATTAAAATAGTGTTAACATAACATCTAAAACAGTTTGTGTTCACTTTACATTGGTACTTTTTCAATTACTTCCACCTTCTCTGCCAGTATGCCTACTAGGTGGAATTCTATTCATAACTATATAATGATGATATAAACTCTTATTTTTCTCTTTTCTCTCTAAAATAGATTAAGTAAAAAATATGGTAAAAAATTATGAAAAAATTATCTTCCAAAAAAGAAAATGAAAAAAAAAGGTAGGAATTAATAGAAGAAAATTTACAGAAATATTGAAGATAAATATTGTTGCGTCCCAATCAACTAGACAGTCAGAATTAACTCCTTTGTTTTACACCTGGTGTTTCTATTAGAAACCATTATATCACTACTAGCTAATATTTAAAACATAGTATGCCAAATTTCTTCAACCGTTTCTCTCTGCCTCTCTTGTTTTCACTATGCCCTACAAGTATCAAATTCTCTTAATGGCTGGCTGCTCCTTTCCAAGCATGTCTGTCTTCTAGGGCAGCTAGCCAGTCACTGTTGCAGACACACTTGTGTTTTATACTACAACTATGCTGAAAAGATTTTAGTTACAGGTTATGGGAGGGAATGCATTGTCAGGTGTGATCAACAATTTGAACAAACCCTTGGTCATGAGGACTTGTGATTTTCTACCAGCACAACCATTGACAAACAATTCTGTCTACCCAATTTCACTCACAACACTTGGAGCAATCTGTGGTATGGTTTTCAGACACTTTCCAATGGTGCTGCATGCTGGGATCACCTCCCCAGGCAAGATAACATCAAGAAGTCACCTGACAAATCAATCTTGGTGACATTTGAACCCAGGTCTCATGGTCAGAAAGTGAATGTTCCAGCAACTCAGTGATCAGCAAATAACATATCTAATGTGTAAATGGATGGCAAAACATGGATTAGAAGGTACAGTAAGGGCACAGATAAAGCTTAGAGCTGCACACTCACTTCCCTCACCCAACTCCAGGTAAGTCTTGTGACCTGTCAGTCCAGATGCACCTCTATATAGCAAGGTCTTCTGTTAGTATAAGTAGCAAGATTTTAACCATTGCCACCTTGTTGTCGCATAGTTTAGAGCACCTGGTATTATCCAGCAGTCACCCATCTAAGTACCTATGGCCCTGTTGCTGTGTGCTATGCTAAATGCGACTCTGTTGAATCTTTTCAGGACCTCTTCCATTGTCTCTCTGCTAACTCCAAGCAACTTCCTGGTCTTTACGTCCATTGTTAGCAGGGAGACAGTCCTCAGCACTTTGCATCCAACACAGATGGTATTGTCAGGATCTCATTACTGGAAATGAACTCCCAATAATGATTCTGCAAAGTCTGCCATATCTTTTTTCTTTGGCCTTGCTGATCCCTATTGACGTTTTTTTTCTTTTTGCCTGCTGTATAACAAATAACTCCTGCAGAGACGACTACTGTGAAGCATCCACCATTTTGGCAGAGCACATTGCACAGCAAAATACATAAAAAAAGAACAAGTCTGGCAACAAAGCTAAATTAAAAAATGGTGGCCAACTTGCCAAAATTGATCAAAACAAAAAAGTTGTAAAAAAAAAAAAATGGTTAAACTCACTTTACAAAATCTGGTCAAATGCACTGACAAATATTCATCAGACCAAAAACTGACTAGAGAAAAAAAAAGCATTAGTTTTTATAGAGCTCCACTGGGTGATCTTATTCCAGTTAACAGGGGTGACAGCTTCATTAAAAGCTAACTGTCTAGCTGGTTGGTTGAAGGTTGTGAGTTCACTCCTTGTGTTGGTTAGTAAATTTTATTTTTATTTTTCTCTTCAACCATAATATCCAATCTAATATGCAATATCAGTGCAAGGTAAATAAATATCAGAGTCTGTATATAAAACAATCAGCTAAAGTATATACATTTTGTGCAAAACAAGGACAAGAAGATATAGTAAAGAGTCAAATATTGCTTAGGGGCAGGAAGTGGTAGATATGATTGCCTATGTTGTAAAACAGTAGTTCCCAAGTGGTACAGTGTGCCTCATAAGTTTGGCAGATAGGGATAACAGGTGAGGCAGAATGATTGAAAAATAATCAAAGATTTAGAAACAGTTTAAAAAAATTCATATGCCAAAAATAAATATGATTTCAAAACTTAAAATATTATGATGGATTACGTGTAATTGTATGCATGAATATAAATAGTTATACATAATTATTGACTGATTTTATCATTGTGATATTTTTGCATTATATCAAGTATTATGAATATAGTAACTAGGGCCAGATAATTGGGAGAGAGGGTTATCAATGATAATGTCATGACTTATCTCTCTTTAATCTTCACTCTGGAATTTTTGTCAGTGACAGACACACGGTCATATATGTAGTGTGAGAGAAAAATGAGAGTGGAGTAGGACTAATACTTGATCAAGACATAATGAAATGTGTCCTTGGATATTTTCAATGACAGAATCCTTGTAGCTAAACTAATATGGAAACCTTTTAATGTATCCATCATAGTTGCACTGACAGCACATTGGATGGAAGAAGAAATTAAACAGCTTTACTGGACACTAGACAATGTCAAGTGCAAATCACGAGAAATCACAATACTTATAAAACAAGAGTAAATCCTCAATGCCTCCTCTCTTCAATCAATTTGTAGTATTGTCATCTGCAGCTGATAAAGCAAAATGCTTTTCTTGGAAATTCTCTTCCAACTCTACTTTCGACCCTTCAGGAATATCTTTGCCTGATTTTGCCCCTAGAATGGAATCTCAACTCATGATATGAACATAACTCCATCCATGGTTTCTGCTATCATCTCCAAACTATATCCCCAAAAGGCTTTCAAACTTGACCATATCCCTGCAATTGTTTAAGCAAATGTGCTTGTGAACTGTTCTCTCCAAACTCTATAATGTCTCACTGCTTCTTGATGGGCAGCTTGTTGGAAATCCTCTTCTTCATTTCCTATCTTTAAGAACTCTGATAAAACTTTTGCTCCCTTGATTTATAAACCTTGTTATATAGGAATAAAGTGTTGCTACTGACACTGGAGTTTGAACATAGATCACCAGAAAGCAAACACAGGCGATCCCATTTTGAATAAGTAGATCATGTGATGGTAAAAGAAATGTATACATGGGAATTAGCATGACGTCTAAGTGATCACTATTTTTACACTATCCTTTATTACTATATGGATTGCTATTCTCTATACTATTCACTATACTATTTCTCTATACTGATCACTATACGGATTACTACTTGGTGGTTACTTTTCAAACAATTATTATTGAGCAAGTAGTATTAGTGTGAGTGTTATTTGAAGGGGTCTGATGCCAGTATTGTTCAACGGCATTACTATAGTTGTATCTGCAATTACAATGTCTCTTCTACAACAAGCATTACGAATGTGACAACAAGTATTTGTTGACATTACAAAAGTGGCAACGAGTGTTTGTTGACATCACAAAAGACCGATTAGTCTTTTACCTCTTTTTAGCAAAGTACTAGAGGCTCTAATCAATTCTGAACTGGTTAAGCATCTCACTTCCCATGTCCTTCTTTCAGCTAAACAATATGGCTTTCATTTTGTTAGGTCAACTGGCGAAAAGTTTGTTGGCAGTGAATTTGTTGATCAGGCTTTAGATAAGAACAACAAGCTATCTTGAAGTCATTTGACAGTGTTTACATGCTGACCTTCTCCACAAGCTTAAGGACTATGGTGTCTCTGGTCATATATTTGACTCAATCCAATCATTCTTAACAAATCAGGTAGTGAATATCTTCACTACCTGATTGAATGTTGAATGGCTAAGCTTCTAAATCATTTCACATTAATGCGGGGGTTCCCCCAAGGCTCTATCCTTTGACCTATGTTGTTTCTTATCTTAACCAATGAGCTTCCCAATGTCATCAGTTTCTAGATAGGTATTTATGCTCATGACAATTATTTATTTCTGTCTTAATAATAAGTCCAATAGGTTTGACAAAGTAAAACTGTCAGCTACTATAAAAAAAAAAACAATCTTTAATCTGAAAAAGTTAACTGATTCAAGAAATGGCTAAGGAAAATTGTTAAACAAAATAAAAATTGATGCCTCCAGTTAATCATAATTATTGTAATCATTTTTATAATATAACAACTATTAATAGTACATTAAAATGACCTGCAAAGATATACTTTTTATGATGAGTTTGGATCAAATACAGATCAAATATGGATCAGTAACTGACAGAATGGTAAGATAAAGAACAAATATTTATCAATCTTACATATTTCACTTTCATTATCTGATGAAGTTATTAAAAGTGAAACATGTTAGACTGATAAGTATTTCCTATTTGTTTTTATCTTATGATTATTATGACAAACAAAAATTGAAATTAAAATCCTCAAAATCTTAAAAGAAATTTTAAGCTATGTGCAATGGCTTTAAAGAACATATATATAATTTCCATTAATTGCACAAGGTTATTTTTATGTGTGAATTAATTCATAATTTTATTTCAGTAGTTTTATGTATTATTTAAAACTGGGGCATCGTTGATAACCAAATTATGACAAATGATTTTCTCAAACTGAATATTCGTTTTTCTGTGTGTATAAATTGATCTGGAAGGGTGACAGTTTAGCATCAAAATTACCAGCATGGAAAACAGAATTGGTAAGAGGAGCTTGAATTTTCTCTGTGCTTGCTTAAGTACACTTTGCACTAATACTTTTGGGAAAGGCATGAATTAATTTCTCCCTGTAATCTTTTTCCATCAGCAGATAGCTTAATGTATCATTAAAGACATGCTACTCTGTTTGACAGAAAAAAAAAGATTTAGTTAGTTTGCAGATACCAGGCCAAAACTTTTACCTCCACAGCCAATAAGAATGACTATCGGGGATACATCAGTCTTAAGGATATATTTTATACAAGCAAATATCTTCAGTTTTAAAATATATTTCTTAATTCTGAAGCAAATAGACTAAGAGGATGTTTCCCTAATTACTACAATCTTAACCTGTTCAATTCTAGGACTGACAGTTAAAAATTGTGTGTATTTTAGGTGTATACTTGTTCACATGATAAACAAAGATGAAGTATACAAAACATTGGATTTTTAGGGACTGTTTATTCTTTTTTTATGGTGACTGTAGTGAAACAAAGTTTTCAATGTCTCTTGGGTTTGTCCATTTTCTTTTTCTGGTCTAAACATAAGTTATGATAAGTAAGGAAAAGAATGGTAAAAATGGCCAAGCTTAGGTCAGCTTTGTGCTGAGTTGGAACAACCAAATTATTGATTTCATGAGTAGAAGTTTCAAGGTACATTCAAACAATGTTGTTGGAAAATAGAAAGAGAAAGCTTCTGACCTTTCTTGAAGTGGGGTCATAAAATCATGCAGGGGGCTGAAAAACCCTTTCCAAGTTTTTTATTACTTGCATCATGAGAAAATGTATTTTTTATTCTTTATTATGATTATTATATCATTATATATTGATTTAATTTATTTTTCCCCACATCTTCCCCACACATCCTCATAAACTGTGCCTCTTAAAAATTCTACCTGGAGTGGCTCTTGGGTCTTGTACAGAATGAACAGAATTGTAAGAAAAACAAAAAACCTGGAACTATACATAATTGAGATTTTTATTCATTCTTCTAACCAGGTGTAAGAAATCAAACATAACATTCGAAACTAGTATTTATATCAATGTTCTATGTGTTTCTTCTTTTGTTTCATATTTTTTCTTTATTTTCCTTCTATTTGCTAAGCCCTGAAAAGGGTTGCTATACATATTAAATATTACAGTTACCATGTTACAACAGCTGATGCTTAGAACTTCTTCCATTTTAGTTTTCAGTGTGTATCCTGAGGTATGCTAGATTAAACTGTCAAAGCTGGTTTCCACAAGATTGGATACATGCATATCTAGTGAGGACTTGTTATTTTCATGCCAAATGTCCTTGTGATTAAAATGAGTCAGTTTTTGGTTTTCTTTATTATTGATTTTATCATGGGATAGGCAGGAACTGTACAACAAATCTTGTCATCCACAATCAAAAACGGTTTTTAACCCAAAAGAAGACAAATGAAGAGAGAAAAAAGAAAATTATGCATTTTGAACTTAGCTTAAATTTTTTTTTTATTTGATGCATAATTTGAATACCAAGCTAACAATAGTTTATATACAGTTAAATGCCAAATAAAAATAAAAGAAATGGTAACAGTAATGGTTAACAATATATACTATTATAGTGTGTTTATTCACATGAGTTAACTATCACTTGTGAACTTGTACCAGACTAAAGTAAGCATTGTTATTATTTTGGATTCTTACTATAATGTATTGCTGGGTAAGATCTTTTCACTTACCTCCAGAGCTGTTTCAACTTGAAAGCATGCTATAAATTAGAACATGCCCCATATGTTCAGGCTCATTTGTGATTGTTCAACATCCACAGAACCAACCTGTAGTTTATACTGCAACTATGCTGAGCAGACCTTAGTTACAGTTTAAGTATGTACCCTACAAGGGTCTGGTCTGTCTGGATTTTTACCTGAAGCTGTAGGAAAGAGAAGAAATGGATTCATACCTTTTCTAAGGGTATTTGTGTGAAATCGAATATGACCTTAATTGGAATTTAAACTCAGCTCACTAATTTCTGAGCCTCAAACCATTACACTACTTGTGCAATCACCTATCATCCATTTCACTCTTTTGAACATGGGTAGACATTTATCCTTTGTTTCCTATTTAAAACTGGATTTCCAGTTTCTTCTAAAGCCTTCTCATTCTCTTTCACTCCCAGTAGTCCATTGTGTCTTAGTGGCATTATTTCCTTGTTTGGGGTTAATTTGTAGCAATATCAGTGTCAGTCAAAATCTTGTTAAAGAAAAACATATGAAAAGTGTTACAGAAATTGTTTGAACAGTTGTTTTCTTATAATAGGTCAGCTTAATCAAGTGGTTTGCCAAAAAAACAGGTGTAATGATGCTCACAAAGAAGCTCACTGAGTGAAGCCAGACCCTGAGTTCTTGATGAATTACATTTTTAGATAGAGCTGACAGGAAAAAGAATGCTTTTCTCCATAAGAGAGTGGTTCCTAACAGCAAAACCAGATAAAAGCACAGAGAGAGAGAGAGAGAAGAGAATGCTTGCTACAATGCGAAAAAAGGAAGACATACCCATTAGACTGTTTGCCATGTCAACATACCTCACCTCTGTGTTGCTTGTCTACAGCAGAAGGTTACAATCAGAATAAAATTTGCCTACCACTAGAATTTTGTCTCATAGTTTTATTTTCTGTGTAACAATCTGGCAAGTGAGTTATTTTTTAAGCCCCATGTGTTTGACTGGAAGAAGTTGCACCCTGAGAAAGAACGAGATGTCTGGTCTGAGCTGCAATGCTACAAATGGGTTAAAAAAAACTATGTTCACATATCTTCTTCTAAGTACTGTGTCACTTATATATATATATATATATATATATATATATATATATAATTCTAAAATTTGAATACTGTCTGAAGATGAATTGAGGTGAGAAACAGCATACAGTGTAGAGTTCTACATTCACACTATAAATATATTAATTATATTTGGGTAGAAATTGGTCTTTTAAACATGTATTGTTAAAACAATAGACATTTCTTGCCTTAAATTTAATAACCATTTTCTTTAATGTACATATATTCCTTTGTAAATATGTATGGATAAAATAGCTCAAATTCCTGCTTTATAATCCAAGCTTTCAATTGAGTAGAATCATCATAGGCTTAGCAGTGAGTGGGGAAAAAATAAAAAATTAGGTATGTTTTAAGAAGTAGAAAACTAAATCAAATGTGGCCAAATGCAGCAAGTTATGTGACACCAATGTGTAATAACGTGTAATAATTTTTAAAAGTATATATCGAAGAATATGGTTGATGGATGGTTGCTTCAGATGTATGGTTGCTTCAGTTGGATACAAATGGGTTCTGTGGGTATCCATAAATTATCTGTACAACTTTCACAGTTTATTGCATTCATTAGAGTTAAGCTCCATCAATACACTTCTTTGCATGTTAAAGAAATACTATTCAATTTAAATTTATATATGATTTGTTATTTTCTAATTAGCTTTTCATTTGTCTTTTCAGGTAGATGTTAAAAGTGCTTATTAGTGATCCCTGACTTTTAATGAAAATGATAACACCACAAGAGAAAGCAGAATGTGTATCTTGATTTATAGATAGCAAATCAGACACTCAGGTCCAGCAAAATTACTGTACAATGTATGACAAAAAATATTAGAATTTATGTCTGGAACAAAATTTTAATGGAAACAGGAACTGCCTCACAGAAAACAGAAACTGGGCATTGTCTAGATTTGTTGCATGCAACCAATGGAGGCCATTTAGAGATCTTCTGATGTGTTTTAATCCAACTTTATTTGTTTACCTATATTTTCCAATAAAGGTTTATCTTCATTCTTTCATTGTTTTATGAATTTTTAAAAGTCTACAAATAGTATATAGATATCCCATATTTAGTCTTTTTTTACAATTAGATCAAAAAATATTCTAGTATTACTAATAAACAGCTGTCTAATATTATTGTAATTGTTGCAGTGCTTGTTGATGTGTTGGTCAGATGGCATGTGAGTCAATGTGTAGGCTCATCTTGTCTGGTTTTCTTTGTAAATGTAAACTCAAACTCAGATGTATAACTCAGACTCAACACTTTGATGCAAAACTCTGACAGTCTTCACATCAAGTGCCCTTCACCATGACTGAAAAGAAGCTGGTGTTATATACTCTCCCCATCCTAAACCCACACTGACTATTGGCTAATACCTGCCCAATATGGTTTGTATACAAATTGTATCAACACCACCTACTCTAAGTAGAATGTCCTCTCTCCACAGTTAATTGTGGAAGAGGACATAACTCCTGGTGCTTACTGCACAACAGGCAACCAACTCTGGGTCTCTTGTTGGGTTGACTCGATTCTCTGTTACAGAATGGTAGTTGTATAAACTATTTAAGATATTCAGTTTAATATTTAGTAAAAGGCATTCTCTGATTGGGTAAATGAATTCATAAACAATATTAGTTTTATTTTAAGGGTTAGTGAGTTGAGAGATTATTTTTAATTATGATGTTCTTGTATGTACCAGGTCCCACAAAGACATGAGAGATAAATACCTCTTCACAATATCCTATCCTTTGTATCTCTTAGTAAAGTTTGTCTTCTTGATATCTTTCCTAATCTTGTTCTGCAAGTCATTTGGTACCTTATGCATTGTTCTCCTCTCTCCTTCTTGCCTTCAATATGTCCTGTAAGTGTTAAATTTTCTAAACACTCTTTCCTCATTTTATGCCCTAGAAATTTCAACTACCTCTTTCAGATGCTAATTATAAGTGTCCTTTTTATTTCCATTTTCCCTAAAACTTCATCATTGCTCATATGTTCAGTCCATGGTATCCTCAGAATCCTTTTACAGAACCACATTTCAGTTGTCTCAAGTCTCTTCATCTGTAATGAGGTTATCTAGCAATCACTGCCATATAGGAGGACCAATGTTACATAACAGTTCATTATTCTTTTCTTTGTTTCTAATGAAATTGTTCTCTTTCTTAATTCTTTGCCTAGCTTATGGATATTATTTTTTACTGTCCAAATGCACCTTTGGATTTCAGTGTGACATTTTCTATCCTCTGTTAAAACACTTCTTATATATACAAATTTTTTAATTGCTTGATTTTGGTATCTCCAATTTGTAATTGGCATGTTGGGCTTTTTCCCTTTGCTAACAGCCATACATACTTTCTTCTTACAAATTAGGTTTAGTCCTTTCTCCTTGCTTTCCTTTACAAACTTCTGCAGGAGTTTCTGTAATTTCCTCTCTTTTTCTACTATGAAAATCTGCATGTCTTATTTTGTTCAGATTGCGTCTGCCAATAACGAATCCTGATAGGACTTCTAATTCTCTCAGAATCACCACACTGTAAAGGTTGAATAAGTTTGGTGAGAAGACACATAATTGTCTTATGTCTGTTTGTATATTTTTATATTTACTGAAGGCAGTTTTCTGCCAGTATAGATTCTGAATTATTCTATTATCCTTTCTAAATACAGGGTGTGATGGATAAAGTGTCGTCTAAATTACATAAAAATGAAAATAACACTGACATCTCATTTTAACAGATATATTTACCAAAATTACACAAAAATAACTTGAAATTTATTCAATAAAACCACCATTGGTTTCAGCCATGGCCTCCAGACAACTTTGGAATCTTCTGCAATTCTTCTGGATGGTCCCTTTGTTTAAGTTGGTGAATGCTTCCATAATCTTTGCCTTCAGTTCATCTTTGGTGTTACAAGGAATTTTGTTGGTCTCTCACATGATTGTGCCCCACGCATAATAATCAATGGGGTTGCAGTCTGGGGAGTTAGGTGGCTAGATGTAATGGTGTGATGTGGTCACAGAAATAGTTTGACAGCCATGACTGGGTTCTTTTGCTTGTGTGGCACAGTGTGGAGTCCTGTTGCCAGACAGCCACCCTCTTAACACAGGGAAGCACTATCTCCTCAAGTCACTTGATGTAGGCCTCCGTATTTCGTCTGAGGCCCACACCAACAAATGTGTGAGTTCTTTTCTCATCAGAATGATCAGAGTGAATTTTCTGAGCTCCTGTAATCACCATTAGACTCATTCATCTCTTTCCGAATCTTCTGTACTCTCTTCAGATTGACACCCAGACACTCTGAAATGTTCGTATTGGTGCTTCCAGCACAAATGCAAAGTAGTATAGCATGCCATTTCCAAATTTCTGGCAGAGTGAATTGCGTGATGGTAATCTTTTTCTCACAGATGATGCCTAACTGATCCTACTATACTGTGCAATCAACAAAATCAAAAACAAACAATGTCCATGCACAAAATTAAAAATATAAAATCGTGACAATTTACCCATCGCATCCTGTATGTCAAGTTTACCTAGCAGTTTGAATAGGTCATTGTGGCACATTTTATCAAACACTTTTGTATAATCTATAAAACGCAAATGCACATCCTTCTGCATTTATATTGCTCTTTCTGATATTATTCTGAGCATAAATATTGCATTACTTGTTCCAGTGTCTTTAACAAAGCAGCTGTCAAAAAGTATTAAACTCACAACGCTTTGGGTCAAGTCACAGGATTCAACCAATGCTTTTTATTCATTGGCCCAGTTGAATCCAGTCATTTGACCCAAAGCATTTTGAGTTCAATATCTGGCTACAGCTGAGGTGAACAAAAACTTGGAGAGTTGAATCAAACAAAGTTAACTGATACTGAGACATCTGGAAGAGGCATGGCACATGAAACTAGAATAATCTAACCCAGTAGATGGAATAAAGGGTTCAGTTTGAAATTCCAATCACCTGAAGAAAGCTAGAGGATACAACAGCCTAAATGTCAGGAATATGGCAAGAAAGATAAGGACAACAGTCGACACAATGTAAATAGTGCAAAAAATTACAATACTTCATTTCAGAAATATAGACAGATAAAATACTGCTAATCTTGCATTTAGAAAAAAGGGTTTATATTATTAAGATTATTGTTGTTAATGTGAAGTATGATTTGACTTTCAAGTAGATAAGAAAGAAAACCATTAATAATTTTTGGCTTCATATGATTCATTTCCTTTAAAAATATTGTTTTCAATAAAGAGATTAATAACTTAAGACAAAAAGCTAAATTGATAACATCATCATCATCATCATTATTATTATTATTATTAATAATAATAATAATAATAATTTGAACATTAAAGTAAAAATATTAATATATAATCTGCCAGGAAAGTATTCAACCACAATATTAGGGAAAAATAGTCTTAATCCCTTGAAAGCAATCCCCTTGAGGCTTTATACACTAATTCCAGTATTGCTTCTACCTTTGCAAACAGGAGGCTGCCATGCCCTCTTTTGGGATTACCATTAGCTATTTCATTATGTTCTCTTTAATTTCCAGGATATGAAACCTCCTCCCTTTCAACACCAATTATTGGGAATAAACCCAGAAGTTGCAGTAAACCAAATCTGAACTATAAGAGACTAATATGGCTGGGTGATGTGATGTTTTGTTAAACAGAAACTTTTCTTCAAACACAAAGAATAGGCAATTACATTGTTATAAGCAATGTAACAGTAATACATTACTCAAGTGCACTCAATAGCTTTTTCCTACTAACCAAGTAACCTTTTAAGAGAGTGTTCAAACATGTGCAGTAATGTTTACTCTGATTAGTTGTTAAGATAACTAAGACCATATGGTTCTTGAGGTATTCAAAATGGAAAGTCCTTGAATAGTAATGTGACCAGTCATTTCTTGGAAAGAAGCCAAAAGAAGAGAAAAGGAAGATAGTATAAATGAACATTGCTTCACAAAAACATACCATTTTACTGTTTTTACTATTTTCACTGCCTTGTTAGTTTACTAATTTATCTCCTCTTGTTCTTTGTGCTGGATGTAGGTGATCATGGCTCTCCACAATTTCCTGTCATTTTAGCTGTCAATAAATTTTACCTATTAGTTATCTCGTCTAAACATAGCTCCACTATGTATTTACTTAACCTCACTATATATAAAAGTGAATCAATGTGTGAATAATGTAATGGATGTGAAGAATGGTTCCAGCAAGCTGAGTTCAAATTTTATCTTTTATCTGTTGCATTCACTTTCACATGAATGCCCTTGTGAAAGGTAGAAATCTATCTCTTCTCCTCCCAGCTATGTATTAATAGCAGAGTAGACTGAGTTCTCCAGTGTTACATTAAGCATATAGTGGCAGAGAAAAGAAGAAATGATGCTGGTTTGAGAAATAAAGAATTGTATTAATGTAGAAATAAAACAAATGGTAAATTGGTGTAAATACCTCTCGTTGAAAGTCACAGAGATAAGTAGAATTGTAAAAGTCATCTGCAGAGGCATCCAGTAGGAGAGGGAGGGTTAGTTGTGACTTACTGTGGTGACAGCCTTTGATGAGTTCTCTTTGGAGATGGGAGGTCATGTTCCGACAAGCATTGTGAATCTTGGCTGTCATGCCATCTGACTGACAAAGATGTCCCTTTGATGAGCTTTTACTTCCTTTTCTTAGACTCAAATCAGTTCCAATTTTTATTTTGTTTCTTTAGGTGAGAGTGAGTGCTATTGAGTGGAAATTCTGGATTGTATTTTTCTTTGAGTGTCTGAGTAAAAGTGGAAGCTATGTGCAGAATCAATGCACCATTGACAGAGTTCAGTCTTAGGTTTCAGAGCATTCACATCTGGCCAGTGGTGGGAATTTGTGTAACATGAATCATAAGAAGATCTGGTTTTAGGAAGATTATAACACTAGCCTTGGGTGACAACCAGTCTAGGAGAAAAAAAACTCTAAATTCAAAATCAGTCTGAAGAAAGATGTAGGTTATCTTGTGGCGCCCTGCAACCATAATGGGTTATAGGACTTATATTGTGGCATGACATGAAGAGTGAATGACACTCAGTATTACACAATATTTCTAATCAGTCAACAGTATGTTACAATTCCTACTATGTAAGAGAAAATGAAAATTAATATTATACTGCAGTCACAATAAGGAAAGAGAAAATGAAGTTCATAAGGATAATAAAATTATATCCAGGTGTGAGTAAACAAAGACTGTGCATATGTATTCGGCTAGGTATGGAAACAGAAAGGTCAATGGTATACTGCAATTACAACCAGGTAAAGAAAATAGGGATTGCATAGAAATACAAGGCTTCTTTTTTGATTTAATAAATTAACAAGGGAAAAAAAGAAAACTACTACAAAGAAAAAAAAAAGATCACTCATTTATTTTTATTACAGTTTCAATTTTAAAATCACTTCTATTTATAAAAAGGAATTTGTTTTAAACGCTAATGTAATGACAGACATTGTTTCAAAGTCTAATTCTGTCTGTATAATGAATTCTAGTGAAATAACATCTAATAAAACATCAAAACAAAAAAAATGAATAAAATAAATCAGATTTGAAATTCATAAAATCTGACAATTTAGCCAATTATATTACAAAAATTTCTCTGAAAGTTATCTATTAAGTTTAGTCTAGTCTAGCAAGAATTAATCACAAGTTTAGATTCAATGTCTTAGAATGAGAGCTCTCTTTTAAAAATGCTCAGTAAAGATTTCACATCTTGTGATGCCATCATGATGCACTTTACTTGACAATGTCACTGCTGGGTTAATTTCCTTTATGCTTCCCTAATTACTATAAACCATGCTTTGCCAGTCATGTGATCTATAATGGCCAGACAGTGAAACTCAGTCTGTACAGAAAACAGTTTTTGAGGTAGATTCTACAAAGAGAAGATGCCTTCCTGATGTATTAGTAAAATGCACCATCTCATATATGACATATTATACTTGTGAGTAAAGACAGCTTTTATAATATCCATTATTATAATATTTTCAGAGTAGGAGAGGAGGCATGTAACATATTTCTACACTTTATAAGAATGTTCAGTTTCTATAAAAATAAAAACTTCATTTGCATTCTTTTGATGTTTCCATTTTTATACCTTTATTTTAAATGTTTGTGGGTAAATATCTGTACCATAAGGGGATAATACCAAGGTGACCCACATATATTTAGCAAACCCAACTGCATTTTTATCCCAGAAGCAAAGTGAATCAAATATTATACCAGACATTATTTTTTTTTCC
Source organism: Acanthosepion lycidas (assembly GCA_963932145.1). Lineage (NCBI taxonomy): Eukaryota > Metazoa > Mollusca > Cephalopoda > Sepiida > Sepiidae > Acanthosepion > Acanthosepion lycidas. The sequence goes on from OZ010572.1 coordinate 133,942,294, forward strand.
GTTTGACTTCAAAGTTTTTTGGTGCTTTTGTAGAGGACCATGTGGATTTACATGTTGTTGAATTAGGAACATGTGCTGTTTATTCCTGCTAGAAGGTCCAACTAAAAGAACAATGCGGACTCAAGTTGAGTCCAACTGAAGATGTAAAGAAAACAAACAAGACTGATATATATATATATATATATATATATATATATATATATATATATCAACAAATATATGTATTAAAAGACAAAATTTGCAAGTGACAAAGACATTAACATTTGTGTTTGTGTGTGAATGTAAAGAGTTTGTATATTGGTGAAAGTTCATACATATGTGCATGGCATTTTCCCACAAGTGGACGAAAACGTGGATCTCTGCGAGAGATCACATTTTTAAATGCGTCCACTGAAATGCAAAGTAGAAAGAGAACAAGGCAATAAATTGCCCAGTATTTATAGTGTAGAGAGAGTGCGCCCTAGTGAAATATTTGGACAATTAAGGAGGAGTTAACTCTGACACTTTTATAATCCAATAATTGAAGCTATATGTCCGATGATTTTTCTGGTGTCTGTTAGATAAGACAGAGTTAAAATTAGAAATACTACTAAACAAAAGCATTGACACTTGGATAATCAAAGTAAAAAGTGGACAGCTATAAATATGAAGTACTTATTAATAAATAAATACTTTCAACAAGTTAATTAGAGCTTCATAGCTGAGAACACACAATCAAATAGATACCAGTACACCAACAATTTTCCAGCATTCTTTAGAATTATACTGAACTAGCCGCATGGCTCGGTGTTGCCCGTGCTTGATTCAAAAATCGTACGACTCATACAGCAATCGCTATCACTTGACTTAAAATATTTTTGCCCTTCCTTGCCTTTAAAGAAGTGCCATTTGCTGTGCTGATGTTGCTACATGCCTTACTTCTTGCCTATCTCATACTGCAAATTTTTTCTAAGCTCTATACTAAACATTAAATCTGTTACGAAAAAAGAACTAAACAAAATGAACACAAAAGGATCAGCTTTAAAAAGGATTCGTAACTGGAAAAACCAAATGAAAAAAGAATGTTAACAACAAATACTTTTTCACACCCAACCCAGTTCTGCGGAATCAGAATCAACATTGAGTTTAAGCAAGTGAATGAGCCAATTGGAGTAAAGTGCCATGCAGATTTAAATTTTTCCCACTTGTGATGAATGCAGCTATCGATTTTTTTTGCATACTATCATGCTAGTTAACAGTCATGTCAGTCAGCTGTTGACTCTCACGCTGGCCAATAGAATCTTCCTGCCTATTTGTGGCAGCCAACTATTGGCTCTCACTCTTGCCAGTAGAAAATGGCCACAAACTACATGAAAACTTCCGTAGAAGCCTGGAAAAATTGATTATTTCCACTATCGATGGGAGTTTGGAAATGCAAAGTTGGTCTTGGCCTTCCCACTAACTTGGTGAAAATCTGTCAAAAATTGTGGCCATGCATTTGTTACACACACACACATCCTGCCTTTTATAGATAGAGATTATGCATTTTTCCAGATCAACTGATAATAATAATAATAATAATAATAATAATAAAACAATGGCAAGATAAACCACTTCACAGTCAATAGTCTACCTGTACCAAACAAGTTGATGTAGACAAACCCTGTACCCATTAGTGGCTATGTAGTGCAGGTTTAAAAGCTTACTAACTAGAAATTACCAAGCACATATACTGAAAAACTGTGTTAATCCAGAATTCAGATTCTGTGATAAATATCCAGAAACAATTGACCATCTTATATCAGGTTGAACATTATTGGCACCACTGAATATAAAGCATGATATTCTCTCTAGATAATACTTAGGCTATTGCCATAATGCTTGAATAGTTAGCATGAAAACTGACTCCAATATGACTACCACTACCTTGGAAATCTTTATAGTATTGGACAAGTTCATAGAGTCACTAGGGGTGTAATATTTACTCCACAACAGAGGGCTTGGAAAAATTAACCCTCATGAGTCACATTGAGGACAAGAGAAAAAACAGCAATTTACTTACCTGATTAGCTCGAGCAAATGAATGGCAGAATAGGGGGACAAGAGCCTTGGCAAAGAGGAGAGAAAAAAAAGAGTCTGGACCAAAGGAAAGAAAAAAAAAAGAGAGAGACATTTTGGACAAGGGCAAAGTAAAAAATAAAAAGTTTCTGAACAAGGGGATAGAAAAAAAAGAGAGAGTCTGGAAGAACAGCTCTACCTTGATTTGTTTACAAGGCATTCCCTTCACAGTCAATGCAGCAACCTCCATTCCACAGAAGAGCTCTATCTCAACTCATTTATAAGACATTCACGTCACAGTTGACACCAGCGACCTCAGTTCCACAGGACTGGCCTCCCAACACCTGCTGTCACCTCAGCCTACCTCAATTCATTTACAAGGCATTCCCTTTGCAGTTGAACCCAGCAGCTTCTGTTCCACAGAACAGGGCTACCAAGACCATGCCAGTCCAACATCATTCTGTTTCAATACAACAGGCCGACCAACCAACAAGACAACCTACAATTGTGACCTCCAGCAACCAACCATATCCTGCACCACATTGGCATAAGAAATAGTTCAACTCCCAACACTACGTGTAGACCAGTACTCTCTACCAACAATAAATGTTGTTTCACTCTAATTCTCATCATTCCTTTCTCTCACTACCCTACACTTTATATAACAGCAAGGAAAAGTTCTCACAGAAAAGATTTTGTGCACAGCATTGCAACAGGAAAAATAATTACAGAAAACCAAAGAAAATTTGTGTATGTGAAAAATGCAATTAGACACTGGTAGTGATATCACAATAATCAATGAAGCCACATGGAAAGCAAATGAAAAACATATTTTAAAAAGAACTTTGAAAATTGCATATTTATTGTTGAAATGACTTGTAATGTTTCATTTCATCACAAATGCATAAAAGCTAAGGTTTATGTATTAAAAAAATACTACAAACTTATTCGGTAGTGACTGGATGGAATTATTTGAGTTGTGGGATTTACCTATAAGTATTTATTGCAAAAGTGTAAGTGGACAAGTTACTAGTTTAAAAAACAAGTAAAATTTAAAGGAAGAATTGAAAAAATGTTTTCCAAATGTTCTGTTGGATGAGTTGGGGTGGTGTTTCAAAGTCAAGTAAAAAAGGGTCGACGCCAGTATTTAAACTGAAACGTAGTGCACCATTTGCGGCATTGGATCAAGTCAAAAAAGGATAACAAAAAAAATAGGTGTATTTGAGAAGATTGACCATTTAAAATGGGCAGCACCAGCAGTGTATATAAAGAAAAATAATAATGAAATTTATGTTTGTGCAGATATTTCAACTGGGTTAAACAAATGTTTAGAATCCCATAACTACAAGTACAAAGTACCCATGTACACAAGTACCCATGTACACAAGTACCCATGTACACAAGTACCCATTAACAAGTACAGAGGAAATTTTTGCAAATTTAAATGTTGGAAAAACTTTTCTAACGCATAATTGCAAATACAGGTTGAAGAAGACAGTTCTGAGCTAATAATATAAATACACACAAAGGATTGTGTAAGTTCAACCAACTTACTTTTGGGGTAAAAGTGGCTTTAGCTATATTTCAACAAGTTATGGATACTATGCTTGCAAATTGTGATTTCACAGTTGCTTATCTCGATGATATATTGATTAAAAAAGTGTATCTTGGGAACAACATTTCAGGCATGGGAAAAGAGTTTGAAAAAATTTGAGTGTACAAACTCAAATTCAGTGAAGAAAAGTGCAAATTGTTTTTGCCTAAAATCAAGTACCTAGGACAAATTACTAACAAACATTGTTGTCAACCAGATCCATCCAATGTATTGTGTTTTTTTTTTAAAGATTCATTATTTCCTCTATAGTAAATGGTAGGTTCTGACTTCAGCATTATTTGATTTAAAGTTCAATTTTTTTTTCCACTTTTTTTTTTGTTTGAGCTTCAGAAATTGTCGGCTACCATTCTTAGCAGATGAGTTTTTGGAGATTGTTTTGACTAATTGATCAAGTGATATCCTTTTTCCTTGTTATTTTACAGTTATTTATTGAGGGATGTTTTATAGCATTAATATGATGTTTAACAGCTATTTCCCTTATAATATACCATACAGATTTTGTTTTTGTGGCAGAATTAAGTAGTATTTTCTGACATTATTTTTTGCATTCTTTAATTATTTTCTGCACTTTTGCTCGAAGTTGCTTAAATTTTAGCAAATTAGAGGTTGGAATCTGCTTGTTGAAATCTCTCAAAGCTTTTCATGTGAAACTGATAGCTTCCTTACATTTACCATTGAACCAAATGCATTACTTTGCTATAAATATAAGGATTTCTGTAAACTGTCCTAAGTGCTTGATGCATTTATCTTCAGTTAGTTTATCAGTTTATTGGATTTTAAATTCTTCCCAGTTCACTCCACCTAATTTCCAATGGAGAGAATTTTTATCATTATGTTCCGAATTTTGCAGAACAATTGACAAGTGATCACTACTACATGTATCTGCCAGATTCATCCAAGAGAAATCCATATAGATTGATGGATCACATATGGATAAATCTATTGCAGGGTAGCTGCTGGTAAATGGATTTATGTAGGTTGGAGTTCTATGGTTATAAATACATCAATGATTGTTGTTTATCATTTTTTCTAAGGTCCTTCCCTTTCGGTTTGTGTCTTTACAGTCCCATATAGTACTGTGAAAGTTGGGTATCTCGACGTGGTGTAATGGTTAGAAAGTTTGTCTTGCTAGATCAATTATGACTGAGTAGTGAGTTCGATCGTCACTGCATGCCCCATACTTTTGGCCTTGTGCCACATCTAAGCCGGGCTTGGAAAATCACTATATGGGCACTCGGAGGTGGTGTAATGGTTAGCAAGCTTAGCTCGCTAGAACAATTACGACTGAGTAGTGAGTTCGATCCTCACTGGGTGCCCCATAATTTAGGCCTTGTGCCACATCTAAGTGACGCTTGGAAAATCACTAGTACTGTGACAGTTGCAGTACTCTAGTATCATAAAGACTGCAGGTAGTTTTCTTATAATTTCCTGAATTTAGGTTTCATTTATTTGTTAATTAGGTGGGATATATATACCAATCAAATGTTTATTGACCTATGTAAGGTCACTTTAACAGCAGTCACCAGTAAAGTAGTTGTTTAATTTTTTTTAGTTTGGGGTACATCATTCCTAATGAGGATAAATGTACCTTGAGATGCACAAAGTCCAGTGTCATATTGTATGGTTGTATTGCTGGTATTCTTTTGTATTCATTTTGTCACCTTGTTAAAGGAATGTTTCCTGAAGGTAAACAACTGCTGGTGATAGTTCTGATATTAACAGAAACCGTTTATATTTGTCTTTATTCCATGAGAGTTCCATTGAATTATCTTATCCATGGTTGTTTAAATGTTTTTGGTCTTTAATTTATGTGGTTTGGATTTCTTTTTTCCAAGATTTTCATTTTGGATGTTTTAGACATTTGATGTTTCTATCACCATTTTTTCTAATTCGTCAAATTGGTTTTGCCTAAGAATTTGGTTGCTAAGGATTTCTGGCTTTTGTTTGGCTGATTCTGTTCTTTTAGGTGATAAGCTTTTCAATCTGTCTTTCCTGGTTTTTGATGGATGGATAGGAGATGGCTGTGACTTTTGTTTAACAGTAGATTTGGTATTTTTGGTAGGAGTAGTTTGTGTTTGAGCTGTCATTTTGCTATTTGTTTTTTCTTTCTTTCTTTATTATTTGAGTTTTTCATTGTACTTTTGCAGTTGAGCCTGCACCATTTCCTTAAAATATAAAATTTTTAGGTATGCTTGAAATTTGGGCCAATCATTTGGTCCCAAATGTACTAGCTTCTCAATGAGGGGTTCTATATTTGTCAAGCTGACCGGTATTATGAGTGGTCTTATTTTCCATTATTTTTGCATAGGAAGGGCCTTTCATGTAACCTTCTACTACTTGCCTTGCTTCTGAAAATGAGATGATTATTTTATATTTTACTTCAACAGTTTCCCTTTCCTTTTTCCAGAAATTGCATGTTCTTGAATATGTCGGATGGCTTTCCTGGCAGTTATCACATCTTATTTCATTATGGCATTCTTCTTCAGAATGGTCTGAATCCCTTTGGTCCCATTTTCCACATGTTGGATGACTCCTGCAGCTATCCCTATGATGTCCAAATTTTCAACACCTAACGCATCTTATTGAAGTAGGAATAAATCATTCCACTGGCTCAATATTTTACCCTATTTTTATTTGGTGAGGATTTCAGGTGTGTCAAAAGTAAGGATATATTTATCAGTCATAACTGTTTCCCCTTTTATTTTAATTGAGATTCTATAACCCCTTAGCTTCCTAAGGCAGATGTAATTTCCTCAGGTGTGATGAGAGACAACTCTTTACTTCTAATAACTCCCTTAGAAGTATTTTGTCTTGCATGAGGGGAGCTTTTAATTTTGATATTATGAAAGGTATTCATCCTTATTATATTTTCTGCATGTTTCCTATGTTTCACCTCAACCATCATTCAATTTTCTAACTCTTTTAGGAATAATCCTACTGGATAGTACCTTTTCAATCAAGAAAAAGGAAAGTTTGGCCAGCAGAGTTTCTTCTAGGAATATGGGCTCAAAAAAAAATCTTGGAAATTCCATATTAATTTATTTTTCAGAATCAAGGTCTGAGAGACATCTTTTGGGCTTTTTATTTTGATTATTCATAATTTTTGTTCATTAAGATTCACTGCCTGTGCTCCCCACCCTCTATCGAGCCCAAAATTGGGATGTGTCAAGGAAGAAACCCAGTTGCCTTGACAGGTTAGGCTTACCCAAACCAGTATACTTGTATTTGAAAGAATCTCCAAGCACCTATTAAATCATTTGTTGCATTTTCCAAAACGTGTACAAGCTGGCATGTTCATAGCCATGTCTAAGTCTAGATATCTTTGAACCAATTGACCTTAAAATAATAAATTGGATAAAGGTGGTATTTTATACTTGGGTACATTTGGGGTATTGTATTTAGTTAAGGTGCTAGGGATTGTCATGACCAGCCAAATGATCCAATTGGGCCTCTCCAATCACCCATCTAGTGAAAGTAAGTGCTAAAGTGGTGTGCTGGGAATCAGAATTAACTAACCCTGACTACTGAAGCCCTCAACCACCAGGATCTCATCCCAAGACACTATAGATCACCACCCTTATCAAACAGGTGACCTTATTGGAGAGAAGCTTACCCCTCTGCAGAGGTGCAGTTGGCATATTCTGAAGCCCCAGCCAACAGAGCATTATCCATCAAAGGGTAAGTGCAATTAAGAATATGCCTCCTCCAACAAATGTTACTAGGTTACAAGCATTTCTGGGATTAGAAAACTATTATTAAATCTATATTAAATCTATGCAGAATTTGAGACATCCACTGAACAATTTGCTTAAAAAAGTCATAAAGTGGAACTGGTGTTTAGTGTCAGAAGATGTTTAAAGAAATCAAGAAAATACCAATGTCAGACTTATCATTAGTACACTATAATCCCAAAGCAGAAATCTTATTGGCTTCAGATACTAGTGACTATGGTATAGGAGCAGTAATTCTACATAAATATTCATGATGGTAACATGAAAGCTGTCACATATGCCTTGTTTTTGCTACTGACAGAAAAAAAAACTATAGCCAGATCAAATAAGAGATGTTAGTAATAGTATTTGAAGTAAAAAAAAATTCACAAATTTATACACAGGAGTTTTTGGTTACGATGGATCATCGACCTCTATTGTCCATTGATGGTTCAAAAGAAGGAATTCTTATGCATAAAGCAAATAGACTACAATGCTTGGGTATCATCTTGTTAAATTATGATTTCAGGGTGGAATACCAACTGTCCAAAAAATTAAAATATGATGGGTGATGGGTTACCAATATTGATACCAAAAATACTGAACAATTTGAGGACACTGTTATTGCAGCATTAAAAAGTGAAATAGAAATTAAAAATATATTATGCAATGTAGTATCCAAACAACCAGTTACCCTGGAAGAAATAAAAGTAAAAGCAGAACAAGACATGGTAATTTTGAAAATAAAATAAAAGAAAACACTAATAGAAATTAAGAAGTATAGTTGATTTTTAGAACACAATTCATACTTGAACACTTATTTGCTATGTGATGGAATACTGATGTTTGCACAAAGAGTAGTAATACCTATCATATTACAAAAGCAGATATTAAATAAATTTCATAGTGGACATCCAGGAATTTTGTGGATGAAATCTCTTATGAGAAGCTATGTATACTGGACCAAAATGGATGAAGACATTGAAAAACTAGTAAAAGCCTGAAGAAATTGTGCTCTGGCAGCAAACTAACCTACCAAAAAATTACAACTTTGGCCAAAGACAGATATTCCTTGGTCAAGACTGCACATAAATTTTCCAGGTCCAATAAACGGATCACATTATCTTGTGATAGGGGATAGATTTACTAAGTGGCCTGAAATTTCTAAGTGCCACCAAAAGTCAATTTCCATGGTTACAGTGAATTTTTTACATGAACTGTTTGCAAGATATAGCATTTCAGATGCCATAGTCTTGGATAACGGTACACAATTCACTGCTTATGAATTTAAAAACTTTTGTAAAATGTTCTCTATTGAAGATATTTCTACCTTATCATATCACCCAAAGTCAAGCAGACAAGCTGAACAGTTTGTGGGTACTTTTAAGAGAGCTTGTAAAAAAGCAAGTAATGAAAAAGTGAATGAAGAAGCACTACAAAAACTCTTGAGATGATATACTGGATAACACTGAATCCCAATATGCCATCAGGCATGTCACCAGCAGAATTGATGTTTGCAAGAAAAATTAAATCAGTGTTCGAGAACTTGTTACCAGGTCAAAAAAAAAAAAATCAAACAATTTGTTGCCACCCAGACTGGGGCATCAGACATCCTCTGATGATGTGAGATCATAGTTGGAAATGTATTTTCTGACAGACATTGTGTACTCTCTATCATCGTAACACCAAAAACCTTTGAAGATTCCATCAATCAAAGCTACATTCAATCTTAGACATCAGATGGAAAGACAAAGTTGTCATATATCAAGTGCTTGAACATGCCAATCAAATGATAATTGAAGGTATGATGAAGAATAACTGATTTCAATATAGAGGACAGGTTTTCTGAATGGAGAACAAAAGAATATAGAATTCCTGTATTCCAAACTTGGAAGAGGAAAAAGAACAAAATGTGGTCAAAGAAAAAGATCAGCTCAAGACTAGCTTCCCATAAAGTTGAAGACCAAATGCCCTGCTATGGAATGCAAAGGCCACAGCCAAAATGGTGTTGTTTACACTTTATGCATTTATGCGAGTGTTGGTAGAGGGGTAATTCTCATGCTGTATATTGTTGTACATTTCTGTAAAAGTTTATTTGTTGTTAAACCATATGTCAGATTGTATGTTTTTTATGTTGTATAATATTTCTTTTGACTCATGTATATGGCACTGGTTCTGGTGGCATAGCTAGAGATGGATGAATAAGCTACAAGTCACATTTAGCAATGATTTAAAATACATATTACTATGTATTGTGAAAAAGAAAAAGGGGAGGTAATGTTATACAATGTGAAGGCCAGGGCCAGAATAGTCAGCAATTGGCTGGGGCATTCTGACAATGATGGATTGCCTTTGTCTTTTGAATATAAGTCCAAAATGGTGCAAGAATTCTGAAGTGTTGATATGCCTCCCACACCCAAGTATGCAACTGGCTAATAACACCCACAGAGGGAAGAGGAAGAGTGTCCTCATGCAGTATCAGAATGATAATGGCCACAGGTGAATGGAGAAGTTCCAATAATGTTATCAGTAGTTATTTGTAGCCTAAAAAATACAAACAGAACATTCTGTAATTGATATTCATGCAAGGCTATCATCATGACAAGAGTTAAAGAATTAACAAATTCGCAAAAAGAACTGATTGCTAAGCTCTGGAAAGAAGGTAGAAGTTACAGACAACCTGAATATTCTATTTACTACCATTAATTCATTCATTGCAAGTTATAAATAACTCAAAACTATTGAAATCCAAAGAAGAACAGGTCCTCCATGGAAGATTACTTTGAAGAATGTGTCAAATTAAACAAAATCCAAAGGTTACTCATCAAGAGTTGCAGGATGATTTGCTTTCATCAGGAATATGTGTCACTAAACAGACAATAAGCAATGAAATTCATAGGAACAATCTAAAGTCACACTCACCTTGAAAAAGCCCACTGCTATTGAAAAGACACAGAGATGCCAGGTTGAAATTCATTTGTGAACAGAAGCATAAGGAAATATTGTATTGGGAAAGAGTATTATGGACAGACAAAACCAAAATTGAATTTTTTGGATGTAATTCTAGAAATCATGTATGGAGGAAAGATGGCGATGCCTTCAAACAAAAGAATACAGTCCAACAGTGAAATTCAGTGGTGGCAGCATCATGGTTTGAGGATGTTTTTCTGCAAAAGGTACTGACAACATATCAGTAATAGATGGTAGAATGAATGCCGCAGCATATCAAAATATTTTGGAAGCAAATTTAATGATTTTGGTTGAAAATTTTTAATTTCCTCCTGATTGGATTTTCCAACAATAATCCTAAGCACACTGCAAAATCTGTGAAGAAATGGCTTGCTGAAAATAATCTAAATATCCTAAAATGGCCAAGTCAGTTCCTAGATTTAAACCATATTGAGAATCTGGGGTATTATTTGAAAATTCAAATTCAATTGAGAGCTCCAACAAACATCCTGGATCTGAAGACCATACACGAAATAGAGTAAAACAAAATACCAACTAAAATTTACAAATCATTAATTGTGAACTACAAGAAGAGGTTGGTTGCTATATAAGTGAATAATGGCTATTCTACAAATTATTAAATGAAGATTATGTATTCTTTTTTGTATTGTACAATTACTTTTTTCACCCATTAAAATGGATAAATAGGATTTATTTTTATTAAATCAAAAAATTTTCTGCTTTCTATGCATATTTAGTCATTAAGGATTTTGTGTACAGTTAATTATATGGAAAATATGTTTATTCATTAGTTGGAAAAACAATAAATTAAAAATTTGTATGTGTATGAAATTTGTCTACCCTCACTGTATACAAAATGTGACGACATTGTTCTACCACCCACAAAGAAATGGTAAGGTAGAATGGTTGCATAGGATGATGCACAATATTTTATAAAAAAAAATTAGTAATAATGATAGATCATAGGATTTATATATTAGCCAGATGCTTGCAAGTCAACAAAATTTTCACCATACTACTTACTTTATAATAGAGATGCAGTTCTGCTGCTAGATAACATCTTAAAGCTACATTGTCTTTACTATGGAGATGAACACGGCAATATTGCACTACAGAAACAATACCATGCATTTACACTGGTTAGGAATAATTTGAAGAAGCTAGAAAACAACAGATAGAAAAGTCTAACATTTCAACTAACGATGTAGACTTTAAAGTCAGAGTCTTAGTTTATTATAAAAACCATCATAGGTGGGACAAATTAAACATGAAGTATTGCCGTATTATTTAGTAGTCAAGAATACCGGTTGAGTATCTTATAAGATCAAAGATCAGTTAACTAGCTTGGTAGTTAAGGCCCATACTGAACACCTTTGTAGGCAGCAGACTACTACAAAGGATATCCCTAGCAGCCCCGGTATTCTCTGATGAATCTGAGAATAACTCAGGTAACAAATGAAACAAGTACATAAAAAACAAATGGAGATAACAATGAAACGATTTGGAAGATGAATCAGATACTTCAATGATGGAACATCATATTGCAATGCAGCAAAGGAGAGCAAAAGGAAATGACATGGTCCAAAATAATAGTAGAAACAGAAATAGCTTCTCAGGGTCAAATAGTAATAAGGATATGGAGGTATATGTAACTAAAATGGAACAGAATTCTGATAGGTATCAGAATAACAACGCAACAGATGAGAGTTCTGAAAGGACTATAGTAGTAGCAATCACAATAGTAGGTAGAAGCTCAGAATGTGGGTGAAGAAGAGTAGATAATCCTTACAAATACAGGTGTATGATAATCGCAGCAACTCTGATTCAGGTAACATTTCACCTCGACAGTATTTAGGGAAAAAGAAAAGAGGAAGAAAATGAGACATACAAAAATCTAGTAGGGAGAGTGAGTACTAGGCAACTAGTGTTGGATGGAAGGTCACATGTAATATAAATGAAAAGAGTAGGAAAAAGAAAAATATAAGTGACTTAGTTAACACGCTCACAGAAATGTTTTAAACAAAACTACATTTTACTATTTAAGGATAATGGAGACAATTACTTTTAAGAGATAAAAGCAGTAGACCTTAAAAAAAATTGTTTGATATGGACAGAGTGGTCAGCAGGCACACCCAATTAAATAACGTGTGCACACACAGATGCATGAGTGTGAACTGAAAACATATACAAAGAAAAAATTCAATGAATAATTATGTGGGTTGGCCAAAGAGCAAATGGAAAGACATTTCCAAACAGCCATGCAACTTTGTGCAGACAGATCAAATAAAAAAAAAGAAAAGAAAAATGTAACTGCTACATGCATGGCTATGAACATTTTTGTGTTTCTGCAACAGGTGTTATAAAGAATGACACTCTACTAGAATAAGATGCATGAAATGACCCAGCTCAAGAAATTGACTTTGTGGGATACTGAGGAAACCAACACCTGGCAGAATCTGGAGGTGCTGATTACACCTTATGCATTTATGCAAGTGTTAGTGAAGGGATAATTGTCATGCTTTATATTGTTGTACATTTCTGTAAAAGTTTATTTGCTGTTATAACATATATCTGAATGTATATTTTGTTATGTTGTTTAATATTTCTTTTGACTCATGAATATGGTTCCGGTTCTGGAGGCATAGCAAGAGATGGATAAATAAGCTACAAGTCACATTTAGCAATGATTTAAAATACATATTACTGTGTATTGTGAAAAAGAAAAAGGGGATGTAATGATATAGAATGCGAAGGCCAGGGCTAGAATGGTCAGCGATTGGCCAGAGTGCCTCGTGGGTGGGACATTCTGACAGTGATGGATTGCCTTTGTCTGGGTTTTGAATATAAGTCCAAAATGGACTCAATAGAGGATTTTAAAGAATTCTGAAGCATCGATATGCCTCCCACATGAGTTTTCTCCTGTTATGAAGGATGATTGCACTCTCAACACTTATACTTAAAATCAGAAAGAGATAGCTGAAATTTCTAGGAAACAATAAAGAAAGAGGGCTTTGAGAATTTAATACTCACAGGGCATAAGAAATGCAAGAGGAGCCGAGGGAAGCAGTGAGTAACCTAACAAACTTGTGTAAAGTGGATGGGAGTGGGAGAGATAGGGGACAAACACTGCTTAAATCTACAAAGAGTAGGAGGTTGTAGCGAGCCATGATTGCCAGATACTGAAGGGATAAGGCACATAAAAAATATTAAAAGACTATATTTTTAAAAACAGCAAGGTGAAGAATAAATTTTTAAAAAATCTTCAGAGTCATTTTGGTTTTTGCCTACCCTTTCCTGCCTATACATTAATTTTGGTCCACAACTGCTTCCTCCACTTTCTGATTGTTAGAAATGCAACCATCAATTCACTACACCTCATGCATTTACATTAGAGACACTAAAAACAAAATTTGATAGCTTTCTTAGCTCATAATAAACAAATATTAAATAAAAAACAGCAAAACAATTTTCACAATATTTACAGAAATAAGGAAAACATCAGTAAATAATATCAATTAAATATTTTGTGCAGATGACGACCTTATTCTTGTAAAATAAATATTTTTCAATTGCTTTCAAAACTGTTTCACATTCTGCATTCAACTTCCTTGTTTTCTCCATTCTGCAAAGTACTTTGAAATTTAAAAAAAAATCATATATTGATATTATTAAACAAGATAAAATAATGTAAATTTATAACAAAAGAATTTCTTTTTTAACTTTCAATATATTGTGAAAATCTAAGGAAAATGCTTTTAACCTAATGTAAACCTTTTGGATTTTAATGAAAAATGAACTAAGAAAGGAACCACATGACTTAAGGTGTGTATTTGTCATTGATTATTGGCTGGCTGTTCAACATTTTAATTTGGTGATTTGAAAAAGAAAATGTGTGTTAGTTTTTACTATAGATTTTAGGAGAAGTTTCCTTCTTGGTAGGGTCAAGTTTACAGTAAAAATAATGGTAGAATAAGTTTAATAGAGATTGGAAAATATGTTAAAATTTTTCCTTTGTTTTAAGTAAAATTCATTTTGAACTACATACGTTAGTTATATGAAAATTGCTGAAAAGAGAAATCATAGCAGTATGATGGGGTATCAAAAGTATTACGGGGGATCAAAAGTATTATGGGATATCAAAAGTATTTTTATTTTTACAGACCTATATGAAATCTTATTTTATTCACTTATCTAAAGATTATAACTCCATTTTATTATTAATATGAGCTATTAGACTTCAAATTTATTTATTTATTTTTACGGATCTTTACCACAAAAGTTAATTCATTATTATATGTATAACAATCAAAAGTATTATCATTTTTAATTCTTCTTTCTTTCTTTTTATGTGACATGCCCTTTCAAGATGTAGGTGATCATGGCTCTCCACTTCCCCCAATCCCTTGTAGCTCTCAATAATTTTCATCTTTCTACCACCTCCCCCAGACCACGTTCTGTCATCCACTTGCTTAAGCCCACCAGGTATATTATGTGTTGCTTTCCTTTGTCTCTCTTTCTATTCAACATGTGAGTATCAGATTTTCCAGGCCCTCCTTTCTCATACGTGTTCCAGAAACTTCAGCTGCCTCTCCCTGATGTTAAGTATAAGACTCCTCCTTGTTTGCATCCTCTCCAAGACCTTGTTGTTGCTTACATGCTTGGTCCATGATATCCTCAGCATCCTTCTGTAGAACCACATTGCCTTGAGTCTCTTCTTCATCTTTGAGGAGACTGTCCAACATTTGCAGTCATAAAGGAGGACAGATGTCATGTAGTAGCTCAATACTCTTTTCTTTGTTACCAAAGAAATCCTCCTGTCTCGCAATACTCTGCCCAGCTTTTGGAATGTGTCCTTGGCCATCTCAATATGTCTACATATCTCAATGTTGCATTTACAGTCCTCAGTCAAAACACTTCCCAGGTATTTAAAATTCTGCACCTACTTGATTTTAGTATTCCCGACCTGTAAATCACATTTTGGGCTCATCTTTTTACTGATGACCCTGCATTCTGTCTTTTTGATTGGTTGGATTTTATGGCATATCAACCACTGTAGGTCATTTAATGCCAAATTAAGTTATATATATATATATATATATATATATATATATATATATATACACATATATATATTAAATATATAGTACTATTAAACATATAGCTGGCAACATTATTTTTTCAGAAACATATAGCTGGCAACATTATTTTTTCAAAAACGTATAGCTGGCAACATTATTTTTTCAAAAATGTACAGCTGGCAACATTATTTTTTTCAAAAACATATAGCTGGCAACATTTTTCCAAAAACATTTAGCTGGCAACATTATTTTTTCAAAAACATTATCAGAGGCCTTGCTGTTGGACTTATTTGGCATAGCCAGGACGCCGATGTAGTTTATTGCCATACCCAGGAGGTGGATGTAGTTTATCACCATTCCCAGGATGTGGATGTAGTTTATCGTCATACCCAGGATGTGGGTAAGGTCTGGAAAAAACTGGGAATTCACTATTTGCCCATAGCTTGGACCCTAACAGGTGCTACCACTCCGGGTCAGGGTGGACCTGGGAACACTAGCAATTAAGAGGTGGTTCCACACTCCTCAAAACCTCCTGATCAGAGGCCTTGCTGTTGGATGCAGTTTAACGTCATACCCAGGATGTCTGTCTTCTTGTAATTTATACTTAATCCCTTCACACTCTAGCTCACCACCTTCTGCAGAAAGTTTTGTAATTTCTTTTCTATGTCTGCTATCAGTATTGTGTCATTTGCGTATCTTATGTTGTTAAGGTTATGGCCACAAAGGTTAAATCCCAGTAGGATTTCCAATTCTCTCAGAATTACCACACTGTATAGGTTAAATAGGTCTGGTGAGAAGATGCATCCTTGACTTACACTCATTTCTATTTTTGTATATTTGCCATACTCATTCTCTATGCACATACATGCTGTTTGCTGTCAGTATCATGATTATTTCATTTGAACATCAAAAGATGATGTGTTCACTATATTGTTAATATTATTATAACATAGATCATTATCAGTGCTGTTCAGCCGTACCTTTTCTTTCAGGTGCTTTTTAAGGTGAATGTCAGTACTGAGGTTGTGGCAATTTTAAGAGATTATTTTATATTTTCTGAAGTAACTCACAGAACTTAGAAAGTAACAGAAGAAATAACAATGTCTAAATGTATTGTCCAAAGTTGGTTTAAGAATTTTAAGGGAGTTGTCTTGTCTCTTGGAATAAAGTCAAAAAGTGAACAATCATCAGTTGTCAATTATGATGCTTTAAAACACAAGAGAGAAGATATCCCAACCAGTAGCACTTAAAAACTCTCAGAAGAGCTGTAATCATTAGAAGATATCATATGCAGGCTGTGGATATATTCGTATGTTTATCTTGTACATGTCAGTGGTTACCATAAATTTGTGGAGGTATATTTACTCACACCATGTGGTCTCAAGTTGGGGTTTGTGTTAATGAGGAAAAACAAAACAACAAATATACATAATAACAATAAATAAAACATGGTGAATTGTATGGTAATTTCATACAATTTTATTTATGTACTGGTGTGCGTGTATGTTTTACATTACAACTGTGATATGGTTCATGTTATAAAAGGGAGTAAGTCACTGTAATATCACAAGTCCTATCACAGAGGGTTTTTAAGCATGTGTTGTCATCCTGACAATTCTTGGGCAAAGAGAATGAATCTCATGTCTCTTGTTGGGATATTCATATTTCTGGCAGGAACAGTCCCTGTTGCATGCTGGGAGAAATTTTATTAATTATTATTTACTATTTTATATTTCATTTTCATTTATAATAATAATAACTAAGTTCCCACAAGAGTATTCAACAAACTGCTTCCCCAAGTTCCTCTGTCTCATGACTATCAGAAAGACTGGAATTAAAGTGGTAATCTATCAACAGATTTAAAGACATCTATAAAAAATCACATAATTATCCAATTTGAATGAAATTTTCAACATTAATTCATTAATGAGTTTCATTTTAGAAATATTATTTTAAGAGAAATATCCCTGGAAACACATCATCTTTATTTAAAGGTGTTATCACATCCCCTTTATTTAAAGTTGTTATTACACATGTTTTATTTTAACTGTTAGCATGCCTGCTTTATTTAAAGTTGTTATCACGTCTGCTTTATTTAAAGTTTTTACCACACCTGCTTTATTTAAACTGTTATCACACCTGCTTTATGTAATGTTTTTAACACATACCCTTTATTGAAAATTGTTAACACATTCATTTTTTTTTATAGTTGTTAACACATCCACTCTATTTAACGTTACTGCATCCACTTTATTTATGCTATTATCACACCTGCTTTATTTAAAGTTGCTATCACATTTGTGTCAATTAAAGTTGTTATCACATCTGTTTTATTTAAAGTTGTTAACAGATCTGTTTATTTAAAGTTATTATCACACCTGCTTTATTTAAAGTTGTTACCACATCCCCTTTAAAGATGTTATCACATCTGTCTTATTTAAAGTTGTTAATATATCCACCTTATTTAAAGTTGTTACCACATCCCCTTTAAAGATGTTATCACATCTGTCTTATTTAAAGTTGTTAATATATCCACCTTATTTAAAGTTGTTAACTTATAAGCCTTATTTAAAGTTGTTATCACCTCCACTTTATTTGAAGTTGTTATCACACCTGCTTTAATTAAAATTGTTGACACATCTTCTTTAATTAAAGTTGTTATCATATCTGCTTTATTTGAAACTACACATGCATCTAAAATAAAATTGTGAATTTACTAAATATCTCTTCAAAGATTAATCTCACTTAGAATTTTATTCAGTATTGCAAAAACAGAAAGATAATTCAATAAAGCTAAAAATGATTTTAAAAAAGAGGTAGAAAGTTGTTAGTTGTTTTTTAAATGAAGCCTATGCAAGACCATCATGCAAGGCACCATTGAAGGTGGACATAGGAGAGGATGCCAACACAAAGAAAAAAGATTACAATGGACAGGTATGACTGTGCCAGAATTACTGATGGCTGCCAGTGATAGACCGTTGTGGAAAAGTGCTAGTGCAGCTTCTGCATTCAGATCTGCCCTACAATTACAAAAGTCAAGAGGATGATGATGATGATAATTGTCAACTTTTAGCTGTGATTGGCATAACTAAAAGATATACAACAATGGAGAACTTATTATTGATTGGATGACCTTCCTGTCTGCTCCAGTAAGTATAATGGAGATAGCCAGCTGCAAGGGAAGTGAATACAGTTATGGCAGCATATGCACCTTTTTACAAAACAGTTTAACTATCTGGGAAGTGTTTTAACTGAGGACACAAAATGTTACACAGAAATCTGAAGCTACACTCAAATAGAGAATGGTCCCTTTCAAAAACTAAACAAAATATTAAGAAACAAGAAAATTTAACTATAAAATAAAGGAAATCACTGGCATTTATGAGGAATAGACCAATATTTTAGCAACTAAGATATATATTCAGTTCTTAGAATTTTACAAAGTGGTTTATTAGCATTGATTGCTGAAGGTATGTTCAGAGCATTCAGATAAAAAAAAAAGAGATTGCAACCAATATCAATCTTCTTATATGGCAATCAATACTGAACAATATCCTTACAGATGAAAAGGAGACTGGAGGCAATAGAGATGCATTTCTACAGAAGAATGCTGAGAATACCATAGATGGAACATGTGAGCAATGTGGAAGTTTTAAGGTAAATGGAAACAAAAAGTATGCTTATACATAAAATCAAAAAGAAACAGTTGAAATTTCTGGAATGGATAATGAGGAAAGAGCACTTGGAGAATTTAACACTCACAGGACATACTGGAGACAAGAGGGCAGAGGGATACAGTAAGTAATCTGCCTAAGAAGTTTGTGCAAATGAATGGCAAAACAAGATCTAGAAGGGACAGTGGAGACAAACATTGCTGTGAGTGACTAAGGATAAGAACTGTCTATATTTCTGAGATGAGGTATTAGATACACTACTTACATTATTCGGACTATTGTCCTCATCTTTGTTGCCATATTTATTACAACGTTTTTGCCATTGTACACTCCGGCCTTCTTCAGGTGGTTGGAATGTCGAACCAAACCCTTTATTTTGCTCACTGGGGTAGACTATTCTAGTCCCACGTGCCATGTTTTAATGAATGTCAGTTATCAGTTATCTCCTGTTAATTCCCCCCTGAAAGTTCACTGCCTTAACAAGGTATTGAACTCACACTCTTTGTGTCCTGTCACTAGATCTAACTAATGCCTTTATCCACTGTGCCATGTGTCCTTGAGGAAGCATTGTAATAAATATGGCAAGAAAGATGAGGACAATAGTCCGAATAATGTAAATAGTGTAAGGTTAGGAAGTTGTGGAGATCAATGATTACCCACTTCATGATGAAACACTGCACATAAAAGAAGGAAATATACAGATTCATGCACATGTGCAAAGATGGACTGTTCCCATGTTGATGGTTAACATGATATAGCAGATAAAGATGAATGGGTGGAGTCTGATATTAAAGAGGATTGAATATAAAGCCACCCACCTAAGATATATTTTGGTTTGCTGTCTTACCTTTTCATACAAAGTGCTATGTATTGAGAGATTCTTCATAAAATCCAGTGAAATATCTGTAATTTTATTGGTCCTGACCTAGTATCTTGGCTTCAATCACTTTCTGAGCTACCATAACATAGCTTCCTTGTGCTTTTTCTATAAATATTTCTGTCCTGGGTATGACAATAAATTACATCCGCATCTTGGGTAAGACGATAAACTACATCCAACAGCAAGGCCTCTGATCAGGAGATTTTGAGGAGCATGGAACTGCCTCTTAATTGCTGGTGTTCCCAGGCCCACCTTTACCTGGGGTGGTAGCACCTGTTAAAGTCTCAGCTATGGGCAATATAGTTAACCCCCAAACTTTGGTCTAAACATGTAAAAATAGGTTTTAATATCAGCAATACATTTTTGTAAAAAACAATAAATTTTTAAAGAAAAATTATTACCAGCAATACATTTTTTGAAAAAATAATACCAGCAATACATTTTTGAAAAAAGAAATATTACCAGCAATACATTTTTGGAAAAATATTACCAGAAATACATTTGGAAAAAAATATTACCAACAATAAAAATCTTGTTGGCATTAAATAACCTACTGAGGTAAAACAAACCAAACCAAACCAAACCAAATCTATAAATATTTTCATAGTAATAGTTCTGATGAGCTTTTCTTTTTGGTACCTCAATTTTTATGAATTTAAGCAGATTACTAGATTGGCAACTAGGTCACATCATTTTACAGCTGAAATAGCTGATCTAACTGTAAGTTCTATAGTAGCAGTTTCTTCTCTCACACTTCTTGCTTGTGAAACTCTTCCTGCCTCTAGCTTTTCAGTCAACTTTGATATACAAAAATTTAAATGGAACGTTAATCCTTATCTTTCGTCTTCTTAACTACTGTTCTTTTATTGTCATCTCACCATAATAAAGTTTTTCTTTTTTTCATATTCTTTCACACACCTTGAATCTTAGTGGCTTTATTGACTTGCTTGGGGTGAAATGATTAAAAAAAAACTTCATGACCTGAAAGATAAATGTTTCCAGGAGAATTCTGCCAATTTTGGTTATATTGACAAATTGTGTTTCATGACAAAAATCTTCAAGAGGAAATAATCATTAAAATCTTCAAATTGATAATTGATTGAATAATTCTAAATCTTTATGCTACATATAAATAAGCATTTTTTATGTATTTGCTCATTTCTTTCATGTGAATACATTTCTTGTACATGGCTGTTTTAACCTAAAAGCTGTTAAGCAGAACAAAAAAATCAGTATTTCCAATTTAAAGATGAAAATCTTATTTAAATAGCCTAAAACAAAAAAAAGAAGTTGTGAAAAAGAAAACAATTTGATTGGATAATTGAGTACCCTGTGATAGAGCATACACATTATTGATCTGTAAATATCTCTCAATGTGTTTCCAAATTAAAATAGTATAGTCTCAATGCAATAAACATAATTGATCAGTGTTTCTTGCTTATTAACAAGATTTGAGATTATGAAAAAAAAATGTTGTTTCTAGTCCATCCTTCAAATCTACAAATCTACCAATCATCCTTGTATTGAATACTGTTGCCATATATGGTCTGATGCCCCCACTGTTTATCTTGAGGTCCTTGACAAAATCCACAAATGGATATGCAATGTGATAGGTTCTGATCTAGCATCTCATCTACTATCACTTTCTCACAGATGTGGCTTCCCTCTGTCTTTTCTACCAATATTTTTATAGCAACTGCTCTGACAAGCTGTTTTCACTGGTGTCCCAACTGCATGAATTTAAGCATGCTATTAGGTTGGAATCTCAGTCCCCCACTTTCACTGTCAAAACAGTTAAATGTAAATGTAGTCTCTTCTACTCCAACAGTTTCTTCTCTCACACTTCCCGCCAGTGGAACTCCCTTGCTTCTCTGATAGCTATAATCTTCAAATATTCAAATGTAATGTCAATTGAAATCTTCTGATGCCATGATCCTGATAACCATCCTTCTCTATATCTTTTCCTCAAACACTCCTCTTTACTCTTGCTCTAACTCTCTGTAACCCCTTGCGTACTAGTAGCACTCCTGCCTTACTTGGGTTGAAATGTTTAAAAAAAGTACTAATTCATTGAGTTAGTACACTTAGAGAGTATGTTGAACTGGTGGTTGAAGGCAAATGTTCCACAGTAGAAGCAGAATAAACACTATAAAGACTTTCTAAAGAACACAAGAAGGTCAACATAGACACCAGCATTTGGGAAGGTCTTGCATCTGAAAGGTGTATTTGGAAGACACTGCTATTAACAACTTTGAGAATGGCAGGGTTGAATATGTGAAGTTAAAATGTAGAGAATGTAAGCTCTTACCTGTATGGAATGTGGATTCATATGCCTTTCAAAGACTGGCTGGATGAGTTACACACATTGCTAAAATGACATTCTCTCACTATGATATCAAACCTGATTTTCCTTGCTATCTATGCAACAAACTGTGAAGGTTAGTGAGTGCATTTACTTGGCATTACAAGTCACAGTACCATGATATCAATTCAGCAAGTGATAAGCTTACTTGCAAAAATCTGTAACTTAAAATGTAGTTCCCTCATTGGACTATTGAGCCACTACAAACATCATCAAAACTAAAACCATAGGTGTTCTCATATTTGGAGAATATTATTTCTATTTCTTTTATGTGTCATGTCCCTTCAGGATGTGGGCAATCATGGCTCTCCACAATTTTCTGTCTCTTGTAGTGCTTAATAAAGTTTGTCTGTTTGCTATCTCTCCTGATGTCTGTTCTGTAAACTATTTACACAAGTTTGTTAGGAAGTTTACCGATGTAATGGAATAACCAGTCACCCCCATGAGTGACTACACTATAGGTAGTAACTACCTATAAGTGTCTGTAAATCAATGGACTACAGAGACTAGCTAAGATCTGTTGAGTACAAGTCAGACTTACGTGAGAACTACTAACATTCCAATAGTAGCACTCACTACTGGATTGACTTGCGACGACCTTGTGCATAACTGTTACCTTTATTCTTATTGTATTATTTTTTTACAATAAACCTTTACTTATTTTATCCACCTTGTTTTTTAAGTATTCTTATTAGCATGGAATATAAATGTTATACACTGTTTTCTTCCATCTCTTTTGCCCTCAATGTATTCTGTTAGAGTTAAATTTTCTAAACCCTCTTTCCTCATTATATACCCTAGTAATTTCAACTATCTCTTTCTGATGCTAAGTATAAACATTCTTTTTGTTTCCATTCACTTTAAAAATTCATTGTTGCACACATTCAGTCGATGGTATTCTCAGCATCTTTCTGTAGAACTACATTTATGTTGCCTTAAGTCTTTTCTTCATCTGTGAAGAGATTGTCCAGAATTCACTGCCATATAGAAGGACTGAAATTACACATCAGTTCATTAATTTTTTCTTTGTTTTTAATGAAATTTTCCTGTTTCTCAATACTTTGCTTAGCTTTTGGAAGGCATCTTTCGCTATCGTAATGTACCTTCAGATTTTGGTGTCACAATTATTTTTCCTCTATTAAAACACTTTCTAGATATTTAAACTTTTGTTCTTGCTAGCTTTTAACATGTCCAGTTTGCAATTTGTTCTTTTTGCTGACAATCATATATTCTATCTTCTGCTATTTCATTATATAAAATATAACTAAATCCTCAGAAAGTGGTCACAAAATAAAGAAAATGAACAGGTTTTATCACATGACCATTAGTCTATATTACATATGCTTGAAGAAATAAACCTCTATAAAAAATGAAAATACTTTTGATACACTGTAATATAATTTAAGTCTCTATGAAGTATACACATTTCCTTTTTTGCAGTAGTATCTTTGAAATTTTCAATCATTTCTCTTTTAGCCATTCTATACACTTTTTTTTTATTATTCTAAGTTTTATTTAAAATGTGTGAATTTACATTGAATTCAATTATGAAATTGTGCATGTGAACTTCTGTCTGTAAAGGCTTATTACAGAATGGTCTTTTTAAAAAAATCAATGAACTGTTTAAGGAAAAAGAATTGTTCTTTCATATGTATATAAGCAAATATGTAGTCATTGTATGTATCTTTCAGTGCAGTACTTTAAGTAACTCAAATGTAATTTTGTTAATACACAGGATGTATCAATGAAAGAGCCTGTCTTAAAATTTATTTTTGATTTACCACAAGTATACTTTGTATATATATATATATATATTTCTTTAGCAGCCTCTTATAACCCAGTTTTGTCTTTGTTTTATTTTTACTCTGCCACAGTAAACTAATCTTTTCCACAATCATCTTAAGTTTTTCAATTTATGCACAAACAGAAAAAATAGTGCTTAGAACTAAAAGAGGTTAGCAACACATTTTCAGCATATTTTCAACTTAAATTGTCTTGTTTGGATATTTTCTACTGTTAATTCAATATTTCAACTGATCTATTCTTGAAGCTTTTACCAAAGGAAATCCATGAGAACAAAGGAAACTTACTTCCTAAATGCCAATGAAAACTGTTGATTAATTTATCCATGGGACTATTCCATTTCCACAAATTTCAGGTACAACAAATATTGAGATGATTCTTTATAACACCAAGGGAGGGGGTCGGGTCTCCAACACTATATTCTAATAGTTTTTCTCTCCCTTTCCACCTTTGGAACTCTCTTCCAGTTTCTTGTTTCACTGCTACCTACAATCTTTGAATCTTTAAATGCAATGTCAATTGCTATCTTCTGTTTTACTGAATCCTGTTCTTTTATTCTTTTCTCCTCATTAAAGTTTTCTCATTGTCTTTCACTCTCAGTAACCTGGTGCATCATCACCTTATTTGAGGGTGAAATGATGAAAAAAAAATGTTATAAATGTACTTTTTTTAGTTAAACTTTTCTCATGCAAAGTTATCAAAGTTTATGTTTGCTATTAAATATCATCTTGGTGTTGTAACACTGATAAAACCTTTGGATTTGTTCAAGCCCCACTTTTTCATAAGGAATGATTTGCAGCAACTATTTAATTGGTTCTGCATTTATTTATCAATTTTAGACACAGCCCCAAATAAATATTTCTTATGTTATTTTAATTACATATTTAAATAATGTTGCCTATTGAAGAATGCCACAAAATTTTGCTCAGATACAATAGTTGATTGAACATATAGTAGCAGTTAACTAGTTTGACACTCTGGCATCTAATCACATGCAAAAGATTTCATAGTCAAACATGTAAGCAGAATGAAGCTGTTCAAATGAGCAACTTTCTACAAGCCATTTGATGCTCTTCTGTGTTGATTTGTTTTGTTACCTAAGCAGCTCCTAAATAGTGAAATTTAACCAAATATCCAAAGAAATCAACAAATAGCCAAGTTTTGGCAGGGTTAAGATTAGAGCAAATGGTCAGGTTTCAATATTCAACAGGTTAAAAACATTAGGGGTTTGAAATAAAAGTATTCATAACTTTTCTTAATGATACTATGAAACAGTCTATTCTTCACCAAATAGGCATGAACCCATTTCTTCTATCCATCTCATCATGTCTACTTGCAACAACTTGTCTAAGAAGAGGACAGATCTGGATTGAAAAATGTGGAGAAATCTATGGAAAGCCACTACACTATTTTTCTCAAGAAAATCATAGCCATGCACAATTTACAGATATTAAAGAAAAGGAAGTTGTAGAGAGCCATGATCTCTTATCTTGCTGAAGAGATATGGGACTTAATGAGGATCCTCTTTATATTTTTGCAAAATATATCAGAAAATATAACTGAGCTGGCATTTATTTTATATGCAGTTATCATTATTATGAAATCAATTTTATACAAATTTAATACAAGTTAGAGTTAGGGAAAATGATCCGAGTTCAAAACATTAAAAGAAGTTTGGTATAGAAGCATATATCATTTTTCAAATAATACTTTGAATACTTAATAAATGATTAACAGTGGCTGAAATTAATCTGCAGATCTTGAATGTATTAACATACATTGTTTGGCATTTTACTAAAAAGTAAAAGACAAGATTTTATTTTCAGCATTGACTTTATAGAAGAACATATTTACTATTATCTGCTGCCATCTTTCAGGCAACTTCATAATTCCATCCTCCCACAAATTTGTATCTTTCTCAGCAATGCTGGACAAGCATTTGCTGTCAGTATAAATATAAAAGACTTGTTCTTAAGTGAGACATTGCCTTTGGAATCAAGATAAGTTAGCTTGAAAAGAACATAACCTCTTTATTGGCTGCAATATTATATTGACAACTAAGAAAGTAATACTGAACTCTACTTGGAAAAGATTTTAAGAAAGAACATTTATTTTTTAAAGTCTTTTATTGATTGATTCAATCATACAGTTAACCAATCAGTGAACAATTCTGCTTTTGCAATGCCATTGGTACTATTTTTTGTAGATACCTTTACTCATTATAGCAAGCTTGTATTTTTATTCTTGGTCATTAGCCAAATCAATGTTATATATATATATATATATATATATATATATATATGTATATGTATATATATATATATATATATATATATATATATATATATATATATATATGAAACTCCAAAATAGAATGGAAAGTTGATGCTTTATTTACCTCTTCAAATTCCATAATTAGAAAATACAAGATGTTTAAAATCTCCATAAATATTCATATCTTTTTTCTCTGATCAAAAATGATGGCAAGCCGGCAAATTCTGTGATCAAAATATAAGCAGGGTTTTGTCCTTGCTCATTGGATAAAGAGGTTTATTTTTCAACAGAAAGAATTAAATATTAAAGAGAACAAAGTCATTTATATTCCATGTTGATGTCAATGAACTTATCAAACTTATAAAGGCTAAACTGAATATTGGAAATACATTGCTGTGCATTTTATATTTTGAGGTCAGCATCCTCTTAATTTAGATGTGTTGATGGAGTAAGAGTAAAGTCAGCAGTCCAAGTTTAAATTCGGGCTGAGACATTTTGTGTTTAATTTTCACCAACGCCATTAAAAAAAGTATGAATTCATTTCTTTTAACCTACTTACCGCACAGGATATAAATAAGATAGCAGGGATGACTGGGTTCACTTGCTTTGACGGGCTAATTCTGAATTCAAAACTGTAGTGAAGACAACAGGAAACCACTATTTTATCAAAGAAAGTAGTTGCCTACTTTCTGGGATCAACTTATGGATCTGAAAATCATAGTAATATACAATTTACATATTTTAAAGGAAAGAAAGTTGTGGAGAGTCATGATTTCTTATCTACCTGAAGGAACATGGCTTCTCTTTAAGTGACATCAGTTTTATTTCTGCAAAATATATCAGATAATATACTGCTGAGCAAGCATTCAATTTATATGCAGTTACCTTTATAATTGTTGTAACATACCTACAGACAATAATGGGTATGTTCCCATTCACATAAATACAGTAGTAAATACTGTATGTTGGTCTGCAATTGAAGATTCATTGTGGAATTCACTTGATTCACTTCTAGCAGTTGACTACTTCTTCTACACACTGCTGGTAAATCTTATATATATATTATTCTTGTCCTAAGTATTATCATTCATTACCAACCTTCGTGTGATTATTCTATTCACTAACCTTCCCTAGGTTACAACAATAATGAAATTTATGCTTCATGTTATATGTAAATGATTTTATTCTGAGACAGAAATAAATAGTTGTATCATCAGTATAGATACCAAGTTGTGAACTGATGACATCAGAAAGGTTGTTGATGAAAATTGGAAACAACATTAATCCAAGGATAGTGCCTGTGGGACACCTGCATTAATACAAAAAGATCTAGAAGAGTGAATATTCAAGACAACTTTCTTCTATCAGAAAACAAATACTTAGCATCTTATGGGCAAACACAAAAAGTCATCTGTTGTAATCTGAACTATCACATTGGTGCAGTCAGCAAAAAGTGGTTCCTGTAGGCTAAACAGTCAGGTGTGAACCAAAGGGAAGATTGCAGTAATTCTTAGAAGGTATAAAAGCATTGATGCCAGTTTTAACCCAAGAAGAAATGTGTGCAGGGCAACTCATTACTACCAACTCAACACTGGTCAACTCAATTCCAGGACAACTCACCATCAGCCTACTCAGCATGAGGACAACTCAACAACATGCAAACTATGACATTTTTTCATTGATTTTGTAAAAACAAATAAATGACATTTTTTCATTGACTTTGTAAAAACAAATAAATGACATTTTCCATTGACTTTTTAGAAACAAATTAATGATATTTTTTCATTGACTTTTTAAAAACAAATAAAAGTAATTTATTAAGGAATGTTTTTAATAGATGACTTTATTTTTAATTTAAAAATTTATTGAAAATTGCATGCAATTCCCCTCAAGTATTTGGTTGGAGCTCATTGTGACAAAGAAGAAACAATCTACAAATTTCTTTCATCTGCCTTCATAGACTTCATCAATTTAGGGGGAGGGGAATGAGCTCCAATTAATTGCTCAATAAATGCATCTCAATTTCTTTGCACCTTTTACAGCCCCATAATGAATCTCCATATTGTGGGGTGCTCCATCCCCAAATCTGTGTGCAGTCTTCTATTTGCTGCTTCGGCATGGTTATTTGTACGATCTTGAAAATTAAACACCGGTCAGCCAAACAGGATCTTGTAATTAATAAATCACTAAGGCAAACAGCTAAATATTCAAAATCTCTATGACTTAAAGCTGATCTATGTGATGTCACACTAGGGCAGTCAACACTGGTCTGAAGCTATGAATTCAATGCCAACATTGAGTTGTCCTCACACTAAGTAGATTAGTGGTGAATTGTCCTGGTGTTGAGTTGGCAGTGTTGAGTCGGCGATGATGAAATGTCCCATCCCAAGAAGAAACTTCTCTGAACAAATCTCAATAGGAAGGTTAAGAATATCAATCCAAGGGGTGTCGTAAATAAAGTCACGAAATGAATCTCAATCCGTACTCTGGTAACAGAAAGAAGTCTTGCAAATAGGAAATTTCTTTTTAATAGACAATTCAAAAGAAATATCAACAGATACTACTGCATGAAACAAATTACAAAGAGGATAAAGTTATGATGCTCAACAAGAAAGAAGAAGTAAGGAACAAATCAAGTAAAGAAGCATGTTGATTTTAATTATTAGCTGCATTTTTATTCTCAGTTATCAATGAGCATATCTTTGTCAAATAACAAATTTTAATAAAATAATAGTGGTTTTATGTGTCTGTATCTGTATATGTAAGTGTGTATGTAAGAGTTAGTATGAATGAATGTTTTTTTTAGGTATTTGAGTTTAACTTTTAACCTCTCTTAAACTGACAAAGCATAATATATTAAAAATACTTATTTTCTTCTATATTCAATGTTAGAATCATAAAAAATTCCCATTTTTACTAATTCTTCAAAGCATGTTGATATGGACATTGTTACAGAACAATCCAAAAGAATCTTCTGAATGAAATTCAAATGCTCCTTATGATATCTCAACATTATCATTGTAAACCATTTTCTCTGATGAAGTCAACCAGTTATCTTCTTGCTGGTTGGGTTCCTGTGTGGCTGATTAGATCAACATGAAAATGGTATGTTTCCACAAGAAAAGAATCTGAGAAAACCTTGGATAGCACTAGAGGAAGGATTCTATGTACAGCATCTTCAACAGCATTCTTCTACCTCCGGGATCAACTTTGTTTCTGTGGTTTAAACAGCATCTATGAAAACACATCACCAAATAATCTGAACCTCATGCATTTTTTCTGATTGGCTCAAAAAGATATTACAAGTCCCCAGTATGGTTCTCATGTGACTCCTCTCTTGCTTGTAAAGATCACCAATAGCTTTTTCGCCTGACCCCAATTAACTAAAAGTAGGTATGTTGTGGGAGTCTGTTCTCAGGCATTCTTATGATGTAGCCAACCCAAAGTAGCTGTCAATTGACAAGCATGGCTTCAGTGGTTGGACTGTTAATACTCCTGAATTTCAACATATCTTACTAATATAATTTGAGGATTGCTTGTAGGCAAGACATACAGAATTGTTCAAAAGTTTGCAAATGACAATAGTATGAAAGCCAGGATTTGCAACTATATGACAGTGTTGAAGATTTACTTTTTTAATCATTTCATCCCAAGCAAGGTGATAAAGCCATGAAAGTAAAAGGGGTTACAGTGAGTGACAGAATCTGTGAAAGCAGATGTAGCAATATCAGTTGTCAGTTGATATCTTGTTAAGGAACACATCTGTAGATGTTACAGAAATTGTTTTGACAATTATCATCTTGAGAAAGAAGATTAGCTGAGTGGAGCAGACATCCCAAGAACCAGGTCAACTGATGCTGACAAAGAAGGTCAGCTGAGTGGATACAGACCCTAGGTTCTTCATGAATTACTTTTTTTGACGAACACTGACAGAACAAAGAAGTCCTGTCTCTATAAGACAGTGTTCCCTAGCAGTCTAAAGCAGACTATCACTCACCCATGCTGTGAAAAGGAAGGCACACACCTATTAGACTGTTCACTTCCTCACCTTGCCTCACTCTTCCTCACTCACTTACAACCAGCCCTAATGAAAAGGTTGCAGCTTAATAAAATTTGTCAACTGCTACAATTTCATCTCATGTTTTTTTTTGGGGGGGGGCAACAAACAAACCAAAGAATTATTATTCCTTGTGTTAAGCCACAAGCATTCAACTAGAAGCTGTAACCTATGAACCTGATATCTGGTTTGAGCTGCAACACTACACATTATTAATGAGAAAGGACAATAAAAAACAGCATTCAAGGAGATGGAATGTGACTATGGATGTTGCATTTAAACATTTTAAAACTCATAGTTGACAGGAAGGTAAGAAGATGGAAGAGGACCTACAGGTGAGAAATGGGATAGAAGAAACCATTAGAATAGAACTTCCCCTTACACTTAGCAATTTCAACATTACAATGATTAGACATATCTACCAATCTAATACTAAAATTCATGAAATCCAAGTACCAAAGAGGAGAGCTCATCAGATTTTGCTTTATAGATGGTGATGTTAGACTTACTGTTTATGTGCTCTGTTCATGATATTTTCAATATCCATCTGTAGAACCACAACCATATTTCTGTTGCTACCACTCTTCATCTGCAAGGAAATTATTCAGCATTCACTGCCAGATAGGATGATTGATATTACATAACAGTTTAACATTCTTTCCTTTGTTTCTAATGAAATCTTCCAGTTTCTTATTATTTTGCTAAGCCTTTGAAATGCATTTTGTTATTCTTTTGTGTGTTTAAATTTCAGCATCACATTTTTCATCTGTTAAACACGTTCCAGATATTTAAACTTCTGTACTTGTTTCATGTTGACATATTCAATTTGTAGTTTGTATCTCTGAATGTTTCTCTTGCTGACCATCATACATTCTATCATCTTAAATCCTGGTAGGGTCTCTAGCTACCTTAGGATAGCCTTTCTGGGCACTATCACTGGTGGGTACTTTCACTGTTGGGTGGGTGAAGAGCAACTGAATAGAAAATTGTGGGGTATTGGAAATTTTGGTGGGTGATACAAGATTTTGAGTATTAAAATTTATTTCAACATATGTTACTCCCGAAAAAAATATTCAAAGGAGATATACAAAGGGCCTGTATACCCCACCACCAACCAAAAAAAACAAAACAAAACAGGATGCTAACTGGGAATAGATGGGTCACATTCTTAGATAAGATATAAATATGTCACAGGCAATGAATATTGTGGTATTGTCTATAATTTGAGAAGGGTCTTTCAAATAGCTCTTGAAACAAAATAACATTTTTTCAAATATAAATCAGATAAGAGAAGAACAATAAAAAAATATTTGCTGAATTTTTATTAGTAGCTAGTTGTGTGTATTCTATTTAATTTGATAATTATGAACAAATTTCATTTTATTCTTTGCCACCATTTGCAACCTTAATGAAAAAACTATTATATAGTTTTCAATGGTCAAGTTTGCTTTTGCTTGTTCTTTAATACAATAGTAGCAGCAGCAGCCACATAAGCCAGTGTTATTAGTTACCTCCCTTTTGTATTATTTACTCCATCATAAAACCAGTTTATGAACCAGTAACAAACTTTTACTAAACAATGTTGGTATGCTTTTGAATATTTACAATACAGGAAGGTGGGGAACAATTTTTCTATGTGAAAGTGGGCAAAAAGGCTTGAGAAACCCTGCTCTAGAGGTTGAATAAATCCACTAAGAAGACACATCCTTGAATTATGCCTCTTTCTATTTTTGTGTACTCAAACAATTCCTTGTTATTCAATAATTTAATCTATATCAATATATACAGAGTTTATACATTGAAATACAATATTATATACAACCACAGTTAAATATTAGTTTCCATACTTTCAGATGTGAGTCAGTTTTGAATTTCCCACATACATATCTACTTCAGATATGTTATTATGTAGTCATATATATGCAAGTGTGTGTGTGTGCTTGCTTTGTTTTTTGCAGAAACTTTTTTTTAATAATCATTTGAAAGTTCTGCATATCATACTCCAATCTTTTTAATTCTGTTATTTGTGTGAAAATATTTGAAAAGTTCATGAAAGGAATAAATTAGGATTTTAGAAATATCAGCACTCAACTCCCACAGAAGCTGAGGTTATTGAATAAGAACTTTAAGCACAGAAAATTATTTTTGTAATGTGCAATATCTAAAAGCTTTAAAAATTTGATTTAAATATTTCAATCTGCTTTCTCTTCTTGAGGAACAAAAGCAATAAGTTTAAAACTCGGATTCAATAAAATTTCTAAGAATTAAATAAATAAAGCAAGAATTAATCAAAAGAAACTCCAATAAATTCAATATGGCAAAGAAGATGATTCAAAATATGGCATAATTTTTGATTCTGCATGATTTTGTCCAAGGTTTTTGTGATGGTGGTTTCAAATATGGGATAGAGGCTACATTCCCTGCAACAATTCTGGAAATCAGGCAAGGAGAAAAATTCAAATAATATTGAAGAAACAACAATTAAAACAAAAAGTTATAATTAAATACAATGCACCAGAAAATTATTTTATATCTATTTTATTGAATAAGGTTTAGAAAATTAAATTATAGAAAATTCTCTATTGAATCGTTGAAAAATTATGATGTGTTATTAAAATAACTGAATATATATAAAAAATCAAAAACAAAACAGAACAAAGGCTAAAACATTAAAGTCTTTAAACCTTTTAAAAAAAATAAACGTTTTTCTCCTTAATTATTCTTTTTGCCCTTCTTTTTCAAGTTAAAGTAATTGTTGCCATCAACATTTTCAGCTGACTCTATATTGATTTTAGTTTGATACAAGTATCAAGAAGGATGTGGTTTGTAACTTGTCTTATAATTGATAAACAGAATTAAAGCCTGGACAGTTTCCATGACTAAAATGGTTATTTATTTCCCAGAATTACCACTGGTTGGTATTTAAGTGAAGATGAAAATCAAGATTTCAGGTTAAGATAATTTACCTCATTTGAAACATTGGTACAATATAATCTTCCTAACTTAATTTCTCTCTATTTTAAACTTGATCATAGTATTCTAAACTTAGTGATTATCAGAGTACTAATCATAAGATTATTTGACAGACCAATTTGCTAGTATTGTGATTTCAATCCTTACTAGGTGTATTACTGTTGTAGTTTGGTACCAAACAAAAAAAATGTAAGTAAATAACCAAAAGTATTATATAGTGAAAAATTATGTTTAAAAAAACATGAAGATGGAATCTGCATTATAATTTAATTTAAACTATTGTTTCCATCTTAGATGTTATAATGACCAGTTACTCTCATTTCTTGAGAACACCCATCTGCTAGGATTGTTAGTCAATTCCTGTTGCAAACACCTGCTCAGGCAAATTTTTATTTGTTCAGCACCTATAGAAGGCCAACCTGTGGTTTATACTACAACTATACTGAGCAGATCTTAGTTACAGTTTCCTGGGAGAGTGAGTGTATAATCTAGCTAGAACAATGCCACCCTCAGTCACAATGACTTATGATTTCATGCCAGCACAACTATTGTTGGCTTCTGAACAGTTCCATTTTTCCAATTTCACTCACAAAGCTTGGATCAGCCATGGGTGTGGTTTTCAGACACTATCCAACAGTTCTATCCCAGGCTGATAACATCAACAAGTTACTTTCCTGACAAATATATATGTAGACACAACATTTCAGTCAAGAAGCATCTGGCTATCATCAGTTATCCGAAATACAAAATTATCTAAATTATGAATCTGCATTGCTTATCATAAAGGAACTGAATTTTTCTGTTAATAATTGAAACTTAATTATTAAAGTCTCACAAGTCATTGCTCATGATTTTGATACTCAAGGAGTCCCATTATCATGGTCTTATGTCAGATGAAACTTTGTAAATCTCAACAACACTAGAACTTCTGAGCACTGAAACAAGGCTACATTTGCATATAACTTTTAATATTAAAGTTCATCCAATACAAGGCACAAGAGTCACACATGGTAGAGGTTTACTGAATGAATTGTGTGATATGAATGCAAGAGTAGATCAAAGGACGTGAACATTGTGAAGATTATGAGAACAGATTACAACTAACTCTTGACTTGAAATGATTAAAATTGTAGTGTTCAGGGAAGAATTCATGTGAGTGTTTGTTCCACAAAGAGCATTTCTTGGGAAAAAGCTGAATAGAACTTTCACCTTAAAATGAACATTGTGAAGGAAACATGGTGGGGTTAGCTCTGTGGATGTAGCAGGCTAAATCCTACCCCTATAAATGTCTAAACTGATGGAACTGAAGAATAGAACATATGTGAACATCTTCCATGTAAATAATGATAGAGCAATGAGAGGCTTACAAAAATTTATTCTTTAATTTGACAGTTTGAATTATGTACAAAGCATGTCTGGAAAGTATTCATAAATTTAATATTAATGAAAAATAGTCTACCCAGGGCAATGAAAGTTATTTTATTTTAATCATTTCATCCAAAGGAAGGTGATAATGTCACTAGGACACAAGTGATTACATGGACTGAAAGAGAATAAGAAAACTTTAGTGAGGACAAGTAAGGAAAAGGACAATAAAGGGAGACTGTAGGTGGAAGGGAATTCAGAAATTTTAAAGGCTAGAAGTTCAAGAAAATTAACTATTAGAATAGAACTGACAGTTGCATCTAGCTAGTTCAACGGTAAAATGGTGAGACCTAGCTGCCAATCTAGTAACACTCTTACATTAATACAGTCAAGGAACCAGGGAGGAAAGATCAGAACAGTTGCCATGAAAATATTTGTAGAAAAAACAAAGGAAAGCGACATCATGTCAGTGAGAAAATGAATGAAGCTAAGATGCCAGGTCAGAATTGATTACATTACAGACTATTCTTTGAATTTTGTCAAGAATCTTGAGATACATAGTAAGAAACAGACCAGATATGACAGCAGTACGAAAGCAGTACTCAATACACAAACAAGTAAGTATAAGAAGAAGAGAAAAAGGAAGAAGATTTACAATGGTGTTGCAAAAAAATGGTATTTTGCAAACTTATCTTGTGACAGAAAAAAAATGTCCTGTTAACAGTTTTTCAAGGTCATGTGATTTCTTGTTGCTGTGTTGGTGATGTCTTGGAGACCAGTCTTCCTAACAACTGTGAAGATATTTCTTCACAGTGGAGTTGGTGCTCAATCCCAGATTCCACAGATCTGTTGTTGAAGTTTTTTTTTCAGAGAACAGTTTCTTGTCTGTGCTACTCATTGAAATCTAATGTGGGAAAGAGGAAGAAAGTTTCCAAAAGGGCATGCAGATCAGGACAAAGCAGCTTCAGTAAGGGGCCGTCTTATTGTTTCCTTTTCAGGTAGTCAGAGGGATCGTAACAATACTAAGGGGATCATTCAAATGGGGGTTAACTCCAAAAGACTTGTAATAATTTCAATAAAGTTTTAGGAAGCTAAATTTGGATTGTGACAGTGCTGATAGATATGGGAGATGCAATTTTTTGTCCAAAAACCCCTTCATGAAATGTCTTTGTGAATTCAACAATCATGCAGTATACAAATTCATTCAATAGCATTTAACTACTGGCTGAGTAACCTCATTGAAGTATGTCTCTTCAGGCATGCACAGTAAGATCCTTTCTGATTGGTTACCAAGTTACATCATGGCTATACAAACAATACCCAATGTATTCAAAATGGCTGGATGCATTCTGAACTAACCTTATATATTTACAGATGAATTATCAGTTTGGTATAAATACTGGAGAAGGTGTGGTTGGTAATTATATTACTATTTCTATTCAACACTTGAGAATATAGAACAGTAGCAGAGGCAGATGACAACAGGTTCTTTGGCAGGTAGATAACTTTGGACCATTGATTTTCTTATATTCAGACTAGTGATTATTAAACAGGAAAGATAAAAGTCTGTCATATGGACACCTTGAAGTCTCTTGTGACAGCTTAATTAGGTTTTCTCACGGAGAGAGATCTTAAAACATATTGAAATTTACATCAAATTATTATTTCACTTTAATTGTTTTTCTGGATCTGGCTAGAATTTAATAGTTTTACTTACACAAGAGGATGCTGAAAAGTTCTTTGAGCAAGGAGGGATAAAAAAAAAGACTATTTGGCCAACTGCTGAGATTTTGGGAAATGGATTAAGCTGAGAACTTTTCAGCAGCATCTCATCTAGAAATAAATCATGTCTAAAGACAAATCCTTGATTTTTGCTCAAGAAAGCCTTAATTTATGATTAAACCAATATATAAAGCACTCTAGTTTTAAAGAGTAATGGAACAACAAATTAAGGTATCAAAGTTACTTTCGTCTTACTGTGATAAGACAGGAGATTTGCACAGACATGTAATGTTACTTAATAACTAGTAATGCATTGTGTGTCAATATAATGTAAATATTAATTGACTGATTTGTTTTTTATGGCTTATCAACCTTTTGCTGTTTATTTAAAGCCAGGAAATATATTTAGATTATAAGTATTTTGGGGAGATAAGTGATAAAACAGGATCTTTATCAATAAACTAAGTGATGTAATGGA
Source organism: Acanthosepion lycidas (assembly GCA_963932145.1). Classification (NCBI taxonomy): domain Eukaryota; kingdom Metazoa; phylum Mollusca; class Cephalopoda; order Sepiida; family Sepiidae; genus Acanthosepion; species Acanthosepion lycidas. The sequence continues at coordinate 133,979,292 of OZ010572.1, forward strand.
ATAACCTGTCACTCCTATGAGTGACTACACTATAGGTATATACTATTTATAATTATCTGTAAGTCAACAAACTACAGAGACCAGTTGGAATTTGTCCCAGCTGTGCTGTCAAACTCTCTGCCTTTGGGCAGAGAGGAACCCAGACAAGGCTATGATGAAGGGCAGAGTCTCATCCAGGGAGGTAGACAGACCCAATCCTTTTTTATGCAGGGTTTATGGGGAATTTTTGGCCAAGCCTACAGGCTTGGATTGTGGGAGGTTGGTAAATACTACCAGATGTAAATCTTACTCAGCTTTAGGTTGCTGTCAGACTCTCTGCCTGAAGGCAGAGAGGAACCCAGATGAGGGAATGCCGAAGGGCAGAGTCTCATCTTCAGAAACAGCTACCTAACCCCGTTTTACACAGGGTTTACAAGGAATTTTTGTTCAGATTACCCCACATTAAACTCAGCCTTGTGCTACATCCTACCTTGTGGGGAAGCTGGTAAATATCAACTAGCTGAGATCTGTTGAGTACAACTCAGACTTACACAAGACTGCTGACCTTTCAATAGTAGCACTCACTACAGATTGACTTGTGACAAACTTGTGCATAACTGTTACCTTTATTCTTATTGTATTGGTTTTTTACATTAAACCTTTACTCATTTTATCCACCCTTTTGTCAAGTATATATTTCTATTCACATGAAATATAACACTAAGTGACAGCACTTCAGAAAACAATAGAAACATTCACCCTGAAGAGAAATATCAGTAAAATTAAATAATGTCTAAACGTTAAATCCACTTTAGCAGGAAGGGAGACAAGCCTGCTACTGCCACTGCTTAGAACACATCCATTAAGCTGAGGAGTGGGAGTCTAATATCTTCAGAAATTTGTTAGCTAATGATGGTGAATTCAATCCTTTGTAGGGCCACATGAGTTAGCATATTTAATAATAAGGATTTGCTGATACAAGTCCTACTAATTAACCCATAGCTGTGGAGAGAGGAGGTGGATTCATACTTTTCCCAAGGGGATTTGTACGTAAGTGAATATAATCAACCTGACTGGAATTGGAACTCAGTTTTCTGATTTCCAATTTATAGCCATTATCCATTACATCACCCACACATCTAAGCTACAGCACCTGGTATTCCCAAGTGGTCACCTATCTAGTTCCTGACTAAGTTGTTTAACTTTGGTGATCATATGAGAACCTGTGATATGGCCATAAGCCTGTAAATATTAAGTATGGCAATATCAAACCATTTACTTTGATGAAGTCTATCAGAGGATAAAATGTGTTTGTAAAGAATAGTTTTTCTTTTTGTCTCTATTCATTTTGAAATTGTATTTGTTGTAGCACACCTACAGATGTTAATGGGTATGCCCCCATTCCCATAAGTACAGTAGTGAATACTGTATGTGGTCTAGAGTTGATGATTTGTCTCCAGCTGTGTTGGTCAAACTCTCTGCCTGGAGGCAGAGAGGATCTCCCAACAAGTCAAAGGGTGGAGTCTCAGGAAACAGCTATCCAAACCCTGTTTTATACAAGATCTATGGGGAATTTTTGGCAGAGCCTATCTGACTGCGTTGGGTGGTTGGTAGATATCCTAGGGTTGGAGATTCATTGTGGAATTCACTTGACTCACTTCTAGCAGTTGACTACTTCTACATGCTGCTTGATTATTCTATTCAGTAACCTTTCCTAGATTACAACACTATTGTAAATTGGCTTGCTCAAAATCGGTAAGTTTCATAAACTGAAGTCACTATGTTGCTTTACATTCATAATTAGTAAATATTTTGTCTTTATCCTCAACTCATAGTCATTTCTTTATATTTTTCATATCTGAAAAGTGACAATTCCCATCAGGCATGAATTTCAACCTCCTGTTTTTTTGTTTTAACAGATTTATTTAACTTTCCCACAAAATGATTCCTAATTGAAATAAAAAATCTCTTAGGATTTATTATCAGCAAACATAGATTATCAAATGTTAATAACTTATGCTATGCAAATGCCACAGTGTTGATGGCAGATTCAGAAAGGAAACTTAATGAACTATTAGACAAGGTAGCATGCTAAAAGCAAGAAGAGAGGATTAAATATCAATTACAAGAAGTAATTCATGATTGTGTGTAAAAGGAACAATACAAAGTGAAAGTTATATATTGGGGACATCAAAATCAAGTCAATGCAGCAACTGTTTGAAGAGTGTGGCAGACACAAATATCTAAACACGCTTATGAATAGTGCTTTTCAAACATTGGTAAGGTTATTTCTTTAACAATAATGTTCACCCTGTACGAGGCCCAAGATTCACTCAAAATAAAGAGCTACAGAGTAAGAAGCACAGTTGATGGGAATATGTGGGTAAGATAACGGTTAACCCTAGACTTGAACAGGTTAATATTGTAGCAATCAGAAGTTGGTTCCAAAATGTAGCAGTTCATGGGAAGAAGCAACTTGAGTGGAACTTACATCTCATGAATGAAATACAAAGGGAATGTGGGTGATTTGCTACAATGGGTGTGGCATGGTGGATCTCAACCATAAAAACAGGAACTTGTGGAACTAAGGAATGTAGTTCGTCTGAACACTTCCAATGGAAATAGCAATAAGACAGTAAAAGACTTGCGATGTTTTGACTGTGAGAGAACACATGAAAATTTTGTGAAAATTTTTGGATCTGCTCGGTGATGATGGAACATCACTAGTTTGGTTTTCAAGGGATTGAATTTGACTAAACTGTTTTTCCCCCTATGAAGCTATTAGATTTAGGTTAGAGGAGAGATCAGCTAACAAGCTATGGACATTTCATGTTTTTGAGATGCACCCATATACCATTGTATTATCAACATAGATATTCCCAAATAATCAGAATATAATTTGATGGTATTTAAGCTGTAAATCAATGCATTTCTTCATCATTTATGCTGTTGGTTATCGGAATCCTGATTGTACTTTTAAAATATATCTTTGCATAAGTCCTAATCCAGGTTTTTAGAAAACTTTTGAAGTATTCCTCTCAATAAAAATTATTTCATTCAAGCTCTCTCTAGACAAACTTTGAATTTTGGTGGTAAACTCATTTATATATATATATATATATATATAACAAGAAAACATTATATTTGTCCATGACATATGAAAGAATATCCTTTGGATCTGTAAATTAAAAAGACAAAATTTGAAACTGGCAATTTCAAGGCTTACAATTTGTTATTTTGTTAATGAAAACCTTTCCTTCCTTAATGATTAAATATAAATTTATATTTGTTTTAATCTCAGTACTTTTATACTTTTAAAGTTATAATATAATTCTGAAGAGGTCTTGGTTGACAGGGTCGATTCCATAACCTATCTTCACTCGCTTGTCTTCTCCCAGCCAGGTGTCAAAATGTTTTTGGAGTCTGGAGATGAAAAGACATCAACAAAAGGGATTTTAAATCTTACTAGTTTATCAACCACATTTACTGTGTATGATGTGCAAAACTTAACTCCATGAAGTCACCTTCTATCTCCCTCACATTCCCATGATAGTTTTAACCAATCAAAAATGACTTCTGTTTTCCTGTATCTGAACTCAAAGGTCAAAATGAGGAAGTTAGAGGAAAATACAATTTTTTTTAAAAATAATAGTCTGCTAGCCTATTATTTAATGGTATTATTTCTTTAAAACTTTCAATATTTGGTCTCCCCATTATTGATAATTTTGAACTTTCCCTAAAGTATTGCTCAGGAATGCTTGTCTTGTTAATTTTTGTTTTGAATTCAGATCTTTAGGCTTGAAATATTTGCCTTTATTTTTTTCAAGAATACATAAAATTCTTATGTACATAGCTATGTTGTAAAAACTTGTTCATACCTCCATTCAATATATTTCTAGCTCAGTTTATTTATATCTGTCTATATATCTATGTATGTACATCAATTAGTGAGCAGAATAATAATGAAATAAACATTCATTTTATTTCTATACAACAAATATTTTCAACATAATACCCTTCCTCTTCACTGCACTTCATTTAGTGAACATTCATTATATAGATTAAACATTATGCAGTGAAACTTTCAGATCAAAATTCAGCAAATAATTATGTTTCAGGCTGTGGACTTATTCACACTTTCTTCTATTTTTCTACAAAAATATTTTAAATTTTCTACATATTTGCTAACTTCAGTTTAGTCTTTTCAAGGATTTGTGGGAGCCTGAAAGATTATGACAAGTGAGGTGGGGGCTTTCAAGTCAGGAAACCTTACCTTGAAAATCAGCATTTGAAAACATCCTCTGGCATCATAAATATTTCAGGCAAAAGTCAGAACCCAAAATTAAGCAATGTAGTTACTAAACATAGTCACTTTTTTTTTGTTTGACAAGGTCACAATAGTAGGGCACCCAGTGTGGATCAATCCCTATATTCACAATGGTCTGTAAAACTAGCTTGATAACATTCATTTTATGACAGATGTTCTCATCATAACTGTCTTATATTCCCATAGGAATATGATCTGTCAGTTAAATGCCATACATGATACATGACTGGGCAATAATGTCTATTTTGATTCATGATTGACGAGGTAAAAATTTTTCCTGCAGTAAGTTGCCATTTCTTTCTGTAGATTAGTTGCCAACCAAGGCTATAGAGCCCAGTATGTCCTGCTATTGAACCCATAGTTGGAGGGAGAAGAGATGGAAAAGTATTTGTGTATGAGTGAATGTAATGAACCTGACAGGAAATCAAACTCGGCTCTCTGATCTAATTCTGAACTGATATCTGTACATTAAAAGAGCTGGGAAGAATGGCCTTCTAATATGATTATATTGGTACAGGGCATGACAGATCAAAATATGTTGTAGGAGAGCATTATTATCTATATCTGTTCTCTGATCAGTCTCAACCAAAATATTTTAGTCTAAGTTGAGTGACATTTCCAAATCAAGATAATAAGAAAAATGAATTCAAACTCTATAAAAGAGAAACTTTTTTGTTTGCTTTGTTAGTGTACCCCGGTGAATACTACAAAGGAGAACCCTATTTGACACTTTTTGTTTCACCATTTCTAGTAGCAGACAACAGAGACATTTTTCAATCACACCACTTTTTCTGCATCAAGTCACAGAAGCTACATATAAAATCTCATAGGTGCAGATCTAACGCACTATGCTACAATTCCTAAAAGAAACTGATTGATAGCCCTGGTATATTTAACATGACTTTTAAGACAGAAATTGGCAATATAATTCTGGAGATGTCACACAAAAGAAATCCATTTTCTTTTTTCATGTACCGTCTAAATTTATAATGTCTCCTTCATCTTGGATATTGATTTCTTAATCTTATTTTATCTCCTTGTCTTCATTACCAAAGCTGGAAATAACAAAAGTAATCAGGTATGTAGGGTTGATTAAAATACTCAAAGTAATTAATATTTTCTTTTTAAACGACAACTTTCGTTTATGGTTAAAAACATCAAAGTATCAGACAAGAAAGTCTCGAAAATAATCATTGTTTCTTCCAAATGTCTGCATACAGTTTACCATAAGAAAGTTAAGATGACTACAAAGGAATTTGAAATGTTGTATTGTAAATGTGGCAAAATGCCAACATTTACAAAAATCTACTCTTTTAAAATCAGAAGATATTTATACTGTTATATATTATTAATTCTAAACATAAATAATTATAATGATCTCACCCATCATAATCGATGTAAGAGTCTCTAGCAGCTCAGTTCTTAGAACCAAACAACCAATATTATAATCACATATATCGATTATATTGGTATAGAACCACACTTTTCAGAACCAAATACATAGAACTGATGAACATAGTATGCCACAAGATCTTCAAATGACCTAATGTTTTGAATTCCCAATTGTTCTTCTCCTAGGCTGGTTGCCAACCTAGGCCAAAGAGCCCAGTTTGCACTACTTAAATAGTAGGGAAAACTGGGCTCTTTAGCTATGGGAAGATGTTTTCAAAGATATTTAAGTGTAAGTCAATGTAACAAACTCAAGTGGAATTCAAAATTGGCTCTTCAATTTCTCATTCTGAGCCACCATACTTTATGCCACCTTCATGCCAGCATGAATAATCATGGTCCTCAACAAATAAGGAAGAAATGAAAATGATATAATCATCTTATCAGAAACTGTCTCAGAAACAGTCTCAGCTTTCTGCTTTACATCTAAGTGGACATATCAAAATAAATTAAAAAAAAACTGAATCTCAAAGATACAACATTTCCCAACATATAATTTGGCAAAGAATGTTTAAGAAAATAGACAGAATATTCAGCTGGTGATTTACTTCTACTTATACACAGCTTTTTTTCTCATGCTACTTGCATATCTACTAGCATAACAGCTCAAATAATGTTATATATATTTAGGGATGTGTGGTGATAAATGGATAGTGGCTTCAACTGAGAAATCAGTTTGTTAGATTCAACTGAAAATTACATTACATGGCAATACCCTTGGGGAAGATATGAATCCATTTCTTATCTTCTCAAATATGTATACTATATATACTATACATTCAATAAGCTTAGACTTGCATAAGGCCAATATAGTAAGAATTAAATCATTACACAAGATGACAAACCACAAGATTAACAAGATCACTCTCCGGAAAGCATTCAAAACATAGCTTAGTCTGGTGGAAGGCATCTAGAGCAAGGTTCTTATCTTTGTTGAAAACTGGGCATTAGATTTTATTTTCACTAATGGTTATATTTCAGTAATCACACAGCCCAAAAATGGAAATCTTAATAAAAGTATGTTTGAGTTGCAACAACTTGAATACTAGATGAGGGAAGGAAGACAAAGAACAAAGAATAGATTGTAATGGAAAGATTTGTTTTTCTTTGTCAACTTAGCCAATTTCAATAAATCTAAAGTTTATACGTGAAAGGATTTGTTTAAATTGTGGGTGACATTAAAAGGGAATAGAATATGACAAAAAAGGTTGTCATCAGTGAACTGCACAGTATTTTGAAGGAGATAGCTTCTGTCTGGGAGAAAATGATTTGAATATTAAAATGAAATTGTTTTGATGTTATGCCAACAGTACCAGATAATTCACAAAAGCCATTTCTCTTTCTTTTATTCATAGAATAAGCCTAAGTCAAAAGTGAGTTATTGCAGGAAGATGAATAAACGAAATGCAGAAAGAGAACTGACTGTTAATTAAGAAAAAAAATGAACATAGAAGAGCAAGAGATATATTTTAAGGATAAAATATGACAAAGAAAACATAAAAAGATAAAAAAAAAGTACATTTAATTTCTGTCAGATGTCAAGTATGAAATATGGAAGAGGAAAAAGTACGAAAGAGGAGATAACTGCAGCTGAATTTATGTGATGCGAATAATTAAAGAAAAAATAATTTTAGGCATTTGACCAGATTTTTCAGTTGATGGTCATTTAAAATGGATTAAAAACTTAAAATAACAAAACAATTTAAACATAAAATGACTATATTACAATACTGAAATGATGCTTTTTTTAATCCAGATGCTCAACTGGTGATGTACATTAGTCTTCTTCTATATGCCATGTAGGGCTTAACAATGTTTGACTTTTTACTATCCATGCTCTACTATACATTTATCTTTCTTTTATGTGTCCTGGATATTTCAACTCTCATTGATTCTAAATATTAATGTCTTTTTGCATTATTTACATTATTCAGACTATTGTCTTCATCTTTGTCACCATATTTATTACGTTTCAGCCATTGTATGCTCTAACCTTCTTCAGGTGGTTGTAATGTCAAACTGAACCCTTTATTTCACTCCCTGAGATAGACTGTTCTAGTTCCAGGTGCCATGTTTAATGGATGTCAGTTATCTCCTGCTAATTTTCCCTCTGAAAGTTCTCCACTGCCTTAACCGGGTATTGAACTCACACACTTTGGGTCTGTCACTGGATCTAACCAACACCTTTATCCACTGTGCCATGTGCCATGCATTTCTGGGTATTATAAACCTAATGTTTTCAGCAACCCATTTTTTTACCCGAGCTCATATTGCAACTTTGTTATCATTGCTTTTCTCTGGCACTCCTTATTACTGGTTCCCATATTGTATTTATTTCTATGCTTGGTCGACTCAGGAGATTTTTGTGGCCTAGCATATGTGCTGATTCCTTAAGTTTATGAATTTTCCAATGGTGTTCCCTGTCTATAATCTCAACATGATCCCACAGGGGACGGTGATCTCCCTTCTCTCTCCATATGTGGTCAGCCATGCCTGATTTTTCTACTTCCCCTCACGTTACAGCTTTCTGGTGTTCTTGAAGCCTTACCTTGAGGGGGCGGCCTGTCTCTCCTTTATATTCCTTTCTGCAGCTGAGATTTTTGTGGCCTAGCATATGTGCTGATTCCTTAAGTTTATGAATTTTCCAATATCAGCTGAGTGCCTCTGAGGAGTCAGTATTGAATAAGGGTCTCAACTTCACCGCAACCATCAGGCGGGTGCCATACTTGGACATCATTGCCAGAGTCGAGGAGGTGGCCTTGAACATCCCTCAGGCTCAGGCGGATGAACTGAGATGGAAAGTGAGACAGACCTTGGAGACAGCCAAGCTGCCCAAGTCTAACATAACAAAACTGGAGAGACTGGCGATTGGATCCCTACAGAGGAACGAAAACATCATCATACTACCGGCTGACAAAGGTAATGTGACTGTAGTGATGAACAAATCAGATTATACAAGAAAACTAGAAGACCTCATTAGCAATGATAGCTACAGCAAAGTGAAAAAGGATCCTACTATGAAAACGAAACGCAAACTGTCACAGATCCTAATCAAGAACAAGAATCACTTTGCACCCAAGATGTATAGGCAGTTATCGCAGTGTTACACCAAGCTACCTCACATATACGGTCTCCCTAAGATTCACAAAGACAGTATTCCGCTCAGGTCAATTGTTAGTTGCCAAGGCTCTGTGTGCCACCCTCTGAGTCCCTTCCTTGTAGATATAATTGACCCATTGATCGGAAAGTCTCCTTCATATGTCCGAAACTCTGCCCACTTCGTGGAAATAATCAAAGATGCTCTCATCCTATCCAACCAGATGGTAAGCTTGGATGTGGTGAGTTTGTTCACCAAGGTACCCACGGAGGAGGCACTCTCAGTAGTCAGAGACAGATTGACCTCTGACTCTTCCCTAGAAGAATGGACCAGTATTCCAACAGATAATCTGATGGAGATGTTGACTTTCTGTACACAAACAACATACTTTGGAATGGGATCACACATATATCGGCAGGATGAGGGTTTAGCAATGGGCTCGCCATTATCACCAGCAATGGCGAATATATACATGGAATACTTTGAAGAAATGGCATTAGAATCTATATCTCTAAAGCCAACTATATGGTTAAGGTACGTAGATGACACCTTCATACTCTGGCCATACCAGGAAGATGTCCAGGTTCTACTGGACCATGTGAACTCAATAAGACCTTTGATACAGTTCACAATGGAGAAAGAAAGTAACAACACACTCCCATTCCTGGATGTACTAATATCTCGAACAGAGCATGGGTTCAAGACATCTGTATACCGTAAACCAACATTCACCGGACAGTACCTCAATTTCAACTCCCACCATCCATACAGTGTAAAGAAAGGGATTGTCCATTGCTTACAACACCAAGCAAAAGTCATAAGTGGCAACACAGAGATGTTAGATAAGGATTTGGTCAGTATAAGTAGTACCCTACAGCATAACAACTACCCTGGGTACATGGCAGCAGCCCCCAAAAACTGGGATAGGCGGGTACAAGAGGAGGAGGAGGACAACAACACTCAGAAAACAGTCTGCCTGCCTTATGTGAAGGGGTTATCAGAGGAAATACAAAGTATCTGCGGTCCATATAACATCAGGACAACCTTCAAAAGCGTGACAACTCTTCGCAGATATCTCTCTCGAGTGAGACCCCCCATAGAGGAGAACATGACTAAAGATTGTGTGTACACTATACCGTACAGCTGCGGAAAGGAATATAAAGGAGAGACAGGCCGCCCCCTCAAGGTAAGGCTTCAAGAACACCAGAAAGCTGTAACGCGAGGGGAAGTAGAAAAATCAGGCATGGCTGACCACATATGGAGAGAGAAGGGAGATCACCGTCCCCTGTGGGATCATGTTGAGATTATAGACAGGGAACACCATTGGAAAATTCATAAACTTAAGGAATCAGCACATATGCTAGGCCACAAAAATCTCCTGAGTTGACCAAGCATAGAAATAAATACAATATGGGAACCAGTAATAAGGAGTGCCAGAGAAAAGCAATGATAACAAAGTTGCAATATGAGCTTGGGTAAAAACATTCAATGATAACAGCAAAACTGCAATATGAGCAATGGTAAAAAAAATGGTGGCGGAAAACATTAGGTTTATAATACCCAGAAATTCATACCCAGATGTCCTCAAGGACACATGGCACAGTGGATAAAGGTGTTGGTTAGATCCAGTGACAGACCCAAAGAGTGTGAGTTCAATACCTGGTTAAGGCAGTGGAGAACTTTCAGAGGGAAAATTAGCAGGAGATAACTGATAACTGACATCCATGGAACTAGAACAGTCTACCCCAGTGATCGAAATAATGGGTTCAGTTCAAAATTCCAACCAGCAGAAGAAGGCCGGAGCGTACAACAGCCGAAACATTGTTTGGCGACAAAGATGAGGACAATAATGATGTAATAATGTCGTTTTTTGACGTATTTTGTAATGTCAAAAAACGACATTATTACGTCATTATTTTTGCACCAACCTAATATTTGGTAAATTCCTTTGATTTTGACCCATGTGGCTAAGTGGTAGTGTAAAGGAACAACAATAAAAAAGCACAATATAAAAAGAAAAAAGTCAAGACTAATTTCATTCTTTTCATATATCTGTAAAAATAAATAATCCAAGCAGGTGTTGAATGTAATATCTCAAATTTTGATAAACTATATACTGAAGTCAAACACCTTTGATAAGCAATATCTATCAAAAATGAAGCCACATGTAGCATCTCAAGGTTTGAGTACATGATGACTGTCATAATAAAGTCAAATGTAGCATTCAAGGTTTGAGTAGGCAATGGTCATTGGCATGTCAAATATAACATCTCATGGTTTAAGTAGGTGATGTCAAGATTGGAAAAAAAAGATGAAGTAGTTCTAACCCTGATATGGCAGCAATACTCTATTTTTGATCTCATCTGTCTCTTGTAAAAATAGAGCATGCAAAAAGGAATCTGGCATTTTCTGAAATGGCACAAGGAACCATCCAATTTGCCAGCTTCTTTAGCTATGAGTTATATATGTGAGTTCTGCTTGAGATCTGGTCTGTACTTGATTCACGATATACATTCAGTGCAGTCATTTGAACATTGACAATCATAGACACTTTGACAATCACTATACAAAAGATTGTCATACACTCTACAAAGGACTCTTTGACCATCAAATAGGATTTTTTTATAGAATGAGTCAAAAAGTCCATGATTATCAAATATTTCATGTTAAGAAAAATAAGAGAAAAATAATTCATTCATTTATATGTGATATTGTGTTAATCAAATATATTCTTCTTTAGTGTATTTCTTTTGGGTTTATTTATTCATAAATATTTAAGTTGTACTAACTTTCTTTCCATGATAAAACATCAAACTCCCAGTACTGATAGATATTATAAACTCAGACTCACATGATATGTTACTCATATAAATATATCTTTAAAATTCTACCGAAATTGATGATTAATACCAATTTTATTATTTAAATATTAAGCTGCATACTAGAATCTGACATAGTGTAAGTGTTAGTCATCTGGTTTGAACAGTGGGAAAATTAAGTAAAAATCAATCAATAGAATAATAATAAGGAATAAAAAAAGAAAAAGAAATATATTTTCCCTTGATGCTAGTAATAAAAGAATCAGAACCTTTATTACTCAACTTGGCTTCACCAAACGCCCATTAGGTGGCACTGTTTAAGTCTATAAAAAGACAACAGAAGATAAAGAAGTTACCCCTGGGGAATGTTTCTTTTCCTAAGTCAAGTGATGACTGAACTCTCTTCACTTTCCTATGCATGAAATTCATATAAAGTAAGCACAAACTTTATTCTAGTTGCTCTGACTTGAACTTAACCATTATGAGGATGTTTTTCCTTACTTACCCTAACTTCAGGACCAAAATGGACTCATTGAGAACATTGCTTCCCTCAGTTTCTGTAAAAAAAAGTATAAATTGTCCATAGTATAAACCCAGGTTTTTGTATGCTTCTTTGTTTACATATGGACATGCACACAACTAAAATTCATCAACACACAACCTTAAATTCCATAAAACATGCAAATGCATGTAATAATAAGAAAGGATACTGAGAAAGGTGCTGAAGAAGTAATAATAAAAATGACATGGTCATTATAATTATTGGTTGGTTGGTTGGTTGGTTGGTTGGTTAATTTTGTTTAGCAACATATCAACCTCTATGGGTTATTTAATGCTAAAATCTACATATTTTTGTAGTGATATCTAGATTAACCAATTAACATGTCCAGAATAGCCAGGTTATATAATGACTCTGATTAGGAGGAAGAGCAAGTACATATGAAGGACTTAGGACTTCACAGCAAATTTGTATGTAATTTTATAGTTTCAGGGTAAAGGTATGTTTTTTAGATATATAGTTTATAGAACATAAAATGTATTGTTTTTTTAATTTTACTATATAAATGTATTTTTATATTTTTTAGGGATGCATTGTGATTGTGCTAATTTCATAATAAAAAATGTATTGTTGATTTTCGTATGGGGTTCACTATTTGCCCCATAGCTAGGACCCTAACAAGTGTTACCACTCCAGATCAGGGTGGACCTGGGATGAAAAGCATTTAAGACGTGTTCTCACATTCCTCCTCACTTCCAATCTCTTCTTCAGGTCTTCTTCACAAATTGAAAAGTTACTGTGTTTCTGGACAAATTTTTGGACCAATCCTTTCTTATCAAATTGTGAAATGAAAGTTATACTGAATAGCTACTTTTCTAGAAGCTTTTCTACTAATGCAGGTATCCCTCAGGACTCTATCCTTGATTCTACTTTAAGTTTTCATTAACGACCTTCCCAATGGGATCTGCTCTCATCTTGGTATTTATGCTGATCACACAACCATATACTCTAATTCGATAGTAAGTCTGATAAAGTCAAATTGGCTGCTGATGTCAACAATGAACAGTCTGTTGTTAACTGGGGAAAGGATGATTTATTAATTTTAATACTTCCAAAACTAAAGTATTCTCTATTAATCACCTGAGAGACCTCTTCCTGCATGCCATCAAGAAAACAACTCATTACACCTTCTCAAGCTGGCATGAAGTGGAAAGACTATATTGAATCCATTGCTAGGTCAGCAGTTAAGAAAATTGGTTCACTGTATTGTGCTAGACAATTTTTCTCTCCAGATCCTATCTTACATATCTATAAGTCTACCATTCATCCATGCTTAGAATATTGCTGCCATATATAGTCTGGAGTTCCTGCTATATATCTAGAATGTTTGATAATCAAAAGAAAAATCAGCAATATTATTGGTTCTGATCTGGTGTCTCGGCTTCAGTCACTTTTCCACCATCATAAAGTTGCCTCCCTGTACCTTTTCTATGAATACTTTCATGGTAACTCTTTTGGATGAAGTCTTCACTTTGATACCTAGACTTAATGAATTTAAACACTGTACTAGACTGGCGGTGTAGACTCCTCAATTTACAGTTGAATTGGTTAGATGTAACTGTAAGTTGTATGCTAACAGTTTCTTTTTTCACAACTCTCTTCCAGCTCCATGCTTTCCAGTCAACATCAAAAATTTAAGTACGATGCCAATTGTTATCTCTCCGGATTAAACTTCTTTTGTTCTCACTCCTTAACAATTTTTCTCACTCTTTAGTAATGTTTACTTGTATCACTTTATGGAAGAAATTCCAATATAAATATTCCTCAAAGAATTCAATGAATTAAAATTGGAATCATTCTTTTAGGATACTAAAATACTCTGAATGATGATGTTTTGAACTGATATTGTTATAATCTTCCTAAAACCAGATCTTCTTCTAATTCATGTTACAAAACATTTCCACCACTGGCCAGATATGAATCCTTTGATACCCAAGAATGAGCCAAAAATTCCGTCAACTATACATTGGCTCTTCACTTAGCTTCCATTTTACACATTCAAAGAAAAATACAATCCAAAATTTCCACCCAACTGCACCTACTCCTGCCTAAAGAAACAAAATAAAAATTGGAGCCATTCTGAGCCTAAGAAAAGGACAAAAACCCATCAAAGGGACTTCTTCAACAGTCGGATGGCACAACAGCATGGATTCACAATGCTTGTTGGAACATGACCTTCCATCTCCAAAATCAACTCTCCAAAGGCCATCGCCACAATAAGTCACAACTCAGCCTCCCTCTCCAAACTGTACACCTCTGCGGAAGACTTTTACAATTCTACTTTTCTCTTTCTTTCAACGAAAGACATTTACACCAATTTATCATTTGTTGCCTTTTTATGTTAATACAATTGTTTATTTCTTAAACCTCCATCATTTCTTCTTTGTTCTATCAACATATGCTTAATATAACAATATGAATAAAGGATTTTGCTAGAAAATACCAGAAAGTTTCGCAAACACAGACTTTATAGCAAACAACAGATTCTCAGAATACTGAAAGATTATTAAATGAGACATAAATGCATAATAAGAAAACATTTAAGTGAACCATGATTAGCAAGCTTCTCAGCCAGACCTGTGATCACTCAAAATGGCCTTGTTCCAGGCAAGATTAGTAAATAATACTTGCATAGTACAAGTCAAACATGAGATCATTTACATACAGACTGCTTTCCACTTTGGTACCTTGTCTTTCTGAATTTAAGTGCAGTACTAGATTGGCAGTTTGGTCTCATCATTTTACTGTCGAAATCGCTAAATGTAACCATAAGTTCTATTTTAATCTTGCTTACTCCTCTACAATCTACAAAATTTAAATGCAATGTCAATTTTCATCTTCTGTCTGCTTGAACTACTTTTTCTATTATTCTTTCTCCTCAGTAAGATTTCCTCAGTTTCTTTCACTTTGTTGACTTTCATCTTCAGTAACTCCTTGCATTCTAGTGGCTTTATCCCCTTGCTTGGGGTGAAATGATTAAAAGAATATAATACAGTGCACAGTGGGTGCTGGGAGTAAAAAAAACATAGTGCTTTATGTACAAAAAAATTATATTGTTGTTTCTTATTGTATGATGCTACTCAAAGTTTCATGCACAAAGCAATCATCAGGCATAAACTTCTTTATTGCTTGGTGCTGGAAACTGAGTAGAATTATACAGTAAGTAACAATTACACACACAAATATATATATATATATATATATATATATATATATATATAAACCTAGTGAGCCAGACAAACCTACCCAGGCAAATCAAAAATTCAAAGGTTTTTCAAAACAAGTATAGTTACCTATATGTATATATATATATATATATATATATATATATATTGCACTTCATTTTCAAATAAATGTATAGTATGAAAACAGGAATGTTTTTTATGAAACAAGTAATTTTCTAGAATTATGTTAAATTAACAAATAATTACTAATACAAATACTGACCAAACTTTGTGTTGCTTAACTTGTGATAATTGCAAAACACAAGACTAAATTTCTCATGCATAACATTGTTTATTCAGTTCCTGATTTCATCATTTACTCTCAGTGAATGGGGTGAGTGACTTTGGGGTTTTCTCTGAATATAGATTCTACATTCTTGCAATGTGAATTCTACATTCTTTGGATGTAAGAGACTCTTCTTCCCCCTTAGGTGTGGGCTTATATATCCACCTATCATCCAGTTTGTCCCATTTGATCACACTCAATATGATGGTTGTGCTTTTAAAAGACCCCCTCGAAAAATACCCCTCAATAATTGGAACAAAATAAACTTGATATGAACAAATGTTTAAAATAACTAATAAAAGCTATCTGAATTTTCAAATAAGGTTACTTTTACCCTGACCATTTTTTGTGCTGCCTAACTGCTGTGGTAAGTTAAGAACTCCCATTTCTACTAATATAGTAACTGTTCTCCTGATCTCTCATGGTAATGATAATATTAACTGTTTCCTTATAAGTAAACAATCAGCATTCATTTATTAAGCAGCTAGTGCTAATGTCATTTGAAATTTATAAAATCTTTCTATTAAAACAATTTTTCAAGAAAAAGTATCAAGTCCCCTATATGTTATTGCTCTTTCTAGTACTGATGTGGGGGTTTTCTTCCAAATCTTTTGTTTGAAGTAGTATGGAAAGTCAATATCTTGATAATGTCATTATTTTCTCTTCAATTTATATGTGCTATCCATTTTAGTTGCTGTTGTTGTTATTGTTGAATGCCCCCAAGTGATGTGGTATGTTATTTGGTACAGTTCTTTTTTGTGGTTCTCTAGCCCCAGTCCATAACATTCAAAAGATGGTCCTAGGTACAACCTAGAGGTTTCATTCACTTGAAGACATTTTTAACTATTCAGAAAGCACTGGTATACAGCTGACAGTCTAGATATTTCTGAACTGGTTTAGTATCATGCATGACTCCATATGAAAGTCTCAATCTGACCAGGACTATTGAAGAACATTAACAATAACCTGGTGAATTAAAGAATTGGTTCATGAATTTTGTAGAATATTAAGTGAGATTTCAATACCTACACCGACTTAAATTTGGTGGAAATAGAATTAACCATAACTGTGTAATCCTAAAATAAAATGACAAGATGCTGGATTAACAATTGACAAAACAATATTTCCACAACACTAAAAAAATATCATTTTTGGGATATTCCATTTGTAAGGAAGGGATATCACCAGACAAATCCTTAATTGACCAAATATTAAAAGTTAAAGTACCTAAGAACAAAAAAGTTTTGGAATCTTTCTTAGAACTTGTAAATTTCTACAGATGATATGTAGAGTGATACTCTGAATTGACGGAAAATTTGCTGCTTTAAGAAAAAATGTGGAAATTATTTGGACAAAAGAACAAGTGGCATTTGAAAATTTAAAAGCTGTTCTGGCAAAGAAGTCAGTAGTGAAAATATTCGACCCTAGAAAGGAAATAGTCGTAACAACTGATGCATGTGAACACTCAGTTTCAGGAATATTAACTCAGAATGGTCATCCTATGTATGACAGGAAAGCATGAAGCCAAAAAAGAGTTCTACAAGTGAAAAGTGCAAGAAAAGAAACTGTTAGCACAGACTGTATAGTTAGATCTATAGCCATTTCAACTGCAAAATTGTTGTGTCGGAAACCTACCACCCCTCTTGAAGATGAACTTATCTGCGTCTGTGAACAAAGACTTTAAATAGTGGTATGTCAGTTGACATGAGATAGATCGAGAGACAGAGAAGTTCTTAGCTGAGCTAGTTATTGACTACTCAGGCGATTTCTGTACCTTTTTACCAACCTATTAAAACCCTTTTATTTGTTACGTGTTATTTGGCGTTTGTCTCTACTAACTCCAAATCAACATCATAACAAAAATGATGAGATCACATCCAAGGTTCAAAGAAGCATAGTCCTCACTAAGACCTACAGGTTTCATTTACTCAGTCATTTTTAATCATTGTTCAGAAAATTATTGTATACACTTGGCAGTTTAGATATTTCTGAATGAATTTAATGTCATTGATGATATCTATTTGAAAGTCATGACATGGGTTATTAGTTTATTGTTATGGCCAGAAAAATCTATTTTGCATCTGAAAGGGTTAGATAAGAGATTACTTACTATGTAGATAGTATATGTTTATATATGCAAGAAAAAAGACAAAAAGCACAACTTCCTCTACTGATATACCAAGAAGACACAGGAAATGTTTGATGGCACAAAATTTTAAATAAATATTAAAAAACCAATAAAAAATCCTGAAATGAAAATGTGTGAAGTAGACAGGAAGAATGATTGTCTGAAGACACACAAATCTTTTCAGGAAAGAAAGAAACTAATAAAATGAGTGAATAAATAAAAAAAGATTTGCCAAATATGAGATTGAAGAAAATCAATTTTTCTTGGCTGAGTTTTCTTCCCTGTATGCGTATGTATGCGCAAACAGTGTTTTGTCATTTTCATTCATGTAAAAAAGAAGCCCATCATTCTTAGTCTTTAATCAAATACTCTGGACTGTTCAAATGGAAAACACAGACATGTGACAATGCTGCATAGATTTCTTTTTTTTTAAGAGAGCTTTCTTTCTTCCTTATTGATAATTTTGCATCTTTTCATTCATTTTCAAGACTTCAAGACAGAAAACATCCTTTCTAACAATTTTTATATTGAGTTGAAGAAATAATCTTCCTTTTCAATATCAATATTTGATAACAATCAAGTTTAAATATTTTTTTAAAGAAATGAATCAAGAATCAAATTTCAATCAACATCAAGGGCAAAAATAAAACAGTTTATTAAACATATATCAAGGCAGGTATTTATTGGCATTATTCATAATCCCAACCCCAAATAGTATAATAAGTTTTGTTTTTACTGTTTTTTTTACTCAATACAAGGCTCTGGAGCCACTCAAAGTGGAGAGTTACTAAATGAGGTTGTTGTGTAAGTGGAAGAGGTATAAAGTGCAATTTATGAGGGTATCTAGGAAAGTTAATCATTAACCTTAAACTTGAAGAGTTTAAGATTATAGGCATTGGGAAAGAATCTTCTTTGGCAGTCTTTTCCAGAAAGTAGTGGTTTTGGGGAAAAAGCTGTTGAATGGAACATCCATCTTACTATTGGAATATGAAGAGATACATGTATTTGGCATATCAGGTTCTAGCTGTGAAGGTTAGAATTTCTTCTATGTGCCATGTCAATTCAGCATGGTGGGGATCATGGCTCTCCCCTGTTTCCTGTCTTTGGTAGCTCTTAGCAAATTTTGTCTTTCTATTATCTCTCCTAAAATCTTGACTCTAAGAAAGCTACTGGTCCAGACAATATACCAGTGGTTGTCCTTAAGAATATCAACTTAGAATTATCCCCAATCTTAGCAAAATTATGTAACCACTGCTTGAAGGAGAACTCCTTCTCAAGTCTGTGGAAGGTATACGCAGTTTTTAAGAACATGGGTGAGTGCTCATCTCCCTCTCAGTATAGACTCATCAGTCTCCTCAGTGTCCTTAGCGTGGTTTTTAATGTAATAATTAACAAGAATGGTGTTGATCACCTAAATCGGAACAACCTCTTTAACAAAAAGAAAATCCCTGTAAATAAGAGGGTAGACTTTTTTTTTTTTTTTTTTTTGCTTTGGGAGGTAAACCATTTTCAACTTTGGATTCAAAATCAACCTGAAGAAGGATGGGCATCATCAGGCTATCTTGCCATAGCCATACACACTGCTGTTATGGCTGCAGTACATTATGCTATTTCTAAGCCCCTAATAGGTTATGGGAGTTGTGATTGTGATTATTTTTTAAAAAAGAGGGATCATTGTTGTAGATTACAGAGTCGATTAGATTCAAAAAGACAACATTTTTGGCTCTCTTAAAAAAATCACCCATTTTAATAAATAATTACAACATTGCTTAACTCTAATAATCAACCCCAATCAATATTATTGATCTGATGGAACTTCCTTCTTACCAATGGAATACATAGTGAATAGGCTCACCCCAGGGAATATGCCATAGTGGGTTTTAGCTGCAAAAGTCTAAATTGGTTGAACTTATGGAGTTCAACAGGTTGCATGTTTTTGTATTTTAGGTGCATGTACATGTTCACCTATGATAAACAAAGAAGATGAATACAAAAACATGAATTTCTATTATGGATCATTTATTCTCTTTTTTATATAAATGAAACAAAGTTTTCAACGTCTCTTCAGTATGTCTGTTTTCTTTTCCTTGGTTAAGAAGTTAGTGTAAGTAAGTATAAGCATTGTATTCATGGTTGAGCTCAAGTCAGCCTTATGTAGAGTTGGAACAATCAAATTGTATTTACTTTATCACTGAGAGGTTTAAATATGGTTATGGGATTTCTGGGTTTTTTTTTCTTGGTCCAGAAGTTAGGGTAAGTCAGTTTAAGCATTGTTACAATGATTGTGCTCAAGTAACAGCCAAAGAGAAAGCTTGACTGACTTCATACGTTGAGGTTTTGAGAGACATGCATGAGCAGCATGCATTGGAAAGTGGGAAGAGAGTTCAGTCATAAGTGGACCAGGGAAAACTAATGTTCCTCAAGGTGAATATAATTACCACACAATTCTACATCTTGGATCAAAAAATAGAAACAAAGTGAGACAGGAAATGTTTGCCTTTTTTATAGACTTTCAACGGCACAAATGGGTTTTTTCAAAGGCAAGTGCAGTAATCATATTTCTGGTTCTTTTACTCTTAACAATCTCAATTTTCTTCCAGATATTAGAACATTAAAATTGTAACTTCCTATCTAACACAGGAAATGAAAAAAATATATAAACTCCTCAATGAATTGAGTACTCTGAGTCACTGGCATGTTTATTCTAGAATATGTGAAAATTCACCTTCCTCTCTGCAGGGAGCTGATAGCTCAGGGGAAAAATCTCCAGCTGATGCCCAATCAGTTGGGTTTGAATCCGAGCTTGAGGCAATCGGATGTCTAGCCACACTGATGAGCTGTGATACAGTGAAACAGTCTGTGGATCACACACACACACACACACACACATATATATATATATATATACTTCACTTTTGACTAATTTTGCAGAAGGGAATGCACTCTTCAGGAGTCAATATAATTCAAAAGAATTTATTAATAGATAGCATATAGAGTTTAAAAGCCAAGTGCAGTAATCATATTTTTGGTTCTTTTACTCACAGCATCATAAGAATATGTATCTGTTTTTCCTTTTTTTATTAGTTATGTAATGAATATGCATACACCTGGGTTCCCCCTCACAGTGATATGATTGGCTGGTGTCAGCCATAAATACAGACTGATGTGGAGGTACAGACAATGCCTATTGTCTTCACCTGTTGCCTATGCCTATTGACTACCACTACGACGAGGACCAGTCCATTACGGTTACCTGCTAGATTGTTCTACCCAGTTACAGTAGTCAACAACCACTTTGCTACTTCAAACAAAAATATCCCTTTCCAAGAAATATCAGTTAGTCATTATTATTATTATTATTATTATTATTATTTTATTTATCAATTTTATTTCATTTTCCCACAAACTAAGGAATATAGCTGATTAGAACATTTGCTATGGAAATAATGATAGAGTAGCAAGAGGCTTGCAACATTTTGCCTGTGTGGAAAGGGGTTGTAGGGTGGAAAATAATTAATCATCTCCAAGGCAACATAGACACTTCAATAGCTGAATTGATTCAGGCATTGTCCATGAAAAATAAAAACCTTGGATATCGGATGTGATTTTAATGGAAGTTAATTCTTATTCTTATTTAATTCTGATTATTTTTAAAGATTTCAAATGCTGATTTTCTGGGCAGGTAGGCCTTCTGCATTTTGAAGCTTGGCATTTTGCAATCTTTGTTGGTTTGTAATTCTAACATTTTGGCCTTGTGCTATACTTGATAAAACTTTCTTTGAATACTCATTAGTTTTGTGTCAGTTTAAATAGTAAGGATGAATTCTTTGATCTTCTTCAGCATCTCTAAAACTAAAGATTGCACTTTTGGTTGTTGAAAGTAGATTCCAGACTGCCTAATAGCTGAATATTTTACCAAGATTTCCTGCAGAAAAGCAGAAAATTCTATTTGGTTTCAGGTTAGTAGTAAAAGTTGCCAAATAGGAAGCATGAAAGACATTTGCCAACTTATGAAGTTGAATCAATATGTCTGTGAATTGATACAGTTATTTGAATCTCTTTCTTAAACTTTCACTATGCAATAATTTATCTGTATGATATCCACTGTTAATAATATCTCATAAAAATATGAGACTCAATTTTTTATATGTAAAATCATTGTATATTCACTTCTGGAATTTGTTAAATTAATGTCAGCCAAATCAAATGCTTTGTGGTTTCAGGTTTTTCTTCAAACATTCAATCTTCTTGTGAAAACGAAGGATCTGCCTTTTCCCCTTGCAGGTCAGATATTTATATAACTTTCTGCCATCCAGTTAATTTTGTTTATATATATCCAACATTCAGTTGGGATCACTTCCTGTTCATGCCAATATTCTTTGGCATTTGATTCTGTACTTGGTGATTTGAGGTAACTTTCTAGATCAACCTTTGAGACACCAAGATCTTTTGATATTCTGAGGTGATGCCAAGTACAAAGATTATTTTGCTATCTTTTAAGGTGAATCCAGTATATATTAGGGTCACTACAAATCAACTTTTTCTTACATCAAAAGTTCCTGATGGGCATTAAATTAAATTTAGATCTCTGGTATTTTCTGATGTGAATCACATACTACAGATTAATGTCTGGGTTAAATGCACTGACAAAGAAATATCTACTGTCTAACATAAATGCTTATCTTGTCATTAGGCTGCAGACAAATATACATGTTTATTGTCCCACTTTATTTTTTTTGTTGTTGTTTCCATTGGTACTTATTTGCAGTACAATCGAAATGAGTAGAATAGAAATTCAGTATATCAATCAGTCAGTCATGTGACGTGTGATACACACTTAGGCGATCATATATCTTCCAATAATTGACTGATGAGACTTTCTTTTCTGCAGTAAGTTACCATTACTTTCTGTGGTAGACCAGTTGCCATCCAAGGCTATAAAACCTGGTCTGTCCTGCTATTTACCCATAGGTGGAAGAAGAAAAGGATTCATACCTGTCCCAAGGGTATTAGCATGGAAGTGAATGTAATGGATTTGACTGGAATTTGAACTCAGCTCTCAGATTCCTCAATCTGAGCCACTATCCATTACTCCACTGTGCTTATCAACAGTATAAAAAAGGAAAGAAAATTTTACTTTAGAAATTATTTCTGTTTGTCATCAAATGCTGTAACATTGATACTATTAAAATATACAGGTACCACAAAATGCTATCAGTTATGTGTCATGTGTGATACATGCTTAGGCGATAATGTATCTTCCAATACATGACTGACAAGGCAGATTTTTTTCTGGCAATAGGTTGCCATTTCTTTTTTGCAGTAGACCAGTTGCCATCCAAGGCTATAGAACTATTTATCCATAGCTGGGGAAAGAAGAAAAGAATTCATACCTTTCCAAGGGTATCAGCACATAACTGAATATAATGGATTTGATTGGAATTCAAATTCAATTCTCCAATTCTTCAATCTGAATTGCTATGTATTACTCCACCATGCCTTCACAAAATGCCATACATATTCAAATAACTGTTTATATCCAGGTAGAATATATGCTTGCTTTTCTAATAAAAGCAGAACTTATGACTTTTCACCATGACAAGAAAGAGAAGATTGGACAAGGTTCAAAGCCTTGAGTCATGTCCAAAAGAAATAATCATCAAAACCTTTATGGTTATCTTTAGTAGCATGAGATGGCAAAGATCAGTGAGGAGCTTTACCAGTAACATTTACTATGAAATTCTCTTTGCTGTAATAGGTCTGGAGTATTGATTTTTTTTATATACTATTTCAAGTAAAATTCTATGACTGGCTAGAACCAGTGTTTTTGATACTCTCTACATGATAGAAAATGCAATGTGTCACCATTTTTGAGTATGTAAGACTGGCATGTCACAAAAAGTGTCCACTGTATAAAACAAAAATGTGCAAAATACCTATGTCTTTACAGTGCAGGCTTCTGGTAACATCATAGAAACGTTCATACTAGAAATACTGTGTTATGGAAGCTTATAGAGTGTTATTGGCTTTGTAGGGTAATTTAAATATATTTATATGTTAGAAATCAGTTTCATTTATTATAATTGTTTTCATTCATAGAATGGGGACAAGGCAGAGAATCAATTGTTATATTTGCTTAATTTTACTTTTAACTTCTGGAAATACTGAACATTGGCAAGTTTTTGATATTTTATAAGTATAATGCAATTGCAAAATAATTAAAACATTGACATTATTTTTTGATAGCATAATTAACCAAGTGTGTATGTGCATACACACACACACACAATTATATATTTCAGAACACAAGTATACCAAGCCATTCATGGAATATGATGTATTTTACCAATCTAAATTTTCTTCCAGATATTAGAACATTAAAATTGTAACTTCCTATCTAACACAAGAAATGAAAAAAATATATAAGCTCTTCTATGAATTGAGTACTCTGAGTCACTGGTATGTTTATTCTAAAATACATAAAAATTCACCTTCCTCTCTGCAGGGAACTGATAGCTCAGGGGAAAAATCTCCAGCTGATGCCCAATCAGTTGGGTTTTGATCCAGGCTTGAGGCAATCGGATGTCTAGCCACATTGATGAGCTGTGATACAGCAAAACAGTCTGTGGATCACACACACACACACACACACACACATATATATATATATATATATATATATATTTAACGCTTAATTAATTTTGCAGAAGTGAAGCCACTCTTCAGGAGGAAACATAATTCAAAAGAATTTATTAATAGATATCATATCAAGTTTACAATACTTTGTGTTAAGTGATTTTTGCTGTCAACTAAATTTTAAAATGTTTCTATTTTAATGATTTTATTGGATGATATTAATCAAATCTGAAATTATTCAATTATGCATATTAGATGATTTTTCTATTATAGAAAAATTTGTATAATGAAACTCTTGAATAAATACAGTAAATGGTTCTATTTAAAATTTATATTATCATAATATAAAAAATTACTGATTCTATTATTGAGCAAACCTATTTATTTTTCATATATAGATGTCTATACACATGCCCACAAACACACATATATAAATTAAAATACAGACAAATTAGGGCAAAGGTTCCATGTATGCAATGTATGCACTGCATGCCATTTTTCCAGGATAATGGTGTAATATAAAATTAATTATTGATAATTTTCACTATCCTCTTTGTACTTGTATTTTTTGTATTTCCCCAAAAATTATCCTTAACATGAGTGGTACCGCACAGTGAGGAACAAATATATATTTATTGTTATTAGTGTTTGAGTTTATTATTAGTATATAAATACATATTAAAATTAAAATATTATTAGTATATAAAAATATATATATATATATATATATATATATATATATATATATATATATATATATGTATATATGTGTGTGTGTGTGTGTGCAAATATATAGAAAATAGGAGAGAACTCGTTAGGTAAATAATCCAAAGTTCTTTAGTATTTTTGTTATTATTTTTAAAAAATAGTGCTCGATACAAAAGTAGAGCATAAATATAATTATCTATTTAAAAATATGATTCCAACACGCTACATGAGAACTCTTATGTAGCGTGTTGGAATCATATTTTTAAATAAATAATTATATATATATATATATATATATATATATTGTCTTTATTATGCAAGCCAGTGCTTTCACAGTTGTTACTGATCAATCCATGTTGGTAAAGTTTTAAGAATATATTTATATGGGAAATATATTTTATGAATTTAATTTTGTAATATCAATTCAAATTGAAATAACTTCTTTTGGAAGTGTCAGACTTTATTACACATGCAAACTAGGTGTAATAAAGAATTGTTGTTTTCAATTAAATCCAAAAAATACAACACAGAAAAACATATTTGTTTAATACAATATCTTATATTAATAAGTCTGCTCTGAGAAAAATTATCTCACAATGTATTGAGCTAGAGACTCTGTCTTGCACCTTTATAAGTCTATCATTTGTCCATGAATGGAATATTGTTGCTGCAGCTGGTCTAGTGCTTCTGCTATGTATCTTGAGATTTTGGTTAAAATCCAAAGAATCTGAAATATTATCACTCCTAATATGGCATCCGTGGCTTCAATCACTTTCTCATTGCCACAGCATAGCTTCTCTGGGCTTTTTCTACAAATATTTTCATGGCAATTCTTTGAATGAGTTTTCCTCTTTGGTACCTCAGTGTAAATGTAACATGAGAGAAAATGGTTTATCTCCTGGAACAAAACAAATTTGGACATGTCTTGTGTGTAAAGTATCTTGAAAAGAAAATGGTGACTTTACAAGTTGTATATTTAAAAAAAGAGAGATCTCAGAGTCAGATACTTTTGTGAGATTCTTTCTCCACTTATGCAAATTTAACCTAACACTCAATCTATAAAAAGTGCTTAACGAGGCAACAGACAGATCAGTGTGACTGTGGTAGTTAAAAGAAGACACATGTGTTGGATTGTTTGACTTATGCTACACTGTTTGGTGAAAGAAATGAATAAGAGAACTTTATTACAAGCAAGAAGAAACTGACTACAAGCTATTTCTGCTAATGTAATCACAGTGCCTCCAAATGCTTGTAATGCACCAATCCCAGTCAGCAGCCAAGGGTTTTTTCTTATATTACCAGAATGACAACTTCAGCATGGTTACCTTGCTCTGTGTGAATTCTAACGACTCCAGCCACCACAATATGCTCAGTACACACTGCTGATTGTTACAAGATTTATACATTGCCTCCTCCACAATCAGCAGTGGTACACACTAATTATTGACTAGGATTATCCAGTGTCAATGAGTGCTGAACACTGTACACCATCTACCTGGATGTCAATGACAAGTAATGGTACATTTATTGTCTTACAGGTGACAAGGTTGGTGATGATACCTTATCCCCAGATTCATTTCCTAAACAATTCCATACCACATGACCCAGATTATTGCAGTGATAACAATAGTCAGCAAATAAGCTCTGCCTTCTCCGCCCACTCAACGACAGGTATTGGAAGAACAATTGAACTCTGATATCAACTTCAAGTAGAATCAGTCCATGAATGTTAAGTGTCAAAATAGCCTGTAATCAGTTTCTTTTTGCTTGTAATAAAGTTCCTGAATTCATTTCTTTTACAAAACTGTGTAGCCTAAGTCAAATAATCCAACATGCATTTCTTCTGTTTGCTACCACAGCTGCACTACTTGTTAAGCACTTTTTATAGATTGGGTGATAGATCAAATTTGCATAGGTGGATGCCTTCACTGCCAAATTATGGGAGTGGCACCAGCAAAGTGTTAATGTGGCCTTGCTTCATCTATGGAGGACCTATCTCCAGATATGTGCCCATGAGTCTCTGTGACCATTTCAAATGGTAATAATTATAAGGTACTGCTTTACATGTGTAGGATTCGGTCAGAATGAGAGCTACCTCATCATATATTGATGATATATATTTAAATGAAAAGTTAATGTCTGCTGATGTGGTCAAGGAGAAACTGGAATCCTTTGGATTGACCAGTAAGGACACCAAGTGACTGAAAGATGGAACTCTAGCAGTGGAAGTGAAGGAATGTGGTTCCAGAACTCCCTGCTATAATTATACACCATAATGTCTTTTCCACTTTCAGGAAGTTGGTAGGACACTTTCCTGTCTTTGAGTGGTTTCGAAGATGTAAGCAACTGCACTAACAAAGGGATGGGATAACACAGTGAATGACATCTCTCCCAAGCAAATGATGGCTGAAATAATCACCTAAGAAAGCTACTGGTCCAGATATTAGGCTGTTACATATATTCATTTGCTTTTCTGATGTTCTGCAAATAATCTCAAAGAATAACATCTTTTGTGTCTTAGTAACTCTGGTCACCCTGTGAAAGTGTTGTCTAATGTTATTGAAATTTTATTTCAGATTAGACATGCCTTTGAGTTGTAGTGCCACATAGAAAAGAATGAGCATGTTTAACATCTCTTTGCTTTTAATCAAGGTCACAATGCTGCCAAATCTGTTCAAGACATTTGTGCTGTATATGAAGAGGACTTTATTACCGACAGAAAGGTACAGAAATGGTTTTCCCATTTCAAGGAGGGAAAGTTCAAACTCACTGACTCTGTTCTGGCCAACCTGTTCAGTTTGATGAGAACCAACTACACATGTTGATTAAAGAAGAACCATACCAGACTACTAGAGAATTGATTCAGAAGATGGATAGCTTTTGTGCTAATGTTGCCCATCAACTTCACTCAGTGGGCAAGGTCCAGAACAACCAAATGGTCAAAGCTAAGCCATATGTTGAACAAATAAACAGGCTCAAAGAAGCAATTCAGCTGAAAAAAAACCCTGACCAGTGATATTATTCAACATGAAAATGCTCACCTGAATGTTGCTAACATGATCAAACATGCAATTAAAGAGATTGTTTGGGAAGTTCTGCCACACTGACCATAATCTCTTGATTTAGCCAATTCAGATTATCACCTTATTTGGTCACTTTCTAACAATTTGAGGGGTGTTTTATTCAACAATGATGTGGAGCTTAAAATGTAGCTTGAATTTTTTGAGTAAAAGCCTATTGATTTCTATCATCAAGGATTTGAACAGTAAGTGGATCATTGGCAGGAGGCCAGGAACAATAAAAGGTCATACTTTGTTGAATGATTCATTAAAACTATTAATAAATAAGAAGTATTAAAATAAACTATAAAAACAAATACATTTATGAAACAACCTAATAAAACCTCAGTGGTTATCCATAACAATATCATTCCATATTTATCCTCAATCCTATCAAAATTATTTAACCACTGCTTGAAGGAGAAATCTTCCCAAGTCTGTGTCATGTGTATGCGCTGTTTTCAAGAATAATGGTAAGCGCTCATCTCCATTTCAGTATAGATTCATCAGCCTCCTCAGTGTCATTAGCAAATTTTTTGAAGCTACAATCAACATGAAAGTTGTTGATCACCTTAGTAGGAACAACCTGTTGAGTGATAAACCTCTTGAGGTTTTGATTAGCTTGGTTCACTGCTGATATCCTGTCATTACTCCCAGAATCAGTGTTGCACTAGACAAAAAAAAATATCTCAAGGATATTGACAAGGTTTGGCATGAAGGATTACTGCACAAGCTCTTTATTTATGAAATCCCAGGAAAAGTCTTTTCAATTATCAAGATAACGATAAGGTCCCTGAAGGTAGTTGTTAAAGGTCAGTCTGCTGAGGCCCAAGCGATCAATGCAGGCACCCCCAAGCTCCACTTCTCAGTCCATCTTTCTTTCTACTTTGCATAAATTATCTGTCTAAGAGTATACTCTTATCATTTGCTATTGGTTTAGTTTGGTTATTTTTGTTTAGTGGCATATCAACCCTTATGATGATACAATGATATATGGGTGAAGCTCCAAAACTCTAGATGGCCAGAAGTTGGCATCCAATCTCTCCTCCACTGAGCTCTAACAACTCAGTGGTGGTGGTGGTGGTGGGGGGGGGTAAAACTTGCTGCTCATATTCAATGTCTCAAAAATATATTTAGTAATGTTCCATCATCATCAAGCAGACACAGAACTTTCACTGATCACAGTGAACAGGTGTTTCCTCGGGGAGGCCACATACTTAGAGTACCTATTAGGACTTAAATTCAACCCAGACCTCAAGTGGAACTCATATATATATATATATATATATATATATATATATGATCCATCACTGAAGATGCTGGAAAAAATGGTCGGTTCTCTGTGCTGTTCCAGTAAGTACCTGATTCCTTGTACTATCCCCTACCTTTACAAGAGACAGATCTGGCCCAAAATGGAGCTGCCCAGTCTTTTTTTCCTGTCTAAATAGAATCCAAAAGTATCTCCACATCCTTGTGGGTGATAAATTATTTTCTACCGTGCAATTCCTTTCCCATGGATGAAACATGACAATTCTCTCACTGCTCTATTGCTATTTCCATGGAAAGTATTGATGAACTATTTTCCTAAGCCATGCACATTGTAACAAACCACCTGCCTTCACTTCGTATTCCACTGGTAAAATATAAGTTGCACTTGAGCACCTTCTTCCCACAAACCACTGCTTTTTGAAACTGATCACTACAATGTTAACCTGTTCAAGTTTAGGGTCAATTGTTATCTTCCCATAATAATGATAATAATGATAGCTGGCAACTCGTATTCAAGGATACCCATCTACTAGAGCAGCTAGCCAATCCCTATTGCAGACCCACACTCAGGCACATTTGTGTTTGTTCAACACCCACAGAGCCAACACGTGGTTTATACTGCAACTATGCTGAGCATATCTTAGTTACAGTTTTTGGGAGAGAGTGTGTCTAGAATGATCAACAATCTGAACAACACCAGCACACTCAAACCCTCAATCATGATGACTTGTGACTTTGTACTAGCACAGTCATCGACAGTCTGAAGTGTTCTGTCTACCCAATTTCACTCACAAGGCATGGGTCGACCCATGGTATGGTTTTCAGGCACTTTCCAAAGGTGCCGTATGCTAGGATTGTCCCCCTTCAGACTGATAACATCTTCCCTATATATCCCCATTAACTGTGCCTCTTACTTTGTAACTCTTTACCTTGAGTGTCTCTTGGGCCTTATACAAAGTGAACACTATTGTAAAACAAACTGCTTAACTCAGCTTGCATGTTTCCTTTTGTCATGTTGACTGGTTTTATGTTTTTAGGCAATGTTCTCAATAATTTACATCTTTTGTTTTGCTCTGTTTACATTCATATCACCAATCTCTTCAAATGTTTTCTTACTGGTCAAGCCACTTTTCTTGCTTTTTACTCTTAATTTTTCTCTTATTTCTTAAAGTTATTTTTCTCTTGTTCTTGCAAATGTTTTCAATTTCTTTTTGGATTCATCTTTAATGCCTGTTCAAAGTTTTTACAATTTCTAAAGTTGTTTACCTGCCACTCAATAAATTTATCAAATCTGTTCTTTTGAGCTTACATCTTTCTTATGAATCATGCCAATACTTGCGCTTATAAAATTAAAAAAAAAAGTAACTATATTATTTTATATATTTGCGTATTTAATTATGAACAAGTTACATAATAAAATCTCCCACCAAAATTATTCTCATAATGTCCAATAAAAACAGATATAGAATTCAAAAAAATATTCATCATATAAATTTTAGCACATCCTGAAAATTTTAATAACAATGGTTGTTAAAAAAAACAATTTTATTGCGACAACATTGACATGTATTACTCTACCACTATTTCCATGGCATGCTACCATTTCTTACTTCTACCAGTTCACAGCCAGAATCCAGCAAGCTACACACAGTGTCAATTCATCCTCATTCCCTTTATATTCCACTGATAAAGAGAAAGATCCATTCAGCTCCTTCCCAAGAACCATTATAGAACAGACATCTGAGAAGAGGCTTCTCTAACCATTACAATCCTAACCTCTTCAAGTCTAGGTTCAAATGTTATTTACTCTACATACCCTTCTAATATGGACTTCCTATCTTCTTTTTTGACACCCTTACAACTTAATTCAGTAACCTATACCTTGAGTGGCTCTTGGGCCTTAAATTGAGTGAATAATGGTATAAGAAAAAATCTGAATGTAGAGAGAGAGAGAGAGAGAGAGAGAGAGAGAGAGAGAGAGAGAGAGAAAGAAACTGTACAGTATTTTTGCAGCAAGCCTTTGAATCCAAAATAGAAATTAAATTGCACTCAACTCAAAATTTCTTTTGAA
The DNA here is from genome assembly GCA_963932145.1 of Acanthosepion lycidas. NCBI lineage: Eukaryota > Metazoa > Mollusca > Cephalopoda > Sepiida > Sepiidae > Acanthosepion > Acanthosepion lycidas. The sequence continues at coordinate 134,010,903 of OZ010572.1, forward strand.
GATCCTCTGTGATTACTTCTCCAAAATCAAAGATAGACATTTAGTTCTAGTTCAGAGAGATTGCTTTCAGGTAATCTGGGGTCTTGCTTTAAGTCTACAAATGTGAACACGCAGGATTGTCCAAAGAGAACAAGTAGACACTGACATTACTTAAGTGTTGGCTATAGACAGATGCAGATAATACAATCCTACAGAATAGACTGCTGAACATCGGCAATACTTAATTTTTCCATTGCGGTTATGTATCATGTTGTTTCACTGCACATGAATCTTCAAAACTTTTCTTCTTTTTTTACAATAACATGCACCTTTTACAAGGCCCAAGAGTCGCTCGAGGTAGAGGGTTTCAGAGTAAGAGGCACAGTTTATGGGGATAAGTTCAGAAAATAATGTTTAATCCTAGACTTGAACAAGTTAAGATTGTACTGATTGGGGAAGCATCCTCTTTGGAATCATGACCATAAAGCAATGGTTCGTGGGAAGTAGCGGCTCAAGTGGAACTTATATCCCACCAAAGGAATGAAAGTGATTTGCTATAGTATGCATGGCATGGCAGGTCTTAGCTGTAAAGGTTAGAAATGGTGGAACTAAGGAATGTAGTTTGTCTGAACACTTTCCATGGAAAGCAGCAAAGAGGCTTAGAACAAATAGAAAGAAGTTGTAGGATGGAAAATATTTCATCACTCACAAGGATGCAGGTATGCTTTTGAACTCTATCAAGACTGGAAAGTGAAGACTGTCCATATATGGCAACAGTACTCCATTTTTGATCTGGCTCTTGTAAAGGTTGTGGAGAGCAAGTGGAGCGTACAATGGCCGAAACGTTGTAATAAATATGGCGACAAAGATGAGGACAATAGGAATAATGTAAATAATGTACATAATAGCTCATCTCAGAAATATAGACAGACTTTAAACACTTCTATCTTTCAGTTTCTTACTGAAACCAAGGATTGTCCCTGATATGTCAGTTCCATGTTTCAGTGAATGAAATATTGGCAGTGTGTAAGAGTCATAGGAACTAACCAAATAATAGCAGAATTACAATTGAGATGTGACAAACATTTATTTGTGTATGTACATTTCAGGAAGCAATAAGGCATCCATAACTATTAAATGTTAGTACCTCTGCAGAAAGATGATAGCTTAGGCTTAAAATGAATTTTTTAAAATGAAAAATCTTTCTTGAAGCTTTTATTTTAATTTTAATTTCAAGCTAATAGATTAAATTTAATATTTCCAATAAGCATTTTGCTGATAAAGATACTTTGTTCAAAGATAATTTAAATTGACTGGAAAGAATTTTTTTTTTGAAATTGATAAAATCAGCAATTTTAGCACCATTTTTAGTCATCTTTCATCACAATGTAATTCTCTTTATTAAAAATTGTGCAAAAATAAAATATATTTTCTGAAACTTAATTTAAAAAATATTAGCTGATTTAAAGTTTAATTAATCTGCTTTGAAACAAATATTAGTTAAAGTTTAAAATATCACAGAAATGTAATTTTAACATGGCAGCAAATATTAAGGTGTTGATAGGTTGACAGCTTCACTAACAAAAAGAAGTTTATCTAATTTTTTGTATGGTGGACATATCTGTAAAACTTATTTGAGGAATATAATGTGAGCACCATTTTATATAATTTTTAACTACTCAGTAATCTTAAAAATTTAGGAAAATATTCTCCATAATCAAATGTTTTATTGAATTTTAGGTACTTTGGCTTTAAATTTACTATAGTTATCATTATTTTCTGATACTGATTTTCTGATTTCTGATGTGTATGGACATCCATACAAAAACTGTTTACATATACAAAAAGAAAATTCAAAATCCATTATAAAGTATTCGGGGTATTTGAATTGTAGTAAGCTTTTCCATTTATGATTAATAGATATAGTTTTTACCTAATCACCTAACTGGTACAAATTAATACAGAAATTTAAAAGATTTAAAATTTTATAAATTATTCTAATTAAAATGTAAAAAAAAAAAATTCATTATTCATCAAAGAAAATTTCTTTCTTAAGACAATAGTGACCATAATATATCTTCATAAGAGAAATTAAAAGCTTTTCTAATGAAATAATGTCTTAATTTTATTGCATTTTTTATTTTATGATTCAGAGCAGATTTTCAGTAACTGAGTGTCCTGTTTTACAAAATAAAATTGATTTAAATTCTCCAAATATTTCTGCATAACTAATATAAACATTAGCAGCACAAAAATTAATTTCATGAAATTTCATAAAATTAAATAAGTAGTTGGTAAATTATTAAAAAAAAAAGAAAATTTCATTCATTTGTGAGTAAGCCATGGAGGTTTCAGTAAAATCCAACAATTATTTGATTTTGCAAGAATTTCCAAATCAATGTGTTTTACACCACAAAAATGATGCCAAAATTCCCCCCATGACACAAGAAAAAGAAGATTTTTAACAAAAATTTCAAATGTTCTAAAAAAGGATCAAAAAATATAATTTAATAATCAAAAAATCCTTTGCTTTTTACTCTTAACAATAACACAAAAATATTGACAATAAAACTTTGTTTTTATTAAGTTTGGGGTATTTTTTCATCATGGCATGCTCATGTTTTAGCGAATCTGTGAAGGTACCTAAAAAAAACCTATGCCTTATAAAAGACCGCCAAGAATTGAGTCTATTTCACAATATAAACCAAAGAAATAATGAATAAACAAATATAGTTTAAATATTACAAATTTATGGTTGATATCCATTACCCACAGAGTCTATGAATATAAATAAATTTATAAAAATATTCTTGTCATTTTTTATTTATTTAGTATGTAGAAAGTGGGATTAAAAGCTATATCCTCCTGGCATCAGTTTAAAAATTGATTCTTTCTTTTTTTTCCTCATATATCTGAAATAATATAAAGTATAATTTAGAAAAGTGAAAATTTCACTGAAATATATTGAAACATTTCCAACTTTTCATCAGAAATCTAGAAAATACAAACTTTCAGCAAAAATGGTTACAACATATGGAAAAAAGATGTCATGTTGATATTGGTTAAAAAAAAACTGGTAAGTTATTTGTGAGCATTTTAGAAGTCATAATAGCAAAAGTTTCAAATTTAAATAGAAAATTTTCAGTTGTTTCTATTCAAAGATTTTGTATTTAACTAAAAGTGGTTTCAGTTTTAGATAGTAAATTGTGCAGCTGTGAAAGATAAATGTCATTCTAAGTTTTAGAAAAAATTGAATAAACCAAGAGTTAAATCATAAGTTTCATGATAAATTTTAGTTCTTTTCTTAATATTATTATTAGATCTATCACAACTTCTTGAGTGAAGCACTCTCCAACTGTTAAAGATGAGTGAAATTTGGATAAAGAAGTAACATTTAACAAGACTTGAACTTTCATCCCAATATCAATGAACCTTTAATGAAACTGCTTCATCTCAGAATTCAAGGACCTTTAAAATACTATTAAGTAGTAAAAATATATATATATATATATATATATATATATATATATGTATGAATACGATGCGATGAGAACAAAAGTAATATATAAATTCCGTTCACAGCATTAATCCAAATGAGGGCTCAATACCAATAGTAGAGCGATAATTATTCCTTTATTATAATTTTATCATATAGACAAAACCATTTTACTCACTACAAAGATACAACTTGGTTTCTGTGCATTTCAACTGCACTTTCACAGGTAACCATTTTCGATTCTCACCCGTTGAAGTGTAGTTGAAATGCACTGAAACCAAGTTGCATCTTTGTTTTTGTCTATATGATAAAATTATAATAAAGGAATAATTATATATGTATGTATGTATGTATGTATATTTTAAAAAGAAAAGAGAAACCACAAACGTTTTTGGTTGTAATGTGGATTTTTTTTAAGCTATATATTATGCTTTATTTGCAACACGGGTTTCAGATCTCGCGAACATCTTCAGACAAAGAGTGGGTATGTGGAAATATTATTAAAATGAATTAATTTTCCTTGCTTTTCAATGTTAAACATTCTCTTTTTTGTGTGGTAGCGACACAAATATCTTTCTTGGACTGGCTGTGCGAAAGTTTTTCTGCTTGAAGGCTAATAAATCACTACAAAAATAGCCATTTTGTTTCAACACTTCTTGTGTGTTATAAAGTGATGTTGTTGAATGTAGAATATTTGTTCTACTCTGTATTGAGCACTGTTTTAAGAATAGTATTTTTTAGTTACTGAAATTTATTCCATATATACTAATGCTATACTTGGATATATATATATATATATATATATATATATATATATATATATATATGGATATGAAATGGACAAAGTCCGACAATTATTTTAAGACATTTTTACATTTAACATTCTTTTTATAGATATAAATATTTAAGTAAATGCTCTGTTTATAATAAACAGTATTAAACAACATTTATCAGCCTGAATGCCCGAGAAATTTTCACAGAAAATATGCGTCCTCTGACAGGATTTGAACCTGTATCCTATATGGAACTGTCATTTAGCTTGACGTGCATTTACCGATTTGCCCACAAAGGAGCGTTCGGTTAGCAAGGTTGAATTTACTGTATTTAAACTTCAATCTTCCATGAATCTCTCACGTACATTCATGTCTGCTCATGGCGTATCAAATGTAAACAAATGACATCACACATTATGAAATGGACAAAGTCCGACAATTATTTCAAGACATTAAAATAAGACAATTATTTTAAGATTAAAATCTGAATAAATCATTCAATCACCAGTAATTTACAATCACCTGATGAGATGCATTGAAATACAACTGCAATTGTGTAGCGATTTTGACATGTGTTTCAATGTAATATACTAAAATAAAAAATATTGCTCTACTCTTTTAAATTAAATGTTACAAATTTTAGAATTGTATTCTATTCATTCTCATCTTACTTGGATATATATATATATATATATATATATATATATATATATATACCTGTGTGTGCTACACCAGAGGAATGAACACTACAAGGTGATGGTCAGTTTCATACTTTATACTTTTGAAGGTCACATTAAAGCATTAAATTGGTAGTCACCAATTCACTGTCATATAAGAGGATAAATATTACATAGCAGTTTAGTATATATATATATATATATATATATATATATATATATATATATATATATATATATTTGTTTTGAATAAAATATATGTTTAAAAATTAGTTTTTAGTATTTTTCCATGGATTTACTCTCAAGTCAACCATGTAAAAATTGGACATTTCTGTTGTGAGAGTTACAAAAATGCTTTTCTTTGTACAGGCACCAAGTTGTATGGAAATCTAGTATTTCTTAAAATTTTCAATTTTCTCATTGAGTTAAGTATTTATCCATTCATACCTCTGTTAACATGGGCACCTCAAAGTGGTATAATGGTTAGCAAGCTTGTCTCACTAGAACTGTTATGACAGTAACGAGTTTGAATCTTACTGGGTGCTCCATACTTTCAGCCTTATGCCACATCTAAGCTATGCTTAGAAAATCACCATACATCTATCAACATAATGATGATCTTGGATAATCACCTGTCTATTCCATGTCTATCTTATACATCAGTAACTAGGCAACTGTCACCTGATTTCTAATTGAGTGGGAGATTAAGAAACTGATGAAGGAACAGATGTTAGAAGGGGCTTGTAGGATTCTATGTTTAAACTATTAATTATAGATGAAAATCAATAAATCTTAATATTAAATACAAACCGATGTGATGAGACCAAAACAGATTTTTAATATGCATAGTTTGACCATATTGTCTAAATGCTCCTTCAGACAAGTGGCAGTTTCCATAGTAGACTTAGTCATCTGCCTAAGTGTGGTAATTTCAAAGAGAAAGTCTACAATCTTGGGACCTTACTACTAATAATAATAATGAAAGATACAGCACAAAAAGTCTTGGCATAAAGTGTGTAGCTGTTAATACACACATCCCTCCCTACTTTAAAATGTCACAAGTACAGACATGAGTACTACTCTATCTGCTTGAACTGATATAGGTTGGCCTGTAAAAATCATGAAAAATATTTGTAAATACATAAAGTCAATATAATTTATATACTTGCATCTTGAGTTTAAAAAGAAAAGAAAGTGTAAAATTCAGAGTCAAATGTGTTCATATATTTTGCAGAATAATTTCCATCTGCCAATTCAAATTTTACATTTTGAAAATTTTCCACATATTTTTCAGTACTTTAAATTTAGAACTACTTTTTAAGAATTTAATTTCCTTCAGTATTTTAAATAATTTTTTAAGCCATTTCAATATAGTTATCAAACTTTCTGTCTCAATTTTTTCCCTTCTTATATTCCATTCAACTCTTCATGAATAAATCTTTACATGCATATTTCATAAAGCAACAAATTCTCTCAAAGCCCAAAATTAGTGAAAGAAACATAAAAACAAAGAAAAATAATTTTTAAGTGAGTTTAATTAGACATTTGGTATGTGCAAGCATTGTCTTTTCATGAAACTTAAGACTGGAAGTTTTAGCACATATCTATTATAATAAATAGAGAGAGGATATAAGGAAGCAAATTAAGATATATTCAAGTTATATGCCAAGTATGACAAGTAACTACACAGAGGATCTTTTAAAGAAATTCTTATGAGACAAAACATTAATTAATCACTTTTTAACTTTGTAAACAGTATTTCTGGAATCATCCTTAAGATATGTGCTCCTGAACTGTATCCTGTTCTCTCTAAACTCTACAATAAATGCCTTGCTGCTTCTTGCTTTCCTAGTTGTTGGAAATCCTCTTCTGTAACTCCAACCCTTAAGAACTCATGTGAACCATCTGATCCTTCAAACTATTGGTCTGTTAGCCTTCTATCTCTTTTGGAAAAGTAATAGAGGTTCTAATAAACTCTGAATTGGTTAAGCATCTCACTTAGCTTTTTTCAGACAAGTAATAGGACTTTCACTTTTCTAGGTCAACTGCTGATATGTTACCAGTTATTGTTGAAAGAGTTTATTAAACTTTATTCAAGAATGGTGAAGCTCAGATAGTTGTTTTTGTATATCTTAATGGAATTTGATAAGTTTTGGTAGGCTGGTCTTTACACAAGTTGAAAGGTTATGGTATTTCTCATTTTTGATCTGATTCAATCTTTATTATCAAATGGTAAAATGAAAGTGGTCTTGAATAGGCACTCTTCTAAATCTTTTTTAATTAATGTAAGAAACTCCAGGACTCTCTCCTTGGACTTATGATGTTCCTAATTGCTATTTACAACCTTGCTAATGCCATCAGTTTTCAACTTGGTATCTATGCTGCTGACACAACACCTGTCTTAATGGTAATCCTGATTGGATTGATTTGGTAAAAAATTACCTACAATCGGTTGTTAACTGTGGCAAGAAATGGCTTGTTAATTGTCATCAGAATCTAATTTACACATTTATAATTCTATCATTCTTCCTGCATTGAATACTACTGCCACATCTGACCTGGTGCTTCTGTAAAGAATCTGCAATATTATTGGTCCTGATCTAACATCTTGGCTTCAGTTACTTTCCCACTACTGCAACATAGTTTCTCTGTACCCTTTCTATAGTTGTTTTCATGGTAATTGTTCTGATGAGCTTTCCTCTTTGTTAAATTGACTTTATGAATTTAAGCACAAAGCTAGATTAGCAGTTAGGTCTCCTCATTTTAAAATTGAAATTGCTAGATGAAACGATAAGTTCTATGCTGACAGTTTTTTCTCTTACATTTGGAACTCTCTTCCAGTTTTTTTCTTTCCAGTCACATTTGATCACCAAAAATTTAAATGCAATATCAATTGTTATCTTCTGTTTTCTTAATTACTGTTCTTTTATTATTCACACTCCTTAATAATGTTTTTCTTTTTCCAATATTCTTTCACACTCAGTAGCCCCTTGTATCTTGTGTTATGAAATAATCTGAGAGACTCCTTTCTGCCTTCCAGCAGCATGGCTGATGCTAACCTCCAGGAAAGTATCTCATTGTGCCTTCTTGGACTAACATTCTCAGCTGACATGAAGTGGAAAGACTATATTGAAACCACTGTGAGGTCTGTGGCTAAGAAAGTTGGTTCACTGTGTTGTGCTACACAGTTTTTCTGAATTTCTAGAATCTATCTTACATACTTATAAATCTACCATTCATCCATGATTTGAATGTTGCTGCCACATATGGCTCATTGCTTCTACATGTTTATATTTAGAGATTTTTGATAAAATCCAAAGAAGAATCAGCAATCTTATTGATCCTGACCTAGCATCTTGGCTTTAGTCTCTTTCACACCAAGTTGCTTCCCTGTGCCTTTTCTATAACTAATTACATGGTAATTATTCAGATGAGCTATTCGCTGTGGTACCTAGGCGTTATGAATTTAGGCCCAGTACTAGATTAGCAATAAGGCCTCATTAATTTAGTGTTGAATTGGCTAGATATAACCGTAAGTTATATGCTAACAGTTTCTTTTCTCACACTTCTCACTTGTGGAACATTCTCCTGGTTCCATGCTTTCCAACCAACATTGATGTTCAAAAATTTAGATGTCGACTGTCTTCCTGATTACTCTTATATTATTCTCTCTCCTTAATAATGTTTCTGTTTTCTAACTCTTTCACCCTTTGTTAGTAATCCCTTGTGTTTTAATGGCTTTACTGCCTTGTATGGGGTGAATTTGATTTTAAAAAAATGTATGAGGGAACTGAAAGGAGGCATGGTGGAATAATGGATAGCAGTTCAGATTGAGGAATTGGGGAGACGAGTTTGAATTCCACTCAAATCCATTACATTCACTTACCTGCTAATATCGTTGAGAAAGGTATGGATCCTCTTCTTCTCTCTCCAGCTATGAGTAAATAGCAGGACAGACCAGGTTCTATTGCCTTGGATGGCAACTGGTCTACTGCAGAAAAAATGGCAACCTACTGCAGGAAAAAAATCTGCCTCATCAGTCTTGTATCAAAAGATACATGATCGCCTAAGCATGTATCACACAAGGTACATAAGTGACTGATAAGGGAACGGTTATTTTTAAAGATATGATAGACTTGTGGAGAAAATAAGAATCCTGTTCCTTGTAAAGATTCATCTGTAATGTTCAGAGAGAAGATATTCTCTGTCTTATGATAACATAGTTTTCTAAATCTTGATAAAATTTTCAATTCATTATTCAATGTTTATGAACAATCCTTAGGAAGAGATACAAAATTTTATTATGGCTTTAAAAAGTATAAAAAAAAATGTAGTAAAAATAATTCAACAAAAAAGCTAACATTTTTTTAAAATTGTTATATTTTTCAATTCACATTTTATGATGAGTAATTTTTTTCATACACGTGTTCTTCCACCCTCTTTATTTTAATACATTTCTATGCATTATGTGAATATATACTTAGTTAAAATGTTCATTTTTAAAGCCATAATAATGCTTATGAAATAAGAGATCAATTTTCAAGAAGTTGACAAAAATCTTCATGTCTGTATATTTTTTCTTTTTAAAAATAGCACATAAATTCATGCCGGGAATATATATTTTAATAAATCTGAATTATTATATATGAAAACCTTTACTTCATGTAGTAAATATAATTATGCAGTAATATAATTAAATCTACTCATATCTGTCAACCCTACATGGAATCTTTGACCTCTCATTGATTCCCCACCTGAGCATATTCAAATAAATAAGTAATAATAATAATAATACTTCTAGAAAAGCATGATTTCCAGAAGAAAAATGATACAGTGTTTAACAATTTTAGTAATATTTCTGTCTTCTTCAAGTTATATATAAAACTAGCAGCCATACCCAGCTGGTCGATCAGAAAAAGTGTTCAAAAACAGCATCATGTGTAGATGTAACAGAGTCTATCTTCAATTACTTTAAAGCACTTTCATTAAAAAACATTTTGAATTTATGCAGTTATTGATATAATAGAAGTAGTCTGTATTTATTCAATTGAAGTTAGCCAAGAACATGAAGGGGTAAAACAGGCAACATGAAGACCCATGTCAGGCCACAATTTTTTTTAGAGTTTTTGAAATGTAATTTGTCAGTGTGCTACCAGGGATGTAAAATACGATATATTTATAAAGGAATTATTAAGTTTGATAAAAACTGGTTGAAAGATCAATGAAAAATACGAAAGAAACCAGGAAAAATCACCATTTTTCACTATTTATGCAAGTTTTCACTATATGGGTGTGTTATGATGTTGATTTGGGGTTAGTAGAGTCAAACGCCAAATAACACGTAACAAATAAAAGGGTTTTAATAGGCTGGTAAAAAGGTACAGAAATCGCCTGAGTAGTCAATAACTAGCTCAGCTAAGAACTTCTCTGTCTTTCTGTCTCCCCCTCATGTCAACTGACATGCCACTATTTAAAGTCTGTTCACAGACACAGACAAGTTCATCTTCAAGAGGGGTGGTAGGTTTTCGACACAACAGGGTGGAATCAATTATCAAGTTAAATGACTGTTAAACAATCAACTTATTATTGGCTACAATTGAATGAAGTTTTTTATTTGATTGCTTGAAAATTGAGTGAGTTTTTAGCTTAAAATTTGTGTTGAAATCAATTTTTCGTTTTTCATGGGTTTTTGCTAAATGCAGTGGCATAGAAATAAAAATGAGGTATTGTTGAGCTCACGAGGATGTAAGTAACCTACCTACCGAGAGTGAATGACATTGGACAAAAAAAGCTGAATTTATCAAATTTTGATCGGCTTAATTGATTTTTGATTTTTTTTAAATTATCAATTTTTTATGCCAAGAACCTATCTCTTACATTGTACAATGTATGTACCAAGTTTGATCAAAATCGGTTGGATGAATCTCGAGTGAAAAGGTATTACACAGACAGTCACACAAACATCCTCTGTTTTATATATACAGATAAAAATTTATACAAGTATAAAAACAAGATGTATTGCATGTGTTTTTGCTTCATGTATAAAATGAAGATGAACATACTGTTGAAATTGTTAAATATCATTTTTTTCATTTTGTAAATCATGATCTTTTGGAAGAGTTGCGAAATATTGGAAGACTTATGAAAATCATTTTCATTAATAATAAATTCCCTGATGCAACACCAGACATGGTGTCAGCTTTCAACTCCAAAATTCAATCAACCTCTTTTTACCTCACTGAATAGTCCCACTGACCCTCCACCAGGGGTCAATATTAACCAATTTGGAGAACACTGATGAAATTATATCAACCCTTAAATATATCATTATAAAAAAATTGGAGGCAAATCTTTAGAGTAATAAGCTGGTTAAATTAAATCTTAGTGGCATTCAATGATGGCAGAAAATATTCACTGACCAAGTATTGTTAAAAATCTGGCTTTTTATTATGTTTCCCTTTCAACATTAAACTTTCATATTATTGCTTAACATTTTTGACTGACTGAGAAAGAACTTATATTCCTAATGTAATTATTATTCTAGAATTATTTTCCACCCTACAACTCCTTTCACTACAGATGAAAAGATGCCAGCCTATCCCTACTCTAGTGACATCAGTTTGGTCCTTTACAGCTAAGATTCACTATGCCATGAACCTAGTATTAAATCATCCTCATTGCCTTTGTATTTCTATGGTAAGAAGGAAGTTCTATTTAGACAGTTTCTTCCCAGGAGTTGCTGCTTTGTGAAACAAAATTCTCTGAAGATTCTTTTCCAATCACTTCAGTCTTAACCTCTTCAAGTCTAGAGTCAGCTATTATCTATCAAAAATATGCCCATAATCTACAATTCTTACCTCCATAAAATAGCCCTAAATATTCTGGGGCTTGTATTGATTGAACAATAATTTAAAGCAAAAAAAAAAAATGAAAATTTTACAGGTATAATTTTGGTTTTGGTTTGGTTTAGTTTGTTTTATGGCATATCAACCTCAATGGGTTATTTAATGCCAACAAAATTTTTAATGCTGGTAATATGTTTTTCTTCAAAAATCTATTTCTGGAAATATTTTTCCTTCAAAAATTATTGCTGGTAATATTTTTTTTTATTACAATGTATTTCTGGTATTAAAACTTATTTTTACTCAAGTTTGGGTGTCAACTATTTGCCCATAGCTGGGACAGGTGCTCCCACCCCGGGTCAAGGTGGACCTGAGAACGGCAGCAATTAAGAGGTGGTTCCATGGTCCTCAAAACCTCCTGATCAGAGGCCTTGCTGTTGGATGTAGTTTATTGTCATACCCAGGATGGGCATACTTTTGGATTGTTATATTGAGCAGAGGTCTACAGATAAGTTGTGGTCAAGCAGAAAAAGGGGACCAAAATTATAATGAAATAATAGAGGTGGTTTGAACATCTTGGCATATCAGATTCTGTTTCTGCACCTTTACAGCTAGAAAGAAAATGAATCAGAAAATATATCCTGAGTTTTATATGCAAATATCTTATTTTTATTACTGCTCAGTTATTGCTCACCCTGACTACATGGACAGTGGAAACAAGGCAAGCAATAATAGAACATTACTAAATATAAGAACTAGACTAGATATCCTGAGACATGGGCAGTGAAACAAAAACAGTCAGCTGCTAAGAAAGTGGGTTCACTGTGTTGTGTAAGACAATTTTTCTCTCTAGAATCTATCTTACATATCTATAAGTCTTCCATCCATCCATACTTAGAATATTGCTGCCACAAAGATGTAGAGGTTACTGAGTGTTAGAGAACAAAAGAAAATTATTAAGGAGTGAGAATAATAAAAGAACAGAAAAGGAGACAGAAAATAACGACTGGCATTGCATTTACATTTTTAAAGATTAAACTTGACTGGAAAGCAGGAAGCAAAAAATAAACTGTTAGCACAGAACTTGCAGATATACCGAGCCATTTCAATTGTATAATGATAAAATCTTGCTGGCAATCTAGTACTTCTCTTAAATTAATAATCATAGAGAAAAGTTGATCAGAACAATTGTCATGAAAATATTTATAGATAAAGTACAGGGATTAAAAGCAAGATGCCAGGCCAAGACCAATGACATTGCAAATTCTTCTTTGGATTTTATCAAGGATCTCTAAGTATATAACAGGAGCACAAAACCATATGTTGCAGCAATATTCAAAGCATGGACATAAATATGCAAGATAGATTCTGGAGAGAAAATTTTCTAGTACGACACAATGAACCAACTTTCCTAGCAGCAGATCTAACAACTGATTCAATATAATCTTTCTACTTTATGTCAGTAGAAAACATTAGGGTGAGAAGGTGCAAGAAGTCACTCTCCAGAAGGTTATTATCAACCATGCTGATGTAAACCAAAGAGGGGTCTCTTAGACAATTAAAAGAGACTCGTTTCATTGGGAGATGTTAAAATTAAATTTGAATACCATGATTAAATATTGATCTATGTTGGGTCAACATACTTGCCTAATCTTTATTACAATTTCAAATATTCTGTTTTCAGTTTGTAAATACTGTTTTTAATAAAATATTTTCAAAAAATTGTTACACCATTATATATGTATCTGCCACCAAACCAAATAAAAAATTTCCATTGACATATTTATCTTTAACTAGTTTCCATCGGCAATTAGTCAAATTCTGTTAATGATTTGTTTTCTGAAGCTTCAAGAGGAGGCCATTTCTTTCACATATGAAATGGTGCATTTTCCATGTTCTTCCAGCATACACCTAGACAAGATTGTAGAATGTATTGTTCAAAGTATATTGATTAAAATATATACCTGGCCAGGATTAGAGAAGGTATTGATCAAAACATAATGATTAAAATAGTCAAATAAATATTCAGTCCATAATATTTAGCCATAACTAACTGACTTATTAGTTGTAAAATTGCTGATTTTCAATGTCAAAGGTCATTTGATGAAGTTGCTTCTTAGATGCTGCATTTGACATGGTACTAAATATTTATATTGGATCTTGTCTTGTGTAAAGTTATGAATTATAAAGAGTGTGATGTTTATGCATCAAGATATTGATTATCTGGCATCGGAACAAAATAGTTCAGTATCATAAACAATCTTTCTTCCATATACAACATATTAATTTTCAGTTCTGGAAAAGGAGAGACATCGGTTCATACAACACAATTACTGTATTCACTTTCTTATGTGATATAACTTGTGCTGATCTACAGTGAGAGTAAACCAGGTTAGTAGAATTCTCTGAAGACGGATTTGAATCTACCTCATTAAATAATATCAGTAATGTCCAAATTTCCATTTCTGCCAAATTCTTGCAGACTTTAAAAAAAAAAGGAAGAAAGATTAAATTCAATTATTACAAAGTGAATTTAAATTTTTTCTGTTTCCATTGGGCATTACTACAGATATTTATTCTGCAAAGATGGATTATGATAATATAAATAGGCACACACACACACACTCTTACAAAAAGAAATATATATATATATATATTTCTCATGCCAAGGTGGATACAGGTTCGAAACCTCCTAGGGAACAAATATTTTTCTTTAATAAGATTTCTCGAATATTCAGGTTGATAGATGAAAATAAATAGATATACTGTTTAATAAATAAACAGTCTACTCAAATATGGGTATCCACTAAAAATAAAATTTAAGTGATAAAATTTGTCAGTCTAATAAATAAAAAATCCATTACTTCTTTAAAAATTGCTTTGTTTATGTTAGGATATGAAACTGAGCAGATATAAATGTTTTGAGAGTCTGTAAAGATTTGCATTTATATAATGGAGCATCTACTCAAATATGGTTATCCATGAAAAATAATGTTGAAGTGATTATATATATATATGTATATATATATATATATATATATATATATATATATATATATATATATATATATATACATATATATATATATATATATATATATATATATATATATATATGTATGTATGTCCTTCCTTCTGTGATTCTTATTCTAGTCACTTGAAGATCATGTGAGCCTGAAACTTAAGTAATGATTCAAGCTGTGCTTTAAGAGTTGATGCTGTGAAGCATGAAGCGTTTTTGCTCTGTCTGGAGAGCCTAGGCATTGAGCACTGTTATTTACTGCTTATTTAGGTATTTGTCTTTTGGTCTTTTCTTCTTCTTGAGTTTAGAAGTTTTTTGTCTGAGGTCTGTCTCTATTTTAGAAATCTTTTCATGTGTAGTCTGTTGGTTGCATCAACATTTTGCATATATATATATATATATATATATATTTGTGTATTTAAGCAGCAATCCTTCTCTCATGCATATTTCATTGAATATGACAGACAAGGTGCTTTGATATAGTTTTTTATACAATTTCTCATGCAATCTAATAATGTTTTCTTTTCAGATGATAAATTATATAAAAACTACACCTTTCTGACCATAGCTCAATTAGATCTCATTTAAATATTGATGGAGACCTACCAGACAATATTCGTAATATATTTGTTGACAACACAAATATAATAGTATCATCTACATGCAAAACGGCTAGAAATAATGGAAGATTTATTAGTAAAAACAAAAAAAAACAACACTTAATAATATCAACTATGAACATGGACACAATATCTTGACTGTGTTTTGAAAAATGAAAACATTATATAAATGCATACATGCAACAAACTATTTCTTATTTAACAGTTAAAATATCGCATCCTTGAAAATGGCTAAATGTATAGCCGAAAGCACTCAGAAAAAAAGAACAGTCAGAGAGTTTTTATATAATTTATCATCTGAAAAGAAAAAATTATATAAAAAACTATATCAAAGCACCTTGTCTGTCATATTCAATGAAATATATATATATATATATATATATATATATATATATATATATATATATATATATATATATATAACACTCTCTTTCTCCTTCTCTCTCTCTCTCTCTCAAAGCTTGGTTTGGCACATGGTCACAAGAATGAAATCCAATTGATAACTAAACTCACTACACTAGCAAATTGACCTGCACGATGATAACCACTGTGCTAAAAATTAACAAAATAGACTGGTTTTGTTTTATAATTTGTTTTCAAGCACACTGTTTCTCTATTTCTCTCAGAAATGTAAATCCATAGCTTGATGATGAAAAAGGCATTTATTTTACAAAACAAATATTTGTCAGTATAATATCCTTCCTTGTCAATGTTCTTCATGCTGTAGTGAATATTAATCATATTTGATCAAACATTATACAATACAAAATCCAGCTCTTCTCTTTGTCAGACACTTCCTTAGATTTTTTTAATTTAATTGTGCTTTAATTTTTAAACCAATTTCTCTAAAATCTATAATTTTATAAGTTATTTGCAGATTCTTTTGTTAATGCCTTAAATTCACATCATTGTCAGTGATGACACTTTTCCATAACTTCTTGTTAAAAAGTCTTATTGCCATCTTGAAGGCCAAATCTATTATTTTTTAATCATTATATCTATTTTGGTTGTTTTAAACAAAGACATGTTTATGCTTTCTTTCTGAATGCTTTGAAAATCTGTTCTGGGGCTGGTTATCTCACTTTCTTGGTTATAGACATTTTATGCAGTGTGCAGTTGAATAAACACAAGGAACTTCCAAGGTCTACTTTTCTCATTATTGTTCCCAAAGGCATATGTGAAGGCAAAGAGAGAACTTCCATCATCTCCATGCAACTCTTAGAGCTTAATACACTGGTTTCAATCATCTACCAAAACTTGGCATGTTATACAAATAGGTTACTTACAGAAATTTCATGATTTAACTAAGCACTCAAATTGACTTGCGGATCTTACAAAAATACAATCAAGGACATTATCTTATTTTTCAAATCATTCTATAAAATTGTCAGCGCTATTTTAATGCAAGCATAATTTGACAATCTTGATTATATATATATATATTAGGTTGGTGCAAAAATAATGTCGTTTTTTGACGTATTTTTAACGTCAAAAACATTATTTTTGCACCAATCTAATACATACATACACACACACACACACACACACACATATATATATATATATATATATATATATATATATCTTTGATTTTTATATATATTATTTATATATGATATATGTGCGGTACTTATTAGAAAGCACTCAATATCAGTGATAGAGATAACATACTTACCTGTATGTATGTGAGTTTGTAACCCTAGGTTCCATGCATTTGCAATCCTCCTGAGTATTGCAAAAGCATGAAACCTAGGGTTACAAACTTACATCCATACAGGTAAGTGTATATATATATATATATATATATATATATATATATGCTTCATGATTACCATGTGCATAAAACCTAGCTGTACTGTGTGGCAAGAAACAATATAATTCTTTCTAATATATATATATATATATATATATATATATATATATATATATATATATATATATATATGTATATATATATATATATATATGCTTGATGATTACCATGTGCATAAAACTTAGCAGTACTGTGTGGTAAGAAACTATAATTCTTTCTAATATATATATATATATATATATATATATATATATATATATATATATATATATATATTATTTAAATTTAAATACATATATTGAATATAGATTTAATTTAAATATATTGATATTTAAATTTAGACATCTAAAAATTGATATTTATAAGTTGAGTAATCTTTTCATATAATATCATTAATGGTCTAATTTTAATATTAATTTAATATTTTTAATATTGAGCACTATATATAAAGATATCTGCTGTTTCTTAAATCTTAAATCTTATATATATATATATATATATATATATATTACAAATTGTAATAACTTTTTTTTAATATGGCTATTAAATATTAGAAAATTTATTCCTCTTTCGGTAGAGAGCATTTATTTTGTGAATAAACCTCACCTCTTTAGCTCAAGATTGTGTGCAAATATTGAGCTAAAGGTCTTTACTTGTATATTTGATCTAGTGTTTGATAATCAAACCTGTATACTGGGAATAAAACAGTCTAGCCACCATTTTAAAATAGAATTATTTTCATCTTTTTACAAAGTCTTTATGCCAGTCATCACTTGAGATTTCTAACACTCTTTGATATTATCAATGGTTTTGTATTATGGTCTCTATTGTTTCAATATACTCTTTAAAAGTGATTTTTGATTTGTTCCAGTGTGCCAGTGATTAGGGGCACTACCTTCATATTTCATAGTTTCAATACTTAATTCTTGCTAATTTACTGTCTTTTCTTTTTACCTTTAACTTTACACTTGACCCGTTACACATTATTTGACATGGATTCTTTTGATCACTGAAATCAAGTCTGAAACTCCTGACCCAGTTTGGATGAGCCATACATGAGTCCTGAGGTGTTTGGCCTTTCTTATTCTCAAGGAGCACTTCTTTAACATTTTTTGTTTTAATGACTTTTCACTGAGATTTTCCCTAGCATCAAGATTTTGTTTTATGTCTTTTAAATACTGACATATTCAAAATGTTTACAGATTTTTAATTTTATTAATATTATTTAATATTCTTTTCATTTTACAGAAAATGATTTTTTGAAGCAAATATAAATAAGCTTTACAATGGGAAATCAATCAGGCCTGGCACATATATATATATATATATATTGATGTGGGGCCAAAGTCGGGACCACAGAAGGAAAACACAGAACATGGATTAGATGTAAGAAAGATATATTAACAACAGGTTACAGAGATAGTGTAAGCGGAGCTTACTATATGTTAGTGTCCAATACTGGTAGTTGTACGCGGCTCTCTCTATCTCTCTCTAGAGTGTTTTGTTGCATACTTAATATAGACCTGGAAGAGTCTATTGTGTAGGTAATTCCGGTCTCACAATACCCCTCTTCCAAGAGTTTTCTTTTTGAAAAGGAGAGAAGAAATAAAACTGTTAATACATTTTCCTCTTGGGATTTATGTTGAGCAGTTGAGTAAATTTCCTTTTCCTTCCTGAGCGTCACACTTCAGGAGAGGCTTGGGGCATGTCGAGATCGAAGTGATCGAAAATTACGTCGATCGGCTCTTCGCAGCTATTTTGTAGTGATTCCTCAGATTCCTTCAAACGGCATTTTCTGAGCTGGTTCCAATGGCGTTTGTGAGTGTTTTTCAGTCCTTGGACAATATAGACCAGTTCACAATTCTTTGTTTTATGGTGCCTACTTCCCAAAATGTTATGTTGCTTTTGTAAGCCTTGAAAAAGACTTTATCGCCAGGATTGAAATACTTCTTATGAGGCGATACGGTTTTTTGGAACTTTGCTTGCTGTGGAATAAGTTTGTCAAAGACAGACTTGATTTTCCTTGTGAACATTGTTTCTGCAGGCGAGCTTCCCATAGGCATGTTCAGATTAGAGGTTATCTGATACACCTGCAGAAACTGTTGCAATGCTCTGTCTGTTGGTGTGCCTAGTGCCTTTTTTAAAGCCCTTTTTAGAATGTCCATGAACCTTTTGGCCTGGCCATTCGACCTAGGGTGGTACTGAGGTGTTGTAATGTGGTCCACCTGATATGACTTGCAGAAGTCTCTAAATTCACTTGATGTGAATTGAGTGCGATTATCTGTAACTACAGAATCTACCACGCCAAAACGCACGAATAGCTCGTGTAGGGTTGGTCTTTTGCATTGTAGGACCTCAGGCCATTTTGAGTGGCTATCCACAACAATGAGGTAGTACATGTTGTCTATAGGCCCTGCAAAATCAACATGAATTCTTTGCCATGGATGGTCTGTGTTTGGTCATGGTTTGCACGTCGTGGTTGGAGCTTTTGCTGCAAGCGCGCATCCTTTGCATGATTCTATCATGTCTGCTATGTCCTTGTCCATGTTTGGCCAATAAACATAGCAGCGCATGAGGCTTTTCGTACGGTTCTTCCCCGGATGTCCCATGTGAAAATCCCTGAGGATTTTTCTTTGTAGGCTGTTTGGAATCACTATGCGGTCATTGTATAGTAGGACATCATCGCAGAGGGAGAAAACTTCAGGCACATTGGGGTCTTTGTTGTGAATTTTGTTTTTTATGGATTGAATGAATTCCTCCTCTCAAGACTCCCTTTTTATGTTGGCCAAAGTAACTGGGAGCTCTCTTATGGTACTCACGATAATGTTTTTGATTTCACAATTTGTCCTTAGAGTGGCAATGATAGAGTCTTCAAAGACTTCTGTATTTTTTGGAATGAGTCGTGATAAACTGTCTGCATGGCAAATATTTTTGGATGTTAGGAACTCTATCTTGAAATTATAGTTTAAGAGAGTCGTTCCCCAACGAAGTAGTCTATTTGCAGTAGAGACTGGCAGACCTTTTTTAGAACCAAAAATTTTAATTAGAGGTTTATGGTCTGTCTGCAGTATGAACCATCTACCATGTAGATATCTGTGAAACTGTCACAGCAAATATCAACCCTAGAGCCTCTTTCTCTATTTGGGAATATTGTTTCTCAGCTGGGAGTAGAGATCTTGATGCGTGAGCCACAGCTTTTCGCGAACCATCTGGTGGCAGTTTATGCAGAATGCAAGCACCAATGACGTACGAGTTTGCATCACTTGCGACAATGATGTCGAGACTAGGGTCGTAATAGGTGAGTGAGAGGTCTGAAGAAAGAGTTTTCTTGATCTTCTCGAATGCGTCTTGGCATTCTGGGGTCCATGACCATGGTTTGTCCTTTTTTAAAAGTTGGTTGAGAGGCCCTCTCAAATTTTGCATGTTCTTAATGAACACTTGGTAAAAGTTAACTAGGCCGAGGAAGCTTTGTAACGTTATCTGGGGCTGGCATGTTTCTGATCGCGTTGGCTCTTTCTGGATCCGGCCGACAACCGTCTTTATTTATGATGTGCCCTAAGTATTTAATCTCTGGTAAGAAAAAGTCACACTTTCCCTCCTTAACCTTAAATCCGTATTCTTGTATCTTTTCGAATACGTTTATTATATGGTTCCGGTGCTCTGCCGTAGTTTTACTAGTAACTAGTATATCATCCAAATAGGCTGTTGCGTAGTCAAGATCGCCCAGCATGGCCTCCATGACCTGCTGGAAAATTGCAGGTGCAACCTTTACTCCAAAAGCCAGCCTGTTGTATTTGTACAACCCTCTATGGGTGTTTATGCAGAGCAATTTGGAACTTTCTTCTTCCACCTCTATCTGAAGGTATGCGTCCGAGAGGTCGATTTTAGAAAAAATTTTTCCACCATTGAGTTTATTGAAAATTTCTTCAGGGCTTGGGAGAGGATAGTGGTGATCTTGCAAGGCATCGTTTAACTCTATGGAACAATCTGCGCATACTCGTATTTGATTGGACTTTTTTTTACATAGACCGTAGGTACTGCCCACTCACTGAAATCTGTTTTTGACAGAATACCTGCTTGTTCGAGTCTATCTAACTCTTTGTTGATTTGTTCTAGAGCAGCGAAAGGGACATTCCGTTTCTTTTTGAATACCAGTTGTGCACTGTCCTTCACCTTGAACTTAGCTTTCATTTTAGTACATTTTTCAAGGCCGCCAGAAAAAACTGGGGAAATTGTTGTTTGAGTTCCGTTTTGAGATTTACCAAATTGGACGTTGTACTTTGTATCTTGCAACAAAATGTACTCATTGGGCAATCCCAAAGATTGAATTTTTCTATCCAATCTGTTCCAAATAAGTTATCTGAAGTTTTCAATACGTAGGCTTTGAGCTTTTTGGTAACTCCATTTAGTGTTACTGTAAGTATTACCTTGCCTAAAATGTTAATCTTTTCGCCAGTTACGGATTTTGCTGTTTTATCCGTTTTTAATAAGGTTGGCTTGTTCAATTTTCGCCAAGTACGCCAGTTAATGGTTGAAAGATCAGAACCCGAGTCAAGCTGGAATTTAATGGACTTATTGAAAATATCCACAGTTAGATATTTTTTAAAATTCCTATCGACAATATTGTCAAGATGAGCTTGCCTAATTTTGTTTTTGGGTTTTCTCGTTCTGTTGGCGTACCAGCACGAAGTTAAAGTATGCCCACTTTTATTGCAATTTTTGCCATTTACCACTATGGTAACATGGTCCGGACAGTTTCTTTAACCTATTTGGGTTTTGGTTACTTTGTAATTTAGGACATGAGACTTGCTTTTTTTAGGTAGGAGGAAGACTTACTTCTGATTTTATTAATCAGAGCCACACCTGATTCCTTGATAGTGTTTGACAGTCCTCTGCCAGTTTTTGGAGAGTCAATCCTTGTTCGTTGTCAAGCTTGGTCAGTGCCCGTTGTCTGACTTCGGTGTCTTCTGCTGATACTAGACCTTGTGCGAAAATTAAGCACTTGAAATCATCGGCAGTCAGTTCAGCTAGTTTAAATTCATTACAAAGCTTGTTTACTGATGCTGCAAATGTTAGAAAATGTTGCTGATTGTCTTTGACTGTGTTCAGGCATTTCCAACGTTTGTGGAACAAGGTTGTGTTAGGCCCGAATAGTTCCGAAAGGAGATTAATAGTCTCTGAAAAATCCAAGTTTGTGGTTTTCTTGGGTAGTATGAAGTCTATGAACCTACTATGTTCTGTAGTTCCCAGTTTTCTCAATAGTAGACGTACCTTTTTTTTTACTGGGCCATTGTTCACAGTCTACATTAAAAATATCTTCATAGCACCTGTAAAAAGCCTGGGACGTTTTGTCATTCTCTGGTACGTATTCAAAGGTTTCCATTGAATTATAGATTGTACTCTGGGAGAATATTGTATCTTTTTCAGAGTTTGAGCCTTTTAATGCATTTATGAGTAATTTTTTAAGCTGTTTCTGTTGTATTAGGTTGGTGCAAAAATAATGACGTAATAATGTCGTTTTTTGACGTTAAAAAATACATCAAAAAACGACATTATTACGTCATTATTTTTGCACCAACCTAATAGTTAAGCATTCTGAAACATAATTTTTTGGAATTCCATTTGTTGTTTATGTAATTCCAAAAATAGTTGTTGTCTTTCTTCTGATTTTTGTTGCTGATCCAAATTTACTTTTAGCATTTGGGGAATTACTTTTTGAAAATCTTCCATATTTAGACAAACAAAAATGACAGCGATTTTTTGTTGCTTTGAAAACCGTGTACCATGGGGAAGTGCACAAAAAAAATCTTGATGTTTTTTTTCTTTTTTCTTTTACAAAAAAATAATATGGACAGACAATTAGTTAAACTAAACTAATTATGTGTTTAGCTTTTTTGCAATTCCGTGGTTCCGTTAATTTTAACGTAATTGCATAAATTTCACCACACTTATGTATTTTTTTTTATAGAGGTACAAAAAAGAGAAAACTCACCTCAGTGAATTTGAGGGGAGAATAATTTTATGCACGAGTTCAACTCAGTTACATTTTTTTGAAAACTTGAGTACAATGGTAGTACTTCTGCTCTTGTGTTGTCAGTTTGTTTTACGAACAAACTGTTTTTTTTTCCGTGTGTGGGTGTGTAAGAAATCATTCTCGGAATGTTATTTGGACAGACTTTAATATTCCATAGATGTCGAATCACTGCTCATCACTGCTGTTTCATATCGGAATATATTTTTTTTTATATGTAGATGCTGGGTGTTGTGTTTAAATCGCTAATGTAGTAATACCAGCTTAATTTCTCGTTCAACACTGCTGTGGGAACGTGTGGAGTTTCTGTGTATTTTTCGAGTACTCTGTCGCTATTGATATGGTGAGAACGAAATTCTCGAATCTTTCTGTCGCCACTGATGTGGAACTGGTAAGGTACTGGAGTTTTCAACGTGAATGCATTTCTCGAATTCTTCGTCAACACAGATGTGGAACTGGTAAGGTATTGAGGTTTCGCCGTGAGTGCGTTTCTCGAATCCTCGTCGCCACTGATGGGGGGCTAAAATCGGGACCACAGAAGGAAAACACGGAACACGGATTAGATGTAAGAAAGATATATTAACAACAGGTTACAGAGATAGTGTAAGCGGAGCTTACTATATGTTAGTGTCCAATACTGGTAGTCATATGCGGCTCTCTCTGTCTCTCTCTAGAGTGTTGTGTCGCATACTTAATATAGACCTGGAAGAGTCTATTGTGTAGGTATTTCTGGTCTCACAATATATATATATATATGGAATAAATAGTGACATACTGAATTAAATGAATGGAGAGGGAAGGAGATTATGTAGCAAAATAAATATTTATTGTGTAAAATAAAACCACAATGTAAAAAAAAATTTGAAATTATTTTTGTTGCCTATAATTTTGACAACTGATTTGCCTATGATTTGGTCTATCAGCTGGCCAATTTATTTGTCTTTGATACTGCCTATTGATTTGCCTACAATTTTGACAACAGAACTGCCTATGATGTTGCCTATTGATCTATATATGATTCTGCCTATTGATTTGCCTATGATTCTGACAACTGACATATGTATGATCTTGCTAATTTATTTGCATATTATCATAACAATTGATGTGCTAATATTCCTGCCTATGATCCTGCCAATTTATTTGTCTACAATCCTATCTATGAAATTGACAAATGATTTGACAATGATCCTATCTATTCATTTGCAGATGATTTTTTTTACTATGATCCTGCCTATGATCCACCAATTTGTTTGCTTATGATCCTGCCTATTCACTATAATTCTTCCTAATGATTTACCAATGATTCTACCTATTTTTTGCCTATGATTTTTCCAATTTATTTGCTAATAACATTAGCAATTTTTTGCATACAATCCTGCCTATGATTCTTACTAATTTATTTGCCTATGATCTTGCCTATAATTGTGCCAATTTACTTGCCTATGAGTCTACTTATGAATATTCCAATTTATTTGCCAATAATCCTACCTTTGATCTTACCAATTTATTTGCATATGATCCTGTCTATTCCCTATAATTCTGCCTATGATCTTGCACATTTATTTGGCATTGATCTCACCTGTGACACACCCAATTATTTGACTATGTTTCTGCAAATGATCTTGGCAGTTATTTTGGCAATAGTCCTTCCTAGTGTTTAGCCAGTGATCCTGACAATGACATTGCCAGTTTATTTGCCTATAATCCTTCCATTGATATTGCCTGTGATATTGCCAATTTATTTGCCACTGATCTTGCCTATGATTCAGCCAATTTAACTTGCCAATTTATTTGTCAATGAACTGAGTATAGACAATGTTAGCTGCATCCTTGTAGCCTCTTCTTTTCATTCTCAAAACAACCAGAGAAAAGGTGAAAGTCATTTCATTATCAAACTTAATACCCACCATTTAGGATTAAACAAAGACCTGAGAATTATCAATGATTATACTTTTTGCAAAAAAACAGACAGAGGTGTTTTATCTTAGTGTATTAACACAAGACATAACTATATTTATATACATGCTTATATATTTCTCTCTGTTTATTTTCATGATTATTTTCTAACAATACATGTGTCCATATAGAAGTTTATTGTATACTTATTTAGGGAATATTCTATTTCTACTTTTCTCTTTTTCCTACTATTTATAATCATTATAATCATTATACTTATTATCATTATCCTACAGTTTCAAATGATATCTATCTTCTTTGCATGTTACCATATTTATCATCACAATTTTTTTATGATAGTTATTATCATTATTATTTAATACTATTTATCTTATATTCGCACATTTATAGTTTAATTAACATCCTAATAAGACAAAATAAAAAATAGTTCTCAGCCACACACATCACCATTTATAGTTGGTGTCATCTGACTGAAGTAAGAGACCACAAAGAAAAGGATGAAGCTGAGGCAATCAAATATTGCAATTATTAAAGGTTTAGTGACTATAATTTAACATCTATTGGATTTGAAATTTAGCCCTCTTGACAAAAAACAATTCAATAGCAAGCATATAAAAATTTTATTTTACTACTTTAAAAATGTTAGTTTTGAATAAATGTTTAATTCTTTAGGTTTTTTTAGTACACATTCTTTTGAGAGAAGTATATTCTTATGAAGGTCAGATGGTTTGTGTTTAAATTTATTACACTTGTGTCAGTAAGACAAATCGTCTTATGTCTAGTTTAATTAATAACAACAATATAATACCAACTCCTGTTATGAATAAACAATAGTGGTCTCCCTCTGTTTTGTTACTCTCCTATATGAGCTATTTCTGTTTACTGGTACTATAAAAGGACACTATACACAAACTTTGTATTCTCAGTTGAATAAAGCTTTCTTAAAGGCTACACTTGTATACTGTTGTCATTACAACTCATACTGACAAGTGACTCTCTATAAGCAAAAACAACTACCCTTATTGGAGATTGAATGAGTTGAGTGACACACTTTATCAAATTGAAAAGGAACACAGAAAATGGAAACAGAATGAGAGAACAATAACTTTGACTAAAGGGATGGAAGTCATCATTGCATTGTATATCTTTTCTGCTCAATGGTTAAAACATGCCAAAACTGTGAAAGATCCATTTTCCAAAATGATTTTTACATATATACTGAGAAATGAGATATATGGTCTCAAGATCCAGTAACAACCTGAATGGGGTTGGGGGCTCATGAGCCTAATTTTCCAATACATATATCGCTCAGGTCAGTAGACGCAAGAGAAGATATTTTGACAGCCAGGAGAATACACAATTCAACATCAAGAAGCAGAAGGCATTTGATATCAAGAAGAGAACATCAAGGAGGCACCAGTAACCAGCCAGCTGCAGAGATACTAAAGAATTTTGAAGTGAAAATTCTTCTGTGTTTGAGAAACAAAGAACAAAAAAGAATTTAAAGAAATTTTTTCAAGCATGAACAGTGTGAATTTTAAATTTTATATATCCCAGAGATGATCGTAGGGCAAGTAAAAGTAGTTTTTTTTGTTTTTTCAGAAAGGTGGTTGCAACTTTGTTTTCTGCATTTTTGAACTGTTTTGTCTTTTTGTCTTTTTTGAAATCATCATCTTTTCTCGAACAGTAATCTTTTCCATTTTTTGATGGTAAACCTTTTTCTCAGAAATTTATATTCTACAATAATAGGTGCACAAAAGGAAATTTTTGCACAAATTTTTATGTGTACCTTTTTTGTACTTGTGTAATAAATGTTTTTCCTTTGAAATTTTACACAGCGGATGAGTCTTATTTTGTGATTTGCACCTATTATAACTTGCTATTCTTGACACAAGAACTTAGATTTGATAGGGAATTCACTTTTATAAGTTCCTAGGAAGGCAAGAGGAATATCCAAAAATTTAGCAACTTCCCTAAATTTTACGAGGCTCATGCATGTCAAATAAAAAACATGAAAATTATTCAAAGAATCACCACATATATGTGTTTCTTGTCACAAATAAAATTATTCATATAACACATACTAACATGGCTCCCATGTCACTTACCAGACCAAATTGCTATAAAAACATCAAATCACAATTTACAAGAACACATATGAAAAATTCTGGTTGCAAACACAAAAGTTCTGTATAAATCACATTACCAGAAACATCTTGCTTCAACCTCACCTTATTAAACAGTGGAAAGTCTTAAAGGTTTTTTAAAATAGATAATCATTTCAATTCTAGCCATATTCAACACCTGAAGGCTCAGAATAAATGCTCTTATTCAAAACAACACAAAAATAAATTATAACTTAAACAGCCAAAATATGAGAAAAAACTAAAAACACCAGAGAAAAAACACCCTTGAAAATGGCTATAGAAGTGTCTGGAAGCACTTGGAACAATGGAAATTATGGAAACTCTTACTCTTACAAAATGGAAAAATGCAAGGATGCTGGAAAAACTTAATAAAAACTTTATTAAATCTTCCTTTTTGCTTCATTTAATGAAAGATGTTGGAAAGAAAGAAAGGTTGCTGCCCAAATATACATTAATATAAATATAAATATTATTGTAATACTTTTATTATACAAGATTATAATAAAAACATTTTACATCACTACACAAAAGCTTTCATGTTTCAATACTATGATTGTACTTCCTCAGTCGATGGTTGGTAAACAAACACAACATACCATTAACCTGCATCTCTTGGCTTTTTATCATTTCTATCTTGATCGCTGATAAAGCTTCAATAAAGTGAAACATGTTAGATTAAGATCCATTTCCAACTTGTTTTTATCTTATCATATATATATATATATATATGTACATACACACACACATACACACACACAAGCGATCTGCCTGGAAAAGTATCTAACCATTGTGAAATTGGCAACCAATCAGTTGAGGACTGCAGAGTAATTCAGCTAGCAGTGTGTTACCACTGAGTGAACTTGCATACTGAGTGACTGTTACATACATTCACAAGATAGGATTTTCACAGATTACTTTTGCTTTTAATATCTATGAATTACCATATCTTCTTGAGAAAGATATTGTCATGGTTTTCAATTGCCTTCTCCATAGCTTTGAATTCAGAGTAATCCTTTTCCTAATAATTGTCCAACTTAGAGAGTTCAACCTAACCTGTTATTTAACCAATAGCAAGTGGGAGAAGAGATAGATTTCCTATGGATATTACGGGAGCAAACTAGACTGGAATTTGAACTCAGCTGTTGATTCCCCTGTCTGTGCTGATAACTATTATGTTAGCCATGTATACAAGGTGCGATGGATAAATTGACGTCAAAATTATGAAAAAAAAAAAATGAAAAGAACACTGATATTTCATTTTAACAGATATATTTACCAAAATTAAACAAAAATATCTTGAAATACTAAAAAGTAAACTTATTCAGTAAAATCGCTATTGGTTTCAACTACAGCCTTCAGATGACTTTGGAATCTCCTGCAACTCTTCTGAATGATCTCCTTGTTTAAGATGATGAATGTTGCCATAATCCTTGCCTTCAGTTCATCTTTGGTGTTACAAGGAGTTTTGTTGGTCTCTCACTCAACTGCGCCCCACACATAATAATCAATGGGGTTGCAGTCTATTAGGTGAACAGATGTAAGGGGTGATGTTGTTGCAGAAATTGTCTGACAAACATGACTGGGTTCACCTGCTAGAGTGGCATGGGGCAGAGTCCTGTTGCCAGATATAGGGTCTTCCAGCAGCTATCCTTTTGACCCAGAGCAGCACTACCTCCTCAAGACACTTGATGTAGATCCCCATGTTGTATGTGAGGCCCTCACCAACAAATTTGGGAGTTATTTTCTTATCAAGACAACAGGGTGAGTTTTCCGACTGCCATACCTTTTTAATCACCATTAGACTCACCCAACTCTTTCCAAATCCTCTGCATTGTCCTTAGATTGACACCTAAACACTCTGAAATGTTCATATTGGAGATTCCAGAACAAATGCACAGCTGTTTAGCATGCCGTTTCCAAATTTCTGGTCGAGTGAATTGCATCATGGTGCTCTTTTTATTACAGATGCTGCCCAACTGACCCTACTATACTGTGCAGTCAACAAAATCAAAACCATGTACAAAATTAAAAATATAAAATGGCGACAATTTACCCATCGCACCTTGTATATCACATATATTGATACAAATAAAGGAACTTTTAAAATTTTTTAATATACTCATCATATACACATAGAGTCTGTATGCTTGGCCACCTATCCATAATTTCTGCACATTGGGCAGTCTAATATTTTTTTTTGTTTTTTAAATGTGTCAGCAAAAACATTATCAAGCTAAGTTCATGTCTATCTCTCTAATCTGTTTTGTTTTCAAGTTTGCCTGTAAATTGAGAAACCAAAATGTCTAGCTAAATGAAGACTAAAAACGAAATCATGATAATCATGATATTCTCTACTGCTCTCATAATTTGGTCAACCAAGTGTTTAGCCTGGAATAAATTACAAATTGCTCTCATATCATAGATTCTTCAACTTGGATTCAGGCAAATATCTCAATTAGCCTCTACCAGATTGCTTCCAGCCCATAGAATGCAGAATTGTATTCCACCACATGCAAAGTTTTGTTCATTGTTCACTAATAAACACAATACAAACAGAAAGCATAAAATCTATTCGTTTATATTTCTGAAATGAGGTACTGTAATTATTTGCACTTTTTACAATGTTTGGACAGTTATCCTCATCTTTGTTGCTATATATTCGCAATGTTTCAGCCATTGTATATTCTAGCTTTCTTCAGGTGATTGGAATTTCAAACTGAACCCTTTATTTCATCGGCTGGGGTAGATTGTTCTAGTTTCACGTGCCATGCCTCTTCCGGATATCTCAGTTTCAGTTATTTCCCTTTAGCATCTCAACTCTGCAACTTTTTGTTTACCTCTGCTGTAGCCAGGACCTCAAGGACACATGGCCCAGTGAATAAAAATGTTAGTTGAAGTAATCCAATGGCTTCACCCAAAGAGTTGTGAGTTCAATACCTAGCTATAGAGGCATGGTATGTGGAACTAGAACCATCTACCCCAGTTGATGAAATAAAGGGTTTGATTTTTATAACCATGAGAATGTATTGTTCTACTGTATATTTGTGTTCACTTGCTGTCATTAAAAGTGAATAAACTACAAAAGAATCAATAGATACCTTCAGGTTACATGAAAGCTATAACTGCACCTTCTTCAATCAGACTGAAGAGATTAACTATAAGAAGTTTAAGAGAGGAGATTCAAAACTCAAGTACATTATTTCTGATGACTGTCAAAAGTTATGAACACCATCTATGAAGCTATTCAATATTCATGAACCTTTAGAATGTTACAGTTGATTTGATTTGATAAGCAAATATTTTATCTTCCCATTACAAGAGATGCAGAATTTTGTGGTTGTGTTATCATATCCTACTATGGCAACAGAAAACAACCTTGATAGAACTCAACACTAAATCTACTGCAGATGGATTCTTGCAAAAGAATAGAGATAAAAGAAGTAATACATGTAAATAACAGAAAGTGATAAATATTAAATTTCAGTGCAGTACTGGGGAGCAATGATTGGCAGTTAGTCTAGCATATCATTATTACTCAGCTGAGTTTGATGTTTAGTTGATAAGCCACACTTGTAACAGTCTAGTAGACTTGTATAAGCTATACCACTATTGAATAAAACTTGTATGCATTCAAATGTATCCTTACCCTCTTATTTTATTTAGGCTTTGGGATACCTTTATTCTCTTACTAATAAGCAATATTAAGGTAATTATTATGTTCTGAATATGGTTTTCAGAGTTACTATCATTCTTTGCAAGTAGCACTTACAACTGCCAGTGAAGAACAGAAGTTGGAATCAGGGTAACACAAAGACAGTCTCACAAGATATAGTTCTTGTTTCAAGAAAAAAAAATGTACAACTGGTATTGAGGAGAGAGACAAAACTGGAAAACCTGACATTCAGTAAAGAGCCTTTTCCATTTTACGTCTTAACAAATCCCTTGCAATTTCACTGCCAGAATATTCCTGTAACATATTTGTATCATCAACCATCAACAGGTCTGTCTTAGAATTCCAAAAGGAGATCTTTATTTCTGAAGCTAAAAACCAACTCTCTCTACCATATATATAATAGTTGCTGATTTTTATATATTATCTTAACCCATTAATGTCCACTGTTTCATATTGGGGATTTTTAATGGATTATATATAAGTAGAAGACTATAATTAATATCATTTTTTCCTATAAACCAGTGGGATCTTTTTACAAATTAATAATACCAAATTTTATAGTGATAATTAATAAGTTAATTGCTAAGGATCAAATGCTTTCTTATGCACAGTCTTTACTTCTTAATTTAAAAAAAAAAAACACTTTCTGGTATTTTACATAGTGAAATCAATATACAAAAAGGTGGTGAACAGTTCTCAGCCCAACCAAGGGAGAAGATTTTTAAAAATTTGTTACTTTTTCATTTGATCAGATTTTGGGAAGTGGATGGGACAAAGGATTTTTCACTCAATATACAATAAATAATTCTCTGTCCAGCCAAGAAAGACCAAGAACTTTTCAGTGATAAAGAAAAAATAAATTCCTCCTTTTTCCTTTAATTCTGTTGTAAATTTTATAATCATTATAAAATCTATATACAAGGGAGTACTAAAAAGTTTTCAACTCTACCAAAAAAGAAATTGCTAAAATTGTCAACTCTCATAATAAACTAGAAAAATTTCCATTCTTTTTGGTTATCTAACAATTCACTCTTAATCAATTAAAAAAAATGAAATGCAGATTCTCAGAAAATGAAATGTAATTTCAAGTGCACCAGTTGAAACCACAAATTCTTTAAAATTTTTTTAGATGATTACTTCAAAGAACTTTTTTCTCTAGAGATATGACTTTTCAAAATATGAAATATGAATTTTCAAAAGCTGTGGTTCATGTAGGATTGTGTGAAAGGTACAGAAAAAAAGGAAATGCCAACAATAGAGAAATAAAATGCACAATCCACTCTGTTCAAGAAAAAATATTTTTCCTATCTATATACAAATATAATTGCAAATGAATTCAACAGGAGTTTTTTATTGGTTGTAAATGAATAAGAATGATAGAAAACTAAGCATCACTGGTACTTGTAATATGTAGAAAACACTCTTCTCTCTATATATAGTTTTCTCATTTCAAAATGTTCACTCAATCCATAAAAGGACTAAAAAAAAATTCTTCATTGTTCTTCTTCTTTTGACTTTCAAAGATTGGTTTTTATTCTTTAGCAGTATGAATGAAACTTTCATGGTAAAGGTGTATTTAATGTTGATTTATGAATTGCAGAGACACAATGATTCAATAAATGGAAAACAGATGAGACTGCAAAGTATATAATAAACAAAAATCCTGTGCTTACAAAGTCTGATTCAACAACTGATATTTCAATTGTATATTTAAGTTTTACATTTTTGTATATTTAAAAGGGAATAGATTCTGGTTCTATAGGCTTATGCATTTGTCAGAATTAAATAAAAATGGCATTTTTTGCTTGCACACTTAATATATGCTTATTTGAAAAATAAAAGACTTTTCAACCCAATTAGGCCACTGATTTCTGAATAATTTTTTAAGTATAACTTGATAAAAACCAAAATAATTAAAAAAAAAAAAAAAGAGCATGTTCAAGAAAGATAACTCTAGGTTAAATGCAAAATGTTTCTATTTTACTGAATAAAAAATGTTAGGAATAAACAGAATGAAGCTTAGTTATAATTAATATTTGCAAATATAAATCCTATAAATAGAACAGATTGATATAGAACATGTAAAATAACCACAATGACAATAGTACTAGTAGCAATTCTTAATTACTTTATTCTCATACCAATGAGATCCAAATACAAAAATACCCTTCACCCCAGGCCACTCAGGTGTTTATATGACACTGGAGGCATTAATTTATGTCTGCCTGTGGAATTCCCCCATTATCTAATGAGACCTTCCATTCCTACCCTACAGAGTGGACACTGCTGAAGGTCGTATTTTGATGTAATGGAATAACTTGGCACCCCCATGATTGACTACACCATAGGTAGTAAGTACCTATAAAGTCAACGGACTACGTGAGACTTTCTGAGATCTGTTGAGTATGACTCCGACTTACTTGAGAACTATTTGACCTTCCAAACGGCAACCCTCACCGACTGGTTTTAGAATAACCTTTATTTATTTATTTATCCACCATGTTGTTCCCGTGATATTCCAATTAGCACGAAATATAACATATTTAAATGAGTATTTACAATGAAATTAAAGAATACTGAATATGACTTCAAAAGAACAGTGGAATTTTAGAATTTTGCCATACACCTTTATAATAATATTAAGCATGACATTTTCATGTTTTTTCACTGGAATTTACATATGATTTTACTTGTACACAAATGTAGATACTGGCATAGATATTAACATAAAAACATCCTCCAACACATACACCACATTCCAACTACATATATAAACTTATTTAAAAAGCATGAGCAGTTCTGAGTGACATACATGTTTGTAACAAATATTCATTAAAATATGAAATGAACAGTTGTCAAAGATATTCAGCATCCATTTACATTATCATTATTACAATAAAAACAGGAAAAACTATGAAAATATAAAGCTATAGATAAATGTTTTTAGAATTGAAATATATAATAAATGTTAAATGAACATTTGGTGATGGCTAAAGTGAAATATTGGCATGCGCATGAAGTAGCAGTTATTGGTGCTGGAATTGGAATCGGTGTGCTGAGTTTGTTGCATTGACCTTCACACAAATACTCTAATCCATCTCTTCTCCCTCCAGTTACTTTTTTTATTTTTATGTTTGTTTGTTTGTTTGGGTTTTATGGCATATCAACCACTGTGGGTTATTTAATGCCAATTCCAGTTTATATGAATTTTAAATGCCTATTTTGTATGGAATAAAAAACATATAGCTGGCAACATTATGGTTTAAAAAATGTATAGCTGGCAACATTATCTCTTACAAAAAACGTATAGCTGGCAACACTATTTCTTACAAAAAACGTATAGCTGGCAACATTATTGTTTCAAAAACATATAGCTGGCAACATCATTGTTTCAAAAATGCATAGCTGGCAACATTATTTTTCTGAAAGCATTATCTGAGGCCTTGATGTTGGATGTAGTTTATCGCCATACCCAGGACATTCAAAAACGTATAGCTGACAACATTATGGTTTCAAAAAAGTATAGCTGGCAACATTATTGTTTCAAAAACGCATAGCTGGCAACATTATTTTTCCGAAAACATTATATGAGGCTTTGCTGTTGGATGTAGTTTATCGCCGTACCCAGGACGCGGATGTAGTTTACCGTCATACCCAGGACGTGTGTAAGACTTGGAAAAACTAGGAGTTCACTATTTGCCCATAGCTGGGACTCTAACAGGTGCTGCCACCCCGGGTCAAGGTGGACCTGGGAACATCAGCAATTAAGAGGTGGTTCCACGCTCATCAAAACCTCCTGATCAGAGACCTTGCTGTTGGATGCAGTTTAACGTCATACCCAGGACGTTTTTTTATTTTTAATCATTTCACCCCAAGCAAGGTAGGAAAAGCACTAGAATACAGGGGTTATAGAGAGTGAAAGTGAGAGAAAAGACTGAGTATAGGGAGAGTAGAGGAGAGAACAAAAGATGAACAGGATTCAAGAAGATAGAAGATAGAAGATGGCGATTGATGTTGCATTTTAATTTTTTAAGATTGTATTTATAAAGGAAGCAAGTAAACGAAAGGGAGTTCCGCAGGCAGGAAGTGTGAGAAAAGAAACTGTTGTGATGGCTACATTTAACCTAGATACCAATCTAGTAGCATGATTAAATTCATATAGTTGGGGCACCAGGGAAAATTGATTGTCAGAGAAATTGCAATGAAAATATTTGTAAAAAAGACAGAGAGAAGCCACAGCACATCTGTGAGAAAGTGATTGAAGTCGAGAGGCCAAGTCAGGATTGCTTACATTACAGATCTTTCATTGCATTTTGGCAAATACCTCAAGATGAATAGCAAGAGCACCAGATCAGATATGGCAGCAGTATTCAATGCACGGATGAATGATAGATTTGTAAATGTGCAAGATGGACATTGACAATTAAAAATTAGTGGGCGGGGTGGGGGGTAAATAGCATAGCAGATCTATGTAGACTTGGTTGGCAACCACACTCAAGGAATGACAACTCCAAATTCAAAACTTACTTTTTATGGAAATTACAGCAACAACAGTTAGTATAATGAGTCTGTGACCCTATTCTCCACAGAGGAGACTTAGGAAGTGGACAGAAAAGGAAAACACATAATGACATCTAAATTAAGGTCATCAAATTCAGTTTATCTGAAAAAGATCATTGAACCAATTAGAAAGTGTTATGATGTTGATTTGAGGTTAGTAGAGACAAACACCAAATAACACGTAACAATAAAAAGGGTTTTAATAGGCTGGTTAAAAGGTACAGAAATCGCCTGAGTAGTCAATAACTAGCTCAGCTAAGAACTTCTCTCTCTGTCTCTCGGTCTCTATATTTATCAATCCACCCACGAGGATCGAATGTGGCACAAGGCCGTTTTAATGTGGGTATCCCCGAGCCCGTAGGCTCGGCCAAAAATATGGCCTTTCTGAACCCGCCTAGACGGGTTCAGGCCCTGTCAACCTCCCCGGACGAAACCTTGCCCTTCGGCAAAGCCTCGTCCGGGTTCACCTCTGCTAATGCAGCGAGTTCGACAGTCGCCGAGAGTCTGTCGCTCGGACTCAGTATTTATTAGTCCACCCACGAGGACCAAATGTGGCACAAGGCCGGTTTAATGTGGGTATCCTCGAGCCCGTAGGCTCGGCCAAAAATATGGCCTTTCTGAACCCGCCTAGACGGGTTCAGGCCCTGTCAACCTCCCCGGACGAAACCTTGCCCTTCGGCAAAGCCTCGTCCGGGTTCCCCTCTGCCAATGCAGATAGTTCGACAGTTGCCGAGAGTCTGTCGCTCGGACTCTCTCATGTCAACTGACATGCCACTATTTAAAGTCTTTGTTTACAGACGCAGATAAGTTCATCTTCATGAGGGGTGGTAGGTTTCCGACACAACGCCTCCCCCTTGAGATTAATTCCGGAGTAATTAATATCTTTTTCTTTTGGGATCTGGACTTAAACGTTCCACCCTAGTTCTTTTTCTTTTGCTTGTCCTTCTTTGGACAACTGTTTCAGGCAATGGTGGAGTTGGTATATCGAATAAATCATATAATACGTCCATTGGTTCTTCATTTTCTTTACTTATTTCTTCAATGATTCTTTTCCTCAATTGGTTCAAATGTCTTTTGTGCGTCCATTTTTTACTTCTTATCATGTATAACATCTTACCAATTCTTTGAGTTACCACTCCAACTTGCCAAAATTCCTTCCCATTTTTGTAATTTAAAAAAAAAACTTTATCTCCCGGCCTGAGATATTTCATATTTTCCTGATGCGTTTTGTTCTGATAACTCTTTTTTCTTTCCGGCAGCAGCCTATTGAATACAGATGTAATTTTTCTAGCAAACATCAGTTCAGCTGGAGGCTTCCCTAATATTGCGTTTGGATTTGGTGTTATTCTGTATATACTTAAAAACTGCTGTATATTACCATCATCTGTATTAGTACCATTTGTTTTTTTAAGGGCTCTCTTGAACGTATCAACAAACCGTTCAGCCTGTCCATTTGACCTAGGATGGTACGGTGAAGTCGTGATGTGGTCAATTCCCAGAGTCTTACAAAACGTCTTAAATTCACTTCCTGTGAATTGAGTTCCATTGTCGGTGAGAATTTTTTCTGGTACTCCAAAACGTGAAAACAGTTCTGTAAGAAAATATTTTGTTACAGAAGCAGTTGGTCTTTTGCACTTAAAAATTTCAGGCCACTTGGAATAGCTATCCATAACTATCAAGTAGAAATTACCATTCATGGGTCCAGCATAATCTATGTGGAGACTGGTCCACGGAACATCTGTTTTTGGCCATGGTGTGTATTTTACTGGCGGTGCTTTCGCTGCCATTTGACACCCTCTACAAGTTTTAACTACCTGTTCAATGTCTTTGTTCATATTTGGCCAATAAATGTAACTCCATATCAGGGATTTCATACGTCCAATACCATGATGCCCCTGATGAAATTCCTTCAAAATCCGCTTTTGTAGTACAACCGGTATCACGACTCTTCCAGCATATAACAGCACTTCATCACATATTGAATATGCTGGGGAAGAAGTTTTATACTTTTCTGAAGTTACAACTTCTTTCATTTTTCTAATAAAAATGTCGTTTTCTGCTTTTAATTTTATTTCATCTAATGTCACCGGTAATTCTTTTACTGTGTTATACATTACTTCAACCAATTCATTTTCTGCTTGTAACGCCGCTATCACCGTATCTTCTGGCGGTTCCGAAGACGTTGGGATCAGTCTAGATAAACCATCAGCATGGCTTAATTTTTTAGATGATAAAAATTCCATTTTGAAATTGTAATTCAACAAAATGGTTCCCCATCGTTGCAAACGGTTTGCTGTATGAGTAGGTATACCCTTCTTCGAACCATAGACTGAAAGCAGCGGGCGATGGTCGGTCTGCAATATAAACCTTCTTCCATGTATGTACTTATGGAATTTTTTTACAAGCATAGATGATAGCTAAGCTTTCTTTCTCAATTTGAGAGTACTTCTTTTCTGCGGGCAATAATGTCCTTGATGCATGTGCCACTGGCTTCGTATTGCCGTCTCTGAATTTATGCAGAATTACCGCACCTATTCAGTACTCGCTTGCGTCCGATGCCACTATAATTTCCTGTTTAGGGTCATAATGTGTTAATGATAATTCCGACGTCAAAATATTCTTTATTTTGTCAAACGCCTTCTGACACACTTCTGACCATTCCCACTTTGCTCCCTTTTTAAGCAATTTATTTAATGGAGCCGTAAGGCTGCACATATTAGGAATATATATCCCATAATAGTTAGCAAGTCATAAGAACGCTTGTAGCGTTACTACATTTTTGGGAGTTGGCATGCTTTTGATCGCTTCTGCCCTCGCCGGATCTGGTCTTCTTCCATCAGAGTCTATTATCTGTCCCCAAAACTTAATTTCACTCATAAAAAATTCACACTTTTCAGCTCCAAGTTTGAATCGATATTCTTCAATTTTTTCAAAAACCTGATTAATATGTTCCAAATGTTCATTTCGATCTTTACTTTTTATCAAAATATCATCAAGATATGCAATGGCGAAGTCTAACCCTGCCAGCACAGTGTCCATAATTTGCTGAAAAATACTAGGGGATACTTTTAAACCAAAAGGCAGACGGTTTAATTTGTATAAACCCTTGTGTGTATTGATAGTCAACAATTTAGAACATTCTTCGTCCACTTTCACTTGGAGATAGGCATCCGATAAATCCAATTTAGAGAATATTTTTCCCCCATTTAAACTTGCAAAAATGTCTTCTGGTGAAGGCAAAGGATATGTGTGGTCTTTTAAGCAATCATTTAGACCCGTAGAGAAATCGGCACACATCCGAATTTTATTATTCTTTTTCTTAACATATACAACAGGGCAGGCCCACTTTGAAAATTCAATGCGTGAAATAACTCCTAAATTTTCAAGCCGTTCCAATTCTTTGTTAATCTGTTCCAAAACACCAAATGGCACATTTCTTTTTCGCTTGAAAATAGGTTTTACATTTTCCTTCACTTCAAATTTTGCCTTCGTCTTTTTGCAACATCCAAGACCTTCTGAAAATACTTGTGGAAATTTTATTTTCAGATCTTTCACCAAATTTTCTGTAAGCCGATTTTTACATGGAGAAGAAACATTAATTCTATTGCAAAAAGAATTTATAGGGAGTTCCCATAAATTAAAAAGTATAATCCAATCTGTTCCAAATAAATTTGAAGCATTTTGTAGTACATACACTTTAGACTTTAGTGTCTTACCAACAAATGAAATATTACAAGAAAATTCACCTTGAAAATGCAATTTTCTTCCAGAAATCCCGCGAGCCACTTTTTCAGTCTTTTTAAGCAAAGGTCTGCTTATTTTAATCCATGTTGCTGTATTAATAATGGAAATATCACTTCCAGTATCTAGCTGTAGTTCAACATTTTTCCATTAATTTTTACCTGTACGAATTTTCTTTTATGCCCCTCCTCAATCTCCTGACGTGACAACACAATATTCACATTATCTTTTTCGACTTAAATTTTTTTCTTTTGCTTTTACAATGAGTACTTATATGGCCTTTAATGCCACACGAATAGCAATTTTTGTCGCGAAAAAAACATTCACTTTTAAAATGACCACCACCGCATCCAAAGCACGTTGGTTTTTTAACGTTTTTATTAACTATTCCCGTTTTTGGTCGAATAGCATGGACACGGGATATGTCTTTTTCTTCAATTTGCGTATTGTCATGTTTTAAGTTTTCAATTCTTTGACACTCTTCCGTAACCTTCTACAAAGTGATCTCGGAATTTTGTTCGAGTTTTGCCAATATTCGGGACCTTATGTCTTTATCTTTGCTAGAGGTCAAGCCTTGAACGAATATCAAACATTTAAATCGATCAATTGAAAGATCATGTAACATAAAACGTTCACACATTCTGTTAACATTTCCAGCATACGTAAAAACATCCTCATCGTCACGCTTTACCATATTCAAACACGAGAAACGAGTATGAAACAAACTAACTCGCTCGCCAAAAATACTAGATAAAGTATTAACAGTTTCTTCGAAAGAAATGTCACCTGTTTTTCTTGGAAGGACAAAATTCGTATACTTATCATTTTCATCTCTACCCAACTTTTGTAAAAGTAAACTCACTTTTTGTTCATCAGTCCAACTCTTCACATTTTTTTTCAAATATTGTTTCAAATCTTCTGAAATACGCAGGAAATGTTATGCCCTCCACTGGGTTAAATTTGAACTCAGTAATAGAATTAGCAATACCATAAATGACGAATTTACTGGATTCTTAAGTAAAATCGCTTCATATAAAGCCTTTGTGTCATTTCGCTGCTGAACTTGTAAATCCAATAGTTGTTCCCGAAACAATTTTTGTTGCTCTTGTTGCTGAATTTGACTTTGCACTAGAGTTTCCGTTAATGCAATCAAATCTTCCATTATGCGTAATAGATTACACAAAAAAACACTTTTCGAAAACAGTCAAAAAGGGAAAAACACGTGTATATCCACAATAAGCACAAGTCTTACTTCTTTTTGACACGTTGAAATCCCATTTCTTCCTGAAGAACATAGTTCGACGTATTGTTTTTTTTTCAGAGCAAGAAAAAAAAAATTTATATAGTCCTCCTAGAGTTGAAAAATTCTCCACTCAGCTTGATGAACGAATCTTTCGTCGCCACTGTTATGATGTTGATTTAGGGTTAGTAGAGACAAACGCCAAATAACACGTAACAATAAAAAGGGTTTTAATAGGCTGGTAAAAAGGTACAGAAATCGCCTGAGTAGTCAATAACTAGCTGAGCTAAGAACTTGTCTCTCGGTCTCTATATTTATCAATCCACCCACGAGGATCGAATGTGGCACAAGGCCGTTTTAATGTGGGTATCCCCGAGCCCGTAGGCTCGGACAAAAATATGGCCTTTCTGAACCCGCCTAGACGGGTTCAAGCCCTGTCAACCTCCCCGGACGAAACCTTGCCCTTCGGCAAAGCCTCGTCCGGGTTCCCCTCTGCCAATGCAGATAGTTCGACAGTTGCCGAGAGTCTGTCTCTCGGTCTCAGTATTTATTAGTCCACCCACGAAGA
The DNA here is from genome assembly GCA_963932145.1 of Acanthosepion lycidas. Classification (NCBI taxonomy): domain Eukaryota; kingdom Metazoa; phylum Mollusca; class Cephalopoda; order Sepiida; family Sepiidae; genus Acanthosepion; species Acanthosepion lycidas. Next base: position 134,052,002 of record OZ010572.1, read on the forward strand.
CCAAATGTGGCACAAGGCCGGTTTAATGTGGGTATCCCCGAGCCCGTAGGCTCGGCCAAAAATATGGCCTTTTTGAACCCGCCTAGACGGGTTCAGGCCCTGTCAACCTCCCCGGACGAAACCTTGCCCTTCGGCAAAGCCTCGTCCGGGTTCCCCTCTGCCAATGCAGAGGGTTCGACAGTCGCCGAGAGTCTGTCTCTCGGTCTCTCTCATGTCAACTGACATGTCACTATTTAAAGTCTTTGTTTACAGACGCAGATAAGTTCATCTTCAAGAGGGGTGGTAGGTTTCCGACACAACAGAAAGTGATGCAACAATCAAGTATTGACCAAATAAATCACAATTCAGTTTCATTTCTATATTATGGTTTGTCCTAATCTTTTGAGGACACCAAATCAGAATTAATGAGATTGTTTAATAAGAAATAGCATAACTGTAATAAACTCATGAATGTTATGGGAAATGGAAAATAGATGAAGTAAGGGTGTTGTGCTCAGGCTAAGAAATTAAGAATTTAATAAATAAATGTTGCTACTGAGGAATTCCTAACAAGATATTGAAAGATAATCAAAATGAGTAATTAAAATCTTAGTCATATTTTAATGCCTCATTCATTCAAATAGTCTTTCAGATGACATTTCAATAGAAGTTAATGTTATATTATATTATGTTATATTATAGTGTCATATTATTATACTATATACAGGATGCTGTTCATTTTAAAGCAACACAAATACATCATTAGTATTTGGCATGGTGAATGAAAAATTATCTTACTGATATCATAAACTACATAAAAAAGTAGCACTATTAAGTTTAGGATATATATATATATATATATATATATATATATATATATATATATATATATATATATATATAGATAGATAGATAGATAGATAGATATAAAACTGTATAAAAAAAAAAGGAGTAAAACTTTCTTCCTGTTTTTATTCTCTTTACCAACAATTTGCAGTAGTGGCAAGATGGGAATCATTTCCCCACTGAAGAAACTTCTTTAATTGCGAAAACTTACTTTTTAGCTACCACAAAACCACATGGTGCACTCACACAAAATCAATATTACATAAATATATTGTTTCTCACCTTTTCTGACCTATGCTCAGTATGAAAATATATATTAAAGAAGCAGCTAGTGTTGATTTATTCTGAAATATTTTCAATCAAAGTCTGTTACTATTGTCAACACCTTAATATCACACAATCAAAATATGAATGTGAATATATATATATATATATATATATATATATGTGTGTATATGTGTGTGTATATATATATATATATATATGTGTGTGTGTGTGTGTGTGTGTCTGTGTGTGTTATATATATATATATATATATATATATATATATATATATATATCCAAATGAGAGAAAGAACATATGGAACAAAAATTCACAGTTCATAGTATTTACTTTTTCAAAAAAAGTGCTCATTTCAAAGTAGAGCAAAATATAATAATATTTTTTATTATAATATATTATAATAAGAACATTTTACATCACTACACAATCGCTATTTTGTGTAGAGATGTAAATGTTTTTATTATAATCTATTATAATAAAAATATTATTATAATATATATATATATATATATATATATTAAAAAGAAGAGAAATACCGCAAATGTTTCTGGTTGTAATGCAGATTTTTTTTTTTTAAATAAGTGTGTGTGTGTGTATATGTGTATGTGTACAAATGTGTTTACTAATTCCACATAGTGTGACAGTATGTATGCATGGAGAGGGAATATACACATATATACATGCATGCTGACAGAAACACACGAAAATGGAAATAGATCTAAGAACCCACAGGGGTCATTAGAACATTAAAAGATAAGATACTGACAACTAATTCATCATTTCTCAGACCAACCTTAATTGTTTTATGACCCTTCGTGTAGAACTCATCACTGCCAGTTCAAGAAAGACATTCAGATTACTAACACAAAAACAGAGAATGTCTCATATCAAGAATATTTAACATTGAAAAACATAAAGGAAAAAATTAATTATTTTTAATCCTATGTGGAAATCTCTGCCCTTTACCTGAAGACAGTTCCAAGGCCAGAAACACATGTAGTAAAATTATGGAAAATAAAGCATAATATTTTTTTTTTTAAATCCACATTACAGCCAAAAACTTATGCAGCTTCTCTCTTCTTTTTAATATACACACTTTTCTCTCATTGGAACCACTCTAACCTCTTCCTTTTATATATATATATATATATATATATATATATATATATATATATATATATATATACACACAGATACCATTGTATTCCTCAATATATACATAATTATGAGTTTATATGTTCTTAAATAGAAGTATGTGATTATATATATATTTTTCATTGACAAATGCATGCACATATGTTAATATCATTGCATTCATTAATATATATAATTATATGTATAGCTCATTTTTATCTATTTTATATATGTACTAGCAGCATGGCCTGACATTGCTTGTGCTTGATTCAAAAATTGTACAACTCATACAGCAATTGCTGTCACTTGACTTAAAATATTTTTGCCCTTCCTTGCCTTTAACGGAGAGCCCTTCTCCGTGCTGATATTGCTACATGCCTTACTTCTCGCCTATCTCACACTGCAAATTTTTTCTAAGCTCTATACTAAACATTAAATCTGTTACAAAAAAAGAACTAAACAAAATGAACACAAAACAATCAGCTTTAAAAAAGGACTCCTAACTGGAAAAACCGAATGAAAAAAGAATGTTAACAACAAATACTTTTTCACACCCAACCCAGTTCTGCGGAATCAGAATCAACTTTGAGTTTAAACAAGCGAATGAGCCAATTGGAGTAAAGTGCCATGCAGATTTAAATTTTTCCCACTTGTGACGAATGCAGCTATCGATTTTTTTTGCATGCTAGCATGCTAGTTAACATTCGTGTCAATCAGCTGTTGGCTCTCACACTGGCCAATAGAATCTTCCTGCCTATTCGTGGCAGCCAGCTATAGGCTCTCACTCTGGCCAATAGAAAATGGCCACAAACTACATGAAAACTGCCATAGAAGTATGAAAAAATCGATTATTTCCACTATTGATGGGAGTTGGGAAATGCAAAGTCAGTCTTGCCCTTTACACTAACTTGGAGCATGTGCATGTAAATTTTGGTGCAAATCCATTGAAAATTGCGTCCGTGCATTCGTTACACACACACACACATCCTGCCTTTTATAGATAGAGATATATATCAGTCCATATTTCTATCTCACTGGTTGTATTTTTATGTCCATGTTCATATGTTTATATTAACTGGAGCAGGTGTGTGCAAGACAGGGCCTTTTATTTATTTATTTCTTTTTTTTTGCTGGGATTCAAAAAATAAAAGTGTTTTTTGTGGTAGTTTTATTTGATTTAATGCAACAAAATTTGCACAAAATTCAGATTAAATAGTTAAAAGCTGACATTTCATTTATTTCTCTTTTCTTTTTCATTTGTGTTTGTTTCATCACTGTCTTCTTCCATTCTTTTTAAACAGCATTTCCTCATGTACTTACAAACTGCCACCATCATTATCATCATCATCACATTTTCTGCGTCCATAAATCCCCACCTACTTTTCTATAATCAGCATCATCAGTTTTTTGTTATAATTCTCAATAAATTTTCTCATTCAAAGAAAAAAATATCATGGTCATTTTCATCTATGTTAACTAATTATGTTTGTATGTAAGAGGCAGAAGAAAAGAGAATTTTTTTTCTCCACAGGACTGTGTAAACAATTTTGAACTCTATCAAGGCTGCAAAATGAAGTAAAGGTATCTCATTAATTTTTTTGAAAATATCAAGAAATCTGGCTGACACTGTAACCAAATTTTACTCTTATGTTAACTGTTCACTAATTATAAAGGGTGTTTCATTAAGATGGATCAAAGTCAGCAGTAAATAAATCTGTGTTATAGGTGAAAATTTATTTATTTCTCTATTGGATCATATTATTTAAGTCATGGTAATTATGTGTGAAAAATAATATCGTCCAAATTTCTGCTAGATCTGAAAGAAAATGAAAAAAATCATTAGATGCTTAAACTTAATTCACATTTAAAATTGGTCAAAGTTATTGGAACACCCTTTATTTTATTTTTTATTTTTATTGCGAGGTTCACCCCTTTACAAGGTCCAGAACCACTCAAGGTAAATGTTTATGCTTAGAGGCCAGTTATGTGTATAAGAGTGGAAGATAACAATTAATCCTAGCCTTGAACAGGTTAAGATTGCAGTGATCATCCTGTGGAGGGTCGGTTTCACTGGGTAGTGGTTCATATGAAGAAGCTGCTTGAGTGGAACTTACTTCTTACCATTAGAATACAGAGGGAATGTGGGTGGTTTGCTACTATATAAGTGGCATGGCATCTTCTTGCTGTGAAGGTTTGCCTCAACAGGACCAGGGAATTTAGTTCATCTGACCACTTTCCACGGAAATAGCAGTAGTGCAGTAATACACACACTAGTTTACAATTGAATTGATTATATTTTCTGCATGAGTAATCTATGATTATTATCTGTACCTGTTGCCTCGTGTAAGAAATAATTCTGCTTTTCAAATCATGAAATGTAAAATTCTTAAAAATGTCTAAAATAACCCCTGCACTGTAAAAAATGATGGGAATATTTAAGCAATTTTGCAATCGCATTGCATATATTTCCTGCATGGCTAACTGTATCTACACAATTAACTCTACTGTTGCATATAAGAAAGAATTTTTTGTTTCAAATCATTAAAAGTTAAAATATTCTAAGAAAACATATATGAAACAAATAGGAACAAAAGAAAAGCAATGTATTATAATACCTAATCTCCCTTCTTACTAATGAGATATTCTATATTTATGGAAACATGAGGTCTGTTGGATTATTGGTTGAGATTAATGCCTTCTGTAACATAATGGAAAATCTCATTACTAAGAAGAGAAGATATTTCATAACCAAAAAACACAAAATTATATTGTGTTCTACATTATAGAATTTATACCAATGACTGTTAAAATGGTTGAACTAAAATGTTCCTGATATAAATTTGACATTAAAATTACACACACACACATATATAGTTAATGATGTGTTTGGTAATCCGTATGGATAATTCCCAGGAGGATATAATCCAGAGAGCTCAATGTAAAAACTATTATTATTAAGAAACAGACAACTTTAAGGTTTCATAATGTTTATAATTTATTTCCTTAGGATCAAAATTCAATTCTAATTTCTCAGATCAACTATTTTCATACAAATAAATGTGTGCCAAATATTCCAGACATAAGAAGAATTATGTATTATTATTAATATGCATTCAGGAATATGGGGTTATATATATATATATATATATATATATATATATATATATATATATATATATAACCCGATATTTCTGAATACATATTAAAAAACATTACTGGTACACATTGCTGACATGACTTTCTATATTCTCATGTACTGGATTTAAGTTTCAAACAAAATGTAATGGCACTTTTAAAACAATGTGCTGCTTAAAATATATTTGATTTTCTCACCTTCTCATTACTTTTTCCTACCTCTGTTATATTTTTTTTTACTTTTAATGACCTGAAAATAATTTAACTCAAAAGTTTGAATCTAACTTAAATTTTGAATAATTTTTTTTTACATCTACAAGTCATATTTGTGAAAAATGTTTCACATTTTAGAAAAAGGATCAATAAATTTAATAGACATGAAATGTCAATTCTTTTTAATAAGGCATGTTTTCAAGAACAGTTGCTGATAAAATATATTGAATTTAAAAATATAATTCCAGATAGATGCAAATTCTATTAGGCTGGTGCAAAAATAATGACGTAATAATGTCGTTTTTTGACGTATTTTTTAACGTGAAAAAAACGACATTATTACGTCATTATTTTTGTACCAACCTAATACTAATCCTAATATATACACATACAAATGCAAATTATTTTCTTATAATATATCATCCCAATATCATTCTATTTGCCTACATTGTCTAAAAAGTTTTATTTTCAACAGAAATAAAAGAGCTGTTATAGTTATATTTGCTATAACAAAAATGTTGTCTTTATTTCAACTAATTCCAAACTTTTTTCTTGACTTTGCTTTTTGTACCCATAAACATTTGGCTGTCATTATTAAAATCCCAGTTACTCTTATGTTTTTCGTTGACAGTTTTATATTACATAAGAGGTAATATCCAGTTCTTTATAATGCAGTAAACATGATTTGCTAAGTGTAATAAAAGAAAGTTTGTTGAAGATGGAATTGCTATGAAACAAACTAAAAATTTGTTAAATAATAACTTTCATCAGCAAGAATGTTTTGGAGAATTTTTTGGTTCATTAATATTTTACTAGAAAATCCCACTGATAGAAAACTTAATAACTGTTTGTCATAAGGATAAAATTTAGTTACAGTGTCATCCAGATTTCTTGATATTTTCAAAAAAATTAATGAGATACCCTTCATTTTCCAGCCTTGATAGCGTTCAAAATTGTTTACACAGTCCTGTGGAAAGAAATTCTTTTTTCTGCTGCCTCTTACATACAGACATAACATCACAAACCTATCACTAATTTGTTGCTATTTCCATGGCAAATATTCAGATGAGCTCCTTTCTTTAATTCCAGTTCAAACCTTTACAGCAAGGACAAACAATGCTACTTCCAGAGAAAGACCCTTGTTTCTCCTGTATTCCAGGTGTAAGGAGAAACTTCCATTCAGACAGCTTTTTCCTGAGAACTACCACTTTGTGGAACAGGCTACTTGTGGATAATTCCTGGCATACTTATCTTAACCTCTCCAAATGAAGTGTCAATTGTTATCTATCATAATCTCAGCTTTCTACCTTCTCTTTCATATCAAACATCCCATTTATCATTACCATTTCAACAGTAACTTTCTGTCACAAACTCTTGAACATTGTAATCGATGAATTCTTATATATATATATATATATATAAAACAAATTATAGGCCAAATATTTGGAGCTAGAGTACATTATCAAATGTTTGCTTAATAATCATTTGTCGCTTTATCTTTATCTGAAATGTTTGCTCAAGTTAATGTCTTACAATTAAAAAATATAATAATGAATACAACAAAAAATTATTTTTTTCCTTTCTATCTAACACGTTTATTCCTCTTTATCATTGCTATGCATATAGTAATACAAATAAAGCTATAATCTGAACTATTGCAAAAAATAGGTGTGTAGCTGTCTGGTTAGCATTCTAACCATGAGATTTGGGTTCAAATCTTGATGTTATCAGTCTTAAGAGATGATCCCAGCATGTGATTTCATAGCTGAAAACCATACCACATGCTGACCCAATCTTTTTGAGTGAAATTGGTTTAGACAAAACTTAAGGGTTCTGTTCATCATTCTCTGTAGGCTAGCAGGATTGACACATACCTCATGAAGATCAGATAGCAAAATGGCCAAAACATTACAATAACAACAAAGATGAGGACAATAGCTCACATTTAAATTGTGTAAATAATGATAACTCCTCCTCCCAGAAATTTAAACAGAAATTCTTTTTTCCCATTCACTTTTCTTCATTTTCACTTCTTAATCGCTCTCTTTCTGTTCTGCAAAAACTTTCTTCTTGCTAACGGAAGACAAAGGGAATGGGAACGATTCATCCAAGTGCACGTAGCATAAGCAGTGAAGGTCTGAACTGGTGGAATTAAGGAATGTAACTCATCAGAATATTTGCCATGGAAATAATGATAGAAAAATCTAAAGGATTGTGACATTTTTTTCTGTGGGGAAAGAGGTTGTAGGATGGAAAATAATTATATTACAGGTTTGAGATTTGTTAAACTTTGGTGATTCTATTTCTTGTAATGATTTTTTAAAAAAGAAAAATAAGATGGCATGACAAGGTTCTTGTAATTAAACAAAGATTCAAGATCTTATCTTTCTTTCTTGTTTTCTTTTTTCCTACCCAACTGCAAACAGGTTTCATATGAACAATCAATATTTTGCAGAAATAGTCATAAAAACAAACATTCTTCACTTTGATTTTATTTTACCTGACATTGGTTATAAATAACTTTTTTAATCTTTGCTTTATTGATTAGAAAGAACTGAAAGGTTAAAACGGATTTGTATCTAATCTGAAGATGCACAGGAAAAAGAATTTGCATACTTTAATTCCTTTTTGTATAAGAATTCAGAATGGTTTAACACAGAGTTTTCCAAACTTTTTTGACCATCAACCTCTACTTAGAATCACTGATACACCGTCAAACCCAAGAATGTACAAGAAAAAAATATCAAATAACTATTTTATGTGAAGGGGAGAAAATCTTTTAGTCTTTTCCTTTGTTATTGTTTTTTGATAAGATTCATTTTAACTTTACATTTCATTATTCATTCTTCAATTTCTATTTCTCTTCCTATACTAGATGTATTTGTTCAAAGAAAAAGGAGACAACCATTTTGCAGACCTCTTTTTTTTATTTTTTTTATTTAAGGGTAGAAATTCCTTTACCCTTTTCCTTCATTATTGTTTCTTGATAAGATTAATTTTAGCTTTACATTGTTTTTATTCCTTTTTCAATTTCTGTTTCTCTTCCTATAGAAGTGTTCAAATAATGAGAAAAACATTATTTATAATATAGATGATAATAAACACATTAAAAATAAATTAATACACCTTTTTATTGAATTGGTTGATACTCCTAACAGGGAAAAAGGTTTTTGATGAGTAGTAGCAATAGTATTGGTATTTGCTTAGGAATTAGTTTTAGCTGCAAGTCACTGTGATTTATTTATCAAACCCCCTTTGCTCCTCTCCATATCACAGCTGTTGGATTGTTATGAGTCTTACTACATCACAAGTTAATTAAAGAATAAAAATTTTAATCTATTTCCCACTTGTACATTGTCTTTCAGGGTGTGGTATTTTTATTTTCCATCAGTGTATCAGAAAATGTTCAATAGTTATTTTGGGATTTATTTCAGTTTGAACCGATTTTTGTCACTAAACTAATTTATTTCATTTACATTGTTTTTTTTCTTTTTACTTATTTTCCTTACTTTTTTTATTTTCATAAAATTGCATCTTGGAAATACTCTTTGAAGTGATTTCCTAAACAAATCTAAAGGATATATTTGTTAAAATTATAACAATGGCTATAACCAAAATATTATAGAACTGCAGTTTGTGTAGGAAAGATATTTACTAAGCTTAGCATAGTCTGGCACAAGGTCATAAATATCACGCATCCTGCAAAGATTGAACTTACCATTCAGTGCAGTATGAGATTAGTTTGATAACTAGTAAGTGTTAGTAGTAATGGTTCTATAAGCCAAACAGTAATAAAAAAAAAATAGAAATATTAGATATAAATAACTTTAAAAATAATTTTCTTCATAATAAGATACATTCTATATTCATCCAGTAAAAATACTTTGTAAATGTCTTTAAATAGTATGTAGGTTAAAATTAAGCAAGTACAAATCTTAACAGAAGTCATACTGGTCTTCTTTTGAAAGAAAAATGAATCATGATAAAAAAAAGAAACAAATAGAATGTCATCACAGACTTAATTATATTTCAATCATTTTAGTTAGAAACAATTTATGAAAACAGAAACAAAAATGAGACAGAATCTATGCTTATAATTTCAAGGGAAGTTATATTGATAATATTTCTACCTATTTAACTTAAACAGAGAATTTGCAGATATAGCAGAACTTGTAAATGCTAGACCCTTCTCACAGAAGAAGAGCAAACTACAGGTAACAGAAATAGGGTTCTACAGAAGGATGCTGAGAATACCATGGATGGAGCATATAAGCAACAAAGATGAGGAAACAAAAATGACACATTCTCTGACACAGAGAGAGACAACTGAAATTTCCTGGACACATAATGGGCTTGGAGAATTTCACACTCACAGGACATATCAAGAGCAAAAGGCAGCAGCTACTTATCTGACAAACTTGTGAGAATGGATGGCAGAACATGGGATGGAAAACTTGGCAAAGGGAAAAACATTGCTAAAGGATACAAGGAATTAGAGGTTATAGTACAGCACATAAAAAAAGAAGTAATCATGGAAAGTGAAAGAAAGGACTATTAACCATGAATTGTAAGTAAGTAGAATGCATGGTGGTAAACAAAAGAGACAGTTCAAAATGTGAGTTACACATCAGGGATTTTAAAATGAAACAAAAGCAGAGATTCAACTATGAATACAGATAAATGACAATGTGAGAGACAGAAATTAGAAGGTGCATAGAACTTGTGAAAGATGATTTTCAGAAAATAAGTGCAATATGAAAAGGTTTAAGAATGACATTAGAAACAAAGCAATGAATGCTAGATAATGAAGACGGAACAATTTTGTCACAAATTAAGAAAAGTCTTGAAAAGACTGAGATCTGGATCTATCAACCAATTTTGAGAATACCATTCACAGATAAAGAAGTAAATGACAAGTTCTAAGAAGAATAAGAACTACTGGGTTGGAACAAAAAAAAGTTATAGCATTTTTTCAAGAGGCAGAGTTTGAACACAAAATGGTGTGTATGTCATTGAATAAATTGATGTACAAATATCTAAATATTGTCTTTGAAATTAACTTTAAAAAGATAAGAAACTTTTATTTTGATCCTATGCATAGAAATAAACAGCTGAAATTTTGGTGGTATATATAATGAAGACAGAAGGCTTAGAGAATTTAACACTCACATGACACATTAAATGCAAAAAAAACACAAGAAAGCAGCAAGTAAATGAAATGAGTACCATGATGATAAAGAGGAATCATAATCAAGGAAGTATTACAGTGAGCAACAAAAGATTGGAAGCTGTGGTGAGCCATGATTGCCTGTATCGTGATGAGATTTTGAGAGAGAGATGTACATACAAGTAGCCTGGAATATATGTGACTGTTTTTATGCATCATAGCAAATTCATTGAGATTCTCTCTTTTGACTTGGTGAGATATCCCACTAATCCATAAATATCATTTCTTAACATTGGAATTAATATTATTGTCACTAGTATGATTGAAGATTAAAAGGCAAATAAATATATTTCCAGTATGTTATACAATCTTACCTTATGTTATCAAATCTTTATAAGCTTTCAAGAAACATTATATAAATTTTGTTCTTATCCTAATAAAATCACTTGCCCAACTGTAGTTTAAATATTAGTGCTGACTGTGCTCTTTAGCCTTGTTTGGCAACAAGTCTAGGAGAAAGACAACTCTGAATTCAAAAACTACTATATTTCCCAAGGACAGTTATAACAATGCACAGTTTAAAGATATTAAAGAAATGGAAGTTGTAGAGAGTCACCTAAAGCCTGAAGGAAAATCACTTGTAATATCAAACTAATTGTGTAAATATGAATGATTAGGTTGGTTAAAATTATAATGTAAACACATAAATTTTCTGCAATGGATAAGATAGATTAGCAGGATAGGAAGGTCTGAGATATTGTTAGTTAAAAATGAAAATAAATTCTGCCTCATTAAAGTTGAGGGTGAAATATATATATGACACATACAGTTTATTAAAATTTTAAAATATTTTTAACAATCTGAAAATTCTTACTGTTATTTTTCAGGAGTTTTGAATCAAAATTTTTGTTAATGAATTGATTCTAAAGAAACAGATAAGTTCAATAGCAACACCTGAACTTTTCAGCAGCAAAGAATTATTAACATTAAATAATTTTCCTGTGTTGAGATCACATTCTGACTATCACCTGAAAGTTCTTGAGACAATTTTTATTAACTTAAGACAATCTACTTTGTGTAAAAGAAAAGGATGATTATTAGGTATTAGTGTGATCTGTTGATAGCATAAGTATACATGTGTCAATATATTATTGATTTTTGTATATTTCTTGTTCTCATTTTCTCCTTCTTTGAGTTATTTTCTATAGTATTTTAATTTCTCAAATGAAATCTGATGAGAGAAGAATGAAAACTTGTCAACAATTTCTAATTTAGTTTTCTTTTTGCTTTTACATTTATGGCTGCAATTTCTATTGTCCAATATTTTCTCCTCTTTCTGCATGTTTTTATAACATCAATTAAATCTTGTACCTCTGCGGAGGTTTTCATGTTTTCCTTGTGCACATCAGTGGTCACCATAAAGTTGAGAAGGTATTAGGTTGGTGGAAAAATAATGTCGTTTTCTCACATATGTTACTATGTGAGAAAACGACATTATTTTCCCACCAACCTAATATATTCACTCGCACCATGTGGTCATAAGTTTGTGTTCATGAGGAAAAACAGAACAAGCAAATATACATAATAACAATAAAAAAACATGGTAAATTGTATGATAGTCTCATACAATTTTATTTATGTATTTGCATATTTGTGTGTGTGTGTGTGTCTTACATTACAATTGTAATAAGGTTCATGTTATAGAAGGGAGTAAATAATTCCGGAATATCACAAGTCCTATCATGGAGGGAAGTGATATATGTGTTGTCATCATGGCAGTCCTTGGGTGAAGAGTGTGCATCTCATGTATCTTGGCAGGGTGTCTGTATTTCCAGCAGGAACAGTCCCTGTTGCATGCTGGGGATTAATTTTATTATTTTTATTTTTTATTTGTTTTAAATGAGGTTTAAATTTTATTTTATTTGTAATTTTCATCATCATTAATATTTTATATTTTATTTTTATTTATAATTATAACAATGTTCCCACATATGAAAAAAGACAATATGTATAAAGGTAAAAGACAATAGGAAAACTGTAATATTAGCCGACACATTTCGTCCAATGTGGACATTTTTAAGGCAAAAACAAAATGAATTTATTGAAATCAAAGTAGCTATTAACAACAGACAAAATGTCCTTAGGAACTAGAAGAATTTAGAAAAAATACTATTGTATTCATATTGTCAACTGAAAATTATGTCAAATATTTTCACATGTAGAAATATTGTTTTTATTGTTGTGTCGATGGAGTCAACCATTTTCTTTTGATTTTTTTATATACACTGCGTGCCAAATTATTATCAAGATAACTTTTTTCTAATATGTTGGCAACACTGATCTGCATAATCACTGAAATTTACATACTGATTTGCGTAATGTAAACGAACTGGCACCATATTTGTTATCAGCATGGTGATTTGAGCATGCCAAATAATAAAAAAGTATAAAAATTTAGTGAAAAGATGGGCCGTAAAAGCAGTTTAAGTGAAGCTGAAAAGAAAACTTTTACCTCAGAACTCTTAAAAGGTAAATCTACACTAGAAATTTTTAAAATGATAGGGAAGTGTCATCAAACATTGAAAAATTCACCGCTGAACCCACACAAGTATGCAAAAGGGCAGATAAAGGCAAACCAAGGGTTATTTCACGTCGTCTCATGTCACAACTTAAACAAGAGGCCACGAAGAACCCAGGACTTTCCAGTCAAGAGCTTTTCAGGCATATTGGGGATCCTACTGTGTCTAAAAGTACTCGGTTTTGGTATCTGAGGGAAATAGCAACAACAGTCAAACCTGTATGGAAGCCTCTGTTGACAAGAAATCACATTCAAAATCGATTGAAATGGACCAAGGACAATATGAAGATTGACTTCTCTAAAGTTTTGTTCACAGACAAAACTCGAGCAACACTTGATGGGCCAGATAGTTGGTGCAAAGACTGGGCAATGAATGGACAGAATCGCCATCAGTGTTTGAGATGCCAACAAGGCAGTGAAGGCATAATGATCTGGGGTGGTATTATTGGAGACACATTAGTGGGCCCATGGAGAGTACCAGATGGTGTCAAAATGACTGCTGATGCATACATAGCATTTATGAAGGAGCATCTTGTACCATGGATGAAAAGGCAAAGAGTTGCCTTCAGAAGGGCCATTGATTTTATGCAAGATAATGCCCCCTCACACGCTGCTCACAAGACTACTGAATATTTTAAACAGTTAGGCTTCGATGGACCTCAAAAAATGAAGTGGCCAGCAAATTCTCCAGATCTGAACCCAATCGAAAACCTTTGGAGCATCATGAAGCGAAGACTGTACACCATGGACGACAATTCAGGAACAACGCTGAGTTGTGGGAAGCAATTCTTGACATATCTCACAGCATTACAGCAGATGCCATCCTACAATTAACAAAGTCGACTTTTTCAAGTAATTTCATAGCAGGGAAAGCACATTCCATATTAATTTGTTTAAAACTGTGCCTTTGTTTGTATCTGTTATTATTTGTTTGATTATCTTATTTATTAGCTTCTTTTGATCATAAACATTCATGTTCAACATTAATAAATGTTTTGTTTGCTCAATTTTGGGAATTTTACTAAACCTTTCTAATAATTTGACATGCTCAAATCACTGTGCTGATAACAAATATGGCGCCAGTTTGTTTACATTGCGCAGATCAGTACGAAAATTTCAGTGATTATGCAGATGAGTGTTGCCAACATTGTGTGATAATTTTGTGTGAATTGATTGGACGGTTTTTGAAATATTACTAAAAAAATGATCTCAATAATAATTTGGCATGCAGTGTAGTTGTGTACATTGGCTTGGGAGAGTAGTAATTCTATTAGGAAAGGTGATATTGAGAAAAACTTAGGTGTAGATTAATATTTGGATAATATTCAATGATGGCACTGTCAAGGATTTTTGAGTATATATATATATATATATATATATATATATATATATATATATATATTACAGTTTGTTTTAATGAAAGAGATATTTACCTTATATTTAAAATATTTCAGACATTTCATTTATGACTATCCAGGAATCATTGCAAACACTAAGATTCATACAAGTTCATTTAAAGTTTATTTTTGACATGCCATGAAATCTTTGTGACTCATAATCTTTTTGACAAGTGTAGCTGGTTTCTGTTTTTAACTTTAACTGTGCCAAAGTTACTTGATAAACAAGTCATTAAAATTGATAATGTTTACCAGGGTTTCAAGGTGCACCCTAAATCAATGCTGCATTAGAGATATGCTTACAAAAAAGAAACAAAATATCTTTTGCAGGGATTTTAGCCTTATAAGCTTAGAAAATACCATCAGAGAAATGTCAGATTACTGATGAGAAAATTTGATTAAAAAAGATCAACAGACATGTCACACAAAAAAAAAAAAAAAAAGAATTCTTAGAATTCTAATCCTTTTTGTTTTATAGCAACATATTGATCATCCTGTTCTTTTCAATCATCATCTGTCATGATCATAAAAAGAAAAATCCTGGCCCTTTCCTTAGTTTTAATCAATTTTTATGTGTCTAGAAACACACACTGTAAGATTTGTTGAGATATTTTTGAACATAAATACAGAAATGTATCAGAAGTAAAGCCGGATATCAAATTTCCTTTGAATATAAGTTCAATTCCTTCAGATAATCATTTAATCACAAAAAAAATTCACTACAAAAATCACTGAATCAACTATAGTAATAAGATTATACATTTCCATACAAAATCATTTATCATTCATTGACCAAACAGTATTATTGTCAGTTAAAAATTATAAAATCTTTCTCTTAAAACTGTTTTTCAAGAAAATAGGTTTCCAAAATCCACTCTTCTTACCTCTTTCTAGTATTAGTGAGAATTTCCTTCCTAACCTTTTGTTTCAGGTTGTGTGGAAAGTCAACATTTTAATTACATCATTATTTTCTCTTCTAGTTATATATGTGTTGTAGCATAGCTATGGATGATAATGGGTATGTCCCATTCCCATAAATACATGAATACTGTACATGGTCTAGAGTTGGAGATTCATTGTGTAATTCACTTGACTCACTTCTAGCAGTTGAGTACTTCTTCTATGTGTCACTGGCGAATCTTATATGTGTTGTTCTTGTCCTAAGTATTATCATTCATTACCAACCTTCATTTGATTATTCTAGTCAGTAACTTTCCCTAGGTTACAACAATATGATATCCATTTCTGCTGCTGCTGCTGCTGCTGTTGGAGGTCTTGAAGTTTGGTTTAGTTTGTTTTGTTTTATGGCATATCAAGCTCAATGGGTTATTTAATGCCGAAAAATTTTTTATTGCTGGTAATATATTTTTCTTAAAAAAATCTATTTCTGGAAATATTTTTCCTTGAAGAAATCTATAGCTGGTCATATTTTTTTCAAAGAATGTATAACTATTAGTATTGCTGGCACTTTTTTTTAAATAATTTTTCCTTAAAAAATATTGCTGGTAGTAATTTTTTTTTATTATAAAGTATTTCTGGTATTAAAACCTATTTTTACACAAGTTTGGGTTTTTAACTATTTAATTGGGACCCTAACAGGTTTACTACCTCGGGTCAGAGTGTACTTGGGAATACCAGCAATTAAGAGGTGGTTCCACGCTCCTGAAAACCTCATAATCAGAGACCTTGCTGTTGGATGTAGTTTATCGTCTTAACCAGGACATGGATGTAGTTTATCGTCATACCCAGGACGGGCCTTACTGTTGGATATAGTTTATCGTCATACCCAGGACAGGCCTTGCTGTTGGATGTAGTTTATCGTCATACCCAGGACGATCTTGAATTGCTGTAGTTTTTGTTATTTGCTAAAGTTCTTTGTGATTCTGCAGAACTAGTCTATAGCACCTGATTTAAGAACATGAGTCAAAGTCTTAGGTAAAGTTAATATTTTGGTTTTGTAGCATGTTGCAATGTTGAACCCAAAGTGCAGTCAATCGTATGATCAATTTCCTTTCAATCAGTTCAAGAATTTCTGAATATGTTAGGGCATCTATGCATGACATTCAAGTGAAAGTCTTGATCTGTTGAGGTTATTTATGAACAATGACTCAAGTTCTTAGGTTAATGTTTTGGTTTTGAAGCATTTTGTAGCATGGTTTATGGCCACATAAACAGAAGTTCCTGTACGATCAGCAAAGTTGAGCAATGTTAAGCCAGGTGTGTACCTAGATGGGTGATCACTTGGGACTACTAGATGCTGTAAGCTTGGATCTGCAGTTGATGTAATGGATAACAGCTCAAAATTGTTAATCAGAGAGCCGAGTTCTAATTCCTGTAGGGTTCATTGTATTCACTTATGTGCAAATACCCTTTGGAAAGGTATGAATCCACCTCTTCTCCTCTAGATATGGATTAATTAGTAAAACTTGTATCACTAAACCATGATTATCTTTAAAAAATTCTTACAAATCTGAAAACATTTTCTGGCTTTAAATAACCTGCAAAAGTTTGATATGCCATAGAAAATGCATGAATCATTTTATAGCATTTTGCAATGTTGGTCAAAATTACTAACAAAGCATATTCTACATTTAATTTTCTTATCTCCTTGACTTGACTAAATTTGTTATAACTGATCCATACACCGATATACCTGAAGTGTTTAGTGTTTAGTAATTCTTGATGGATTCAGAGTATGTGCCATTTGGTTAACTGAATATCTTATTAAGTGCACTAGTATGTTCAGCTCTCTTCTAGAAATCATTTAATTTGAAATCTTTAACAGCTAAGCTAATTTAGAATGAATAGGCTATTTTGCTGATCACACCAAGGCTATTTTTCCAATCCTAAATGAATAGGCTATTTTGCTGATCACACCAAGGTTATTTTTGCCAGTCATAAATAATAAGACTATTTTGTCAGTCCAATTAGAATAGACACCAAGGCTATTTTGTCAGTAAATACAAATAGTATTTTAGAACTAAGAATATCAATATGGATTCTGTATGTGACTATTGTCTTTAGTGGGTGCACCTGAAGCATATTGACAAAAGAATCATGCCCAAGGGAATGTGTGGGATTTGCAGAGACTGTTATGCCCGAAGGGCTTAAAATATTCAGATACTTCTATATTTTTTTTAATAATTGATGATAAATGATTTTAACTTGTGTTTTAACAAATGATAGTGAAAAGTATTTTAAATTGTCTTAACAATTGACAGTGAAAATAAATAAATTTTTGTGTTAAATCCGTGTCTTGTTATTTTTAACATTACCTGCCTTCATAATAATAAAAATATTTACTGGAAAAATAGCCTGAGATGTATATTTTACTGAGACTAGTAAACTAAGCTTAAAAGCATGTTTGTCTATTTTACCAGGACTGGCAAAATAGCCTCTTCAAATTTAGATAATAATAAAGCCTTAATTAAAAATATGCTAAATCCAGATGTATCTCATCCCTTGCTAAAGAGTTCCACTTGCCTGGATGTCTTATTTTGTTCGTTATTTCATATAGGAAAAAAATCAATAAATACCTAGCCAACATGAGTAATGAAATCATAGACATTGAAACTAAGAGACCAACATTGTTTTCAGGCAATGTCCACAAAGTTAGTCAACTGATATCTACTTAAATATTTACTTATAGATATTCAAAATGTTTTTGTAACTATGCAAGAATGTGGTACTTTGGTTTCTCATTTAGTACAGCAAAGATGTCAATGATATCAACTGGAAATTCATTTGATTGGATAAACCAAACCATTTTCGTTCGGTGCTATTTTAGAAGTGATTGCTACCTTAGATTTATAGAAAAACAACCAATATTTATAATGTCAGAACTGTTGATATTCACAGACTGTGATTCCATGAATAACTGAAAAATAGGCTGTCACTTGTGGGAACTGAGATAATATTTGGAAAAGTTCCATCCCAAAATAGTTAATGTTGACTGAAAACAAAAATATTTAGCTAGACACTAGTCACTTGCACAAATGACCAGTAATCATCCAATTATTAAAGTTCAGGAAGGATCAAGTCTACAACTGGATTTGGCAAATAACAAAGACAACAAAATTGAATAAGGATTGTGTTTGTTAGGTAATATCATTTTATAATAATAATCTGTTTTAGGGAAATCTATGACAAAGTGGGAAAAGTTTTCATGTGATGTGTTTCTTCCTTTAGGATTTCATTGGACTAAAGTCATGTTCACGTGGATGTGACTACATATGTGCATGAAGGAGAAGGGATGCTAAGAATTTAAAATTTAAATTAAAAATTTTTTTCTAAATATATGTTTTGGATATATAGTCTAACCAGTTTCATTTAGTTTCTTTTTGCATGTGTTTTTATCACTTTTGTTATTAAATACATCCCATTAATTGTATATATATATCAGTATCTGTCTATATTTCTGAAATGAGGTATTATGTACTCTATTTACATTATTCAGACTACTGTCCTCATCTTTGTTGCCATATTTATTACAACGTTTCCGCCGTTGTACGCTCCGGCCTTCTTCAGGTGGTTGCAATGTCGAACTGAACCCTTTATTTCATTCACTGGGGTAGACTGAAAATGTTTAATGGATGTCAGTTATCTCCTGTTAATTCACCTCTCCATTTTTTTTGTTATTATCAGTTTTCACTGGCATTCCTTATTACTGGTTCCCATATTGTATTCATTTCTATGCTTGGTTGGCTCAGGAGATTTTTGTAGCCTAGCATATGTGCTGATTCCTTAAGTTTATGAATTTTCCAATAGAGTTGTTTGTTTATGATCTCAACCTGATCCCACCATCTCCCTTTTCTCTCCATATGTGGTCAGTGACACCTGATTCTTCCACTTCCACTTGTGTTACAGCTGTCTGGTGTTCTTTAAGCCTTACCTTAAGCCTGTCTCTCCTTTATATTTCTTTCGACAGCTGCACAGGATAGTGTACACACAGTATTTAGTCATGTTCTCCTCTGTGGAGGAGGTCTTACTCAGGAGAGATATCTGTGAAGTATCGTCCAGCTTTTGAAGGCTGTCCTGATCTTATATGGACCGCAGATCCTTTGTATTTTCTCTGATAACCTCTACACATAAGGCAGGAAGACTGCTTTCTGAGTGTTGTTATCCTCCTCTTGTACCCGCCTATGCAAGTTTTTGGGGACTGCTGCCATGTATCCAGGGTAGTTGTTACATTGTAGAGTACTACTTATACTGACCAATTCTTTATTTAATGTCACTGGGTCACCACTTATCACTTTTGCTCGGTGTTGTAAGCAGTGGACAATCCCTTTATGCTGTATGGATGGTGGGAGTTGAAATTGAGGTACTGTTCAGTGAATGTCAGATTACAGTATATGGATGTCTTGAACTCATGCTCTGTTCGAGATAAAACATCCAGGAATGGGAATGTGTTGTTACTCTCTTTCTCCATTTTGAGCTGTATCAAAGGTCTTATTGAGTTCAGATGGTCCAGTAGTGTCATCTACCTACCTTAACCATAGAGTTGACTTTAGAGATATAGATTCTAATGCCATTCCTCTAAATAATTTAGACCTATTATGTCTATTTATTTTAGTTTTAATCCTTTCAAGTCCATGAATTATTTTCTTAGTGGCTGTAGAAAATTAAGAAAAATTCCAGAATTTTCTTTCAAATAATTTTTAACCAAACATTCTTGAATGAAAATATGTTGCCAATATATATATATATATGTATATATATATATATATATATATATATATATATATATATGTATATATAATTGTTATGGGTGTATATTGGCCTTGTGTAAGGATCAAAAGGGAATGCACACTGTGTTGATATATACACAATATAATAATACAAAAGCATAAGGTGAATGTTGAAGTTTCAAGAGTCCAAGCATAAAAGTCCTGGTGAATATGAGAGATATGGAATTTGATTTGTTTGTTTGTTTGTTTTGTTTAATGGCATTCCAACCTTAGTGGTCATTTTATGCCGAAAATGACTTTGGTATAGCTGGCAACATTATTTTTTTTTCAAAAACGTACAGCTGGCAACATTATGCCGAAAATGACTTTGGTATAGCTGGCAACATTATTTTTTTTTCAAAAACGTACAGCTGGCAACATTATTTTTTCAAAGATGTATAGCCGGCAACATTATTTTTTTTTTCAAAAACCGACAGCTGGCAACACCGTTCTTTCAAAAACGTATAGACAGCAGCATTATTTTTTTTTCAAAACATATAGCTGGTAACATTATTATTTTATTTTTTAAACATCATCCTTTCACAGTGTTGTGACCCTAGTTACAATTCCATTGAATAGGATTTTGTTAAAAGACATATAGCTGGTAATATTTTTCATTTTTTAAATGTATAGCTGGGAAATATTTTTCCAAAAATGTACAGCTGGGAATATTATTTTTCCAAAAACGCATAGCTGGTAATATTATTTTTCAGAAAACATATGGCTGGTAATATAATTTTTTCAAAACCGTATACCTGGTAATATCATTTTTCAAAAATAAATTGCTGGCAATATTATTCCTTCGAAAACATATAGCTGGTAATACTACTTTTCCAAAACCGTTAGCTGAGAACCACAATGTTTCAAAAATGGTCTTTCTGTTGGATGTAGTTTATCGCCATACCTAATATGTGAATGTAGTTTATTGCTATACTCATGGATGCGGATGCAGTTTACCCTCATGCCCATGGAAACTGATGCAGTTTACTGTCATGCCCATGGACGTGGATGCAGTTTACCGTCATGCCCATGGACAACGGATGCAGTTTACTGCCATTCCCATGGACGCGGATGCAGTTTACTGCCATGCCAATGGACGCGGATGCAGTTTACCGTCATGCCCATGGACGCGGATGCAGTTTACC
Organism: Acanthosepion lycidas; assembly: GCA_963932145.1. Taxonomy (NCBI): domain Eukaryota; kingdom Metazoa; phylum Mollusca; class Cephalopoda; order Sepiida; family Sepiidae; genus Acanthosepion; species Acanthosepion lycidas. Next base: position 134,073,605 of record OZ010572.1, read on the forward strand.
GTCATGCTCATGGACGCGGATGCAGTTTACTGTCATGCCCATGGACGCGGACGCAGTTTAACATCATGCCCATGGACATGGACACGGATGCAATTTACAGTCATGCCCATGGAGGCAGATGCAGTTTTACCATCATGCCCATGGATATGGATGCAGTTTACTGTCATACCCATGGACGCGGATGCGGTTTGCCATCATGCCCATGGACGCGGATGCAGTTTACTGCCATGCCCATGGACGCGGATGCAGTTTACTGCCATGCCCATGGACACGGAGGCATTTTACAGCCATGCCCATGGACACGGACGGAGTTTGCCATCATGGCCATGGACGCGGACGCAGTTAACTGCCATGCCCATGGACGCGGATGCAGTTTACTGCCATGCCCATGGACGTGGATGCAGTTTACTGCCATGCCCATGGACGTGGATGCAGTTTACCGTCATGCCCATGGACGCGGACGCAGTTTACCATCATGCCCATGGACGCGGATGCAGTTTACTGCCATGCCCATGGACGCGGATGCAGTTTACTGCCATTCCCATGGACGCGGATGCAGTTTACCGTCATGCCCATGGATGCGGATGCAGTTTACCGTCATGCCCATGGACGCGGATGCAGTTTACTGTCATGCCCATGGACGCGGACGCAGTTTACTGCCATGCCCATGGACGCGGATGCAGTTTACTGCCAGGCCCATGGACGTGGATGCAGTTTACCGTCATGCCCATGGACGCGGATGCAGTTTACTGCCATGCCCATGGACGCGGATGCAGTTTACTGCCATGCCCATGTATGCGGATGCAGTTTACCGTCATGCCCATGGATGCGGATGCAGTTTACCGTCATGCCCATGGACGCGGATGCAGTTTACTGTCATGCCCATGGACGCGGACGCAGTTTAACATCATGCCCATGGACATGGACACGGATGCAATTTACAGTCATGCCCATGTAGGCAGATGCAGTTTTACCATCATGCCCATGGATATGGATGCAGTTTACTGTCATATCCATGGATGCGGATGCAGTTTGCCGTCATGCCCATGGACGCGGATGCAGTTTACTGCCATGCCCATGGACACGGAGGCAGTTTACAGCCATGCCCATGGACGCGGACGGAATTTGCCATCATGCCCATGGACGCGGACGCAGTTTACTGCCATGCCCATGGACATGGATGCAGTTTACTGTCATGCCCATGGACGCGGACGCAGTTTACCATCATGCCCATGGACGCGGATGCAGTTTACCATCATGCCCATGGATGTGGATGCAGTTTATCATCATAACCATGGACTTGGATGCAGTTTATTGTCATACCCAGGATGCAGGCTAGACTGGGAGTTCACTATTTGCCCATAGCTGGGACCCTAACAGGTGCTACCACCCCAGGTCAGGGTGGACCTGGGAACATCAGCAAGTAAGAGGTGGTTCAACGCTCCTCAAAACCTCCTGGTCAGAGGCCTTGCTGTTGGATGCAGTTTAACATCGTACACAGGATGTTATGGAATTTGAGATGAAGTATATATATATATATATATATATATATATATATATATATTTATAAAAGAGGTTATAGTAGTTGCAACAAGAGAAAAGTGTGTATATTAAAAAAAGAGAAAAACCGCAAACATTTTTGGTTGTAATGTGGAATTTTAAAAAAATATTATGCTTTATTTGCCATAATTTTGCTACACGGGTTTCTGGTCTCGCAACCATCATCAGGCAAAGGGTGGAGATTTCCACACATTATTAGAAATAATTAAATTTTTTTTTATGTTTTTTGATATTAAATATTCTTGATATGAAACATTCTCTTTTTTGTGTTAGTCATCCAAATGTCTTTCTTGAAGTGGCAGTGAAAAGTTCTGCATGAAGGATTATAAAACAATTAAGATTGGTTCGAGGAATGATAGAGTAGTTATCGGCATGCTTAACTTTTAATGACCCCTGTGTGTTCTTAGATCTATTTCCATTTTTGTGTGGCCTCCCTCTGTCTCTTCTACAAATATTTTCACAACAACTGTTCCGACAAGTTACTTTCAGTGGTTCCCAGACTACATAAATTTAAATGTGCTACCAGGCTAGCATCTCTGTCTCACCCTTTCACTGTCAAAATGGTTAAATGTAACTGTTTCTTCTTCTCGTGCAGCTTCTTCTTCTGCACTTCCAATCTGTGGAACTAGCTTCCCCTTATTTGCTTCCCCAATGACTATAATCTTCAAATATTCATGTGTAATGTCCCTGAGCTTGTTCCCCATCCTTTTCTGTATCCTTTCCTTAAACACGCCTGTTTACTCTTGTTCTCAATCCTTTGTAACCCCTTGCATGCTAGTGTCACTTCTGCCTTGCTTGGGGTGAATTCCCTTAAAAAAAAAAAAATTTTCAACTGTCTCATTCTGGGATCATCACAATGTCATCTCTTTCTTTCTTTTCATGTGCTATGTCTTTCCAGAACATTGGCAATCATGGATCTCCACCTCACTCTATCCCTTGCAGCTCTCAACAAGTTCCTTCCCTCTGCTTCCTCCCCCAGACTATGTTATGTAATTCATTTCCCTTGTCTCTCTTTCCCTCTATTCGATCCATAAGTATCAGATTCTCTAGGCCTTTCTTCCTCATTATGTGTCCCAGAAACTACAGCTGACTCTTCATGATGACCTCATCATTGCTCACACGCTCGGTCCATGATATCCTCAGCATCCAAAAATCTATCATGGTTGGATTTGAATCCAGGACTTATGTTCAGAACATTCAATATTATTTTCTCCCAGTTTCATGCCTTATGCAATCATCAGATAATGTGTTAATACTGTTTTTATGGTTTTGATATATAGGCCACTAGAGGCCGATGGGAAATGGAGGATTAGCCTATATAAATATAGCTCACACAAAGAGTAGTAACACATAGTCTAATAGTTATGTCAGGCATGAAAATGATAGTCCCCATGCAGTGTTTTTTTTTATATCTATAAAGACTTTATTCTTTTCTCCCAGCAAATTTTAAATACTTATATATAGAGATGTATATTCAAATGTGTTTTGTTAAAGACACAAGACAAGTGATATATATTATATATTTTCTTATTGGCAGATTAGTTTCATAAAATATAATGTTTGTTTATTTTATGATATGCTAATCCTTGTTGGGTGATCTAATGGTCAGTTTTGTGTGACTACCTAGTGAGAATTGAACCCACTATTCAATAATAACAATCAACCAGACCAGCTTTGCTAACCCTTATTCCACGACAAAACGGTCAAAATGTATTTAATTTCTCAGAATCTACACTAGATCATGGTCATGCAAGTTTTAACATTAAAAAAACATAACATTATGTGACAACAGTCAAAAGTCAAAATTATTCCAAACAGACATTAAATTTAATCAATTTCTTCATTTCTTGATAACATGAGAAGTTAGTTGAAAGTTTGGAACATTAACAAGAACTAATATGTTTTTATTTAGCAGCATATCAACCTTCATGAGTTATTTAATACTGAAATATTTTATATGCAAATTTTTTTGAGATAATAATGATTTTAGTAATACAAATTTTACTAATTAACTCATAGCTGGTGGGGGAAAAGAGATGGATTCATTCCTTTTCCAAGGGTCTTTGTGCCTAAATGATTATAACAAACACATCTGGAACTTGGCGCTCACATTAACATTTCTGAGCCATTATCCATTACACCACTGCATATCCAAGTTTAAAGCATCTGGTATTCCTAAATGTTTACTCATCTAGGTGCTGACCAGGCTCGATGTTGCTTAACTTCAGTGATCATATGGGAACCAGTGCTTCAATGTCAGTGGCTGTAAGCCCAGAACTAACAGAAACCAATGATGTTTCTATTACATCTTGAAAAACAAAGTATGAAAACTAAACAAAAAATCTAATGAGCATAACTTGTATGAACATTTATTGCCTTGATACACATATTCAATCTCTCTCTTTATTTTATATATATATATATATATATATATATATATATATATATATACATACACATACATACATACACATACATACATACATATATATATATATATACACATACATACATATATATACATACACATACATACATATATATATATATATATATATATATATATACACATACATACATATATATATATATATATACACATACATACATACATACATATATATATACATACATACATACATACATATATATATATATATACACATACATACATACATACATACATATATATATATATATATATATATATATACATACATACATACATATATATATATATATATACACATACATACATACATACATACATACATACATATATATATATATATATATACACATACATACATACATACATATATATATATATATACACATACATACATACATACATATATATACACATACATACATACATACATACATACATACATATATATATATATATATATATATATATATATATATATATTTCAAAGTGAACACTGAGTAATGACAGCTTCATGTTTGAATACAATTTTCAGGCCTATAATGAGGTGGGAAAAAAAGTAGTATGAATCCACTCAACTGTAATTAACCAAATATTGGAATCATCTGACATGGAATCATAAGGTTGAACAATAAGAAAACCAAATGCACAAAAACTGATGTCCTTAAGTTTGAAGACTGTCTTCATGCATAAAACAGACTAGTATACCTTAAAACTATACTTTTATCATATATATATATATATTTCTTATTACTTGAATGTTATTTTTTAGTGGATACATATGTCTGAGTAAACACTGTTTTTATCATTGTTTTTTTTTTTTTTAATTTACACTCAAGTAAAATGTATCCTTTGACATTGCCTAAGCCTGCACCCGGCTTTTCAGGAGAAACAACTGTCATATCTGGTGTGCTTTAGACAACTCTGTTCATTAATCACTTAGGAATTACTTTGCTTATATTTCAGGTTTAAAAATTAAGTTAGCACATATGGATTTTTAAGCAGATATGAGCAAAATGTTTATTTCTTAAAAGAGTAATTGAAACTTGTTCGACTGTGATACACATTGTGGCCAAGTAGTCTAAAGCATACTGGATCAGATAGTGGTTTCTCCTATAAATAAGGATGCAGGTTCAAACCCTGAAGAACACTTTTTCTATATTAACATACACAGATGTACAGGCTGGTAGATGTAATTTAAAAAATATATGGTGTCTACTCAAACATGTGTATCAACTAAAATATAACATTTACATAATAAGGAATACATATCAGATCAAAAATAAAGTCCATTGATCACATATATATGTATATGAGCTGTTTTTAAAGTATTTAAAATAGAGCACTCTTATATACATAAGAAAAAGAATATATAAATGTATGTATGTATGTATGTGTGTATATATGATAAAAAAATATATTTTTAAGGTATGCTATATTTATGGGTAAAAGTGCTCAGTATCAGAGAAAGAGTGTATGTAAATATAAAAGTCGACACTGAGATCAACACCAATCAGGGAACTTTTGTTTCATGCTTGAATGTAATCTTCAGGCTATGATTGCATTCAAGCATGAAACAGACTGTCATCAGCTCCATGTTGACCTCAGTGTCCACTTATATATATATATATATATATATATATATATATATATATATATATATATATATAATCATACCCCAAGCATGAGGTAGTAGAGCCACTAAGACACAAGGGGTTACTGAGTCTGAAAGAATAAGGAAAAAGAGAAGCATTATGAAGGAGCAAGAACAATAAAGGAGGAATGAAGAGGACAGTAGATAACAATTGATATTGCATTTGAATTTTTGAAGATCAAAGTTGGCTGGATAGCATAGAGCTAAAAGAGAGTTCTACAAGCAAGAAGTGCAAGAAAAGAAACTGTTAGTATAGAACTTACAGTTACATTTAGACAATTCAACTGTTAACTTGCCACCAATCTAATATTGTGCTTAAATTCATAAAGTCTAGATGCCATAGTGAAGAGTTCATCTGAACAACTACCATGAAACTATAGAAAAAGCACAGCAAAGTTACATTACAGTGGTGAGAAAATGACTAAAGCCAAAATGACAGGTCAGGACCAATAATATTGCTGATTCCTCTTTGAATTTTATCAAGAATCTCCAGATATGCATCAGGAGCAATGAACTGTATGTGACAGTAATATTTAAAGCATGGATGAATGGTAGACTTATAATTATGTAAGATAGCAGGAGACAATGAACCAACTTTGCTAGCAGTAGACCTAACAATTCAATATAATCTTTCTACTTCATGTCTGTAGAAAACATTAGGCTGAGAAGGTTCAAGAAGTCACTCTCCAGAAGGTTAGTGTCAACCATGTTGATGTAAAGTAAAAAGGGGTCTCTTAGACAATTAAAAGAGACTCGTTTCATTTGGAGATATTAAAATTAAATTTAATATAATCATTCCACTTCAAGTTAGTTGAGAATCTAAGACCAAGAAGGTGCAACAGTTCACTCTCATGGAGGTTAGTATCAGCCATGCTGAGAGGAAGTAGGAAGGGATCTCTCAGGTGATTGATAAAAGTTTCATTTTAGAGGCATTAAAATTAACAAGTCATTCCTTGCCCCAGTTAACAACAGACCATAGACCATTCTTGAGATCAGCAGTCAATTTGACCTTATCCAATTGATCAGACTAAATGGTTGCGTAATCCGCATAGGTATCAAGTTGAGAACTGATGTCACTGGGAAGGTCATTGATGAAAATTAAGAACAAAATAGTTCCATGACAGAGCCCTTGGGGACATCTGCATTAGTACAAAAAGAACTAGAAGAGTGACAGTTCAGAACAACTTTCATTTTATGATTTAATAAGAAAGACTAAATCAGTTCAAAAATTTTTCAGGAAATACAATACCTTTCAACTTATGAGTAAGATCAGTATGCCAAACTCTGTCAAATGCTTTCAAGATATCCAAAGCAAAAGCCTGAGCTACACCAGTTATATATATATATATATATATATATATATATATATATATATATATGTATATATATATAATTAAGGAAGAGAGAGAAATCACTCTTTGATAGCATGAAAAGAATTTTCCTCTTCTGCAGTAGTCTTTTTTCTTAACTGTCATTGTCTCAGAAAATAACAAAAGTCTGTATGGAATTAGTTTCGGGTGTGGTGTTCAAATGTGCCTAATATTTGTGTAGTACTGTCTGCCTATATAAAATACTGGTTATTTTTATCTTTTAAATAAATATTAATTTCAACAAACTTCTTAATATTTAGTTTGTTTTTATTTCTAATGTTTTATTTTCTGATGTTCTAACTTACAAGTATTTTTCAAAAGGAAGACAGAATATATATTTATTCATTACATTTATATATTAAATATAAAATATATCTGATAAATATTTTCTTATCTTTTAATTATTATTTGTATACACCTACCAATCTGATGTTGTTTATCATTTTGTTGTCAACATAGCAGTGACATTTTGCTTATTCTAAAGGACCAGTGATCTTTACAGAAATTTTTCTCATGAAAGAACAACATCAAATTCTCAGCTAAACACTCAACACAGTCAGTCACAAAAGTAAAACAAGTTTTTTGAAATACTGCACCACAATTTGCTTTTTTGTTGAGAAAATATCACCCATTTCATATTAACTTATTAAATGTGAAAGCTTATCTCACTGCTTTTTTTTTTAATCATTTCACCCCAAACAAGGCAATTGTTATATTCCATGCTAAGGGAATAAATACTTAACAGCTGGTGGATAATAGAAGAAAGGTTTATTGTACACAACCAGTACAATATGAAATACGGTACAGGTCGGACGTGCTTGCGTTGTCTCGCTCTCACTCTTCCTCAAGTCTCTCATAGAGAGTTGACTTTATAGGTACTTACTAACTATAGTGTAATCATTCATGGGGGTGACTGATTATTCTATTACATAAAGCCACTAAGATGCAATGGAATGTGAAGTCTTTAGTGAGGAGAAAGGACAATAAAAGAACATGATCCAGGAAGACAGAAGATAGCAATTGATGCTGTATTTAAATTTTTGAAGATTGTAGGTGGCAAAGAAATCAGAAGGGAGTTCTATAGACAAGAAGTGTGAGAAAAGAAACTATTAGAATAGAACATACTAAATTCACAGTTTTCCGATTTAAATTTTCTGATGAATCTTCATTCTTAACTCTTAAGTTAATGATTGAATAAGCTCATGCCAATGTCAATAAAATATCCATAGAAATTCCTCTATTGCATCAGTAAATATTTGAGCTTAACAACTTTAACAAAATATTGCAATAACAATCATAAATATGAATGTTGGTCATTATTTTAAGATGTGGGTACAAATGAAAAGATTTCAAATCAACATTTTTTTCTACTTTACTAAAACAAACGTTAAATACTTCTATCTTCCATTCTTTCACTTACTGACTGAAACCAAGTAGCATCTCTAATATGACATTTGTCTTTCCACATGATCAAAATGGAATAGTCCATTATTTATGAGGTATTAGCATGGCAGAATGGTTATGCAAACTAAGAAAGGGAGGGACAAAAATGTATTATCCTCCCAACCTTTGAGAATTCTTAAATTTCAATCTATTCTCTCACAACTTGAACTAAGTTAGTAAATTGCAAGTCTAAAATTATTTAGAAAAGAAAAAGAAATAATTCTAACTATGCCATTTTATGACTGAGGTTTTAGTTTTAAGCATATCTCTTATCTTTTTGTTGCCACACTCAAGTTATTTCTGCATTCTACACCCATTAAATCAACAGAAAAGGTCAAAAATTAAAACTAAGATTCCCTCATACCCCTTGTGTTTAGGAGCCTGTCTAACAAGGTCAACACATTCCAAAATATTCCATACAAATTAATCACATGAAAGAAATTTATTTTTTGTTTATTCCTGGAAACTTATTGTGGAGCTTAGGGAGGGCTGAAACCACATTAACTGATACAATTTTGAGTAGAGTCGACCATTATCTATCCTACATATTCTCATAAAATGCACATCTTGCCCCATCCTTGTAGACTCTAACAACAACCTCATTTAGTATCCCTCTACATTGAGTGGCTCTTGGCCTTTACATTGGGTGAACAATAGCTTAAATAAAAAAAATTGATTTTTTTAAAAAGATAGATTGCTAGTATGGACTCTCTTAAAGGAGTAAACAGTTCCAACTGATTTACTGATTACCCACAGAGGGAAGGGTAAATTTATCCAAAGAACATTAATAAGTGCAAACTGCTCTAGCCAGAGCTTAAATTTGGTTACCTGATCAAATTTTATCTGCTATTACCTTTAAGGTCACCCACACCTCCAAAGAAAGAAATAATAATCAAAAGTGAAAAATAATTACAAAGAAAATTTGACAAAATATTCGTCATTCAAAAATATATCTAATGATCCATATATATATTATTAACAAAATGGTCAATTTTTCTTGTTAAAAATGAAAAAAAGTAGGTTTACTTGTCATGTGATCAGTATTTTTTGTCACAGTTTCAATGCATATTTGTGAATGATTTTATTTTTTAATATAAGAGCAAGAATTTTCAAATAATCACATCAATAAAAACTATCATCGAGGTAAGTTCTTGGCAAGTTTCAGATATACAGGTTGCTTGATTAATTTATGCAAAAAAAAAGAGAAAAAACACATTCCAGCCAGTTGCTTATGAATACATCGGCATGTCCTCTGAAAAAGATTGTCTTTCACTGGAGAAAAAAAATGCTTCACTCCTGATCATGAAGGACAGAAGTCCTGTTTCAAGATACTCTCAAGAAGGCAGTGTTCGCTATATATGAACTTAACCTGCATATTTGTCACCCATATTTGAGCTGTACCTTTCATAACAAAATTTTTATCCAAAAAAAAACACTTGTTTTTCTGGACACTCTATGGGCACAAACTTTACAGTACCCCTAGTCATCATGCACTATGACTTGTGAAGATCCATAGCAGATGCCCATGATTGCTGCTACTTGTGCTAACATGATTCATCAGTCTTCTCTGATCAAGGCATCTACCCTTTAGATGTGTTCTTCCATGGGCAACATTGATGGACAACCAGGTTAGCTTTTGTCACAACACTTTTTCTTCCTGCTTTTGAGCGTTCTATCTACTCATGCACCTTTCACTCATTCATGATGTGTGCTCCATACTACATCAACATCCGGTGATGGATTTCCACAGAAAGTGCATTAATGCACATTGTTCCTCGATTGTGAAATCACTGAGTGGAGCATTCATATGTCTGACCTCGCTGCTCCCAGCCACTTGACTGAACAATGAAATACAGCTAGCTATCCATTATCTATACATACCTCCTTCTTGTTTTTAGAATCTAATTTCAAAATTGTTGTGGCCTGTTAGGGGCCAGAAAGAAAGACACAGAAGACAAAGGTATGTTGAACAAGTGTATTGAAATAACAGATATATACAAAGCAAGAGTGTTAGTAATAAGCAGATAGAGGTGTACATCCAAACGATTGGGTTATACTGCTTCTTGGTTGCTTACACAGGACATCTCATAGGTTAGTATTTATGGAAGGAAGGAGGAAGAGTTCATTCTACTGTAAGTAGGTCACCATAACAAAAATAGCATTTACTTTCTTATTCACTCTCATATAGGTGATATTTTCTCTTGTACTATACTCTTGCTCAAAGACATTGCTATAATGAAAATATTATAGCTTCCTTTTTTTATATGCTGTATCCCTTCTTCATAATTATTATGGGGTCCACCCTTTTCTGATATAAATGGACTCATCCTGCAGCCATAAAATAGCCACAGTCAGTCAGTCATGTAGTCTGAAGGTAGAGGAACAGGGTGGAGGAACAGAGTGGAAAGTACATAGACACTGTGATTGAGTTGACGCTAGAAGTCAGTTACAAGGATGCCCGACTCTAAGGAAGTTTACTTCGAGACTGTATATAGCGATCTTTGATTAATACTAACTGGCATTCCTGGATTTTACTAACAGCATTACCTTTTGTATTTTGTGTAAATACATTTAATTTCTTAGCTTAAATACTTGCGTTTCTCATTTATTGGAGACCGATTTTTCACGCGGAATCCACAACAATGATGTTCCACAACTTTTAGTTTTTAACCATATTTTTTACTTTATTATTTCTCCCAGATCCTGTTCTGCTATACATTTTTCGCAATTTCATCAGGCAGGTTACTTGCTGTTTCCTTTTACTGCTCTTGGCTTTAGTATATCCCGTGAATGACAAATTGTCCAAGACTCCTTTCTTCATTACATGTGCTAGAAATTTCAACTCTTTCTGATTCTGTAAAAGAGTCATTTTTGTTCCCATTTTTCTTAAATCTTAAGTTTAAATGCATGTTTCTGAATTGTTTCTTTTCTCATATTGTCTCATTTAAATATTTAACCTCTTTAAGATATTTTGAAGTCAGAATGTAGCAATATTCATTCATGAAGTGTTAAATCTAAGAATTTTTCTTCATATTGCATCTCAAGGTTAACCAGGAATTAACTTTAAGATATTATCTCTTCTATAACTTTTTAATTATTTTACTTAACCCCCAGTGCCTTTCACCATATTCAGCCTACTTGACTGATATGTTTTTTACAGTTTATCAACCCTTTGGAAGTTATTTAAAGCTGAAACATTTTGGAAGCTAAGAATAATTTTTAGGGGGTGATGAATACTGTATTAACAATTTTTTGAGAATAACACTGACTTTTTCCAGACACAAAACCTACTATTTAACCCATAACTAGAGGAGGAGATGAATTAATACCTATCACATAGCTATTTGCATATAAGTGAATATATACAAAGTCAACTGAAATTTGAAATTTGCTCTCCAATTTCTCATTCTGAGCTGCTTTTCATTACAGACATTTTGCAGGAAGGTTGGGAACCATATACATGTTTAATAAATAACATCAATTTTTATTAATTATCAGAAGAAACAGCATTAATTAATGATGTAATTAAAACTCCTATTTTAATTAACCGCTTCAATTTTTTTACCTTAAGTCAACACCTCATATTGTGCAATAAAAAGAAAATATTCTGGAACACTGACTTTCAGACCATCCATTCCATTCAAAATAATCCAATCTAAACAGGGTGTTATGGACCAATAAAAGAAGAGGGTATTTCTTTTTTTAGTTTGTTTCAGCATTTGAACACTGAAGAAGTTTTAATGAAAAAAATGACAATTTTTTTAAAATCACTTCACCCCCAAAAAGGTGATAAAGCCACTAAGATACAAGAGGTTACTGAGAGTGAAGGAAACTCAGAAAACATTATTGAAGAGAAAGGAAAATAATTGAACAGGATTCATGGAGACAGAAAATGCTGATGTTGCATTTAAATTTTTGAAGATTGTAATTGACAGGAAAGCAAGAAGCTGGAAGAGAGTTCTACTTAGAATCAGAAAGAGACTGTTGAAATTTCTGGTATGAATAAAGAGGGTTTGGAGAATTTAACACTCACATGGCATATTGAAGGTGATTAAGGCCAAGAGAAATGTCAATTAACAGCTAATGAGCTTATGTAATTGGATGGCAGAACACGGACTGGGAGCAATAGTAAGATGACAAACACTGCTTAAGGATAGGAAGTAGTGGAAAGACATGATCCTCCATGTCATGAAAGGTTACAATACTTAAAAATAAAGGAGCCAGAATGAAAATGAGGAGGGAAAGAAAGGGAAAAGCAAAAAAAAAAAAAATTATCCAAGATCAGCAAAAGATGATACACAAACTTATTATATTTTGCAAAACTCTAGAAGTAAGATTGGATAAAATAGAGATTTTTATGAAGAACTGAGACCATCTGCACTATGGCTGGGACCAATGAAAATGTTGGAGATCTGCTGTTCAACAATCTTCAACAAAACTTACAAGTATCATTCAAAAAAAATGAATGCCTTCTTCATATGACTAATTTTATTTACACAATATTATAGACAATACAACAACCACTAAACACATCGTGTATGAAGATGCAAGTAGACAAACAATGTTAACAGTATAAAACTAATGTACTCAAACATTATTTAAATTCAAATAGATAAAATATATGGCAAAGTAGATTCTAATTCTATGCCTGAAAATGGCATAGAAAAAATATAGTTTAGTGCCTAATTATTTTATGCTGTACAACAATAGCTATTTAAATAGAAAGAAAAGCAAACCTAAATGGGTGAGAGCATCAGTACAGAAGGAACTGTGCAAATGCTCAAAAAATTAAATAAAAGTTTTAGAATCATAAAATAAAAACTGAAAAGCAAAAGAGGATAAAAGGTCACAATAGCAAAATTGTTTTAATCTTATATGCCATGTTCTTTCAGGATGTAAGTGATCATGGCTCTCCAAATATCCCAGATTTTTTGTTACCCATTTTCCATCCCCTTGTTTCCCTGTTCTGCTATCTATTGGCCAAAACTCATTAAGTTACTTGCTGTTTCTCTCTGCTTCTCTTGCTTTTATTATATCCTGTGAGTGCTAAATTTGCCAAACACTTTTTCCTCATTATGTGTCCCATAAATTTTGTCTTTCTGATTGCTAGTTTCCTTATTGTTCCTATTTACCTTAAAACTTCTTCATTACTCACATGCTCCATCTATGGTATTCTTAGCATTCATCAATACAACATCAAGTTTCTTCTTCATCTGTACAGAGATTTTCCAACATTCACTACCAGATAGAATATAATATGTAGCAGTTCAACACTCTTTTGATATTCTTATGTGCTTTCAGATTTCTGTGCTTTCTTTCTATGCTCCTGATAGATAAATCATTATTCTGGCTGTTTTGCTGATAAGTTTACCTTCTTGCAGTTAATTTTTAGTTCTTTCTTCTTGCTTATCTCAAATACCTAGTCTATTATTTCTTTGTTTTCCAAGTCTACCAGTAACACATTGTCATATAATAAATCATAGTAGGCTTTTTTATTCTCTTAGGATGTGTAGAAGACCTAAAGAGCTAGCTTTGTAGGAAGGCTGGAAGAATTGGAGAATTTAAAGAAACAAAACTGTAGGGAGACAACAGTTGTTTTCCCTTGGGTTGAACACATGGGAGTTCAGCCCCTTTAGAGAGGAGAACTCATCTTCCTTTTTTTGTTTTTGTTTGGGGAACGGTTAATCTTTCTAACTACCAGGGTGTCAATACATGTGGAAAGTGAACAATATGTGAGCAACCTAACATGGAGAAAAAAAGTAATTTTGATTCACCTAGCTACAAACAGTCAAAGGCCATAAGGTTGGTGCGTTATTTATTTGTTTGTTGTTCTATTAAGAATTCTTGTCCTTTGGACATTGTGAACAATCATTTGTTTTGGGACATGCGTAAATCTTTTTAATAAGTGTATGTACTTAATTTTGCCTTATTAAATGTTTTGTTTGTTAAGGGCATGTGTCTCATCTTTCTATATTCACATTCTCTGTTAATGTAACAATAGCTACACTAATGCTCATATTAGTGCTTGGTGTAAAGAAAAGCATTATTCTTCCAAGCACTAAATTATGGCTGGTTTATAACCAATACTAATAAAACCATACAAATGATGGTATTACTAAAATCAACAAGAAATAGCTGCATCAGATAGAGACTTTCATATTGATGCTATTTATCACAACCAAATCATTCCAAAATGTCTAAACAGTCAACTTGTTATATAGGAATAAAGTGTCACTCTCAACATTTGAGTTTGAACATAGATCGCCAGTGAGCAAACACAGGCGATCCCATTATTGAATTAAGTAGACCATGTGACCATAGAGGAAATGTATATATGTAGAAAGTAGCTGACAACTAACAATCATTATTTCTATTCTATCCTCTATTACTATAAGGATCACTATTTCTACTCTATCCTCTATTACTATATGGATTGCTATTCTCTATACTATTTCACTATATGGATTTCTATTTGAGTGAGTATTATCAAGCAAGTACTATTAGTGCGAGTGTTATTTGAGGGCATCTGACACCAGTATTGTTTAACAGGGTTACTATAGTTGTATCTGTGATTACAAAATCTCTACTACAATGATCATTATGAAAGTGACAAGGAGTATTCATTGACATCACAAAAGTGGCAATGGGTGTTCATTGACATCACAAAACAATTGTATACAATATTATACATAGTTGTAGTTTAGACATTTCACTGATGTAGGGCCTTAGAGAGAACCATCCTTCTTCAAATCACATGGATTGGTGCTACAGAAACACTAACAAAGAACTGTACCAAATAACAGAAACCACATCACTTGAGGACTTTTAATAACAGTAATAACTGAAATGGATAGCATATGTAATATGAAGAGAAAATAATGACATAATCAATATGTTGACTTTCCACACTAAAAGAAAACAAGCATTAGTAAGGAAGCTTTCATTAATACCGGAATGTGTGGTAACATTAGATTGATTTGAGAAGCCAATTATCCTGAAAAAATTTTGATAGATTGCAACCAAAAGTAACATTGGCTGCTTGGACATTGAATTCAGAATGTTTCCTTATAAGGACATGGCTAATGTTACACATAGAGATGAGGAGAACAAATACTACATTTGATTCCAGGGATTGAAGAAAAATGTAACTCAAGTAGCATTGGTTGCTCAATCAATGAATACCAAATTTTTCCATATAAGGAAATGACTAATATTACCATTACCATTTGGAGCATTAGGAGACTTACTATCACTTGATTTCCTGTAATAGCCATCAGATACTAATGGTGTGCAAAGTAAACATAGACAACAAAATAATAATAATAATATCTTGCCAAAAACAGAAAAGCAATTATGGAACATGACAATTGTGCCTATCATTATTGGCATACTTGGAACAGCTCTGAAAAGCTTTGCTAATTTGAAACCTGAGGAGAAACTAAAGTCAACAGCATTGGTAGAAACTAGAATACTGAGAAAACTGCTGGTGTATTGAGGATACTTGTTGTTTTATTTCTAATAAAAATCACCAGTTACAGCTGGTGTGAAAACTCAGTACAATTAATAATGACAGTAATAATAATAAAAGCTAATAGACATTGTGATTAAAGCCTTCAAACAAGAAAATACCTTCAAACAAAAAATACCATCAAACAAAAAAATGCCTTCTCACTTATATGGCTATGCCTTCAGATAGAAATATATGTATAAATTGATGAATATAACAAAATAAATAAATATAAGGATCTTGAAATGGAAAAATGTGGCACCTTAAAAATACTGTTATGTCTATAATCAGAGCCTTTGATACAATCAATACCAGTACAGATGAGAACATTAATACAATCTCTTGTAGCTCTTGTTTACAAGAAATTCAAAACATTGTGTAGAACTGGTCATTCAATCAGGCAAGAATTATCAATATGAAGAAAATATAAACATTGTAAATGTTAAGTGGCACTTAACATCAGAATTTGTGCAAACAGAATGCATATATTTACTAATTTGCCTTAACCTAGGTATTGGGTAATATCCCGGTAAGGAATTGCATGAAACAGAAAGCAAAAGAAAAAAGGGATGAGCCTGAAGTGCAATTTACAGGTCGGGAACACTAGAATCAAGCAGAATTGACAGTTTAAATATCTGGGAAGTGTTCTGACAGAAGAGGGTAAATGCAATACTGGGATCTGTAGACATATTGGGATAGCCAAGGATGCATTACAAAAACTGGACAGAGTACTGCAAGACAGAATTTCTTTGGTAATGAAGAAAAGAATACTGAGCTGTTACATGACATTTGTCCTTTACGACAGCAAATGTTGGATGATTTCCTCAAAGTTGAAGAAGAGACTCAAGGCAATGGAGATGTGGTTCTACAGTAGGATGCTAAGTAACAATGAGGTTTTAGAGAGGATGAAAACAAGGAGGAGGCTTATACGTAACATTAGGAAGAGGCAGCTGAAGTTCCTGGGACACATAATGAGGAAGGAGGGCCTGGAGAATATGATACTCATGGATCAAATAGAGGGAAATAGAGACAAGGGAAAACATTACATGACATATCTAGCAGCCTTAAGCAAGTGGATGACAGAACATGGTTTGGGGGAAGTGACAGAGGGAAGGAACTTGTTAAGAGCTGCAAGGGATAGAGGGAAATGGAGAGCCATGATTGCCAACATCCTGAAAGGAAACAGCACATAGAAAGAAAGAAAGATCATTGGAGTACTGGGTGGTTGTACAAAAAACATGGAAAAAATCCTGCAGATATTGGACTGGAATTTAGAAATTGCACCATTACAAAAAGCTTACCTGTTTTGAACAGTGAAAATAATTTGGACAGTATTGGACACAGCCTGTTGATGAAAAGAAAAAAAAAACGATCCTTATCAGAAACTAGCATCATACACTGTACATAATAATAATCATGATACTCTTACGATGTTGACATTTATGACAAACTATATGAAATACATTACGATGAATTTAAATTCAAGAGACAACTGAAAATATTTCAACCACAGAAATGTAGGTATTTTACCTAGCATGGTAAGGTTGTGGCCTTAAACTTTACAGGGGAGTCTACAGGATTAACAACAATAACAACACTGCAAGTATTTGTTGGAAAACTAAGGAAGGTGCTAGAGATATAAGGATAATTGTCGGTCAATCTCCAATGGTCATAATAGAATACTCTCTCTACCTATAGCAGAATGTGCACTCACATGACTCAACTCAACAGTACTTGGTAGCTCATATATGTATGGTGATTTTCTAAGCATAGCTTAGATGTGGCACAAGGTAGAAAGTACAGGGCAGCCAGTGAGAATCGAACTCACTGTTCAGTCATAATTGATCTAGCGAAACTAGCTTGTTAACCATTACCCCATGCTGAAGTGTCCCTCATTGCTGGTATGTGTGGGAAAATTAAATAAAATCATTAAATAAAATAATAATAAAGAATTAAAAAAATAAAATAAATATACAGGTTTTCTCATGATGTTAGTAAGAAAGGAATCAGAAAGGGTTTTGGTCATCTGCACAATTTTATGGCCCCACTTCTGAAAAAGACAAAACTGCCTTGTCTTCCCAATTTCCAATGTATTGCGTTCAAACATGTTTACAGAACCTCCACCAATGAGGTTAGTACAATTTCTACTTTGGTCCTTCCAGCTCAGCATAAAGCTGGCATGAGCTAGACCATTATATCTATTCTTATCATTACTTACCCTAACTTACTTTTAAATCATAGAAAGAAAATGGAAATACCAAGAGACCTAGTTTCTATAAAAAGTGGATAAACAGTCCATAGTAGAAACCATAGCTTTTTTTGCTTTTTCTTTAATTGTTTATATGTGAAGACAAGGACACTCCAACACAGTGTAATGGTTAGCAAGCTTGTCTTGCTAGAACAATTTCAAATGAGTAGTGAGTTCAATCCTCACTGGGTAACCCATACCTTTAGCCTTGTGCCACATCTAAGCTATGCTTGGAAAATCAACATGCAACCATAAATTCCATGTGTGGATTAAATATTTTGACCTGTAAAACTTACAGCAAGATTATTTTCTTTGGGACAGATATTTTAAATTAGCACTAGTTTGTTCTGCCTACCACAAAATGTTCAATTACAGGAATGAACTTTCTCCAGAGTTCATTTGGTATTATTATGTGGTTTAGTGAACATTCCTCTTTCGTGCTATCTCAGGATAACTTGGTTTACTTGAAATGAACATGTACCTGAAACAATGATTTTTCCAGATACAAGTGCTAGTTATTGACGCTAAAATAGGGTAAGCAAATTGAAGCTGTTTTCAGTCTGCCTACCCCATGTACAGGGATTATTGGAAAAAAATTACAAAAGATCTATGGTCCATATAACATCAGGATGAACTCCAAAAGTGGTTCAACACTTTGCAGACACCTCTTCTGTGTAAGACCTCCCATAGAGGAAAACATGATTAAGGACTGTGTGTACGTTATCCCATGCAGCTGTGGTAAGAAATATAAAGGAGAAATAGGCTGTCCCCTTAAGATAAGACTGCAGGAAAACTGTAAAGCCGTAACATAAGGGGAAATAGAAAAATCAGGCATAGCTGGCCACATATGGAGGGAAAAAGGAAATCACCACCTTTTATGGGATGAGTCTGAAATAATAGAGAACATCACTGGAAAATACAGAAACTTAAAGAATCAGTGCTAGGCCACAAAAATCTCCTGAGTAGGCCAAGCATAGAAATGAATACAATATGGGAACCAGTAATAATTCCATATTACTGGTTCTTATATAGTGAAAAAAATAACAAAATTTTAATATGAGCTCTGGTAAAAAAAGAGAGTTTACTTAAAGGCACAATTTGACCTTGCCTGATTCTCTGTAGCTCAGTTGGTTAGAGTGCACGAGGTCAAATGGTAACTCCTGCAGCCCAAAGGATGCAGGTTTGACTCTTGCCAGAGAGTGTAAATTTTTCTTTAATAAAGAAATTAAATAAATATACTCTTTAATAAATAAATGGAACATCTACTCAAATATAAACATCTGATAAAATTAAAGTTTAAAGTGATAAAAAAATTTGTCTGATTAAAAAATTCTCATCCCAGAAATTAAGACAAAAAAACTATTTTTTTGTTTTCTAATTGTCTTTGTATGTAATGAAATTTTCCTGTTTCATAATACTTATACACCTTTTGCTATTCCAAAACATGTTTGGATTTTGGTGTCACATGTTCCATCCCCCCTTAAAAAACTTCCCAGATATGTAAACTTCTGTACTTGTTTGATTTTGGCATTCTCCAATTTGTAGCTCTTATCCTGAGCCATTCCTCTTGTTGATGTTATAATGAGCATTTGGTTGCAAAGGAAAGGAATAACGAGGATTAAATTTTCAACTATGTATTCATCAAATATACATGATATATTTATAGTTGTTAGAAAATTGGCAAAATTTTTAATGTTGTTTTCAGTTGCTGTTCGTCAAGAAAGCAATTAGGTATAAGGGTGTTGTCAGTAGAGCCAGGAGTTAACCAATTTCCTGGCCCGGAGTGGGTCAAGCAGAATGTTTCTGTTGTATTTGGGTTGAATGTGGTATCAACGAAGTGAGGTCATGGTGGTGAGTAACAGCGAGTGAGGCCTGGAGTAGGTCAAGCAGAATGTTTCTGTTGTATTTGGGTTGAATGTGGTATCAATGAAATGAGGTTGTGGTGGTGACAAGGGGGGATTCCTGGAGTTGGGTGGTGATGATGTCGATGTGTTATAAATTATAGTGGTTTGTGTTGGGAGTCAAAGCTAAAACGTTGGCTGAATGTGTGAAGAGTCAGGTGAGATTAATGAAGATCACAGTTGTGATAAGAGAAACAATTATGGCAGTGACGATGACAAAGCAGCTGCATTTCAGCAGGTGGCCCTTTGGCCCACGACTGTGTTGGTCATTATGAGGGACCTTCTTTTAAGTAAACCTGGTAGTCCCCAGGGTCATCTTTTTCTGGCGGGAACACTTGTGATTGGCTATTGTATTATTTTCATTGTGGGGATAAGTTTTATGGACCATATGTAATGTGCAGAAAATGACTTTTAGTTTGTGTTTTGCATTCTTGGCACTCATCTCTGGCTGACATGCAGAGTGAATCAGAAAGAGATCTAATTGCAGCAGAGTATAACACTGGCAACCATATATTGTCTTCTTACAATTGATGGTTAGGTCTTTCTTCTTAATTTCCTTTATTACCTTTTCTGATGGTTTTCTTTATGAGTTACTGGTGGTATGAAAACGACTAAAAATAATTATTATTACAACAATAATTATTAGTATTTCTGTAATTCTTTTGAAACCTATTTAATAAAAGAGTTATATTCCAGTTTGTCTTGAATTTTGAAACATGTAGTAGCTTTGGTATCGGTTTTTCGTCCAGTATCAGAAGATGATAATGCTGTTGGACCAAAATAAATAACACAAAAGCTTGGTTGGAAAATTAAGGGTCAATTTTTATTTATGCATGTGTGTGTACTAAACTCAGAGGAAAGAGAGTGGCTGACCTCAAATCAACAGGATGTTGAGAGAGAGCAACTGAATGTCTCTTCTTTTAGGACCACTGCAAAAAACATCTGAATCCAATGATTGGAAGGTATCAAGAGAAAAATGGTCTCCTTTCCAGAAGTGGGGTCACAAACTTTGCATGTGATCAGAAACCCTTTTTTTTTGGTTTCCATTTGCATTATGAGAAAATGAAATTATTTATTTTTTTAATTATTATTTTTATTATTTATTTTATTTATTATTTAATTTTCATTCTCCCACAAAGATAAGTTAATTTTTCTAATTAATCCCTTTTTGGTTGGGCTAAAATCTCAATAAGAAAGCCTCAATGATTTCATCTTCAGAATTAGTGATGGTGTAAATCTCACTGTGGTTTCTAAATAAGCTGAAGAAAATTCCTATTCTCTTTTTGAAATTAATCTTTCAAATCATACAAAATAAAAACATACTGCTTAGGTCTACAAGTTAATTTATTTAGGTTTTTCTTAGAAACTTTCCTTTTTATTTAAAATATTGAGCATGTACTGAATGCTATCACAACTATTCATTCCTGACTGAACAAACATTATTAAACCCACTCTTTAAGAAAAGTAAATGGGGCAGCAAACACTATCTACAAATGTTTGAATGAGTTTTTTTCAATCTCAATCTCCAAAGAGCTCTAGAGGGTGTCCCAAAGAAATGAATACTTACATGAGAATGTTCCTTTACACTATTGGAAAATTTCACATGACTGAAGTACACAAAGATTATATATAAATAGATAAGTATTTCACATTATAGCTGATCTAATGTTTTCAAAACAAAAATGGTTTGTACAAAAGTTGGTTCCTATGAAAGAAAAGAAAAACACATCAATACTGGAAATTACTTTAAATATAATACATTTTATTATACGTCTTTAAGATCAAAGATGGATGAGGAAATAGTTTGTTTGATATAATTTACCAGAAGCAGAGTCAAAAGAAAAAAAATGAATTCTGGAACTGTTTTGTCCAAACTTAGTGATGCTTCCTTGTCTGTTTGAAATATCAAAGTTATCTCTCAAAGAGCTTCATACAATCATGATTTTCCGAGAATTAGGGATACTGACAAGATTAGTATGAATTAAGTTTGTGAAAAGATATCTCTCTTTATTATCAAGAGTCAAAAAATTTTCTTCTAAATTGAATAAAAAAAATAAACATTATATAGTTATAGCTATTTAAAAAAAAAAAAAAATCATCTTCAATCCAAAAAAGAAGAAAAATACCATTTTTTTTTTTATCAGATATTTTTTTTATTGATCTATCAATGCTGCTGTAAAACAATTTACCATTATTTTTTTTCTCTCCTCTGGAATACTGGGAAGCCACTACTACCATCAACACCACAGATCAACAATAACGATCAACTTGCTTTAACTTTTATCCTTGCATAAAGCTCTATTCTATTTCATTTACCTCCCTTGATTGATATAAAAATTGCTTATTAATGGAGCAGTTTTAATACTATTATATACTTGCATAATCTTTTGTGTGTTATGCCTCCCTCTAGAATATGGATGATCATGGGTCTCTACAGCTTCCTGTCCCTTGTATCTCTAAACAATGCTTGACTCTTCCCCATCCTTCTACATCTCATCTCTGCCATCCATTCACAAATTCATTAAGTGTAGCTTCTGATATTAATTTATTGGTTTGCTTTATTATATATCAATCTTTTCCAGGTTATTTAATGCCAAATTCTGTTATAAAATAAATAGGTACATAACATTTTTGCTTACACAAAAGTCAAAAACATAGAAAATGGTTTCATTTGCACAAAAATCAAAAACGTAAACAAAGTTTTTGTTTGCAAAAAAGCCAAAAATGTAGACAAAGGTTTCCTTTGGACAAGTATCAAAAAGTTTTATCTGTTCATGAGTTGGAGTATTTGGGAAGCATCATGACTGGGTGTCAAGGCAATGAAAATGAGTCACATCTAGATACTTGGGAACATCCTCAGTCAGAGAACATTTGAGTTGACTGAGTTACTCAACCTAAAAGTATTTCTAACTTGCCCCCACCCCACCTGCAAGGTTACATGCTACTTTGATAAAAACCTATTACCATATCAGGCACATTTGGCTATGATGCATATATCATATATAGTATACCCTTATCAGAATAGGAGTTATGATATCTATATCAAACTTTATTGATTTGTACCACAGCATCTCTTTGTTGGTATACTGCTTTCTTGCACATTAATAGTATATCCAGTTGTATCAAAAGTATTTTCTTTATTTTTCCTTTTTTTTTTTTTTTTTTTTACAAATCTTTGTTTATTTCATATCTAAAAACTACTATTTTAATTTTTAAAATTATCTATTTTCACATCTTATATTTTCTAACTAGTTATTTTAGAGATTAACTATATATTTCAGCCCTGCTTAAGCCTTAACACATCAATGGCCAAATTTTGTCAGGAGATATGAAAGAATACCAAAGTAAAGGTTTTAAGTCTTATTGGAAGCTGTAACATTATTTCTTATTTTGAGCTATTTGGTTTGGTGTTCAAAGAATTGTAGACTGATTTTCATATTTTGGTTCCTGCTGGTATTTCTTTTAGGAATGCAAATTACAAGATCATCCCATAATTTTTTCCTCAACATTAGGTTATTCTATAATATTTTCTTAGAATTTGAGTTTAGGAAGAAGTCAGATGAAGCAAATTCTGATGAGTAAGGGGTATGGCATAGCAATTCAAAGCCACAGTTGGCTGATTCAGCTACTGCAACCTAAGCAGTATGAATGAGTGCATTATTCTGGAGCAAGAGCACAACTGACTTTGGCTTCCTTCTAGATTTTGACTTGATTGCTTCCTTCAGTTGTCTTAATTCTGGTGCATAGTACTGTTCATTAATAGTTTTTCTTTTTTCCAGGCAGTCCATCATGATTACGCCTTCAGAATAAAGAAAAACAGAAGCCATCACCTTGCCAACAGATGATGCCTGCTTGAACTTCTTTGGGGGTGAAGAACCAAAATGTTTCCACTGTTTTCTTTGAATCTTTAATTCAGGTTCAAAGTGGTGAACTCAGGTTTCATCTTGAGTTACTAACTGCAGTTGAAATAACCTGGAAATGTCAACCTTTTCAGCTTCTGCTCTGGTGTCTGCATTCTTAGAACCTATCTTGCAGACAGCTTGTTCATCCCCCAAAACAGTATGGACCAAACTAGAAATAATGCCAATCTGCTGGACAGTAAGATGTCTGTCATCCAAAACTATATAGTGAATGGTATCAACTTGTTCATCAGTGGTTGAGGATTTTTTTTTCCATTTTGATGGAGGGTCATCTTCTGTTCTGTCCCACTTGAATGTTTTTGTTGTGGTAACACACTACCACTTCTTATAAAACTAGAAAAACTAATTCAAATTTCTGTAACTTAGTGAGAGATGTTTGACATATCTAATATTGGACAGAATAGAGGTCTGAGTGGTCATAAAATATCTGCAAAAGACAGGTATGACACCAAAGGAAAACCATGAGGACATAATACAGACATTTGCTCAGGACTATCCTTCCTCTGCAACTGTGAAGAAGTGAGCTGATGAATTGATACAGAACAGAAGATGACCCTCCGTCAAAATGGAAAAAAAAAAACTCAACCATATATATATATATATATATATATATATATATATATATATATATATATATATATATATATACATATATAATCTAAGCAGTTGGAAGTTATTTGTCCAAGGTTAAGCAGGACTGTAATGATTGATTTTGACATGAATAACAAAATTATGGAAGCTATGCTATTTTGTCTTTTTATATTTAATTTACATTTGAATATAAGCCTGTTTAAGCAGTTAAGAAAAAATATTTGTAATAAGAAACAGACAAATATGCATATTATTAAGCATAAACAAAAAGGTTGATTAATGTACAGTCAAAGAATGATATCAACATATATCCAGACATCAACATGCTTGCACACATTAAGAGCCAAAATAAAATATTAAATATTTACAAAAAAGAAACATTCACATAAACTCAACTAAATGATGCAGATGAAATTATTTTTCCATATGTGCAATGGAAGAAGTGAAAAAATTACTAAACTATTTGTAAAAGGAGAAATTAAGTTTATTAAGGGAAATATGAAAGTAAAACAAGTTCAGTGTCCAAATTTTATTCAAGACAGATTTATTTTAATTTTTTGTCTGTAATTTACCTAAGACACAAATCATAAAAATAATCAAAGAAATTTAATGTGAAATTTCACACTGATTTCCTTTGACAATTTTGTTTCCTTCCAAATTCCTGCAACCAATTCATCAATTGCATTGATGGATGAATGGTTTGCTGCTGCCTGTTTTGCTTTTACACAAACAGAAACTCAAATATGTTTAGACTCACAGGAAGAATATGTTTGAATAGGTTTAAATAGAAGTGTATGCAATGTTCAAGGACAACATAATTATGCAGACAGACACAAATTCATAATAGACAATACTCTTCACTACACACAAACATGTATTCAAGTGTAATTTATAGGCAAATTCTATCTTTCGATCAAAGAATTTTCTTGGATGCAAACAAAATATTTTTGAACAGCAAATCATTCCATTTGATAAAAACTCTGGAAACAGGAAAGATCTTCAAGCAAACAGATTGGACAACAAAACAGTGTTAACAACCTGGTACATTCAATATATGTAATGCCATCTAGTTTCTTTCTATGAAGAGAACTTAAAGTTTCTGCCATAAAACAGATTTTATGCAATTACAGATTGAGTCTTATGTAAGGTTGAATACTTGCTGCATTCACCAGTTTTAATCCCATCTTATTTGTTTCTTATTAGAAGTCAGTTTATACAGATGTGCACACAATCTAGTGGTTATCAGCATGGAAGTAACTGTTGTTCAGAGTTCAGATTCTGTTCAAATATCTTGCATTCACTTTTACACAAATACTTTTATCAAAGGTATAGCTCCATTTATTGTTCCTGCAGATATGGGGTAAATAGCAAGGTAGAATGGGCTTCTAACCTTGATAGGCAACTACTAAAGGAGAATAATAACTGTATATTTAAAACTGCTTTGGTATGGGGGGGCTGGTGATTTCTCTCTGTAAGAACCCAATTTTTTTACAGAATCTACTGCAATAATATTTAGTTTGTTGAAGTTGTGGCCATAGTTTGGTGAGGTTGTGACTCTCTGATCCACAGAAGAGTCTAATGGTAGTAAGGAGGAGAAGAAGGAGAGTGCTGAAGATAAGCTTTGACATTTGTAGAATTATAGATTGTAATTTAAGTATCAGTGATTTTTTTGTAATATATTTTTTTGATTGTACTTTGCTGAAGAAAAAATTGTATACTTTACTTTTATAGATACTTATGTAATTTCTAAAGAATTAATGGATTTTATTTTTTAATCTGACATATTGTTATGGATTCAAATTTTATTTTCAGTGGGTATCCATATTTGAGTAGATGCTTCATTTATTTTAAACAGTATTTATTTCACCTACCAGCTTGCGTACTCATGCAAACTTAAATGTCAGAGTGTGTATTTTCTTTATTCAGTTTAATCAAGAATGCAGGTGAATTGATGAAATAAATACTGTTTAAAATAAACAGAATGCCTGCTCAAATACAGGTATCCACTAAAAATAACATTTGAAGTAATAAAAATATGTACATACATACATACATACATACATACATATATATATATATATATATATATATATATATATATATATATATATATATTATGAAATGGGCTAAGTCCGACAATTATTTTAATATATTTATTGTTTATATGTTATTTTTACATAGATACCATTTTATGCAATTACAGATTGTAGGGTTGTAGGATACAGGTTCAATTCCTGTCAGTGAATACATATTTTCTATGAAATTTCTCGGAGATTCAGGCTGGAAAATGTTGTTAATACTGTTTATTATAAACAGAGCATTTACTTAAATATTTGTATCTATATAAAAATAATGTATAAACAATAAAATGTATTTATATATACATATGCTCTATCTCTGTTATTAAGCACTTTATCCCATAAATATAGCACACTTTAAAACTATATTTTTGTATATATATATATATATATATATATATATTTATTTATAGATATTTTATATACTTTATACTATCTATTTTGTATCTCTGAAAGAAAATGCCATGTTAACATGAAGGCTTTTTTCCTTCTTAACTTTATTATATTTATTATTATAAAACCTTTAAATTAACTTTCATGTAAGAACCTAAATGATATGAACAAACAAAGCATGTAGACATTTCCATAACTCTTAGAATAACAATTTGCCAAAAGTTTTCAGATATATTTCCTTCTCGAAAGCTATTATTTCAATATCCTGAACAAGACATGTGAAACAATCACCATAATTACAAGTGTAAAGTACACATATAAAAATATATACAGGCAAATATATTACAATACATAGAAATACAGATCGCATTTGTATTCATACACCAACACACAGTTGTATATCCGTGCATATATATCTTCCACAAATACATATATAATGATCTAGAGACAGTAAGGCATAATATCAGTTTTGACAATATTTTTCCTCTCTGGTAACCATGACCATATTGACTTGTTTGTGTGCAAATAGGAACCGAGATCTAAGAAATATGAACAGTTTATATGGCCAATTCCATACTAGTGAAATCAATATTCCTTATAAACAGTAATAAAAATACAAATCTTATTTTTCCACCCAATTCTGTCATTTCATTTACATCAAGTAGATTGAATGTAATTTGATTCATTTTTTTTTTTACTAATCAACATCTTCACATTTTATATTCTTTCATGCATCAGTGTTTTTATTTTATTAGACTGCCTATTAAGTCAGCCCAGAACTGATGTTCAGATTAATGCAAAGAGGTTTCTGTAGAGGGAGGCAACTTTAGAAATGGTATTAGAGACAATTATATCAACATATCTCCAACCCCCTGATATGCTATTTTCTTTTTTTTTGTGAAACTGTTTGTAGCACTTTAAGTTTGGCAAAATCTCTCAGATTATTATTTTTACAAGAACTTTGTCTTTTTATCACATTTACAATAACAAAATCAGTATCTTTTTGTGGCTAAAATGGTATAGGTGTTGCTATTAGGTTGGTGCAAAAATAATGATGTAATAATGTCGTTTTTTGACGTTAAAAAATACGTCAAAAAACGACATTATTACATCATTATTTTTGCACCAACCTAATACATGACATAATAAGCTTGTACAGTACTGACTAAAAGCATGAATCCCAGGAAAATCTACCTTTTTGTCAAATCTCCCGCAATTAAACTTGAAAGTAAAAGAATATATAGGCTTCTTTAGTCAATTTAGAAAGAAAAAAAAACACATTAATTTTAGAGCTGACATGTGATTTCTATTGTTTTTTTTATACTACTGTTCTTTCAATACAAGGCTCAAGAACCACCCAAGGTAGAGAGTTATTGAAAGAGGTTGCTTTAAGGTTGTAAAAAGAGGATGTAAGGAGTGCAGGTTGGGAAGATATGCAAAATAGATAACAACTGACTTGAAGAAGTTAAAATTTCTTGGGGAGATGCCTGAGTGAAAGTACTTCCTTATGATTGGAATATGGTGGGAATGAGGATAATTTAAACCTGTGTATGTGATATGTCAGTTCCTCGCTGGGAATGTCTGGTCTGGTAGAACTAAGGAATGTAGCTTCTCTGAACATCTGCCATAAAAATAGTGATAGAGTAGCCAGAACTTATCAGTAATCTGTCTGCGAAAAAAGGGTTGTACAGTGGAAAACAATTCATCATCCTCAAGGCCAAGTCAACTCCTCTGAACTCTGTCAAGGCTAGAAAGGGAAGATTGGCCAGTTCCAATAGAGATATGATGCAATAACCTATTTTTTGATGGACATCACTCATTTAAAGGCAGAGCAGGAGTCAGGTATTTTTGGGAACAGTACAAAGAATCAGCCATTTTTTTTCCAGCATCGTAATGAATTATATATACAAGTTCCACATGACATCAGGAATGAGCTGATGGTTGTCATGTTAAACTATGCTGATACTTATTTTAAAAAAAAACTAACGAAAGAGTACTTTACAAGCACAAAAATGATAATTCCGATTTACTTAAAAAAACAAACTACCAGATAGGCTACCTTGCCTGTTTTGTTAAAACAATAACATAAAAAAAGGCAATTTTAAAAATTTCTCACAGGTCTGTGGTATCTGGAAGGCTAATCTTTACCCAGATCCTGCAGACCGCCAGTACATGAATATATCTTAAGTCCATAACATGGTAATATTAAATGCAAATATTGGGTTGAATAGGGATGCCATCAAACATGATATGTATGTAGTTATATGAACAACTTTTTAAAATGTGTTAGCCAAGATTATTACCTAACAAAAGAGACTGGGCTTGTCTTTAGATTGAAATCATTCCCTATTTCTCATTGATGTTCAAGACCCCAATGTTTTCTTTCTGTATGTTTTAACCAAAACTATATTTATATGCTGACTTATACTCTTATACTTTCTGTTTTCATTGTCACACATTCACCAATGTGCTTATTGTGGGGGTTCTCTTCAAGTGGAGAATTAATTTGGTAAGTTTTATTTTTCTCTAACTGACGTTTCTTGATCTGATTAAAAGATTCCTGCAAATTAAAAGCTGGATGATATTTTCCTGCAGAACTCTTTGATATGTAGATGTGAGACTATATTAGAGGTGAAAAATGTATATCAAATGAATTTAGGAAGGCTGAAGAACACATAGGCTAAAATGTTGATAAAAACAAGGATGAAAACAGTAGACTGCATAATAAAAGCTATGTTTCTCTTTGTCCATCTATTTATTTATCTCCCTCTCTACAAGAGAAAAGTTATTGACCTAACCAAGAAGAGATTCTGAAATTGTCTTTAGCCTTGTGTTAGACTAGACTACACTTAACAAATAACCTTAAATAAACTTGAAGGTTTATTTTGAGGGGTTGCTGAAAAGTTCTTAGCCCAACCAAGAAGGGATTTCAAAATAAATTCTAATGTTTAGTTCTTTGATCAGATTTTAAGTAATGAGTTAGACCAAAATATTAAATTCCAGTATTGGGGTGCAGGTGCCTTGTATGCCACCAAATATTAGGGTATGGTGAAGTATATCTTACATGTCATAAAATAAGGGTATGTATGTACACCCTTTTTGCAAATTAATTTAACAACCACTTTAGTTTCCTTTCTTTCAACCTATGGTCAGTTTTAGGTCCACTGGAGTGACAGGGTGTAATCAATTTTTATTTTTTCCTCAGATTAGGTCATTTGCAGTGGTGTGCATGATGAAATTTGTTTAGCCTTGACAAATATTGCATCATCTATGATTACATCAATTTTTTATCACACCCAGGCAATATTGTCTCTACTGTCAATTAGTTGTCCTACAGCCATTTCCTGCAATGGACGTTACTACAAGAAAGTGTACGAAAATTGTAACGCTGCACAAATACACTGGCAATCCTCACCAGAGAGCAAATCAAAGTACTATAGACTGGCATGGAAACTCTCCTGATTTAAATCCAATTAAGGATCTGTGATCAATCTGGAAGGCACAACATCATGGAATGGACATAGGAAGTATTATGTTGGTGCAAAAATAATGTCGTTTTCTCACATATGTTACTATGTGAGAAAACGACATTATTTTTGCACCAACCTAATACTAACATGTGTAATGGGTCATGTTTCTTTGAAAAAAATATGAAAAATAAAGTAAATAATAATGGAATTATTTGTTTTGTTTCAATTAATTTGCACAAGGGTGCTTTGTTGATCTCAGCATTTGATCGGGGTGTCTTATTGGGTATGGTCATGTATATGGTCATATATGTTATAAATTCAGTTATATGGTTAAACTCACTTGCTTAAACAATGCAATTCTCTTACCTACTTGTCTTGGCAATGAAATCCATAAGACCATTTATTAGGTTGGTGCAAAAATAATGCCGTTTCCTCACATATGTTACTATGTTTGAAAACAACATTATTTTTGCACCACCTAATATTTCATTCAGCTATTGACTTTGTTTGCTGGAGTGAAAAATTAATTTCAAGTTATCCTCAATAACCCCACATAAAAAATTTTATCTTATTAACATATTAAAATCATACATTTAATTTTATGCTATGTTATGAAGGACACACCAGTCCATCAATAATATTAATTGGGTAACTCATTTATTTATTTTTTCATTCAATTTCTTACACTTATTGATTAAGTTAATAGTCAATTAAGCAGTAAATTAAAAAAAAATGATTTGTTTCTTTTTCTTTTCCCAGAATTTCTCATTTAGAGACCAATTAAAATGTATGAATTAGCATTCCATTTATAAAGGATGCTGCTCTTCTTTTTCTTTTGATTGGTTCCATAGAGTTCTAGACCAAAGAAATGCTTTGTATGCCATAAAATAGAAAATATGAGAGATTGGTGTCAACTTTAAACAAAGTATTATTTTTTTTTGATTTGCCAGTTTTTCCTGAAATTTATGACCTGCAATCAATTTGAACAAATCTGATTAAATTCCAAATGGAATAGAATAAAAAAAAATATTATGCTTGTCAAATTTCTTAAATGAAGAATTGTCAACTTGTCTTCATTTTTTATTCTTATTTCATTCATTTCAGTTGTATTTTATTGCAACTCATTATTTGATAATAGCTGAACAAACAGAATGGACTGGAAATAAGAAATAAGCTTCCCATAAGATTTGAACTCACATTTTGTATTCATGAGTCTCTCTTTTATGGGGCATTCTGAACTCAAGGAGAAATGAAGGGATCTTAAGTTTAACTGAAAAAAAAAAACAAAACAATATGTAAATATAGCTATTTACATTATTCAGAATATTGTCGTCATCTTTGTCGCCATATTTATTACAACATTTTCGCCGTTGTACACTCCGGCCTTCTTCAGGTGGTTGGAATGTCAAACTGAACCCTTTATTTTGCTCACTGGGGTAGACTGGGGTTAAGGCAGTGGAGAACATTCAGAGGGGAGTTAACAGGAGATAACTGATAACTGACATCCATTAAACATGGCACGTGGAACTAGAATAGTTTACCCCAGTGAGCGCAATAAAGGGTTCATTTCAACATTACAAACACCTGAAGAAGGCTGGAGCTTACAACAGCCGAAACATTGTAATAAATATGGTGACAAAGATGAGGACAATAATCCGAATAATGTAAATAGTGTACATAATACCTCATCTCAGAAATATAGACAGGTAAATATAGCTTAAAAGTAATATAATTTAATATAACTCAAAATTATTATTTCTTTTATTTCATTTATTATATATATTATAATTATTATATTTATTTGAAGTTATATACAGAGTGTTTCACAATTTTTTAAGCAAAATGATCAGGCCCAAATCAAGAAACACAAATGAAAGGTAAAAGGATAACATTTTAGGATCTGCAACCATTTAGTCTCAAGCATGAACCAAAAATGCCAAGAGGAGCCCTAGAGTACATGCTTCAGATGTCCCCACTTCAGTTGTAGACACTGTTGAATGCATAGTTGTTGATAACATGTGCGCATGTAGTCTGGGCATCTACCATATACCATCACTCATGCCTGTTCCCTGTAGAAGTCACTCCAGTCTCACCAACAAAGGACTGAATTTTGACCAAACAGGGTGCTGCCTTTATGTTACAAGATAAATATGTCTTATGTCAATACTTTACTGCCAAGATAAAAAAGGTTTCACCAGGAAATGTCATTGAAAGAGGCCATATAGCTATATCTTTCACTTCTGATGTAAGTCTTCAAATTTCTTGGATTATCAAGTTGCACTATTTCTACCACCAACAGATTGCAAACTCATATGACTTAATTCTACTTTTTAAGAATTTCAGTCATTGTGAACTTTTAAACCAAAACATTCCATCATCTCATCAGACCAATATTATCATGATGTCACCTCCTTCACAAATTGACTTTTGTGACATTCAAACCCAAGTCTCATGATCATAAAAGTAACACTAATGACTTGGTCATGCAAAATATTCTTGGATTAAACATTGTCAGTTATTACTTTCTGACTAGTAGGCTTTTTAATCTTACTTCTCTTGTTTTTGATCAAAACTTTCAGATCTTAAGCAGCTGAAATAAGT
Source organism: Acanthosepion lycidas (assembly GCA_963932145.1). Taxonomy (NCBI): domain Eukaryota; kingdom Metazoa; phylum Mollusca; class Cephalopoda; order Sepiida; family Sepiidae; genus Acanthosepion; species Acanthosepion lycidas. The sequence continues at coordinate 134,106,790 of OZ010572.1, forward strand.
ACAAAAATACTAATAGCAAAAAGATAGTTAAAGATAAATACCTTAATATCCTTTTATGTTTTTAAAAGATTGAATAATGAAAAAGGTTAAAGGGCAAGTAATTTGGTTTCATATCAAAATTTTGCTTATACTAATTATACAAGAAAATTTAGAAAAGTCTTCAGCCCAACCAAGAATGGATTTAATTAAAAAAAAATTGTTCAGATTGTGGAAACAGGATTGAACTTGTCAGAATTATTTTGTAAGCAAATAAATGGAGCATTAATAGAGTGTTTTCTTTGCTGGCAATATTTGAAGATAGAGCTTCATTCACATGACACCAAATTCTGAAGCATCTTTATTTATATTCAAGCTATAGTCCTCCTCTTTAGTGTTTTTATAAACAATGTTTTGGCTGTTATGCCTTCTGGCTTTCCTCAGATCTATGTAAATCTGCATAACCTATAGGAAATTCTTAACTGAACCCTTTATTTATTCTACAAGGGAAGACTGTTCTTATTCCACTGCTCATGTCTCTCAATATCATCTAGTTCTTATATTATTTAAGTTTCCACTGAGTACAAGTACACAATGCCTGACCCAGGGATTGACTGTACATCTGATATATCACCAAATTCACAAATCAATGCTTTCACTCACTAGGCCATTGTCTTACAGGTAAAAGCCATATATACCTGAAGAAGAGCAAAAATGAGGACAACAGTCCAAATATAAATAGTGATAACTCCTCATCCCAGAAATTCAGACTGAAGCATCTTGTTTCATGTTTTAACAAACAAAACCCTATACTCAAGCCTACTTTCTTATCAACTGATAAAATAGTAAACTTGTATTCAAGTGTTAGAAGATTTCAGTAAAATCAATATTGGATGATTATGTTAGACATTATCAATACTACTTAGTCATGTCATAAACAGTTTTGATTGAATGAACTTCAAACTATAAAAGCAGAAAACAAAATATAAATTTAGCAAAAATCAATTTGGGATGCAAGTGATTTCTGGACTTATCCCAAATTTCTAATATAAGTAAAAAAAAAAAAAAAAAGTTTCTTTACTTTCAATTGCCAGTTTGCTTCAGACCTTCTCTAAGTGAGATTTACAACAAGAAAGAAAAATTCCACTTTTATTGTTAAAATCTGTCTCTGGGTAATGCAGTACTGCTGTTCCTCATTGGGTACCCCACTACTGTGACCCTGTGCCAGTACTCAGGTAATGGATGTTCATCATTTTCCTTCTCTTGTTTATACCATATCTGTTCAGAACATAAATGATCATGGATCTCAACAGCTTCATTTTTCTTATCTCTGAATAACTTCCTAGGAAAGATTGTGGAGTAGTTTACCATTGCCTTCTCCATAGTTTGAAATTCAAAGTTTTTATCTTACACTGGTTGCTACCTAATGCATTTGAACTCAGTCTACTCTGCTAATTAAACTATAGCTGGACAGATTCATGCCTTTCCCAAAGGCATAAGTACAATAGTGAATGCAAGATGGAAATTTGTACTCAGCTTGTAAATTCTACCTTCTGCAATGATAGCCCTTGTACTAACTACACATCTTTCATTTTTATTAGTGTTACCATTTTATAAGTAAAAGCCAAAATAAAGTTGAAAAGAATTCTTTGCACTGATTTTAAATCCACATTGTCTCCCTTCTTGATACACAGCTAAGCCTCTTAGACATTTTGCTGTATAAAAATCAATTTACTCTTAATATTAAAAGTGATATATAAAAAGCAAAATACAGATTTTATTAAATTTAGTTTTATCAAGTAAAAATCTCCTGTACTGCATCTAATGAGAAATAAACCTACTAACAATCCTTTCTTTTACTGACTTTTTTCTCACAAAATTATATTTCTCACAAATACCTTTTCGATGCAATGCAATGCATTCAGAAATCTCCAAGCAAAATTTCAACTCTTCCAGTTAGCTAATTTTGTGTTTATCAAACTCAGTTATAACTGTTGTCATGAGCTGAAAAGAAGACAGATTTATAATTGAAAATATTGGGTAGTTTTAGATCAAATGCCACATTTAAACACACTTTCTAAAGTCATAAATGTGCCCACTTTTGCATTTTCTCCTCAAAATTAATATAGAAAGTTCTCTTTGCCTTTTGAAAGTGTGAGATGAAACGGCTGAAAAGTTAGGATCAATGCTAATCAATAATTATTGATTCATTTTCAACCTTCACATCCAAGATCAGTTTTCAGAATAACTGAGAAAGACAATTCTGCACTCAAGTCAATAAACTTTAACAGAATTTATTTGGTTCTATTTACATGTATAATTACAAATATGTATGAGCTACCACAGCTGAAATTGCTAAAATATGGAGATGACCTTTTCATCTTTCAGCTTTTGCAAGTTTAAATAATAAAAATATGATGTAATGAATATGCATACACCTGGGTTCCCCCTCACAGTAATATGATTGACTGGTGTCAGCCATAAATACAGACTGATGTGGAGGTACACGACTTCGCCTATTGGCTATGCCTATTGCCTACCACTATGACGAGTTACAGTAGTCCAAAACCACTTTGCTACTTCGAACAAATATATCCCTTTCTGGAACATATCAATAACCCATTGAGGTTGATATGTCATTAAACAAAATAAACCAAACCAATCTAAACCAAAGAATACATATTCTATTCATACGAATCTATTCTAAAAATGTTGCCGGCATTAAATAACCCATTGGAATTGATATGCCGTTAAACAAAATAAACCAAACCAATCTAAATCAAAGAATACATACTCTATTCATACGAATCTATCCTAAAAATATTGTCGGCATTAAATAACCCATTGAGGTTGATATGCCGTAAAACAAAATAAACCAAACCAATCTAAACGAAAGAATACATATTCTATTCATATGAATCTATCCTAAAAATGTTGTCGGCATTAAATAACCCATTGAGGTTGATATGCCGCAAAACAAAATAAACCAAACCAAACCAACACTTTTTAGTATCAGTCAAGTAAAAATAATTCCCTTTGAATTATGTTCTCTTTTTTAGTTAATTTTTTATTGCGCATGTAGGCACACATTCTAAAGATTTTACAAGTACAAATTATGTTTTTGATCTGAACAACCACTTTGCTATTTTGAACAAATATATCCCTTTCCAGGACATATCAAAATATAACAGAGACATTTAAAGCATGATCATGCAGGCATAGTAGGTAACTGATTTTAAAATGATTAAAAACAAAGCAAATCTGTTAAATATTTTCCCCTTTGTCAAAAATCTATAATCCCTATTCATATGGACAACACTTCCCATTTGTCCAAATGTAAATAAAATAAATATATTATTTACATTCAGACTAATATCCTCATCTTTGTTGTTATTGCAGCATTTTGGCCATTGTACCCTTTGCCTTTTTCAGGTGTCTGTTGATCTGGGTGATCTTCAGGGTATTTCGAAATGAACTCTTTATTTAATCTATTTTCTTGTTTTGCTGTACTAAATGAGAACAAGATGAAATATCCCTAGACATGGACAGTGCATTGGGAACAATATATTCATGTATATTAAATAAGGTTAACTCTTCATCTTGAAATACAGTAATAGTTGCTATCAGATTTTATGAGATAATAAATTTATACTAAGTCAAGATGCTCACTTTAAAGCTTAAACCTAAACTTACTTGGTCAATATGATTGGCTAGAAATTAGTATCTTTTATCAGAAGATCTATTTCCCTATATTTTTCAGATCAAAGATAACATAATTTGTACTTGTAAAATCTTTAGAATGTGTGCATGTATGTGTATATGCAATAAAAATTAAAAAAGATAATTCAAAGGGAATTATTTTTACTTGACTGATACTAAAAAGTGCTGTTTGACTATTGAACTACTATATTTCATCTTCACTTATGTACTCATCTCTTCTCCCACCTCAGGTATGGGTAAAATAGCAAGGTAGACTGGGTTCTGTAGCCTTGAGTGGTAACCAGTCTGGAAGGAAACTCTGAATTCAAACCAGATCACATAATTTTAAATAGTGTGTCTACATGCAACATGGAGTAGGGTCTGTGAATTCTACTATTTGTGCATCCAAATGAATACAACCACTGCTATGATTTGTCAGCATTCATTCAAATGTGGCACCCAATAGGGAAGAAGACGAACTAATTAAATATATTTCATCACTGTTTTATATTATAGTCGATATTATAACTGGAAACTGTTCTGCATTTTATTTTTTGTTTCAATATTTGCTAATATGTGTAAAGATTTTTTAGCCAGTTTCTTCTTGCTTGGAATAAAGTTTCTTAATTTGTTTCTTTTACCAAACAGTGTAGTGTAAGCCACTTCAACACACATGTTTTCTTTTCACTACCACATTCACACTGCTCTGTCACCTTGTTAAGCACTTTTTATAGGTTGAGATTTTTTGTTATATAAACTTAAAAAATATATCTATCATTGTAAAAAAAATGTCTCATAAAACCAAATTAAATTGAAAAAACTTTTAATAATGTTGAGAAAACAATATTTTCTGAAATGCTACAAATCACTATAGTATATATATCTAATCATAGTGAGTTTATTTTTATCACTCAAATCACAATTCGTCCCCAAAATAGAATACTTTTATGTATATCCATTTATGGTTTTATGGATCTAAGTGAATTATTTTAATTCATATTTTCACATTCATTATTCATGTGGTAGTGTGTTTATTGTTATCTAGCTGATTTTGTATATGTAGTTTTAAAAACCTTCACATCATAGCAAATAAAAATGAATAGGATAAAGATAAAAATAAATAGAATTACACATGCATTGTGCCACAAAATTAACACAAATGATTACAGGGAGAACAGAAAATGGCTAAGTACAAAGGTTTTTACTTTATATAACACTCTAAAATGTATAATTATAACCAATGTTTGTTTATATTTTAATTCTCTCTCTTTACACACAATTCTTTCAATAAAAACATTATTTTGTTTGAAGTTCCTTTGATGAATGAAACATATTCCAAGGCATTTTTTTCTATTTTGTTATTCAATTATTTAGGAAATATATTAGAATAATCCAGAACTTATACTGGAAGCAAACCACCTGCATATCAATAAAAATGAAGTTAATAAATACACAAAAATAGAAAAGGGTGTAAGACAAGGATGTGTTTTCTTACTGGACTTAATCAACTTTTACAATTAAGCAATCCAGAGATAATTAAAAGTTCTACTAACATTCATTATTCATGGCCATAATCTTAATATTAGATATGCAGATAACAGTTTTGATAGCAGACAAAGAAAATAAACTACAGGCATTCTTACAGAAAGTACTGTAGGGATACAGAAGGTGTTTATATAAAAAATATATACTAAATCTTTTATTAAGTTTTTATATCTATTTATAAATAAAAAAATAAATAAAATCCCACAAAAAGTAATATTGGAAAAATAAGTAAACAAATAGTGGAAAAATATGTTCAAAATTAAGAAAAATACTAAATATAAATTGATGGAAAAATACAAAAGAAACTATTAATTGGTTCAACAATACTGCAAGAAAAAAACAATTGCTCTTTTATAAAAAATAAATATGAAGCACTTTTACCCACCCATTACCAAGTAGGCATTAAATAAAGGATTAAAAAGCAATATAACACATAAAGATGCAAAACAAAGAATTAAACATAATTAATCATTGTATAAAATCATTATTATAGTACAACAATAAAATATGGCTAAAAAAGAATAATAGCAATAATTGACAATGAGAACTTTGATGTAGCAATGGGCAGTTATAATGGAAGACGGGAAATTATAAGGGATATATATCATACATAATTTATCATATCTGATTGATAAAAAGGATACAGATTTATATGGAGATGATGGCTTAATAATTGTAAGAAATTGTAATGGTAGAAAAACAGAAAATATAAGAAAACAAGTAATAGAAATATTTAACAAATTAGGATTTACAATAGGCATATAATCTATTCTAAAAATAGTTAATTTTCTAGACATAACATTTAACTTAAATAATAATTCAGACAAACCACGTATATAAACAAAAGTTCAAGTCACCCACCTAATGTATTTAAGCATATACCAATATCTATTAATAAAAGAATTTCAACTAATTATAGCAATATTAAAATATTTAATGAAAATAAAAAAAAAATATATGATTCAGCATTAAGAAAAGTTTTTAATCGAATAAATTAGAATACATACAAAAATAAAGAAAAAAGAAATCTAATTTGGTTCAATCCACCTTATAAAATATAATAAAACAAAAATAGGAAAAATATTTTTTAGATTAATTAAAAACACTTCTCTAAAAATAAAAAATAAAAAATCATTAACAAAAATACAATTAAAATCAGTTATAGTTGTATGAATAATATGGAGAAAATAATAAACAAACATAGTAAAAAATATTAAACCAAAATAATAACACAAACCCGCAAAATAGCAACAATAATTCTAATTGTTGAAATAAAAACAACTGCCCACTTAATAATAAATGTCAAATTAATAATATAATATATAAAGCAAATGCATTAAATAGCATTAACACAGAAGAAAAAAATTGTATAGGATATATATATATATATATATATATAGTTTTGTGTATACCTTAGTGATATAAAAGTATCTCTCTGAGAACAAAGCATGTCCGTCATTGCTTTTCTTTTCAGCCATTCTGTTCCATCCATGAGGTACGGTGTTATTATATCATGGATATCATAATGCCCATAACAGGAGAAATTCAAATGGGAGACTAAACCTTTCTACCAAAGCTCTCTCCCATTACAGTCATAAAGAAAATTGAGAAGAAAGAACTAAACATAAATCCTAACAAGATAATGCATGGTTGTCAGCAAAAGGAACAGCCTAACATCTGAACTATGTATTAAAAACACCAAAATCAAGCAAGTACAAAAATTTAAATATCTACAAAGTGTTTAAAAAGAGGAGGGAAAACTGATACTGAAATCCAAGGGTGCATTAGAATAATGAAAAATGCCTTCCACAAGTTAAGCAAAGCATCAACAAACAGGAAAATTTCATTAGAAACAAAGAAAAGAGTACTAAATTGTTATTTAATATCAGTCCTTCTATATGGTAGTAAATGTTCAACAATCTCTTCAGAGATGAAGAAGACACTTGATGCAACAGAAATGTGTGTCTACAGAAAGATTTTTAAAACAATATGGACTGAATATGTGAACAAAGATGAAGGGAAACAAAAAATATATTTCTACTTAGAATCAGAAAGAGGTAATTGAAATTCCAAGGGCACAAACTGAGGAAAGAAGACATGGAGAATTTGACATTCACAAGATATATTGAAGCCAATTGGGACAGAGGCAAATAGTTAATAACCAACCTAATGAGCTTGTATAAATGATTGTTAGAACAGGGATTACAAGAGATAGCAAAAAAAAAACCAACTTGCTTATACAAAGGTGAGGAAGTTGTAGAGAGCCATAGTCACCCATGATCTGAATGGGCACAACATATAGAAGGTCTCATATATAGATTTTATATATTATATTCTTGCATATATTTCCCAATTTATTTTAAAATAACTGATAACACTTTTCATGCCTATTTTGGTATTTTTCTGTTTTTGTTTTTTGTGGTATCCAATGAGAATGTCCTCTAGATTTAGACTAAAGACAAAAACAGGGAAAGTTTCAGTTGACATTTTGTTTTATCGATCACATCTGGAAAGTATTCAGCTATTTTGAATTTCACATAGACTTAATGCAAATGTGTAACCAATTGAAGGGGACCTTATTGTGCATATGTGAACAGATACACTCCTTTGGGGTTACTCAATTGGTAGTGCAATATAACTGAATAAGCTTGTGTACCATATATGACTCTCACATCATAATGACAGAGAAGATTAGCAAAGTTTCATGTAGGTATTTCTCTTCTTTTTTGTTGCAGAGAGTGGGTAGAAGGTGTAAAACATCATATTATTCTCTGTCAACACCATTACAGTCCAGATTTCTGACTTCTGACTATCACTCTTGAAAGGGAAGTGTTTTTTTTGTTTTCTAATTGTTCGACCAATACAATGTCTAAGAACCTCTCAAAGTAGAGAGTTACCGAATAAGGTTTTTGTATTAACAGGAGGTAAGAAGTGCAGATTATGAGCAGATAATGGTTGACCCCAAGGCTTGAAAACATTGGAATTGTAATGATTGGAGAAGCATCCTCTTGGGAGTTTGTTTCAGAAAGTTGTTGTTTTTGAGAAAAAGCTGTCCAAATGGAACTTCCTTTTCACTAATTAAATACAAAGAGAACAAGAATGTCTCATCCCAGTGTTGTCACCTGTCAGAACTTCCACTAACAACAAAAATAAAAAATTCTCACCTCAGCTGCCACTATTCAAATGACACAAACTGGTTTAATTTTAGATCAACCCTGCACAACCATTTCTAAGATGAAAACAAAATTTAAAAAATTATAAAAATATTTTCTGACCAATCAGAAAAGATCCACATAGCTTCTTCCAACAATTTCTTGAGCCATTCCCACATTATATAAACTGCCACCAACTTGACTCCATGGCAGAAGGCTCATCAAAGCTACCATAGTAATTTGCCAGCCCCTTAACAGACATATGGCAGCACAGAAAAACAAACAAAATAATTGTACTGCCAGTGCGGTGAAGGGAAAAGAAAGGCAAGAATTGTAAATATAAAATTATTTTGTATTTCCCATACAGTAGATGCAAGCTGCCATGTCTCTAAATGTAGGCAAGGGAAGCAGCTTAGCTTGGTAAGTCCTGGAGTTGATGCCCTTATCAGTTTGGTTGACTGAGATCATGGTGGTGATGTTGAGAGAGGCCTAGAGTGGATTAGTGAAGCCACAAATCTGATTCAGTCATTTATGTGTGGCTTTCTTAAAGCAAATCTGGTGGCTCTGAGACTCATCTTTTTTCATGTTTTTTCTTTGGCAGCAATATTCATGATTAGCTTCTTTTGTTGCGTTTTGTTTATTTATTTTTTTATTTTGAGAAAGAATTTGTTTTGTGGGTTGGATATGATGCTCAAAGCCCCTGTACAGAGGATAACTTTATTTTTCACTTTGCTTTCTGGCTGATGTATAGACTGAATCAGAAAGAGATCTAATTTGAAGCAGTGTATAACATGGCTGAGAGCTAACTGAAGACCTCTACTAACTGAAATCTACTGCCAATAACTGAAGACAGCCATGGTGACAACAGGGCTTTGATGTTAACAGCAGCAGCCAAGGCCATGATGGAATGAAAACCTCAAATTCTATTATGCAATAAAGATTATAATCATGTCTATTTCCTCATGCATTCTTTCTCTACAACTAGAAATTAATTCAGCATAATTCAGAGACAGATACTAATTTTTTTTCTTGAATTGTCTGAGGTGAAAGCATAAATAAAACTTCCTTATCTCTTTAATAATAATGCATTATCTCCATAAGTAAAACACTCAAACAAGACCCTTTCATATTCCCAGTACTGTAGCTCCCATAGCAGAGGCTTCACACTATAGATGAAATTCAGGAAAATGTAATGAAGCAGTTGGTGCTAATTTGGAAATAGAAATTTGTCAACTGCTTTGAGAAGTGGAAAGGATGCAATGATAAGTGTGTAAATTTTCAAGAGGAGTGCTTTGAAAAAGACTAAGGTGCCATTGCTTTAGGCAGGCAATTTTTCTGTTATTATTTAATGACTATATTGTTTCTGGACAGAACTTGTAATATAAATTAATATTTACTTACACAAATACTTACATGTACACATGATACAACAGTGTCATGAAAATGAATAATATTGTTTTAATGCAGCACATATGAAACCAGCACTTGACTTCTATTGAGTTTTAATGATTGAAGCAGGAACATTGTCAAAAAGAATTCTGGTTTACATGTCCATACATTGCATCATTTAGAAAAATCATGTCCCTTCTGTCTTTGTTTTTATATTTCATTTATCATGGATTCATTTGTAGACATGGTTTCTTCTTGGCAATGTTATTTGCTGATTGGTTAAAAAATAGTTTTAATCGATATTACTTTCTGTGATAATTGCCAGCCACACCTGCTTCTCTATTTCTCTAGTAAAATGGGAATGATAAGATTAGTTGTCATTTTCAGAGAATTACATCATTATTCATTCAAATATTTGATCACCAAAGTAAAATAACTGACTGATAAGAGAATACAAAAATTGAATTGGAGATTGGCATTCACAAAAAATTTCAAAACAAATTGGCAGAAATAATGAATGGATTGGAGGGGAAAATGAAAAATGGGAAAAATTAATGCAAAAATACCTATAAGAATGCTAGACAATTTATGGAGGATTAATGAATCTTCTACTGTAAACAGAAAATATCTTTGAAAAAGAACACATTGCAATTTTACTGAATGCTATCAAGATAAGAGAGATATTTATGCATCTTTTCTTCTGAATATATTCCATATGAGTTATACAAATGTCCTAATTTAATACTCAAGGAACAAAAAGAAAAACTGATAGAAAGGAATGCTAATGAGCATCAAAATGTTTTGCCTGAGACGATTCATTATCAGAAATCTGTACAAAATAATATTGGGACCTGTGAACGATATATATAAGTGAGAACAATATATCAATTATAAATATATTTTACAGGAGTGAAAAAGGAAGAAAATTCAAAATTTGTAACCAATACAGTATAAGAGTAGTTTTACACAGCAGCATGACACTATGCAATGTCCAAGTAAAAGTTGGAAATCCTTGTGAATAAAATACAAAATTCTATGTTCACAATTATTCTTTTATCTCCTCACATTCATGCTACCACCCATCCTATTTTACTCAGATTCAAGTTACTGACCATCCAAACCCACTCAGACTCACGCTATTGCCCATCCTATCCCACTCAGATTCATGCTACCACACATCCTATCCTGTTCAGATTCATGCTAACACCCATTACTATCCCGCTTAGATTCATGCTACCCCCATCCAATACTGCTCAGATTCACACTACTGGCCATCCACACCCGCTCAGATTCACACTACCTGCCCATCCTATTCCGATTCAAATTCATGCTACCACCCATCCAATCCCACTCAGATTCATGATACTGGCCATCCTATCCCACTCAGATTCACATTACCCCCATCCAATCCTGCTCAGATTTCCGCTACTGTCCATCCTATCCTGCTCTATACGCTAGGGAAGAGACTCGTGGCAACAGAGATATTCTATAAAAGAAAAGTGAGAATTCCATGAACTGAAAATGTGATCAAGCGAATTTTGGAGATTCCAAAATTCACTTGAGGATGAAATGGTACTAATGTTTTTAATTTAATTACAAAATTAAATTTGAAGCTTTTAGCTTCCATTTTTGAAACATGGTTATTACTGTGTAGTGAAAAAAACATATTTTAATTCAGTTAATTTATAATATCAATGCTCTGCAAATTTACATTGAGCACTATTTTATAAAAATATCAATAAGAACACCGGATAATATATCTTACTGTTCTTTCTTTTTATTTATATATACATATATATATATATATATATATATATATATATATATATATATATTTATATATATGTGTGTGTGCGTGTGTGTGTGTGTATGTGTGCGTGTTTTACATTCATCCCCTAAATCAAATTTTCTGATTCACAATACACTAATTTCCACCACTAGCCAAATGTGAATGCTCCAGATGGCTAAAACTGAATAAAAATCCATCTGATGTACAAGGCTCCATATAAAAAAAAAAATCAAAACAAATCATCCAGAATTTCCACCCAATTTCACCCACTCCTGCCTAAAGAACTTAAATGAAAACTGGAACTGATTTGAACCTCAAAATGATTGATATAAAAGCCCATAAAATAAACATTCAGCAGTTGGACTGCATCTTGACCCGAGTTTACACACTCATGACCTCTGATCTCCAAAGATATCAGATTCAACCAGTCACCAAACACTGTTGCCCTTCCTTCTCCTACTTCCAAATGCTTCACTGGAATGACTTTACAACTCCACTTATCTCACTTTTTTAATACAAGAGACATCTAACCTGATTTGTCATTTATTGTATTTTATGTTAATACAATTGTTTAGCGCTTCAAATTTTTGTTGTTTCTTCTTTGTTCTGTTCTGCCACCATAGACTTACATCTATCTATCTATCTATCTATCTATCTATCTATATATATATATGCCCCTTGTTATCTATATATCTATATGCCCCTTGTTATTTATGTTATTTATTGTTATTTATCATCTATATATCTATATGCTCCTTTTTATTTGTGTCTTAATGAAAAATTTGAAATCATTAGATTTAAATACAAGATGCATCTCTTAAATCAAAGAGATGAACTCACGGTTAATTGTAAACATAGCTATAAATTTAACTTACTATAGGGGTAGTAATATTTTTCATGATAAGGCTATGTTACTGTAAGTTTAGTATGTTATTACTTTTATTATCTGATAATCCCCCTATAGATCTAAATATATGTAGGTATACGTATATTATGTTGTTTGTGTCTGCACATGTGTATATTTTTATTGATAGATATATATATATGTATGTGAATTTTTATAAATATATATATATATATGTGTGTGTATATATATATTTGTATTTGCATGTACTTGTGTATGTGTGTATATGTTTATGTGTATGTGTGTGTAGGTATATATATCTATATGTATAATTGAATGTGTATATGTTTGCATGTATGTATGTATATATGAATATATCTGTACTTGTAGTTATATGTTTGTATATATATATATATATATATATATATATATATATATATATATATATATGTTTGTATTGATACCTGTTATATATGTGCTTGTTTATATATTTATGTGCTTGTATATGTATAGTATAGTGTGTAACCTTATGTACGTATTTGCATGTGCGTATATATATATATATATATATATATATATATATATATATATATATATATATATGGATGTATGTGTGTATATTTTTGTATATATATTTGTATATGGGTATATCTTAGTCTTTTGGAGTATATTATCTATGCTAACTATAATCTACTTTTGTTTGATAGTGGTTTTAAAATTGCTTGTAGACTTAATAAGCAATAGTTGTGTTTGGTTACATTTTAATCTTGTATGGATTTCACAGTCCTTTATTGTCATTTGGATAATATTGTTAGTAGATGCGTAGGGTTATGTATGTATATGTGTGTATATATACATATATATATATGTTTATGTATATGTATATATATATATATATTTGTATATATGTATGTATGTATATGTCTATATGTGTGTATTGTGCATATATGTATTTATATATATATACATATATATTTATTTATTTTATTTTTTATGTTGCTGTGGAGGTTGATTTATTTATATTTATTTCTATGTGTGTGTATATATGCATATATATATAAAGGTCGTGGACACCTATTTCCTGTTTCATTCGCAGTTTTGCATGTTTATATCTAAATATATCTATGTGTTTGTGTATTATAATCTGATTGTGTATGTATTGTCTTTTGCAAGATTTCATCCTTCCCTTCCCATATTATAACTTGAAATGTATCTAAGCTGTAACAAAGCTTAGAGCAACATTACATTTTAACGTTTATTCTAACTGAATTTTTGGCTTTTCAATTAAAAAAAAATATATAACAAAACATGTATTTTTCCTCAGTTTCTGTATTAAGTTTAAAAATTATAAAATTATTTAAATTTTATAATTTTTTAAACTTAATACAGATTAAATTTAAAATTGGTAATTTTTAATTTTCAATATTATAGTAAAATTTAATATTAATTAGTTAGAATGATTTCTATTTTAGTCTAACCCTAACATTAAAGCATTAATTATTATAACCAATGTACATTGTCAAGTTTTTTGAATTCTCATATACTTGTATTTTGAATGGTCATTGCAGCTTATGTAACAGCGTTTACCCTAGTGAGGGGTGTTTGATTGATTTGAACCTTTTAAAATCCTTCATTCTACCATCACTTGATAAGACACCAGAAGTGTTGAAACAAAATGGCTATTTTTGTAGTGATTTTATAACATATTTGTGTCATAATTTTCAAATAAATTATATATATATATATATATATATATATATATATAATAGCTGACCACTCACATTCGAGGACACCTGTCTACTATGGTCGCTACCCAATCCCTATTGCAGACACTTGCTCAGGCACATTTGTGTTTGCTTAACATCCAAAGAGCCCACCTGTGGTCTATACTGCAATTATGCTGAGCAGAATTAGTTACAGTTGCTGGGAGAGAGCGTGTTATCTAGCATGATCAATAATTTAAACAAGGCTGTCACACGAAATATAATTCCATCAATAGGAACAATTCTTTTAGTCTGATGAACTCCTTTTAAAGGACAAAATGTTTTACATAGAGTTTCTTTCCATTTTTTCATTAATGTCTTCATTAAAATGCTTTTAATCATTCTTATCTTTGGTTTTCAAAAAAAATGCAGAAATTCTTTTTCAAATAAATAATAAATTACAAATGTGTGGATTCATCAAGTATGTCTTGATGGTTATACAAGAGAGTCTAATTCAAATGCTTGATGTCTTGGTCTTTTACTTCATTCATCTCAAAAAGCGTTTTAATCCAAAAAATACATACTATAAAAGTAAGAATAATTACTTTTCTCACAGAACAAAGTCTAACTTTATGAGCTATAAATAAAATATTGCAAGAAATCTCTGCTTATAATCCAAGAAAACCAAACACTAACAATTCCAGTCTAACACGATCATTAATCAAGCATGACATTTTGCAGAAGATTTTTCTCTGTCCAAGATGTTCTTTCCAAAAACAATGGTTGCCCAAAATCCACTCATGTAAAAGATATCACAATAACAGGATTCCAAAGAGACTAAAATTGAACTCATTGACTGGATAAGAATGGCACATGGCAATTGTTGACCGTGAGGAGATGTGTCTGTGGTATAACTGAGTTAGAAAGAGAAATCAATGTGCAGAGCTTAAATTTCATCTGAGTTCAATATATTTAATTACATACAAATGCCCTTAGAAAAAGGCATGAATCCATTTCTTCTCCTCCACCTATGGGTTAATTAGCAGAACTGACTAGGCTTTGTTGCCTTGAGGTGGTAACCTGTCAAAGAGAAGGAAAATTATATTGCAAACAAGCAATAGACACACCATTGCTGCTATAACTGCAGTATATATGCTGCCTCTATGATGCTAATAGGTTGAAGGACTTGTAATGTGAATATTGCAAGAGTAAACACAAAAGAAGTTTTCACTAAATTAACCGTATAAGTAAATAGTAAAAGAAAAGAAAATGTTTTGTTAAATATAAATCATTTTCATGGAAACTTTTCTTTTTAATCACCCAAAGCAAGGCAATAAACCTACTAAAACATAAGGGGTTACTGAGTGTGAAAGAATATGAGAAAAAGAAAAAAATGAAAAATAAGAGTTAACAATAAAAGAACAGGAATAAAGACAACAATTGGCATTGCATTTAAAGATTAAAATTGACTGGAAATCAAGAAGATGGAAGAGTCCTAGAAGTAACTTAATGGTTACATCTAGCAATTTCAACTTTAAAATGATGATATCTAGTTGTCAATCTAGTACTATGCTTAAAATTGTGAAGTTGAAGTACCAAAGAGAAAAGCACATCAGAACAATTAGCATGAAAATATTTATAGAAAAGGCATGGGGAAACAACATTACAGCAGTGGGAAAGTGACTGAATCTGAAATGTTCAATCAGAATCAATAACATTGAAGATTCTTCTTTGGATTTTATGAAGAATCTCTAAATACATAGCAGAAGCACCAGACCAGATCTGACAGAAATATTCAATGTGTGGAGGAATGGTCAACTTATAAATGTGTAAGATGGAATCTGGCAATCAGTAAAAAGAGATTAAACATTTATTTCCAAGTGAAAAGGATAAAATTTGGGGAGGGAGATGTTAATTTCTGATTGTACTAGCTTTTTTTAACAATGTATAGGGATTTGATATCCAAACTAACCATAAATTTATCAGTCATATTTATGACCATTAGTCTTTCAAGTTGTAGGAATTTTTGATATGAAAGGTTAAAAAATTCCAGCAAGCTGGTCAAAAAGGGAATTAATCTGACTAATAAATTCATGACCAATTTAAATATCAAATCCTTATAAACTAACAAATCTGTTATCAAATGTTTGAATCTCTTAAAGAAACATCTAATACAATCAGATATTAACCTCTCCCTACCAAGAGATAAATTTATAAAAATTTCCCAACACATTACAAACCAATGTTATTTCACTTTCAACAATTTTTTTTATAATAAAATATATAATACAAAAAAATATGAATATCTAAAATATTGAAACAAAACAAAATAAAGATAACACAAAAATTAATTGTGTCTGGAGGCCAAAATGTTAGAAAAGTTGTGTTCCTTAAAACCTATCCTTAATAACGTTTATTCTGACTACAGTCAGTGCATGTATCTACTTCTAAAATTGATGATAACCAAGTATAATAAGTAAGTATTTCTAAAGCTTTGGAGCTTAGAAGAGATTATCTAGATTAGTCTCTTCGATTTGGTGGGCAGATTTTGTTTTCCAAGAACTATTTTATTACCATCTTTACTACAGGGAGATCAGATAAGCTTATAATTTTGGTATCAATTTCATCAATATTATTTGAAATTTTACATTACATAAAAGTAATGGTTACATATATATATATATATATATATATATATATATATATATATATATATATATATATATATATATGTATATATATATATGTATATATATATATATATATATATATATGAGATAACAATATATATTTTTATATATTAAGAACAATATTGGGGAAATTGTATGAAAAAGAGGAAAAAGCTTACTTGTGTTGCGTTTCATCCTTCAGGACTTCATCAGACTAAATTTGTGTGCACTCAAATGAGAGTGCTGGGGATTTTAGAATTTTTTTAGAATTCAGCTAGATAAAGAAAAAAAATAAATAGAAAATAAATTCTAAAATCCCCACTTCTTTGTGCGCATGTAGTCCTTACAAAATAATAAATTTAGTCCGATGAAGTCCTAAAGGACGAAACATATTGCAAGTAAACTTTTTACACTTTGTCATACAATTTCCCCCAACCACATATATATATATATATATATATATATATATATATATATATATATATATATGTGTGTGTGTGTGTGTGTGTGTGTGTGTATATATATATATATATATATATATATATTGTTCAGACTGTTGTCCTCATCTATATTGCCATATTCACAACATATCAGTTGTTGTATGCTGCAGCCTTCTTCAGATGATTGGAATTTTGAACTGAACCCTTTATTTCATCCACCAGAGTAAATTGTCTAGTTCCATGTGCCATGCCTCTTCTAGATGACTCAGCTCTCAAAAATCTTTGTTTACTAGTATAGCCAGGTATTGAACTCACAAATGAATCCAACCAATGCTTTTATCTACTGAGCCATGTGTCCTTGATGAAATAAAGGATGCAGTTTGAGATTCCAATCACCTGAAGAAGGCTGGAGCATACAATGACGAAAAGGTTGCGAATATGGCAATGAAAATGAATTGAAATAAAATAATAAAATGTATTGAATTTTTTCAAAAAGTATTAAATTTTATATATTTTTGATAAAAAATTATCACAAAAACTAAAATGTTAGTAATGTGTAGCAAAATTTGTTATAACTAAACTTTAAAATATGCAGTATTTTTATTGTTCTTCTTCTACTATGTGCCATGTCCCTTAAGGACATGGACAGTCATGGCTCTGCACAATTTCTTCTCCTTTGTAGCTCTTAATAAATTTTTTGTTATCTCTCTAAACCTTGTTCTGCTATCTATTTACTTCAGCTAGCTCATGTGTTATTTTCCTCTCTCTCACCTTCTATTTTTCCTGTGAGTATCAAATTTTCCAAGCCCTCTTTTCTCATTATGTGCCATAGAAATTTCAACTATCTCTTCCAGATGTTAAGTATAAGTATCCTTTTTGTTTCCAATGTCTCTAGAACTTCATCATTGATCAAATGTTCAGTCCATGGTAATCACAACATCCGTCAGTAGAACTACATTTTTGTTGCATGAAGTCTTTTCTTTATCTCTGAGGATATCCTCCAGTATTCACTGCTATATAGGAGAAACGATATTGCATAAAAATTTAGTATGTTTTTCTTTGTTTCTAACAAAAGTTTTCTATTTCTTAATACTTTGCTTAGCTTAGATATCTTTCACTATCCCAATGTGCCTTTGGATTTTAGTGTTGCACTTTCTGTCATCTGTCAAAACAGTTTCCAGATATTTAAATTTTTGTACTTGCTTGATTTTGATATCTTCACTTTGTATTTTGCATGTTTGGCTGTTCATTTTGCTAACAACCATGCATTCTCTCTTCTTACGATTGATTCTTAATCCTTTCTTCTCCCTTTTCTTCACTACCTTATGTATGAGTTTTTGCTGTTTTCTTTCTCTATCAACACTGTGTCATCTCCATATTTTTGTTATTAAGACTGCCAATAATGAATCCTGGTAGGACTTCTAATCCTTTTTCACAAATATGAAAGTTAAGTCTTCTTTTATTAATGTCTGTATTCATACTTATTTATTTCAATGTGTGAATAAAAATGTTTGGATAGAAATGTATTTGTAGTTACATAGGATGTATAATGGCACATCAACATCTGTAGCCTAATAAGAAAAAAACATTTATTTTATATAATATTTATTTTTGCATATAACTCACTTAAAAGCTGTCTTCAGCAGCTTCCACTTGACATCTAGACACTTCCTGCTTATAGAATTTACATTATATTTGTAAATGCTAATTATCACTTAGCTTGAGATTCTTCTACTCTTATTCTTGTCATTTTTTAAGAAAAGGGAAACAACTCTGTAATTAGCAGTTATTACTATTGGATACACATTTTTCTTGCCAATTGATACTTAATTAAGAATTACTTAAAAACCGATGATCTCACTGAACTGATAATTGCTTTCTTTAAGTAACAAGTATTCCATTAGCAAAAATTACACTAAAATATTCCATTTTCATTGTGTTACTATTACAAACATAGAGAAGTCAAATCATTATTGATTTCTTTTCTTATAAATTCACTTGTCAGTAGTAAATATTCATCAGATAGTTTGCACATTATACAGGGAAATTTTCAGACCAAAATTCAGCTAACCAGATGTTAGTATATAGATATATTGATTTATAAATATTTTTCCATCAAAATGTTGGAATTATACATATATATATATATATATATATATATATATATATATATATATACACACACACACACACATATATATATATATATATATATATATATAATTCCAACATTTTATATATATCTTAAATATTTGTATCCATATAAAATTAATGTATAAACAATAAAATATACTTATATACTTATATATATATATATATATATATATATATATATATATACACATATATATATGTATGTGTGTGTGTGTGTGTGTGTGTGTTTGTGTAAAAAAATATTCTTTTTAATCATTTCACCCCAAGGAAGGCAATCATGCCATTAAAATACAAATGGTTACCAGGAGTGAAAGAGAGTGAAAAAGACATTAGAAGGAACTGGAAACTCAATCTTAAAAAGGAAATAAGGGATAAACCTCTACTCCTGTTCAAAATATAGGGAAAGGGGTTGAATTGGATGATAGGTGAACCTATTTATTCCTATTAGAGTTTTAATTTAAAATTATGTTTAGCTATTTCTTTTCAGTGTATTTAAATGAATATTATTATTCTTGTTCATGACAAATTTTAGCCAGTCTGCTCTCCAGCCATCAGAATGTGAATGTTACAAATAAAGGAGAGAGAGTAGACTAGGAAAACATGTTGCAAGAGAGAAAATGTGTCAAATTAAATTCTTAAGTCATGCTATA
This sequence comes from Acanthosepion lycidas, assembly GCA_963932145.1. Lineage (NCBI taxonomy): Eukaryota > Metazoa > Mollusca > Cephalopoda > Sepiida > Sepiidae > Acanthosepion > Acanthosepion lycidas. The sequence goes on from OZ010572.1 coordinate 134,126,800, forward strand.
TGTAGCAACTTTTATTTGGTTATGTTTGTGTATGCATAGGTTGCAATAAGGGTATAAATAAATATGTGTACATCTATATCACTTGTGTTTGTGTGTATACTGGAATAAACATATGATTGTGTATGGGTGTATGTACATGTATACAACTCATGTGTTAGTGTAGAGTGAGAATAAATCAGTTTATTTTAGCATCTGTCATAAATAACTGCCATTAGCTTCAGACTTTTGAACTTTCTTCTGAACTTGCTAAAGTGTCTCTTTTCTAATTTTGCATCATTGCAACAAGTTTGCTTCTGCTACTTTCTTTTATGTTTCTTTGGAAATTTTTGGTAAACATCAGACTTCAAATGATTCTATAAATGATAAAATGAAGAAACTAACATTAGTAGAGTCAACATATGTGTGTGACAGAACAGACTAAGACTCAAATAGAAAACAGAAATTATATATATATATATATATATATATATATATCACAGTGTGGATATAGAAAACATCACTGCATAATATCTGTCAGTTTTTATTTCAATCCATATATATGGGAAACAGGCATTATGCAATGTTATTTATTATGTCTATACTGTCTATATCTATTAGGTTGGTGCAAAAATAATGACGTAATAATGTCGTTTTTTGACGTTAAAAAATATGTCAAAAACGACATTATTACGTCATTATTTTTGCACCAACCTAATATAAATGTGCCATCTCTGGCACTAAGCACTCTTCCCTCATAATATATCCAACAAGGTCTGTCTAATTATTTTATTGTACTTTTCCAATTTTTGAATAAAGTGCTGGTTTAGTGGTTAAACTGTCCAAAGTTCATATTGCATTATTGTCTTGTTCAAATACTTTCGACCAACTTACTCATTTTCAAGAACCAATGTGGTGTCTGTGTGGTCAGCAGAATTCCAAAGAATACCAGGATGTAGAAAAAGGAATTAAGCTGATGGTAGATAGAAATAGTTCTCTGTAATGATTAAATGAAATTAGTTTTGTTTTCAAGGCATTAAAATTTACAAGCTATTCTTTGCCCCAGTTAACCACTGATTGGAGTTCATTTTCAAGAGCAGTTTTAGACTTTGTAGTGGCTCGTCAGCAGTGACCAAATGATATGACATTTGTCACATGCTGCCTATGCCAGAAGATGTTTTTGTCCTTAGGGTTGTAGGACAATGCCATACTTGGTCAATACTATTGCTGGTCAACAGGTCGGTCACTGGCTGTCCTGGTTCATACCCTGCTCTGCCCACATTCTGTTTCTTGATCACAGCACTGGTGAGGATTGGGTATCATCAGTAAACATCATGGCAAAGCTATGTTATGAAGTAAAAAAATAGAAATATCTTTGCAGACAAAATAAAAACAAAAACTTTTTTAGGTTAATTTTCAATTTGGTTCATGTAATTCTTTGTATAAAAACATTAAAATTTCCCACTAAAATCTTTATAGTGACACTTTGCCTATCAGTGCTAAATCTTGGGACAGGGCTCAAAGTTGGGGATTCTCTTGGCAGCAAGTCACATGGATCTCAGTAGCACCTTCATCTGCTCTTTGCCACTGTCTCATCTCTCTCGCTGCTGGATTGCTTAAGTGGTCTGCTTATTTTGACTTCAACTCAAGATTGGAGTGGGGGTTGATGGTGTTTGGAAATTTGTGGGATTTCCCAAGTTTTTGTATCGATTTGAACAAGAGTTTTTTATTGTCTTGTTCCCAGTATTAATTATCTCTCCAAATTTGGGAGATTTCTTCTTGCTACAGGTAGTGGTTGCGGGTATCATCCTGCCCATATAACTCATTCTTTCTCTTATTTATACTTTGCACCATTACTTCCAAATGGGTGGAGATAATTTCTCCTTCTTTCTTTGTATTTCATCTAAGCCTACTGCTTCAGCTGTCTCTTTGACAAATCTGATTTTTAAATCAAGTGGGTGAAAAGGCAGTCTTAACTTTTAGTCATTAATTGTAATTATCTTAATTTTCAACAACAAATTTTCTTAGCCCCTGGTCTTGTTTATGCTACCAGAGATTTACCAGCTGTTTCCTTTGACCTGCTATCAGTAAATATTTGTCTTTATATCATTTTGTTTAATTGTACTTATGAACCTTACAGGGCCATTTCTTATCTCAATTTCTTTGAGCAAAGGATAAAAATCCTATTTCTCTATTTGTTTACATTTCCAAAATCAGTGATGCTATTTCTACTTTTTGACAGGTGGCATTAATCAGTTTCTTGATTCTGCCTTCATCTTCAAAATTCCCAAACCAATTGACCCCTTCTTCCATTTGGTAGTCAGGAGACATGTTTTTGTAACTTCCACTTTAAGTAAACAGACATAAATCAATTTCTCCATTTCTGCTTTTGTTTCCAAAATTCTCATCTGACTTCAAATTTACTTACACTATTCCTTCTCAGCCCGCATAGGTTGAAATCTACCATATGGCCCTTGATAATATCTTCTCCTAAAACCAATAAAGTCATTCTTTTCAGGTTTGTCTTTGCTTCCTTCTTTCAGTTCATATGTTATTCTATACTTATAATTCGTTCCATCTGTTCCAGTTCCTATTTTAAATTAATCCTTTCCTGTCACAAAAGTGTATTTATTTACATTCCAACATATGTAATTCTCCTCTTTTTCATTAGTGCCATTAAACTCCATGTGGAGAATAGGGGCCAAAGCCTCACCACATAGGTGTTGTTTCCATTATTTCTGTAGTAAGGAAAATGTTATGAGATAAAGTTGCCTACCTCACACCCAACCTGTTTCAAATTCAGTGTTGTTCTTCTCGATTAGTTGTTAACCCAGTCAAAAGAAGCTAGCCTGCCCTTGTAAATTAACCCACGTCTAGCAGGAAAGAAGAGATGGATTAATACTTTTCTCAAGAGTATTTGTGTAAAAGTGAATACAATGAATTTGGTTGGAATTTGAACTTGGCATGTCAATTCCAGTTTCTGTACTGACAAGCACTACTCTATACGCATACAATCTATGTAATTAAAGATTAATTTTAATGTGAATTTTACCATAATTAGCACTAAATATTAGGATATGCTGTGATCTACATATTCAAGTAAAAGTAGATAGTGTCTCATGAACAGTGCATAGGTAAGTTAGTCCTTTGAGCCCTTCATTGCTGAACAATTTTGATCCTTCTGCCTGAGCTCCTGAGTCAAAATTCACAAATAATTGTGATGTAATGAATATGCATACACCTGGGTTTCCCCTCACAGTAATATGATTGGCTGGTGTCAGACATAAATACAGACTGATGTGGAGGTACAAAAAGACGCCTATTGCCTACGCCTATTGACTATCACTATGACAAGGACCAGTCCATTACGGTTACCTGCTAGATTGTCCTACCCAGTTACAGTAGTCAACAACCACTTTGCTACTTTGAACAAATGAATCCCCTTCCGGAACATATCAAATTGGTATGTAATGTTTCACAGTATATATAAAAATAGTTACAAGTAAAAACTGGTGGCTGGACATTAAGTCATTTTTCTCGACCACTGTTCAACCAGTGGCTGGGCATTACATCACTTTTCTCTACCACCGGTAAAGGCTCAGAGGGTTAATAGAATTAGAGTGGAACTTTATTTGCATTCCAGCTCATGTAAATTCTGACATGAAGTTGATTATTTAATTTAACTTTGAGTTGAATGAACTTCTGAAATGTAATAAAATAGGCAATCAGTTTTTAATATGAATTTTGTAAAAAAAATTAACTCAAACAACAAGCATCAAGCATTAACAAATGTTTCGATCCTCTTAGTATTGTGTTATCTTCAGTAGAGATTGTAATATACTAAAAAATAATTTATGAATGACAGTGATTTTCTTGGTGGTTAGGTGAAACAGAAACTTAGGCATCTCTCATTGTGTTTGCAATTTCTAGCATTATTTGTAATCCTGGTTTGAGAAATAATGAGAATTTAAACAAAATAAGAAATTTCTTCTTCAGTGAAACAAGGAGCACATTTTGTCTGATCCCCTTCGATTGAATGTCAAGATGAAAATGTTTTAACATCCAACTTCTCTTACTAAGTAACTGTCTTAGTTGCTTTGCTTTACTTTCTGACTTCTTAGTTACTTAAGCTGTGATGAGCTGGTTGTCTTTTATATGCTTTCAGAATTATAATTACATAAGACTGCTGAACTGTCATGTAATATCAAAATCCTCCGCCATGGCAGTGAACGCTGAACAACTTCTTCATGGATGAATATGAGACTTGGCCAAGTTTTAAAAATTCCTGCATAGAAAAGAATGAAAACAACATATCCATGTGGATTAAATAAATTGCTTTATTGGCATTCCCAGAAGATTGCTTGACAGACACCTGGCTTGAAGAGTAGAAAAGTTACAATAAAGACAACAAAGATGAAGGAACTGGTCTGAAAGAATCTACGTTTAATATTAAAAACACCTTGTAACAGAAATTCAACTAGAAAGATGGCTAGAAGGTTGAATATCAGAAACATTATGACAACAAACATGATGGGGGAGTGGTTTGAAGGAATCAATATTTAATAGCAAAAAGTAACTTACATCCGAAATTAAGATAGAAAGCCAGAAGGTACAGAATCAGAAATCAGAAAAAGACAATTAAAATGAAGAAACACACCCAAAACAATGAATGTGTCATTGTAACAACACCTTGTATCAGAAATTGACAAAATTGTTAAATTTTGGAAATTTATTGATACTTAATGATGAAATATATCTTAGGATGTTCTAGAGTAGCAAGTGCTAGATTTGTGCCAGTTTTTGTTTACTTAAAAAAAAATAAGGAACAAGAACAAAGAATTTTCAAACTTAGAATCAATTGCAAATATAATATAGAATATTTTAGAAATTCAGAAGCATGTTTCAGAATAAATGCATATGAATCATATACACTTTTATATAAAGTTATCATCTTCCTACAGACTTCTGTCAGAGATAAACAATAAAAATATTTTCAGTGTATTTAAAGAGATTTGGAAAATTGAATTACATAACTAAGAGAAAATAGATGAAAATCATTTCCAAAATGTAAAGTCTAGCAGAAATCATATTTTGGGAGTGTAAAGCTATCTTTCATTGCATGCCAGTCAAACTGTACAATTAGCAGATATTCATTCGACACTGTAATTTAGACTACAATATCCAATTTCCTCTTTTACTTCCTTCTTTTGCTCTTTTTTCTCTCTGAGGACTTCACAGATTTTATCTGTTATTACTAATACAAATGAAATTCATAAGAAAGATATGTCATCAAGAAATAATTATATCAGTATCATTGTAATATTTTCAATAAGGTTTTCAAATATAATCCTCTGTTACCATCTTTCTCAGTCATACAATTATTAAATGTAATTCTTGTCTGATTCATGTAATGATAGAGGAATAATCAAAGAAGTCTGAGGTTGCTTTTTTTTTTGTTTCATGAGGAGTTATGGTTAAAGAATTTTCTGAAATATAAATCATCATTTCATTCTAGGAAGAAATGTTTCTTAAGAATGGGACTTTTATTTATCTTTATAGGAACTGGATGTATTTGGGTAGTAAATGATACAAAGACCAACAAAAGTTCTTTGTTAAGGATATTTTTTTCAAAATTTGAACTATTTTCCTGTTTTCTGCTACATATTTAAATATAAATTGGCCACTGTCTAAGTACTTTTGTTCTTCATAAGCCATTATCAAAGAAATTTTGACTTTTGTTCTCTATCAGTTTCATCATTTTTTTCAAATATCATATCTCTTCATCATGTTATTCTTATTTAAATCCTCATGTGACAGTTTGTCTTTTTTAAAAATTTATTTCAGCATATTTGTTCATAAATATAATAAAATTCTGTGGACATTGGGTTCTTTGTTTTTATGATTAATACTTCTGCTAATTGTAGTCATGTTTTTTACAGTTTATATAATTTTTTACTTATTGGTAAATATTTGTTGGATTTCTTGTTTTATTGATTAATGGCATGCAATTTAATTGAGTTATTATATAAATAGAACATTAGTTGGTGTACTAATGTACTGGTTGTGTAACTAACTGATGTAATGGAATAACCTGTCACACCAATGAGTGACTACACTATAGGTAGTAGCTACCTATAAGTATCTCAACAGAGTCTAGCTGGGATCTGTTGAGTACGACTCAGACTAATGCAAGAACTACCAACCTTCCAATAGTAGCACTCACTACTGGATTGACTTGTGACAACCTTGTGAATAACTTTTACCTTTTTTCTTATTATATTGGTTTTTACAATAAACTTTACTTATTTTATCCACTGTGTTTTTCAAGTATATATTCCTATTAGCATGGAATATAACAATAATGCCTGCATTAATTTAATTATTATCATTACTGGAGAGACATTAACCAATATTAAATTATTATTATTAGAGAGACATTAACCAATATTGAATTATTATTATGATTCTATGTGCCTTGTCCCTTTAGGGTGTTGGCAATCATGGTTCTCTACAATTTCCTGTCCCTTGTAGCTGTTAATAAATTTTGTCTTTTTCCCATATCTTCCAAACTCTGCTGTGCCATCCATTCACTCAAGCTAGCCAGGGTGTAGGGTTGTGCATTGCTGTCTTCCGGCTTTCTTACCTTCAATCTATCCTGTGACTATCAAATTTTCTCAGTCCTCTTTCCTCATTATGTCCCCAAAATCTCAGCTGTCTCTTCCTGGTGTTAAGTATGTTGCAGCTGTTTCTAGAACTTTGTCATTGCTCACATGCTCACTCCATGGTATTCTCAACATCCTTCTGTAGAACTACATTTCTGTTGTTTCAAGTCTCTTCTTCATCTATGAAGAGATTGTCCAGCATTCACTGCCATAGAGGAGGACTGATATTGTCTAACAGTTCAGTACTCTTTTCTTTGTTTCTAATGATTTTTTTCTATTTCTTAATACTTTGCTCAGTTTTAGGAAGGCATCTTTCACTATACCAATTGTGCCTTTGGATTTCCATGTCACACTTTCCATCCTCTGTTAATATACTTCCAGATATCTAAATTGTTACATCTTTTTGCTTTTGGTATCTCCAATCTGTAATTTGAATGTTGGACTATTCCTTTTGCTAACAACCTTCTATTCAGTCTTCTTGCAATTGATTTTTAGTCCTTTCTTCTTGCTTTCCTTCACTACCTTCTGTAGGAGTTCTTGTAGTTTCCTTTCCATGTCAGCTATCAACAATGTGTCATCTGCATATCTTGGGTTGTTAAGATTATGGCCACTGATAATGAATCCTGGTAGGACATCTAATTCTCTCAGAAGGGCCTCACTATATAGGTTGAAAAGGTTTGGTGAGAAGATGCAATCTTGTCTTACACACCTTTTCATTTTTGTATATTTACTTAACTCATTTCTTACCCATATACAGATGGTTTAGTGCCAGTATAGGTTCTTAACTATTTTAGTATCTTTCCCACATATGTCAAGGTTACATAGCAATTCCATCAGTTCTTTGTGACATACTTTATCAAACACTTTTACATAATCTATAAAACATGGGTATACATTCTTTTGTGTTTGTATTGCTCTTTTTGATATTATTCTAGGCATAAATATAGCATTTCTTGTTCTAGTGCCTTCAATGAACTGTTCTTGTTCTATTTCCAATCAGATTCTACTGCACACTCTATCATCAAGATTCAGATAAATTTTGTTACATGGCTCATTAGGCTGTTTGTCTGATGGAGTTCACATTCATTTGAACATAGCTTCTTAGGCAATGCTATGAATATGGATCTGATTAGGTTTTCCAGTATATATCACCATTGTTGTAGATTTCATTTATTATGTCTATAATCTTGTCAATGCTGAAATGTCTAAGGCTGCTAGTATCTCTTTTATGATTCTATCTAGGACTGCTGCTTTCTGTTCAATTTGGCCATTGCAGATTCCACTTCAGATTTTAATATTTCTGGTCCATCAATATTTCTATGTATTGTCAGTTGTTCTCTTTTGTCATGGAAAAGTTCTCTGATATATTGATTTCATCTCTGAAGTATTTCTTCTTTCTTTAATATCAGTGTCATGTCTTTGGATTTTATTTAACATGCTATATTGTCTGTCCTTTTATTTTTATATATATACCCTTGTGCAAATTAATTGAAACAACCACTTTAGTTTCCTTTCTTTCACCATACGGTCAGTTTTAGACCCATTGGAGTGACAGACTGTAACCAATTTCTATTTTTGCCTCAGATTAGGTCATTTGCAGTGGGTGTATGATGAAATTTGTTTGGCCTTGAAAACTATTGTGTCATCGATGATTGATTCAGATTTTCATCAAACCCAGACACTATTATCTTGACTGTCAATTAGTTGTCTTATGGCCATTGACTGTGATTGTAACATTGCATAAACACAATAGTAAGCCTTACCAGTGAGCAAATCAAAGTACTATCAACTGACTCAGAAACTCCTGATTTAAATCCAATTAAGAATCTGTGATCAATCTGCAAGAAACAACATCATGGAATGAACATAGGAAGTGCTAACGTGTGCAACGGGTCATGTTTCATTGGAAAAATATGAAAAATAAAGTATATAATAATGGAATTATTTGTTTTGTTTCAATTAATTTGCACAAGGGTGTAGGGTAATCATGATCCTTGATATCTTCCTATATAATTAATTTGCACAACGGTGTAGGTGATCATGGTCCACGACATCTTCCTATATAATTAATTTGCACAAGGGTGTAAATGATCATGATCCTCGACATCTTCCTATAAAATTAATTTGTGCAAGGGTGTAGGTGATCATGGTCCTCAACATCTTCCTATAAAATTAATTTGTGCAAGGGTGTAGGTGATCATGATCCTCAACATCTTCCTATATAATTAATTTGCACAAGGGTGTACGTGATTATGGTCCTCGATATCTTCCTATATAATTAATTTGTGCAAGGGTGTAGGTGATCATGGTCCTCAATATCTTCCTATATAATTAATTTGTACAAGGGTGTAGGTGATCATGATCCTCGACATCTTCCTATATAATTAATTTGCACAAGGGTGTAGGTGATCATGGTCCTCGATATCTTCCTATATAATTAATTTGCACAAGGGTGTGTATATCTCCTTTATCGGTGATACTCATTCTTTATGTTTCTGCACACCTTTAATTGATCTATTTGACTTTACCCTACCTGCATTTATTCCTAATTTCTTTGTGCAGAGTCCTATATTCTGTGCCATAAATTGGCACTGAGAGAGACATTAACCAATATTGAATTATTATTATTAGAAAGGAATTAACCTATATTGAATTAATATTATTATTAGAGAGACATTAACCAATATTGAATTATTATAATTATTATTATTAGAGAGGAATTAACTAATATTAAATTATTATCAGAGTGACATTAACCAATATTGAATTATTATTATTATTATTATTATTAGAGAGTAATATACCAATATTGAATTATTATTATTATTATTATTAGAAAGACATTAACCACTACTGAATTATTATTATTATTATTATTATTATTATTATTATTATTATATTATTAGAGAGACATTAACCAATATTGAACTATTATTATTATTAGAGAGATATTAAACAATATTGAATTATTAATATTAAAGAAACATTAACCAATACTGAATTATTATTATTATTAGAGAGAGATTAATTCATATTGAATTATTATTATCAGATAGACATTAACCAATACTGAATTATTATTATTATTATTAGAGAAGAATTAACCAATATTTAATTATCATTATTATTAGAGACACATTTACCAATATTAAATTATTATTATTAGAGAGATATTAACCAATATTGAATTACTATTATTCTTCTTAAACATTAACCAATATTGAATTATTATTATTATTAGAGATACATTAACCAATATTGAATTATTATTATTATTATTAGAGAGACATTAATCAATATTGAATTATTATTATTATTAGAGAGGAATTTAATCAACATTGAATTATTATTATTATTAGAGAGACATTAATCAATATTGAATTATTATTATTATTATTAGAGAGGAATTTAATCAACATTGAATTATTATTATTATTATTAGAGAGACATTAATCAATATTGAATTATTATTCTTATTATTAGAGAGGAATTTAATCAACATTGAATTATTATTATTATTAGAGAGACATTTACCAATATTGAATTATTATTATTATTATTAGAGAGACATTAATCAATATTGAATTATTATTATTATTATTAGAGAGGAATTTAATCAACATTGAATTATTATTATTATTAGAGAGACATTTACCAATATTGAATTATTATTATTATTATTAGAGAGACATTAATCAATATTGAATTGATATTATTATTATTAAATAGGAATTTAATCAACATTGAATTATTATTATTAGAGAGACATTTACCAATATTGAATTATTATTATTATTAGAGAGACATTAACCAATATTGAATTATTATTATTATTATTATTAGAGAGACATTAACCAACATTGAATTATTATTATTATTAGAGAGACATTTACCAATATCTTTATATGAAGTATTATATCTGAATTTGCAAATAGATGCATAAACACACAAATTTTATAGATTAAGAAACATTTATTGTTCCTCTTTGAGATACAAAGCACTGCCATCTAAATATATTAAATCCCAGATGACACTGATATTAATGTCATGAGTTGCCTGTTAATCTTCTACATCCATGTATTATATACAAACTGACAGCCTCAACAATTAGTATTTTTATCTTTCTCATTCTTCTCTTGTCAGTCATATAAATGGCATTAAAAACCATTCACTTGTTTGTAGTGTCAAGCAAGTGAAATTTGAAGCAAGAATAAATTGAAAGAATGTTTCTGCATTTTCACAACAAAATCAATGACCATCTGAATATTCCACAAGCTGCATATTAAAAAAAAAGAGAGAACAAATAAAAAGACCTCAGAAGTATAAAAGCAGGTTTCTAGTCCTCCTGGTAAGCTTAATACTTGTAAAATCTGTACACTCTAATTAACAAGCATTTCTTCCACTGTTGCTATTCAAACTAACATGAATTAACCATTCTGATATTTTTTTGCTTATATTAAGCAGAGAAAACCATTCTTTTATTTCCCATGATCATGAGTGTTCCATGTCAAGTAATTCCTCTTTATGACATTTCTCTGGCCATTAAGAACTACTTGGCAGGACACACTGCATGCATGCATGTGCACACACACACACATTGCATCAAGATGTGCTGGCTTACATAGTTCCAGCAACAAGAAACAATCTCTAATATGACCTATTATCAAATGCACAAGATGAATAAGATTCACAAGGCTTCCAACTGCATTGATATTTATATATGGTTGAAGGGAAAAATGGATTCAATCTCCATGTGAAGTAAATGCAAACTGCTTTTGCCAAAGTTTGAACACAGTTTCCCAATGCTACTTCTCCTACTTATTTTTATCTTTATAGTTATGTATATAAGTGTCACTCTTTATTGTTTTTGCTAGGAGACAAAAAGAGATAAAACTTAATTGTTAATTCATTATGGAATAGCACCTATATACTGTCCCTACCACAGTACATACATTTCAATCACACATTAGGTTAACTGCATACATCTAACATCTCTGCCTATACACCGTAATTTTATTTACAAATCTATTCATTTATTTTTCTCAATAGAAGTTGTTATGGGACCTTACCCATAATAACATAATGGACTATTCCATATGTAATAAATACTACACCACAAGAGGAAGCATGGAGTTCAGACCCCCCGTCTTTTTGTGACCGGTGTTTTGACTCATCTAATTTGTTATTCTTCTGTTACAGTGCGACAAACCCATTTTTTTACCACGAGGATTTACTTGACGAACTTTTTGGATTGACAATTTTCTTTGAAAACTTCCTGGACATTTTGTTAAGTTATTGTTTCAGTTTTTTATTCTTCCATTTCTTTTGTTTGTTTTATTTTTTTGGGGGGCTTCGGCCCACATAATTTTTTAATTTTTTTTATTAATTTTTGTTTCTAAAAAATTAGTACGTTATAAGAAAAAAAAAGAAAAAGAAGCTTTGTTTTTTACTTCGTTTTTTATTTTTTATACCCTTCTTCTTTTTTAGCGACTTCGGTCGCATTCTTTCTTTCTTTTTTGGTTTGACTAGTTTGTTTTTCATTTGATTTTAATTTATTTTAGCGGCTTCGGCCGCAAACTTTTATTTTTTTTCTGGTTACAAACCAGATTTTCTTTTTCTTCTTGAACATTTAATTTTAATTTTTGAAAAAAAGAAAGGAGTTTTCTGTTTTTGTTTTTTTTATTTTTCGGCAGCCTTTGGGCGCCATCTTTATTTTTTTATTTTACCTGGTTATTTCTTTCTGTTTGTGCTAGTTTGTTTTTTACTGTTTTTGTCTTTGCTATTTTGTTTTCTGGTACATCCAGGCTTTTTCTTTATTTGTTTAATTTCTATATTTTTTTCTACCTTCACCCAACTCCTTTCCCCTAAAATTTGGACCCGCACGTCTCCATCCACCATGGCCGATGAAGCCAGTCGGTCCAATGTAAAGAAAGACCTTTTCGGTTCTGCGGCTAAAGCAGATCCGCCGGATAAAAATCCAAAAAAACAGGCTAATGCTAGCCCAATTTTGAAAAAAGGTGCTAGTGTCTCCAAAAAAGACACTAGCAAAAATGTAGAAGTGCCAAAGGAGGCACAAGTTAAGACCGCCGAGGAATTGCCCTCATGTTGGAAGTCCCCCCCAAGTTGTATATTGAACATGGCGGATTTCTTGGATAAGGCGAAGGGGTACGCCCATCTTGTTAATAAAGATGGGTTCGTCGATATTGTCCAGGAAATAGATGTGTTCGCAAAAAGAATGGTGACCGTTTTTGTGGTGGATAAGAAAACAAGAAAGATTTGTCGCTCCACAAAAGACACTGTGATTAAATCACTTTTGTCCCTGGGGATAAAACCCCAAAGAGTAATAAAGGGTACAGGGTTCTTCATGTGGGACATTCTGCTACCCACCCCAGAAGATTGCCTGGCCATGGCCAAAAAAGAATTAATAACTAAAGATTTTATAATCAGAACCGAATATGAAGGCCGCAGGCGGACCAGAGTAGCCGTCTTCGAAGTTCCTCCTCAAATTTCGGGAGAGCTCCTGGCTGCATTTTTTATGCAGTTCGGCCAAATTTTAGGGGCTCTCTCCGACAATTTGAACGGGGGATGGACTTTTGATATAATGCTTGACCAGAAGGCCTTCAAGTCCGTCCCCAACTGTTTGGAGTATGGCGACCGGAAAATGCCGGTCATAGTGACCGGTAGAAGACCAACTTGCTGGAGGTGTGGAGAGACTGGTCACCTTTCCTCCTCCTGCCCAGGAAAGAAGGCCCCTGGAGTTCCGGTCGCTGGCGACCAAAATCCCCCCTTGGCCGAGAAGCTAAAATCCGCGGCGCCTGTAGTGGGCCTAGCTGCGAGGCGGACCGGTGAGGAAAATCCCCCGGTTGGGCCTAGACCCTCATTACCCCCAAAGCCGACGCCTGCCACAAGTGTGGATAAGGAGAAGGAGGAGGGGGAATGGCGCCTCGTAGTTAGGGGCAAGGGGAAGACCCAAACAGCGGTTCTTCAGTCCCAACATGACACCGGGGACAAAGTCACCTACAGCCCCATTCCCTCTACCAGCTCCGAGGGCGACGCCTCGGCGTCTTACGAAAAGAATGCCTCTGATACTCAAAAATTAAACGAGCCAAGCTGGCGAAAAATATTGGACTTAAAAAAATTAAAAGAAAAACTTGAGACTAAGCGGGGGAAAAATAAGAAATCGCTGGGGGCACCGGGCCCCCTATCCTCTGCCCCGTCTTCCCCTTCATCAAAAAAAGACACTTTTACTGTACCATCTGCTCCTAAATCTCTGACTAATTCACCGAAAAAAGATCTTTCTTCAAAACCTTCGCCTGTGAGGACGCCTTCTGGCATGACACCCTCCTCTACACCCATTACAACTCCGACTCCAACACCTATTCAGTCTCCAAATAAGAAAAGGGTCAGAAGCCCGGATTCTCAAACTGCTACCGATAAAAAGAAAAAGAAAATTAAACCACCATACCTCCCAGGGGAAGACGTCTGCCGCGTATCCCGGGAACAGGCAGAAAGGGTCTTCGGGCAAACCAAAAACCCGAAGCCCTTGAAAATATTATGGAATTTCCGGCACATCAATGGTGTTGATGTAGAGGTGCCGGAAAATTTCATGAAGGCCCGAACTCTGCTAACTGTAGTTAGAACTGGCCCGGGTACGCGGGAGATTTGGGGCATGATAGAGGAGGCTAAGGCCTCCTTGAAAGTGGTGCCCCCAGCTGCCGTCCTTCTTGAGGAAAATTTAGATGAATCCAAGAAATGTAAAGGGAGGGTCCCTCTTTTTGTTCACCCATCCCTTTATAGAGCCCTTAAACTAACCTATCCTGCGGACATCGGTGGCTTGTCTCAGGATGATACTCTTGATACTGAGATGATATCTGGTTCGATGGGACAAGCTGTCGGTGTCCTCACCCCAGCCATGTTCTATTCTGAAGGACAACCCTAATCGGCTTGACAATGGCACTCTGGTTAGCTAGCTTAAATGTCCGGGGCCTGAGGTCCGAGTCTCGCAGGGCGAGGCTCACTCGTGATCTTCAGCGCCTTGGGGTGAATGTATGTTGTATACAAGAGACCCGTTTTTCTTCTCATGATCGTGAGGACATACTGTCTAAGGGGTTCGCCGTTTATTCAGCCTGTTTTGATGGTCGTTCGAGGGGTGTCTCTTGGCTAGTGAGCAAGTCTTTGAAGGCTGCTTGTACCCTTGTCTTCGCGGATCCGGCGGGCAGACTTTGCGTGCTGGATGTTACCATAAAGGATAAGGTTCTACGTCTCATTGGGGTTTATGCGCCCAATACCCATTCCGAGCGGCCTGCTTTGTTTCGGCTGATCGCGCCGTTCTTGACGACGTCTCGTCGGGTAGTTTTAGCGGGGGATTGGAATGCCGTCCTTGACCCCGATATAGATCGCATAGGGCAAAAACAAGGTACTAACAACCCGGATGTGAAACCATTTCGGGACTTTATCGATGAGTTTGATCTTGTCGATAAGTTCCGGAATGAACACCCTCGGGAGGTAGCATGGACTTGGACAACTAGTGGCAACTCGGCTCCGGGGACGCTTGCGAGCTACCTGGACCGGGTCTTAGTTAGGAGAGTCGACGTAGGGCTCTTAGGCTGTCCAAGTTTCCATTATATAGTTTATACGGATCATAGGCTTGTCCGGGTCCGTGTAAACTTAGATAAGCCTAAGGTTAGATTGGCTGGTTACTGGAAATTGAACTGTTCCCTTTTTGGTGATCAGGGTTTCCGGGACCAGCTGCTACTAATGATACAAAGGGAATTGACGGGTGCGGTTGTGGGAAATGCCTGGTGGGGCAAATTAAAATCTAAAATTCGATCGTTTGCTGCCGATTTTAGTCGTCGACTCAATCTAGATAGATTAGCGGCGCAAACTGCTTTAGAAGATAAAGTCGATCGGGCAGTGAAATCCCGTGTTAGTGGGGACATAGCTTTAGCTAAGGCAGAGTTGTCCTCCTTGCTTATCAAGAAGGATCAAGCTCTGGTAGTTAGGGCTAGGTTAAAAAGAATGTCTTCTGAGGCAACGAATATGGCCGCTGAACTGCGTGCAGAGGAAAATCGAAGCGCGTCTAAGCGACATATCGCATGCGTCACGTTGCCGGATAAGCGGACCGTGACCACAAACGCGGGCATATGTGAGGTGTTTCGGGACTACTTTCAGGATCTTTTCACCAGGGAGCCCGGTCTGAGCTCTGCTCAGTTCGACGCCTATTTAGCTGACTTTCCCTGCCTTTCGGCAGCTGAAGCGGCTAGGTGCGAGGGTCCCATTACAGAGTCGGAGATCTGGGAAGCGCTGAAGCAGGTTGGCCTGGATAAGTCTCCGGGATTAGATGGTCTTCCCTACGAAGTGTACTTGAGGTTGTCGCACGTTTTTGTTCCTTTGCTGGAACTGATTTACAACCACTGGATGAAGCAGGGGTCTTTACCCCAACGCTTCACCAGGGGTGTGATCAAGTTGCTGCGTAAGGACAAGGACGGTGGGGATGGGTTAGGGAACTTTCGCCCTTTAACGATGTTAAACACTGACTTAAAGATTTTGGCGAAGATCTTAGCCAACCGTTTGCAGCTTGTCCTGTCTAGTCTGATTGGCCCCGAACAGACTTGTGCTGTGAAGGGCAGGACTATTCAGGATAACCTTCATATGGTACGCTTGATCTTAGAACAAGTCGACAGTGATGCCGCGCTGATCAATTTAGATCAGTCCAAGGCCTTCGATAGGGTTGACCATCGATTTCTGGAGGCTGTCCTTTCGGCGGCCGGTTTCAGAGCCGACTTTCGCTCCTGGATCCGACTTTTGTATGCGACCCCCGGTGCGCTGGTGGAAGTGAATGGGGTAAGATCGAAGCCTTTCGTATTGTCTCGCTCCATTCGTCAAGGTTGTCCGCTCTCGCCTCTGCTTTACGTTCTTGCG
The DNA here is from genome assembly GCA_963932145.1 of Acanthosepion lycidas. Taxonomy (NCBI): domain Eukaryota; kingdom Metazoa; phylum Mollusca; class Cephalopoda; order Sepiida; family Sepiidae; genus Acanthosepion; species Acanthosepion lycidas. The sequence continues at coordinate 134,143,359 of OZ010572.1, forward strand.
TTGGAACCATTCCTTCGCAAGTTGAAGGCGAATCCGGTCCTGCGCGGAATTTCCCTGCCTGGGGCTTCCACCTCAGCCAGGTATTCTGCCTATGCTGACGACGTTTCGGTTCTTGTGTCGAGCAGAGCCGAGATTGACGAAGTCAGCAAAGAGATCAGTGGGTATGAGATGGTGACAGGGGCCAAGATCAACCGCGATAAGTCTGTGGGCTTGCGGTTGGGTTCGTGGAAGGGAGTTTCTCTTCCCGGACCTTTCCTCTGGACGGATGGGCCGATCAAGATACTCGGCGTCTGGTTCGGTCCTGATCTCCAGTTGGAAATGAATTGGTCGGAGGTGCAGGGGAAGGCCGAGATCGCGGTTAATCTGTGGTCTCGGAGGAGACTTTCCCTGAAGGGAAGGGCGGAGGTATGTGTTTCACACATATATCCGATCCTCCTTTACCGACTTTCTGTGCTTCCGCTCCCGTATGCCAGACTAATGTCATTAGTCCGGACCTTGTTCTCTTTCTTGTGGAGAGACAAGGCCCCTATGGTAACTCGCGAGATCTGTTGCCTTCATCCCTCTGAGGGCGGTCTGGGTATGCCTAGCATTGAGATTCGTCAATATATGCTTCGCATTACCTTTCTAGACTGAATGTGTCGCGGATTGGATGAGGTGGGCACCTTTTGGAAAGAAGATGTCCGAAAACATTTCCCATCCCTGAGAAGTGTGCACTCGTGCGAGGAGGAGGCCGGCCGTAGACCTCGTGCCGAGTGTGCCTTCTACCGTGAATGTCGTAGTGCTTTGAAGCTCCTCTTACGGACGACGGATGGCCTCTCCGACGCCCAGGCGTTGTCTCGTAAGGCATTGTATCAATTGTTAGTTAGGGGGTCCGTTCAAGATGATCTGATCGACGAGCTCGGTCTTACGAAGCAGGAGGCTCGCTCGATATGGCCTTGGGCGCCTGGGTTGAAATGTCTCAATAACGATGAGGCATCACTCACCTGGCTGATGATTCGTGGGGCCCTCTGGGTCGGCAAGAGACTCTGTTCAGCAGGTTTGGAGAAATATCCAAACTGTCGTCACTGCACTGGGGAAGTCGAGACCATTGGTCACGCCTTTTTTCAGTGCAAGACGGTAGTGCCGTTGTGCAAGTTTGTTGAAGGCCTCATGGTTCGCATGCTGCAGGGAAAGTTCTTTGTCCTGGAAGCCAGTTCTGTTTGTAGCAATGTGGTGTCGCAATTGACGAAGGCTGAACACTATGTGTTCTGTTGCTTACTAGGGATTATGAGAGTCGTGATTTGGACGACGCGTCAGAAGGGATTCCATGAGGGCGAGAAGTTCACCTCTTCCCAACTGATCTTGTACTTTAAGCATCAGCTTAAAGTCAAGATTAGGACGGAAAGGCGGCGGCTCACCTCATCGGAATTTGGCAAAAGGTGGGTGAATCTTGCGCGAATGTGTAGAGTAAAAGGGGCTGACCTAGAGTGGCACTTGGATGTCGGTTAGGTACAGGATTTGTCCTAACAGGGTTGAACATCGGCAACCCACCCAGATTTTAGGTTAGACTAGGTTTTTGATTTTGAATCTTTAGTTTTCCCTTTTTTCTAGTAAACTTAGCTAGGGTATGCATGCGCATTGGCCCCTTTTATTTCTGTCCCTATTTTTCTTTTGTTTAATTGCCCATCCCCTCCCTCGTTAGGTGGTCAGTGACTTCAGTTCTCTGGTGGATGCGGGGCGCCTTTCGTTTCGTGTGTGTGCTTTTTCGTATTTGTTGTTGTGTATGAATGTGTGTGTGTCTGTGTGAATGCTTGGAGGAATGAATGTTTTTTCTTAGTTTTTCTTAGCCCCGCATTGATTTCGTCTAGTTAACTGATTTTGCTGCCACATTTATGGTTTGTGGGGGTTTTATTACTAACACAGTTTTGTTTAGTTTTATTGTAAATATTTTTAAGTCATATTGTACATAATCATTTGGGGTTCTTTTTTAAAAATTGTTATTTTATGACCCTCCCCCCACGAACAATATTTGTACATAAGGGGACTAGTTAGGACTTCATAGAGAATTTGAGGCATTATGGTGGACGTAGTAAGAAAGGTAGGAGTGAATGTGTTGTTTTGGTGATTGGAATATTGTTGGTTTGTTTGGGTCCGTGTTTGGGACTAGCTAAGTTTAGATTTAAGACAGAAGAAGACCGTCATTCCCCATCCCCCTTTTTAGGCCTTGTGCCACATTTTATACTTTTTTTGTATAAATAAATATCGTTCAGACCCCCCGTCTTTTTGTGACCGGTGTTTTTATTGGACTTGGCTAATTGTTATTTTTGTGTTACAGAGCGACAAACCGGATTTTTTTTACCACGAGGATTTGCTTGGCAAACTTTTTCGGACTGAAGAATTCCTTTGATACAACCAAGACATTTTGTTAAGTTATTTTTTAAGTTTTTTATTCTTCCATTTCTTTTGTTTGTTTTTTTTTTTTTATTTTTTGGGGGCTTCGGCCCACATAATTTTTTATTTTTTTATTTTTTTGTTTCAAAAAATAAGTACCTTACAAGAAAAAAAAGAAAAAGAAAGCTTTGTTTTTTTTATTTCGTTTTTTATTTTTTATTCCCACCTTCTTTTATTAGCGACTTCGGTCGCATTCTTTCTTTCTTTTTGGTTTGACTAGTTTGTTTTTTCATTTGATTTTAATTTATTTTCTTTAGCGGCTTCGGCCGCAAATTTTTATTTTTCTTCGTCTGGTTACAAACCAGACTTTTTCTTTTCTTTTTCTTCCGGAACATTTTATTTGAATTTTTTGAAAAAAAAAGAAAGGAGTTTTCTGTTTTTGTTTTTATTTTCGGCAGCCTTTGAGCGTCATCTTTATTTTTTTTACCTGTTTATTTCTTTGTTTGATCTAGTTATTTTTTTTGTGCCCAGTTTATTTATATTTTGTCTTTACTATTTTTATTTTACTGGTACATCCAGGCTTTTTCTTTATTTGTTTAAATTTTTTTTTTTTTTTTTTTTTTTTTTTTTTTCCCAACTCCTTTCCCCTAAAATTTGGACCCGCACGTCTCCACTTTTTAATCCACCATGGCCGACGAAGCCAGTCGGTCTAATGTAAAGAAAGACCTTTTCGGTTCTGCGGCTAAAGCAGACCCGCCGGAAAAAAATACCAAAAAACAGGCTAATGCTAGCCCAATTTTGAAAAAAGGTGCTAGTGTCTCCAAAAAAGATACTAGCAAAAATGTAGAAGTGCCAAAGGAGGCACAAAGTAAGACCGCCGAGGAATTGCCCTCATGTTGGAAGTCCCCCCCAAGTTGTATCTTGAACATGGCGGATTTCTTGGATAAGGCGAAGGGGTACGCCCATCTTGTTAATAAAGATGGGTTCGTCGATATTGTCCAGGAAATAGATGTGTTCGCAAAGAGAATGGTGACCGTTTTTGTGGTGGATAAGAAAACAAGAAAGATTTGTCGCTCCACAAAAGACACTGTGATTAAATCACTTTTGTCCCTGGGGATAAAACCCCAAAGAGTAATAAAGGGTACAGGGTTCTTCATGTGGGACATTCTGCTACCCACCCCAGAAGATTGCCTGGCCATGGCCAAGAAAGAGTTAATAACCAAAGATTTCATAATCAGAACAGAATATGAAGGCCGCAGGCGGACCAGAGTAGCCGTCTTTGAAGTTCCTCCTCAAATTTCGGGAGAGCTCCTGGCTGCATTTTTTATGCAGTTCGGCCAAATTTTAGGGGCTCTCTCCGACAATTTGAACGGGGGATGGACTTTTGATATAATGCTTGACCAGAAGGCCTTCAAGTCCGTCCCCAACTGTTTGGAGTATGGCGACCGGAAAATAGTGATAGTGACCGGTAGAAGACCAACTTGCTGGAGGTGTGGAGAGACTGGTCACCTTTCCTCCTCCTGCCCAGGAAAGAAGGCCCCTGGAGTTCCGGTCGCTGGCGACCAAAATCCCCCCTTGGCCGAGAAGCTAAAATCCGCGGCGCCTGTAGTGGGCCTAGCTGCGAGGCGGACCGGTGAGGAAAATCCCCCGGTTGGGCCTAGACCCTCATTACCCCCGAAGCCGACGCCTGCCACAAGTGTGGATAAGGAGAAGGAGGAGGGGGAATGGCGCCTCGTAGTTAGGGGCAAGGGGAAGACCCAAACAGCGGTTCTTCAGTCCCAACATGACACCGGGGACATAGTCACCTACAGCCCCATTCCCTCTACCAGCTCCGAGGGCGACGCCTCGGCGTCTTACGAAATACATGCAACAAAGGCGCAAAAGGATAATGAACCCGGCTGGAAGAAAATATTAGACCTTAAAAAATTGAAAGACAAATTAGATGAGACGCGGGCTAAAAAGCAAAAATCGCTGGGGGCACCGGGCCCCCTATCCTCTGCCCCGTCTTCCCCTTCTGCATCTAAAAAGACATTCATAAAACCTCCTCCGCCCAAATCTGCATCAAACTCACCGGCTAAATCTCGTCATTCGTCTAAACCATCGCCGGTGAGGATGCCTACTGGGTGGACACCATCCACTACACCCAATGTCACGCCCATTTCAACACCCATACATTCACCACATAAGAAAAGGCTAAGAAGTCCTGAGACACAATCCATCACCGACAAGAAAAAAAAGAAGCTCAAACCACCTTATCTCCCTGGGGAAGACGTCTGCCGCGTATCCCGGGACCAGGCGGAAAGGGTTTTCGGGCAGACACGAAACCCAAAGGAGCTGAAAATTTTGTGGAATTTTAAGCAGATTAACGGTGAGGATGTGGAGAGGCCCGAAAAATTCCCTTCCGCTCAAAGAATCCTCACAGTAGTTAGAACTGGCCCGGGTACGCGGGAGATTTGGGGCATGATAGAGGAGGCCCAGTCGTCACTCAAAATGGTGCCCCCAGCTGCCTATCTTCTAGACCCAGAAACAAATGAATGTGATCAAAAACTGAAAGGGAGGGTCCCAGTTTTTGTTCACCCATCCCTTTATAGGGCTCTCAAACTCACCTACCCCTCGGACATCGGCGGCTTGTCTCAAGATGATACCGTCGAAAATGAGATGGCGTCCGGTTCTATGGGACGAGCTGTCGGTGTCCTCACCCCAGCCATGTTCTATCCTGAAGGACAACCCTAATCGGCTTGACAATGGCACTCTGGTTAGCTAGCTTAAATGTCCGGGGCCTGAGGTCCGAGTCTCGCAGGGCGAGGCTCACTCGTGATCTTCAGCGCCTCGGGGTGAATGTATGTTGTATACAAGAGACCCGTTTTTCTTCTCATGATCGTGAGGACATACTGTCTAAGGGGTTCGCCGTTTATTCAGCCTGTTTTGATGGTCGTTCGAGGGGTGTCTCTTGGCTAGTGAGCAAGTCTTTGAAGGCTGCTTGTACCCTTGTCTTCGCGGATCCGGCGGGTAGACTTTGCGTGCTGGATGTTACCATAAAGGATAAGGTTCTACGTCTCATTGGGGTTTATGCGCCCAATACCCATTCCGAGCGGCCTGCTTTGTTTCGGCAGATCGCGCCGTTCTTGACGACGTCTCGTCGGGTAGTTTTAGCGGGGGATTGGAATGCCGTCCTTGACCCCGATATAGATCGCATAGGGCAAAAACAAGGTACTAACAACCCGGATGTGAAACCATTTCGGGACTTTATCGATGAGTTTGATCTTGTCGATAAGTTCCGGAATGAACACCCTCGGGAGGTAGCATGGACTTGGACAACTAGTGGCAACTCGGCTCAGGGGACGCTTGCGAGCTACCTGGATCGGGTCTTAGTTAGGAGAGTCGACGTAGGGCTCTTAGGGTGTCCAAGTTTCCATTATATAGTTTATACGGATCATAGGCTTGTCCGGGTCCATGTAAACTTAGATAAGCCTAAGGTTAGATTGGCTGGTTACTGGAAATTGAACTGTTCCCTTTTTGGTGATCAGGGTTTCCGGGACCAGCTTTTACTAATGATACAAAGGGAATTGACGGGTGCGGTTGTGGGAAATGCCTGGTGGGGCAAATTAAAATCTAAAATCCGATCGTTTGCCGCCGATTTTAGTCGTCGACTCAATCTAGATAGATTAGCGGCGCAAACTGCTTTAGAAGATAAAGTCGATCGGGCAGTGAAATCCCGTGTTAGTGGGGACATAGCTTTAGCTAAGGCAGAGTTGTCCTCCTTGCTTATCAAGAAGGATCAAGCTCTGGTAGTTAGGGCTAGGTTAAAAAGAATGTCTTCTGAGGCAACGAATATGGCCGCTGAACTGCGTGCAGAGGAAAATCGAAGCGCGTCTAAGCGACATATCGCATGCGTCACGTTGCCGGATAAGCGGACCGTGACCACAAACGCGGGCATATGTGAGGTGTTTCGGGACTACTTTCAGGATCTTTTCACCAGGGAGCCCGGTCTGAGCTCTGCTCAGTTCGACGCCTATTTAGCTGACTTTCCCTGCCTTTCGGCAGCTGAAGCGGCTAGGTGCGAGGGTCCCATTACAGAGTCGGAGATCTGGGAAGCGCTGAAGCAGGTTGGCCTGGATAAGTCTCCGGGATTAGATGGTCTTCCCTACGAAGTGTACTTGAGGTTGTCGCACGTTTTTGTTCCTTTGCTGGAACTGATTTACAACCACTGGATGAAGCAGGGGTCTTTACCCCAACGCTTCACCAGGGGTGTGATCAAGTTGCTGCGTAAGGACAAGGGCGGTGGGGATGGGTTAGGGAACTTTCGCCCTTTAACGATGTTAAACACTGACTTAAAGATTTTGGCGAAGATCTTAGCCAACCGTTTGCAGCTTGTCCTGTCTAGTCTGATTGGCCCCGAACAGACTTGTGCTGTGAAGGGCAGGACTATTCAGGATAACCTTCATATGGTACGCTTGATCTTAGAACAAGTCGACAGTGATGCCGCGCTGATCAATTTAGATCAGTCCAAGGCCTTCGATAGGGTTGACCATCGATTTCTGGAGGCTGTCCTTTCGGCGGCCGGTTTCAGAGCCGACTTTCGCTCCTGGATCCGACTTTTGTATGCGACCCCCGGTGCGCTGGTGGAAGTGAATGGGGTAAGATCGAAGCCTTTCGTATTGTCTCGCTCCATTCGTCAAGGTTGTCCGCTCTCGCCTCTGCTTTACGTTCTTGCGTTGGAACCATTCCTTCGCAAGTTGAAGGCAAATCCGGTCCTGCGCGGAATTTCCCTGCCTGGGGCTTCCACCTCAGCCAGGTATTCTGCCTATGCTGACGACGTTTCGGTTCTTGTGTCGAGCAGAGCCGAGATTGACGAAGTCAGCAAAGAGATCAGTGGGTATGAGATGGTGACAGGGGCCAAGATCAACCGCGATAAGTCTGTGGGCTTGCGGTTGGGTTCGTGGAAGGGAGTTTCTCTTCCCGGACCTTTCCTCTGGACGGATGGGCCGATCAAGATACTCGGCGTCTGGTTCGGTCCTGATCTCCAGTTGGAAATGAATTGGTCGGAGGTGCAGGGGAAGGCCGAGATCGCGGTTAATCTGTGGTCTCGGAGGAGACTTTCCCTGAAGGGAAGGGCGGAGGTATGTGTTTCACACATATATCCGATCCTCCTTTACCGACTTTCTGTGCTTCCGCTCCCGTATGCCAGACTAATGTCATTAGTCCGGACCTTGTTCTCTTTCTTGTGGAGAGACAAGGCCCCTATGGTAACTCGCGAGATCTGTTGCCTTCATCCCTCTGAGGGCGGTCTGGGTATGCCTAGCATTGAGATTCGTCAATATATGCTTCGCATTACCTTTCTAGACCGAATGTGTCGCGGATTGGATGAGGTGGGCACCTTTTGGAAAGAAGATGTCCGAAAACATTTCCCATCCCTGAGAAGTGTGCACTCGTGCGAGGAGGAGGCCGGCCGTAGACCTCGTGCCGAGTGTGCCTTCTACCGCGAATGTCGTAGTGCTTTGAAGCTCCTCTTACGGACGACGGATGGCCTCTCCGACGCCCAGGCGTTGTCTCGTAAGGCATTGTATCAATTGTTAGTCAGGGGGTCCGTTCAAGATGATCTGATCGACGAGCTCGGTCTTACGAAGCAGGAGGCTCGCTCGATATGGCCTTGGGCGCCTGGGTTGAAATGTCTCAATAACGATGAGGCATCACTCACCTGGCTGATGATTCGTGGGGCCCTCTGGGTCGGCAAGAGACTCTGTTCAGCAGGTTTGGAGAAATATCCAAACTGTCGTCGCTGCACTGGGGAAGTCGAGACCATTGGTCACGCCTTTTTTCAGTGCAAGACGGTAGTGCCGTTGTGCAAGTTTGTTGAAGGCCTCATGGTTCGCATGCTGCAGGGAAAGTTCTTTGTCCTGGAAGCCAGTTCTGTTTGTAGCAATGTGGTGTCGCAATTGACGAAGGCTGAACACTATGTGTTCTGTTGCTTACTAGGGATTATGAGAGTCGTGATTTGGACGACGCGTCAGAAGGGATTCCATGAGGGCGAGAAGTTCACCTCTTCCCAACTGATCTTGTACTTTAAGCATCAGCTTAAAGTCAAGATTAGGACGGAAAGGCGGCGGCTCACCTCATCGGAATTTGGCAAAAGGTGGGTGAATCTTGCGCGAATGTGTAGAGTGAAAGGGGCTGACCTAGAGTGGCACTTGGATGTCGGTTAGGTACAGGATTTGTCCTAACAGGGTTGAACATCGGCAACCCACCCAGATTTTAGGTTAGACTAGGTTTTCGATTTTGAATCTTTAGTTTTCCCTTTTTTCTAGTAAACTTAGCTAGGGTATGCATGCGCATTGGTCCCTTTTATTTCTGTCCCTATTTTTCTTTTGTTTAATTGCCCATCCCCTCCCTCGTTAGGTGGTCAGTGACTTCAGTTCTCTGGTGGATGCGGGGCGCCTTTCGTTTCGTGTGTGTGCTTTTTCGTATTTGTTGTTGTGTATGAATGTGTGTGTGTCTGTGTGAATGCTTGGAGGAATGAATGTTTTTTCTTAGTTTTTCTTAGCCCCGCATTGATTTCGTCTAGTTAACTGATTTTGCTGCCACATTTATGGTTTGTGGGGGGTTTTATTACTAACACAGTTTTGTTTAGTTTTATTGTAAATATTTTTAAGTCATATTGTACATAATCATTTGGGGTTCTTTTTTAAAAATTGTTATTTTATGACCCTCCCCCCACGAACAATATTTGTACATAAGGGGACTAGTTAGGACTTCATAGAGAATTTGAGGCATTATGGTGGACGTAGTAAGAAAGGTAGGAGTGAATGTGTTGTTTTGGTGATTGGAATATTGTTGGTTTGTTTGGGTCCGTGTTTGGGACTAGCTAAGTTTAGATTTAAGACAGAAGAAGACCGTCATTTCCCCATCCCCCTTTTTAGGCCTTGTGCCACATTTTATACTTTTTTGTATAAATAAATATCGTTCAGTCTGAAGTCTGGAGTGAGGTCCATCAGAAGTCCATCAGGATTCTGTCAGTCAGTCAGTCAGAGCCAGTCCAAAACAGAGTCGTGTTCAGACAATTACTACAAGACATTGGAATAGTGATACTGGTGAGACTACATTGTTCTCCTTACTAAACCTGATTGTTCGTACTAACATTTTCTATTTCTCTGTATATATTCCTGTTGGTAATATATCTGTGTTATTCCATATCCGTGTTCGAGTTTTTCTTTATTGGTTCTACCTTGGACCATCACCGTGGTACAGGGACCTGGACCATAACAGAAGTATATAGGTCTTCTTATTGCCCAATCCATACTCCTTCCAGGAGAGGTTTATCCCTTGTTCAGGAAACAAGAAATAAACCTTTAGGTTTCCAGTTCCTTCTTCTAAGGTATTAATAAAGCTGGCTAAAGGATATGACTCTTCATATCAAGTGTACCAAGTTGGCAGTTTTCTGTTTGCTGAATTCTAACTGGCAGTCAGGATCCCAGACTCTTAGGTGGTGCTTAGAGAGGCTGCTCTGATCAACAATCACATAATATCAGGGTTTTTGACTTATATTATGACTGAATCATGTGCAATACACAAACTTTCCTCCTCCTCCATGTTTGAAGAATCTTCAACCAGCATTGAAGTCACCAATCCACTTCAGTCTGGATAGCATATAAAGACACAAAACTCTGCATCCAGTGAAACCACTCAAACACAACTACTGCAAAACCCACAACTACTGCAAAACCCACAACTACTGCAAAACAAATTCCAAAAAGACAAACACATGGAAAAACCCCAACACACTTCAAAGACTTCATAAAGTGAAAACAAACCAAATCAACAAATAAATACATACATCCTTTCTACTCATACCCACTGGAGAGGGAAAGAGAGACAACGGAAAACAATGCATGACATACTTGGTGGACTTAAGCAAGTGGATGACAGAACATGGTCTGGGAGAGGTAGTAGAGGGAAGGAACTTGTTGAGAGCTGCAAGCGATAGAGGGAGGTGGAGAGCCATGATCGCCTACATCCTCAATGGACATGGCATATAAAAAGTAAAGGAATCTAAATGTAAGTAATTATTATCCTTATTTCAGTGAAACATGCTCCACTGCATACAAGCATGCCAACACTGAAACTTGGGTGCCCAGAGTTTCATATTTAGATTGTTGAATGTCAGCAATACAATCTGGCTTCTAGCCAATCACAACTCCATATCACTTATTTTAGGATTCTATTACTTGAATTCTGAATTGGCTTACTTTTGTTCAATGAACACCTGAGGCTATCCACTTTCTAGGTTCCACTTTTGTCTGCCCCAAGTCTCAAGTACATGCCAAACATGGGGTACACTATCTGACTCTTCTGATAAATATATAAAATTGATGATGGTAATAAAATCAACTCTGATTTGTGCCTTGCTGCTATCAGAGCAAGCAATAAATCTTTGAGAGAGAAGACTATGAATTAGGAATTAAATTTCATTAATTATTTTGTAATTATTAGTTACAGAATTATTTAGTACAAGAGATTGATAGAATGTTTATGATGCATCTATGCAATTCTGAAATAAAATTGTAATTTCCACATGGTACAGTGTAACCCGGATATAAGAGAGATTTTATCTGGTCCCAAATTAGAGCCATACTTACCTAAACAAAATAGACCAAACCCGGATATAAGATAAACCCGGATATAAGAGACATCTTCTCCGGTCTTGACAACTCTCTTATATCCGGGTTACACTGTACATCAGAATTAATTTAAATATTGGTTAATCATGATTACTATTATATTAATCAAGTATATTTGTACTAATTTACTTTGGTAATTTAGACAACCAAAGCATTTAATTAGACTAATGTGACATTATAGTTGGTCACTGCTAACTCATTTATCTCTGAGTTAGCCTCAATTGAGCAGCATCAATTATGAATGGGATTTTCTTTTTGGAGTATAGATACAATTATATGTGATATTCAGGTATGCAAAGTTTAAAACCCCTGAAATACAATGCGATGTAAATAATTGTCACTTCCAGAAAAATTGTTATTCTGGAACAAATCAATAAACAATACATTAACAATTCTTGTTGGTTGAAATAACTGAAGTGCCAGAACCTACAGCTTATCTGCATAAATTCTTAGATATCAATGTTATATACCACATATGGTTGCAAAAGAACAAATGAAAACAACAAAGTATTGCCAATTAAGCAGAAAGATGAGAAAACAAGATATGTTGAAAAAAATTATCTCTATCACTGGTATAAAGAATCAAGGCAGAATACCTCTTTGTTCACAAAGAAAGAAACCTAGAGAATAGGGAAGTTGGTAGGGTCTAGTGTGTTGATCAGAAGTCAGTTGATTTTTGTGAGTGTCCTTTTAAGCAGTCAGGGTGGATACATAATGCAGTATTTTTTATCATGCTTTTGCTTTAGTGGCAAATTTCATGATTGGCTTCGACATTTAAATTATATTTTGGGAGGGTTTTTTTTTCCTTTTCTTTTGTAGCATTCATGACTGGCCAACAGACTTGGATGTGGAGTGAATTAGAAAGAGATCTAATTTGAAGCAGTTTATGACATCAATTATCATTAAAAAATTATAGTCACTTCAGAAATATAAAAAAAGATTTGTATCATTTTTGTCTAAACATTCCAAATTTTGTTTTAATTGTAAAAGTTTTGTTTTTTAACTCATTCATTCAGAAAAATAATTTATTGTTCCTTCCAGTACATATTTTACACCAAAACTGAAAATTCATGTATTTAAATTGCTGATGTATTGTTTTCTATAAACAGGGTAGAGGTTTAATTGGGCCAGATTTTTTTTATTCTTCTTGTGTCCCAGTTAAACTGTATCAAATATGTATCAATAATGCAGAAAAATATCTGATAACATGAAGTTGAAATTGTAACAGATTGAGTTCCAAACTTGAAATTTTGATTTAAAAAAAAATCAACAATTATCACAGATTTTCAAAAATGTAAAATATATTTCTATTCTATTTCTTTGAAGTTTACCATTTTCTATTGATTTTTTTTTACTTTGGATATTATATTCTATAAAAAGTCAATCTGTGTCTAAATAATGGTCATGATAAATATATTCCATCTTGTTGGAAACATCATACATGTTGTAAGTAGAAGTTAAATTTAAATGAGAATCTGAAAAAATAGTAAATATACGAGGGTTACCCCACTTAGTTTTGCCAAAAATGCTCATTACAGCAGTATTGTTTAAATCAATAAAATGTCAAACATTTTTTTCATCTTTCTCTTTCTTCCTTTTGCTTTCATATGTAATAAATGTGAGTAAAGTGTCCCCCACTGGGGCATGTTCATTTTTGTGGTCCTCAGTTAACCAAACTCATGCACATACACCTACCTGTTTCACACACACAAACAACATGCACATTCTTATCACTAGTTTTTAATGGTCTTTTCCTTTGATTTCCATTGTGCACACATGTAATTCCTTTTATGAATAACATGCATTGTCATTTGTTTTAAATTTTATGTTCTGTATTATTATTTTTATCCGGACTCACATGAGTTCACCAATATTGTTTCTGGGACAAATATTCCAGGAGGCATAAATATTTACTATACCCACACTCATATCAAAAATGTTGATTCCTACAATGAAGTGGTGACTTATTTTTACCTGAAAATCATAGAAATCACAATATATAAAAAACAATTTACGAATTCTTATTTTGAAATATTTTGCTGATTAAACAGCATCCTCAGAAAAATGGATTTGACTTCAACCAAATCTATATCGATTAGAATTTGATTCGTGTCAATCATCTGAAAGCTGGATATTCTTTTAAAGTAAACCGGATATTTCTTTTATAATTCTTAATGTTGCCATAATTATATTTTTCTTTGTAAAGAAAAATAACAATTTTAGCAAATGTTGCAAGAAGTAAGTCTGAATTTAAACTTTTCAAAAACAGAAACTGTGATCTGGAATTAGAATGAAAGTAACAATGGCTCCTACCCTGAATCCATCATATAAATTCAACATTTAGAATTAGTAAATACTAAATACAGATCAGTTATAACAAATTTAGTATAGCATATAATGAAATTGATCAAGAATGAAGTTGCACTAAGAACAATTTCTCACCACACTATTAGTAGCTACAACACCAGAACATTAACCTAACATCTAGAGTCATGTCCTAAAATAACCTCATCAAATTGAGATTTTCCTATGTATATCATGCATGGTGCTAAACTCATTCAAAAATATCTAAAGTGTTAGCTGTATACAACTGCTTTCTCAGATAAATGATTAAAAATGAATAACAGAAAATGAACTCTGTACATCTTAGTGCCAACCATACTTCCTCCAAGCTTGTGAACTGATCCTACAGAATTACAAAGTACAGTTCCAAAATATAAACAATTATTTGAAGATTTTCAACAGCAGCAACAATTAAAATGGATAGTGCTTGTAACTTGTATAGAGAAAATAATGACATAAGATGTTAACAATCCACACAACTTCAAACAAATAGTGAGAAAGGAGGCCCCCATTAATTCTGGAAAGTGTAATAAAAGAAAACTAAAGAAACATTTTCCTGAAGAATTGTTTTTGTTGTAATATTGTCTTTGTTCAAAATATCTGAGAAATCAAAAGGCAATAAATAGAGAGAGAGAGAGAGAGTATCAAAAGGACACAAGACCAGGTAGAGGAAACAAAAAAAGAAAAGGTTTATTAAATACTCATACATAAAATGGAAAAAACAAGTAAATCAACTACTCCTTAAATCCTACTCTAATGTAGCTACTTGCCATATTTATAAGTAGGAACAGTCCATTGTCACAGTAGTAGGAAAGAGCAGGAAGTTTTAATAGATTTTACAAATTTCAACTGAAACTGGTTGTTTGGTCAATGAATGCTGAATGTTTTCACATAAGGAAACAGTCAATATTAAGATTTGTATTAATTATATTTATTATTAAATTACAATAAAAGCAAACCCCATTTTTTATGGCTTCAATCAATGCAAAATTCTATAACCACAATTTAGAAAACTATGACCATTTCTCATGTTATGCATGTAGTTATTTAGTCATGATGAGATCTTTCTGGCTAACTTCAGTTGTGTACTGAGATCTTTTGTGTTTTTGCTTGATTACCATGTAGAAGAATTATGCAAAAATAATTTTCAACACCATGAGTAATTGGAAAAAGCTGAGAATAAAGAGGATGAGATAGTTAAAAATATGACAAAAGAAATCATTAAAAATGAACTTAAAGAAGGATTTGAACTTGTTCAAAGTGCAGAGGTGTTTTATTTAAATGTCAATCCGAACATAGAAAGAAGAATTGAAGTGTCCAAAAAATTGGAAAAATTGATCCTGAGGTATAGAAAATTTTATCATAAGTGGGTAAAAATCAAAATCTTTAGAGTCAGTTTTGGACAAATATATTTTTTAAGAAATAGTTTGGTTATGAATTAAATGAAAAATATCAGATTTTTTATTAAGCTTAACAGTTTTGGCATTTATGTACAGCTAAGTTATTTAAAAAACTGGATCAACTGCAAGTGATTCATTGTAATTATTACTATTTATTCTGTAAATCACTGAATTTGTCTAATGCAGATAAAAATTGAACAAATTGTGTAAAGTAAGGGTAGTATATATAAAGGATAATAATTATTTTATTTACTGAGACTGTGTGTTGGTGGAAGGGAAAGAGGGTGACAATGAGACTGTGTGTAACAACTGATCATGTGAATTTTTTTTTCATTTTTGTGTCCCTCTTGAAATAGAGATTTTAGTAGAATCAGTAATAGTAAATTATTGCATTTGTGAACGTATTTTCAAAATCATAAGGAAAAAGCATGAATATAGTTTCTATCCCAGTTTTATAAGATAATAGAATTATTAGAAAACAGCAGAAAAAAGATGGAGGGGAAATTGTGTTTCTTAACTGTAAAAGCAACATTTTCTATCAATTTATGGAATGAGGAATTATTATTTACATGCAGACTATCGTCTTCATTGTTATTATCATTTTTCATCCATTTTGTCTTGCAACCTTCATTAAGTGATCCAGTTAATCATTTAAAGAAACAGCTAATATTGCCAGTAGGGAATTTTAAAATGTACCCTTTATTTAATCTAGTGATAGATCAATCGCCTTCTGATGACCATGTCTATGGATATGTCATCTAGTTCTGATTTTAGTATTGCTCAGGTATTGCTTGCCACATTTTGGCTCTGAGAATTAAATCATAATTACTTTATCACCAAATTCATGAACCAATGCTTTAATGTAAAAAGCTACTGTTCCATGAGACAATCCTGAGTAAAGAACTTGGATCCTTAAACCTAACCCATCTGCTGATGAGTGTGGTTGCTGCTTGTCACACTTCACTGTGCTCTCCTAGGCAGTAGAAAAGAGAAGCCTCAGTGAGTGCAGTCAATAACAACAAAAATGAAGAGAAAAGTCCATGTAAATAATTACAAAACCTAGTTTAGCATAAAGCTATAAGTGAAAAATGAGTTCATTAACAATGACTTTGTAGATCATCCAGTTTGCACTCCTCCCTGGTCTCTTGAACAGAAGTACAAGTTTATCCCATGTTTTTTGTTGTTTAGGATTGGGTTGCTGGTTTCTTTTAAAGTCTTTTCATTCTCTTTCATATCCAGTAGCCCCTTGCATCTTAGTGGCATTATTGCCTTGATTGGGAGTGAATTGATTAAAAAAACAACCACTCTATATTCAGATTGTAAGGACCTGTTTGGTGGTATGTGTTAATTTTGACATCACTCCTGGAAATCTTCTGGCATACGGTCATATCATGTTGAAACACCTGTTCTTGAGCACTGAAGTGAAGAAAAGTTGAGCCCAATCAGTACATAGATGGGTGATCACTTGGGAACACAAGTTGCTGTAAGTTTAGATGTGCGGGTGGTACAATGCATAATGGCTTGGAATTGGAAATCGGAGAGCTGATTTCCAATTCAAGTTGGGTTCATTATATTCACTTAGTTGCAAATACACTTGGGAAAATTATGAATCCACCTCTTTTATCAGTAAATCATTATTATTCCCCTAAAATTCTTACAATCTAAAAAAAATATTTTCTGGCTTTAGATAACCTGAAAAAAGGTTGAGAAGCCACAAGAAACAAATCAGTTCAATTCTAGATTTCTTTTACATGATTTTTCTTATATTATTTCACAGTGAGATCTTCCTTAATTAAACCAAATGCAACTGTCATGTATATTGTTCATATGTCTCATGAAGAGTGGATTTAATTCCATGAAAGTCAGTAAAGATAATAATAGGATAAGTGAACAAATTTATTTCATTATACCATATTCTCTTCACTTCAAAATTAGCTTTTCCATCAATTTATTCATTAAATTGCAATGGTGCATCCTCATCAGCTTTATTATAATTTTTCTTTTCTTTATTATTGGTTGGTTGTTTAGTTCCATTATCTAAGAGACTGCTGGAATATCAAACTGTCTCCTTTCTAGAATCTGTAAAATGAGAGCACTCATGTTTTCGTGTTTTTCCTTTCCATGTAACATGAAGCAGGTTGAACAGTGTTACATGTTATCAAGTGTTCAAGAAAACCTTGATGTCATTATACTCTTCTCCCTCAATATCAATGATGAAACCTTTGTTAGCTCATCAGAAAATGAAACAGATAATAAGAAGAAAGGAATTAATAGTGTACATCACAAGAAAGCTGCAGACCACATCAGTAATAAAATTGTCGAAACAGCAAAGAGAAAAATATTAACTAAAATAACTTGTAGAATAATCAAGAATTTCTCCCACATTGAATTAAGCTATTTGATTGTCCTTTGTTATTTAATGTGTTTTTCTCCTTTCCATATACATATATATATATATATATATATATATATATATATATATATATATATATATATGATAGAAATTATTAGGAGGATTTGAGATAATCATAATTAATTCACTGAGTCTAGAAGAAAATTCAACAGAATGCAGAAACCACTGGATGGCCATTTTGTCCTATATTTGGGACTCATCAGCAGTGTGTATCCACTACCGAGAATTGAAACCCAGACCATTATGATATGAGACAGACGTCATACCAACTATACCAATATATATATATATATATATATATATATATATATATATATATATATATATATATATGAAGAAATATAGTTTTAAGGTGTGCTATATTTATGGGATAAAGTCCTCAATATCAGAGATAGAGCATATGTAAATATAAATATAAAAGTGAACATTGAAGTCAACACTCAGAGGTGACAGGCTGTTTCATGCTGGACACAATCATCAGGCTGCCTGACGATTGTGTTCAGCATGAAACAGCCAGTTGCCTGAGTGTTGACCCCAATGTTCACTTATATATATATATATATATATATATATATATATTTTAAAGTATAGAGACAAGCGGCAAACGTTTTTGGTTTTTGATTATAATGTGGATTTTTTAAATCTATATTATACTTTATTTTTCCATATTTTGCTACATACATTTTGGGTTTGACCTTCATCAGGAGAAAAGTGGTTATTTCTACTTATTATTTAAAGGAATTAAATTTTCCTTATGTTTTTTCAATATTTAACTATTGTCTTTTGTGACAATGGTTAAACAATTAAAATAAAATTGTCTCTACTCATCAAAATATACACATTTCTCTCATTGGAACAACTATAAACTCTCCCTTATATACATATATGTTTGTACTAAATCATGTTAATGTAATATTAATTTGATTCACAGTATTTAATGAAGCATTCTTGTTTTGGGAGTTACTGACTGGGGATTCGCAAACACAGTTTAAAAGAGTTGGTATTCAGATTTATACTAAGTTAAAACAAAATTATTGTATTTTATATTCTTTTTTTTTCTTTTCTCATGCCTTAATAGTGATGCTGTTCTGAATTTTTTGTGAAATGTATGGATGGTGGCAACATCTCTTCATACTGAGGTTAGGCAGTTTTCTGGTTGCTGTTCTCCCAACTGGTAGTTAGGAGCCTGAACTCTTGCATAGTGTCTTGAGAAGCTGCTCTGATCAACAGTCACATAATATTAGGGTTCTTGCAGTCACATAATATTAGGGTTCTTGCAGTGCTATATCATGCATGGAAAGGTGTCTCTTCAAGCACCTCTAGTGAGCAGCCCCAAGGATACACTATGTTGCAGTCTGTACCAATTCCCTTCCTGCACATGTTACATTAGATGACCTGCTGCTGCTACTGCTACTACTACTACTACCACCACCACTACCCTAGGCCTTTCCTTACCAATATAACACATCATAACTATAAACAACCAAAGATATAAACCTAAACCAGTTCAACAAAAAACAACTAAAACCCTTAACTCTTCTTTCTCCAATAAATATTATGGAGAGAGTATAATAAAAGAATGGAAATTAACAAGACTTCTGCCTAAATTTATGGGATGTGGAGTTATTTACACTATTAAAATTCAGACTGTTGTCCTTATGTTTATTGTTATCACCATGAGGCAGTAGACTAGTGGATTAAAGCATTGGTTCATGTATTTGGTGATAGTAATTGTGAGTTCAATCCCTGGGCTGGGCAGAGTGTACTTGGACTCAGTGGTAACAAGGCAAGAAATAACTGAGCAGTACTAAAAATAAGAACTAGACAAGATATTCCTAGACATGGGCAGTGGAACAAGTCTAAATTAAATAAAAAG
The DNA here is from genome assembly GCA_963932145.1 of Acanthosepion lycidas. NCBI lineage: Eukaryota > Metazoa > Mollusca > Cephalopoda > Sepiida > Sepiidae > Acanthosepion > Acanthosepion lycidas. Next base: position 134,162,436 of record OZ010572.1, read on the forward strand.
GCTTCATTTTGGAATTCCATATAAGTTTCCCAGATTGATATACATCTGATAAAGGTCAGAGAGCACAAAGTTGAAAAAATTTTGCTAACAATACCGAAAGATGAGGATAATAGTCCAAATGTAAATACAGAAAATAATGATTGACATTGCATTTAAATTTTGGGCTGTAAAGCAAGAAAACCAAAAGAGTTTCACAAGTGATGAGTGTGAGAGAAGTAACTGTTAATATAAAACTTTTATTTCACATTATCTTCAGAAACTTATTGTTGTAGTATTTACAAGTTTTTAAATGGATTCATAAGTTTGTTTTTTAATTCATAGTAATTATTTGTATTGACTTGTTTTGAGTTGCAGTGTTGTTAGAGCATTTCAGCTTTCATTTTTATATTCTTATCTTTTTATGATTATTTTAAAATTTCAGACACATTTATTTTTTATCATGCAATTTTACAAAAGATATAATCTGATTTCAGCCATATCAAAGCTTAGATATACAAAGATCCTACATAGATAAATAATAAAGAATTTAATGGCACAATTTCAACCAAAATCTTCTGAAGTCAATCAGAATCAACTTGTGGTATGATGGCTTAAATCAACCCATACATTTTTTGCTTTATGAATGTGTAAGCAAACGCAGCAAGAGAAACAACAAGAAGGAACACAAAACAGTTTCATAACAACAACGTGATTTATATTTATTTTTATGTAATGATGTACAAGCATAGGGGTTACTTCCCTTTGACTGAAATTAAAGTTTGTACTAATGGAATACTTTTTTATCTGAACTCATAAAAGGTTGAATGAACTTGTCACTCAAAATGTTCACTGGGAGAGAGTTGAAAATGTTCTGTAAAGTTGAGAAAATATCGAGTAAACTTTTAGCTTTAGAATAGTTGAAGGAATGAATGTTCCATAATGTTTGTAATTAAGTTTCCATTATTTGTAATGTTATGCAATTAAATTTTCTTGCTTGTAGTCAAATATTCGTAAAATAGTTTGTAATAAAGTTTGAAAAGTTTCGTACATATGTGTATATGTGCATGTGTGAATATGTTTTCATGGTGTCCAACAGCAAGGGGTTGAGACATGATTCTTTACTGCTACATTTTTTGTAAGTGAATGAAATCAAGAGAGAGAGAAAGAGGAAGAACGAATTTGTGTCCGGTATTTATAATTAATGTAATCATGTGACAGGCTTGAAACGCATTGACAGATTTTGGGCAGCATTATTTTTTAGTTAGGTCAAGAACTAGGTTGATATTATTTAGACATAGTTGAGAACATGATTTAAATATTAAGTGACCAATCAGAAATTGAATTTTCCTGAAAATATGTATGAAGCTGAATAAGCTCTGTGATCCGCTTTTTGCACAGATTTGCACAAAAATTGAGATTGATTAAAAAAAGTGGTTGCGGGATGCAAAAAACAAATTTTTCCTGTGCATGAAACTCTTTACCAATTTTCCTAATAGATTTTTATATTCCATTTTCAAAATAATTTATCTATATTATAAAAGAAGAGCTGGTTCTCTGTCCATTTCATAGACTTTGCATATGTCTAAGTAATATATATGTCTGTGTTATGACACAAATGTGTTGTGACATTTAATATACACACCCAATTTAAGTGAGCTTGAAATAAGACATTACAATAATACATTCCCCTCTCATGCAGTCTGAATGGCACCTATCCTGGGCTAAACAATAAAATCAAAGTTTGAGAAAAATTATTTTTATGAACTCTTTTTAATTTTTCAGAAGTTATTTGGTAATAAATAAAATTTGAAAAAAATTTTTTCAATTTTTTAGAAATAGTTTTATAGATGTCATTGAATTGAAACATGCACAATCATACATACACAACTTGAATAAAACTAAAATGGAAATTTGTGTTGGGAGGATCAATTTTCCTTTTTATCTTCTGTTGTAGCATATCTGCAGACAATAATGGATATGCCCCCATTCCCATAAATACAGTAGTGAATACTGTATGTATTGGTCTGGGGTCTGCAGTTAGAGATCCATTGTGGAATTCACTCAACTCACTTCTAGCAGTTGACCACTTCCTCTGCGTGCCACTGGCAAATCTTATATGTTGTTCTTGTCCTAAGTATTATCATTCATTACCAACCTGCATGTGATTATTCTATTCATTACCCTTCCCTAGTTTACAAAATCTTCCAACAACCTCTAGATAACAGGAAAAGAGTATGTTGAAATGTTCTACCCTTTACAGACATCTTTCTTTATGATTCCTTCCATATTTAAATGGAATATATTTTCTAATAAATGTAATAATTTAAATGGATAAACAATTTAGATTTCAAATTTGGTCATGTTGCCATCTGCAAAGCAATGGGGACCAAACTAGTTTCAATACAATATATGAACACACACACACATGTGCATGCATGCATGCACATTTAATATGACTGGTCACTCAAGGCTGACAATAACAATAATAGCATTTTGCTGTCACTGCCTGAGAAGTTAATTTAGTCAAAGTAGTTTGCTCAATTATTCACTCAGCCACATTTTATCCAATCAGCCATCATGAGAAATTTTATTTTATCACTAGCCAAATTACCTGCACCTTGCTGCATGTGACACATTTTCTTGTAAGAAAATGATGATTGATTTTAAATCATTGTTGTAATTCATGGCAAAAAATGATGCATTTCAGTATTACTCAATGATCTTGCCAATGTGACCTCCATCTTCTGGCTTTCTCCTTCTATATTTTGGATAGGAGTTATTCCCTTATTCAAATTTAGATCTAATTTAAATCAAAGGTATAAAAATTCAGTAGGGGGTTTGTACAGAAACAGCTTGATCTGACCCCTTTGATATGTATTTGAGGCAATACTTAATTGAATGAATTGATGAGCAGATTTCAACATTGATATGACAGTTGAATTATCACAACAAATAGGTATTGTAAAGATCTACCCACTGATTGGTGATTTCTTGCTCAACTTGATTATAAACCTAATGACTTCAGCAATATGAACACTGGTAAAAATGGTTGCTGAAGTCATTAGGTTTATAATACCCAGAAATTCATACCCAGATGTCCTCAAGGACACATGGCACAGTGGATAAAGGCGTTGGTTAGATCCAGTGACAGGACACAAAAAATGCGAGTTCAAAACCCGGTTAAGGCAGTGGAGACCTTTCAGAGGGAAATTAACAGGAGATAACTGATATCCATCAAACATGGCATGTGGAACTAGAACAGTCTACCCCAGTGAGCAAAATAAAGGGTTCAGTTCGACATTCCAACCACCTGAAGAAGGCCGGAGCATACAACGGCCAAAAGGTTGTGATAAATATGGCAACAAAGATGAGGACAATAGTCCGAATAATGTAAATAATGTACATAATACCTCATCTCAGAAATATAGACAGACTCTGAGATTTGTCAGATTTCTTGCTGTATTGGACATGAAAAAGTTTGTATATATTCATTCATGCTTTATTGTTTACAAATATTTTCCTGCTTTATAGTTTAAAATGACACTTTAGATTCCAAGACAACTGTGATGCAAATAGATTTGAACTATTATTAGTTTTAAAATATTTTATTTATTTTTTCTTCTAAAACATCGTGTTTCTCTCAAGAGTGTTCTTGTAAAACTCATTTGGATAGAGACAATTATGTTGTACAGAATCTATCTCTTTCATCTTAGTCACAACTACTTGTTGTTGACTGAATTATTCACAGGGAAAAGAAACAGTTCCTCCCAATTTGATTAATACTGTCTACAATTTCCAGTTATTTCACAAGTTATTTAGACAAGGATTCTTTACTTTTTTCCCCTACATATTGGTTAATATATTCTTGGAGTTCTTCAGGTATCTAATACTTTTAATTCTTACTTTTTCTTTTGTTAGGAATGAATTCTATTTTCAGAATTCACTGATGTAGATTTTTTTTTCTATGGCTTATCAACCCTTTGCAGTTCATTTAAAGCCACATAATATTTATTTTTGGATTGCAAGAATTAGGAGAGGGTTGAGATAAATAATAGTTTAGCAATACAAGTTTTACTAATTAACCCACAGTTGGAGGAAGAAGAGGTAGATTCATACCTTTTCCCAAGAGTATTTGTGTATAAGTGAATGTAAAAAACCTAACAGAATTGGAACTTGGCTCTGATTAACAATTCTGAAACATTATCCATTACACCACCTGCACATTCAAGCTTACTACAGCACCTAGTATTCCAAAAGCAGTCACCTATCTAAGTACTGATCAGGTTCAACATTGCTTAACTTCCATAATCGTACAGGAACTGGTGTTTCAAAATGATGTGGCCATAAGCCCACTCATTTATATAGAAATATACAAATATCTTTCAAAGAAAAAAAAACATAACTGGAGCAATTATTCACTGTAGGTCAAAAGTTTGGGGAAACAGTCTGAATTTAATAATTAGTAATTTTTATACCTTCTCGGGCTTAATTAACGCCTACTAAGCTAAGATGCTGAAACTATTTGACCCATTAGTGCATGATATCCAATTTTTTAGAGAGGTCATTCCTAAATTTAAAATCCACCTGTCCTAATATTACCATCAAGTGGATTAGGTAAAAAAGAGTTAAAATTTTATGGTAACTTTATGTAATAATAATAGCTGGCCACTTGTATTCGAGGATACCTGTCTATTAGGGTGGCTAACCAATCACTAATGCTTGCACATTTGTGTTTGTTCAATACCCAAAGAGCCAACCTGTGGTTTATACTGCAATTATGCTGAGCAGACCTTAGTTACAGTTTCTGGAAGAGAGCGTGTTAACTAGTGTGATCAGCAATCTGAACAAGGCCAGCACACTCAAACATTCAGTCATGATGACTTGTTACTTTGTGCTAGCACAGCTATCAACAGCCTCCAAGGGTTTTGTCTACCTAATTTCACTTGCAAGACTTAGGTCAACTCGTGGTATGGTTTACAGGCACTTTCCAAAGGTTTTGCATGCTGGGATCACCCACTTCAGATCGATAACATCAGGAAGTCTACTTCCTGACAACTCAACCATGGTGATATTCGAACCCAGGTCTTATGGGCACTCAGCCATGCACCCATAAATAAGGGGTTAATTTTGTTATTATCATGAATATACGATAAAACCATCAAAAAGGGAAAGTTCCACCAGCTTGAAATGAACTAGTAAATTATTTTTGAAAAAGGCATGCCATCTTCAACTTTTTGGTGATTCCTTGAAATCCAGAGGGTTTCCCCCAAACTTTTCATCCATAGTGTACATTACAAGAAAGCTGCAAACAACATCAGCTGAAATAAAATTGTCAAAATAGCAAAGAGAAAAATATTAACTAAAATAACTTGTAGGATAATCAAGAATTTCCACCACACTGAATTCAGCTATTTCATTTTCCTTTGTTATTTAATGTATTTTTTCTCTTTCCACATAACAAGAGTTAACTGCAAGTGAGTTACAAGACATCAGTAATAATTCAAAAAACATTGTACTCTTCTCTATTAACAATCATGGAATGCCAATGATGAAATTTTTGTCAGTTCATCAGAAAATGGAACAGGTAACAGGAAGAGGTGAATTCAGGTATTTAATAATGACATTGCTGTGAACACAAAGCTTCGAAAGGGAATTTTAACCCAGTTATTGAATCTATTGCTAGGTCTGCTGCTAAAAAAGTTGGTTCACTGCTTTGCACTAGAAAATTTTTTTTCTCCAGAATCTATCTTACATATTTATAAGTCTACCATTCACCTATGCCTTGAATATTGCCGGCACATATGGTCCAGTGCTCTTGCTATATATTTGGAGATTCTTGATAAAATCCAAAGGAGAATCAGCAATATTATTGGTCCTGACCTAGCATTTCACTCACTTTTCCATCACCATAAAGTTGCTTCCTTGTCCCTTTTTTATAAATACTTTCATTGTAATTGTTTGGATGAGCTCTTCGCTATGGTACCTGGATTTTATGAAATTATGCACAATACTAGATTTGCAACAAGGTCTTATCAATTTACAGTTGAATTGGCTAGATGCAACTCTAAGTTCTATGTGAACAGTTTCTTCTATTGCACTTCTCACTTTTGAAACTCTCTTCTGGCTTCATGCTTTCCAGTCAAGTTGGATTGGTTTGGTTTGGTTTGTTTTACGGCATATCAATCTCAATAGGTCATTTAATGATGAGAACTTTCTTTTTTCCTGGTAATATTTTTGTTTTGTCAAAACTATTTCTGTTAATATTTTTTTTACTCAAAAATGAATCGCTGGTAATATCATTTTTTTCAAAAACGTATATCTGGTAATTGTTTTTTTTCTTTAAAATTGTATTGCTGGTAATATTTTATGATGCTTTTTACCTCAGTTTCGGGTTTAACTATTTTCCCATAGCTGGGTTGGTTGGTTGGGTTTTATGGCATATCAGCCACTGTATGTCATTTAATGTCAAATTAAGTTATACATATATATATATATATATATATACACATACATACACATACATATACCCATATATATTAAATATAAAGTACTATTAAACGTATAGCTGGCAACATTATTGTTTCCAAAAAATGTATAGCTGGCAACATTATGGTTTCAAAAACGTATAGCTGGTAACATTATTGTTTCAAAAACTTATAGCTGGCAACATTATTGTTTCAAAAACGTATAGCTAGCAACATTATTGTTTCAAAAATGTATAGCTGGCAACATTATTGTTTCAAAAACATATAGCTGGCAACATTATTTTTCTGAAAGCATTATCTGAGTCCTTGCTGTTGGACATAGTTTATCATCATACCCAGGACGCGGATGTAGTTTATCACCATACTCAGGACACGGATGTAGTTTATTGTTATACCCAGGATGTGGGTAAGAGCTGGAAAAACTAGGAGTTCACTATTTTCCCATAGCTGGGACCCTAACAGGTGCTACCACCCTGGATCAAGGTGGACCTGGGAACACCAGCAATTAAGAGGTGGTTCCACGCTTCTCAAAACCTCCTGATCAGAGGCCTTGCTGTTGGATGGAGTTTAACGTCATACCCAGGACGGTCAAGTTGGATCATCAAAAATTTAAATGCAATGTCAACCATTATCTTCTATCTTCTTAATTTCTGTTCTTTTATTGTTCTCACTCTTTAATGTTTTTCTTATATTCTTTCACATAATGTAACTCCCTGTGTGTTAGTGGCTTTGTTACCTTACTCAGGGTAAAATGATTTTTTTTTAAATTCTTAAATTCCTCTTAATTCTCTTTGCGTGAAAACTGAAATGCTACCCACCTGAACATAAAAAGAGATTATCAATGGGATAACAGAAAGATAACTGATGGTTGGGTTTGAACTCATGTTAGAAGAAACAGTCAGCCTGGAATATATAACAAGAAAAGCAATTTTCTGTGAATGTAAAGCAGCACTCAATAGTTCAATGAAACAAATATCTGATTTTTTTCAAATAGTTTTTCATACACTTTTGGAAGCTTTCTGAATGCAGCAAACACCTGTGGGAGGCTGGAGTGTAAAACAAACAAACATTGTCAGAAAAGCACCAAAAACAAGGATGCAAGACTAAAGTAATCAATAGAAATAACCCCTTGCATCAGAAATATAGACACAAAGAAGATAGGTAAATACAACAATGAAGATGGTGAAATAAAAATACCAAAGATGAGAAATCATATAACTGAAACACTTCATCTAGGAAATTCATACAAAACAGAATTTTGGCTTATCCCTAGCTCTCTTTAGAATGTCACCCCTTAATCTCAAAATTAGAATGTTGACTTAATTAACTGGCTATGAAATAAATTGGGTTATTGATTTTATAATCTTTTAAGGAGCAGAATCCAATATTTTTAATTTAATGACTATTTCCTTCTAAGTAAAACTAAGCTTTTTCAAGCACACCTTGCAACTGATTTCACGTCTTTTTTCATGCCCTGATATTGATTTTAGGCACTGCTTAAAATGACTTGTCTGCTCATAAAAATCAGGAAAATTTTTTTAAGAACTTCTTAAATTTGCATTCATTAAATCTTCAAACCACAGCATGTCAAAAATCAAAGCATTAATCTCTTTATCATTTTAGAATTGGGGAGGGGGTCCTGTTCATAATATAAATACAGTGTCAAATCAATCCCTGACTTCATAGAAAGTTATCTGTACTTTATTTTTATTTACAAATGTCAAGTTTAAAACTTTGCTTATGTTATTAATAACTGCATACTATTACAACCTAAGTAATAAGCAGCTATCAATGACATAAAAACTGTTTCAAACTTGACACTTGTATAAAAAAAATAACTTTTAGAAATCAGGGACTGTATTTATATAATGAACAGGATCCCCCCACACACGCTTCTAAAATAAGAAATAAATATTTTGCTATTCAACCAGATTTTGTGGTTTGAGGAAGATCTTATAAGTGCTAATCTATAAAAAAATATTCCTCAAAGTAAGGGAAAAGAAAATCCCTAATGTTTTTTTTTGTTTGTTTTTTATTTACACGTGAACAATTCGCTAAGTAGTGCACTGGTTTTAATAGTACTTTTCAGAAATAAATCAAAGCTTACCTATGTTGGAAAGAAAAATGGAAAAAAGTCATGCACACAGCCATTCCACTTGTTCTGATTAAGGAACCCTCCACCCTTTCAGTTAGCAGTCATTTGTGATGACCTTCACAATCTGTAAATACAATGTCCATCTAATATTAATTGTCTGCTTTATCTTATCAAATTTAATTCAGAGGAATAAAATTTAACAGAGGGATAATCAGATGTTAATGGTAATTTAACAGATAGGGATAATCAAATATTAATGGTAATGTTGATTTTCACAGTTTGATAATGGCACAATTGCAGACAATAAAACATTAAACACAAGAATATATCTAAGCATACTACTAGATTGGCAACAAGGTCACATCATTTTATTGTTGACATTGTTAGATGCAACCATAAGTTCTATTCTAATTGTATCTTTTCTTGCACTTCTTGCCTGTGGAACTCTCTTCTGGTTTCTTGCTTCCTTGTCATCTATGATTCTAAGAAATTTAAATGTAACACTAATCGCCATCTTCTGTCTTTTTTAATTTTTTTCTTTTATTGTTCTTTCACCTCACTAAGGTTTTCTCATTTCCTTTCATTCTCAATAGAGCTCCTTATGCCTTAGTGGCATTAAGATCTTGAATGAAATGATTTAAAAAGGAGATATAAGAAAAAAAGGAAAAAAATCGTTTTCAAAGGATAAATGCTATCATATGATTGGGTTGGATATAAAAAAATACTGAAGATTAATAAAACAACTTAAAGCTTTATATGATTTTCTTTTGTGATTTATAGCTGATATATACAGCATCTGATAAACATTTTATATACAAAAAGTGGTGAAATGGTATTGGGGAAATTAGTATTTTCCATAAAAGAAACATTCAATACTTATTGATCAGATAGTTTGTAGTACTGTCTATTGAAAAGTATCACCATTTCGATTCTATCCTCTATTACTCTATGGATCACCATTCTCTGTACTATTCACTATACTATCTCTACTATTCAGATCACTATTTGATGGTTACTTTCTGAGTAAGTATTATCGAGCAAGTACTATTAGTGTGAGTGATATTCAAAGGCATCTGACACCAGTATTGTTCTACAGCATTACTATAAGTTGTATCTGTGATTACAAAAATCTCTACTACAATGAGCATTACAAAAGTGGCAGAGGGTATTTGTTGACATCACAAAAGTGTCAATGAGTATTTATTGACATCACAAAAATTCACCATACAGAATGGTTAATACACTCAAACATAACTGACAACTTGTGTTCCCTGGACATTATACTAACTGCCAAAGTCTCTTTCTAACCCTGCTCTCCTGACAAATGTTCCGTGTAGGTGTTACCTCCTGTGGGCACCTCAGACCACTCACTGGTCAATGTCAAAGTTGATGCAAAACCAAAGGATTGCTCTGATGTACCATTTCATGACATATCTATTGATACACCAATTCTGATGGGGAGAGATTCAGATTATACATTACTGAAGCACCTTTCTCAGTATTCTTCAGAAAGAGAGCTTCCAAAAAGATCTTCCCACATTTCTAAATGAATTCTTTCAGGTATGGAAAGTTTCATCCCCCACAAAAGATACTAACATGGGCTGAATAGCCAGTCCTGGTTCATGCCTGAATAACCATTACTACCATCTATATCAGAACTGCTTGCAGTCAGTGTAAAAGAGTCCTGGAAAGTTCTAAAAGAAGCTGTGCATAAGCCATGCAACCCAAAGTTGAAAACAAAAAACTTGACACCCATGAATTCTAAAAAATTTCAAATAATATTCTTAACAGAGATAAAAACCAAAATTCATGCCATTATAAATGGTATGGAGGTTATTTTATCAAATATGTCTAATAGATTTGTAATTGTTATATAGGAATAAAGTGTTACTGCTGACACTTGAATTTGAACATAGATCACCAGTGAGCAAACACAAGCACTCCCATTATTGAGTTAAGAAGATCACATGACCATAAAGGAAACACATATATAGGAATTAGCATGGTGTCTAAGCGATCACCAATTTTATTCTATCTTCTATTAATATACGGATCATCATTTCTGCTCTATCCTCTATTATTCTATGGACTGCTATTCTCTACTCTATTCACTATACTATCGAGTATTATCAAGCAAGTACTATTACTGCATGTGATATTTCAAAGGCATCTGATACCAGTATTATTCAACAGCATATTATAGTTGTATCTGTGATTACAAAGTCTCTACTACCATGAGCATTACAAAAGTGGCAAGTAATTGTTGACATCACAAAAGTAATGAACTTTGAAATATCAGAAAGTTTCCAAACTTATAAAAATCTCTTAGGCTACAAAAGCTACTGGTTCAGGTAAAATTCCTGAAGCTATACTTAAGAATCTTAGTTCAGTTCTATCTCCAATTTTGATAAAATTGTTGGGCCACTGCCAGAAGGAAAAAGGTTTCCCAGGTCAAAGAAGGTGTCAGTTGCATGCCTAGTTTACAAGAATGAGCATTCAACTTACTAAATGTTGTCAATTACCTCAATAGTAACAACCTCCTGAGTGACAAACAGACTGGGTTTCACTCCTCAAGGTCCACTGTCATTACACCAAGAATCAGTGAAATGCTTTCTAATAAATCCATCATGAGAGCAATCAGATTATATCTTGAAGGCTTTTGACAAGGTGTGGCTACTACACCCTCCACCAGCTATGGCATTTCTAGAAGAGTCTTCTTGATTATCAAGTCTTTCTTAATAGGTAAGTCCATGAAAGTTGTTGTTAATAGCCAGTTATCGGAAGACCATGTGATCAATGCCAGTGTCATCCAAGCTTCTATCCTCCATTGATTTTGTTAATTTTTTTACTTCAGCAGGTTTGATTTCCAACATGATGGTTTTAATTGCTTCCTATTGGTCTGCTTTGCTGTTATATTGTTTGCCACCTTCATATAATTTCATCTTCAAAACTAACCATAGATTTTTGATTAGATTCAGATCAGGACTTGATGGTGGCCATTTCATTATCTTCTCCCCTGTTAATCTTTGATGCTCAAAGAATTAACAGGTGAGCTTAGATACATAAGAAGGAGCATTTGTCATGCATAAATACACACTTCACTTTGAAATTGTACCATGCAAAGAAATTGTTATTCATAAAATCACAATAGTTAGCACTGTTCAGTTTAACTCCTTCATCAACATTGAATGGCTCAATAATGAGTTGATCAACAATTCCAGCCCATATCATAACACTACTGCCTTCTAATTGCCTTCTTTTAGCCTCAGGCGCATCTGAATTGGATAATATCCATCCTTGGTCCATCCATCAAGTACATCAAATGTCACTTGAGATTTGTCCATGAAAATTACTTTAGAAAAGTCAATTTTCATGTATTTTTTGGCCCAATTTTAATGCTTTAAAATATTTACTTTAATGGGAGGGGTTTGCCCAGGAGAATTTTTTACAGATCCCAATTCACAAAGTATTGTATGTTTTTTGTCCTTCTTGACTCCCTCAATTCTAGTCTTTTCAAAGATATGATCACTGGTAAAAAGTGTTTGTTTCACTATAACTTACTTTAAGTTTATGTTCATCTCGAGGAAGAAAGTTCTTAAATCTTTTTCCTTTGCTTTGAGTTCTCAACAGCCCTTTTATCGTTCAATGATCTCTACAGAGCTCCTTTGATATCTCCAATGAGGACATTCCCTCACTCAATAACTTTGTTATCTGTTTTTCAGCATATGTTAGATCTTTACCTTTATGCATGTTTCAATATATATTATGGACAAAAAGAAAAAATAGTTTTTATTAGATTTCTGAGGTCTTAAGCTAATATTAGTTTAATCTGTATATTAACACCAGTCATTCCATTTCCAAATATCTGAAAAACTAACCATTAAAAATGGCAGGGAATTTAGTTAAATATTTTACTAAGGATGGAAATAGAGTCCAAATTTGACAAAATATCAGTTCAGAATTTTTTGAGTTATTGAGGCTTATTTGATTTGCATAATAACTTCAGACAGGCTGTAGGTAGGGAAAACAAAGAAGAGGTTTTTTAAATAATCATACATAGAATGGCTAAACTTGAGTAAATCAACTACTCCGCAAATCCTACTCTAATGTGGCTACTTGCCATATTTATAAATAGGAGCAGTCCATTGTCACAGTAGTAGGGAAGAGCAGGAAGTATGCTTAGTCCTATTCTACAACAATAACAAACTGAATTATTTACAGAAATTAACAACTGGTATTATTAAAAGATATTTTCTTGGAGAATAGACTTCCAATTAGCATTAAAAGATTTAATAACAGCTTAACAAACCAAAGAATAACTTCAAACAATTTCAAACAACAGATTAAATAAGTTTTATGTGCATTTATAAAAACATGAAATAAATAAACACCTTTCATTCTTATAAAAGGCAGTAATGAGATTAAGTGATTACATATTTTTGTAAAGTAATTCTGAGGAATTGCAATACTGAGAAATCTTCTAATATAAATGTTGTACTACTACTTAAAATTTAAATAGAAGAGGCCTCTTTAGAAAAAAATTGTTTTTACTTTGCGAGCAAAACATTCCTTCTTTTCAGAAAATAGTAAAAGTTTCAATAATGATAGGTTGATCTAAAACGGTATTCATCTCTTTTACTTGAGAAAAAAATTTTGAAAAAAAAAGGAGATATCCCTTCAATATGGTTTCAGCTTTCTAACTTTCCAGTGAAATGAGTTTAAAATATGTTTAGCGTGTTTGTAGGTTGAAATGAGTTTCATGGAATAAAATTAAAATCACCTTTTATTGCAGTAAGATATTTTTTTTATTATTTTTCTTGCCTCATTACTCTTTACTGACCATAAAACTGACAAGTTAATAAAGGTGTCTAGAAAAAAACTAACTTCTTTATTGGAGAAGTAAAAAGAAGAGGAATAATTAGTGTGCTTCCTTCTGAATAAATCATAAAAAAGGACTCTCATTCATGTCTGCAATAAAATGGCTGGTTGAGTACCATTACAATGCTTGTAGCAAATGTTATAAAGAACCTTTAACTCTTTTCTCTCAGATGGAAAAAAAAGAAAAATATAGTAACCAGTACAAGACAAAATAGCAGTCTCACTATTTCTATTTGCTGGACTACAAACCAATTACTTTTAGCCTGAAGCTAATTCACAACTTGGCCAAAATTTCTGTTACCATCTCTTTAGGGAGACACTATTTTATTGGGATTTTTTATGGTAAAGAAACATATAAGATTATAATCAATTGCAAAAATGGGATGTTAAAAATAAAAGGAACTATTTTTCTATTTTATTGTATATAAACTAGTGATTTTTACCTTCAAACTAATAACCTTTCAGGAAGTTTTTCATTATTTTATTTTGTAAGAATGTTTCAAAAGAATTTTTAAGCTTCTTAAAGATTGACTGATATATTGAAATACTGTTAGAGAAATGGAGATGAAGACAATTCAAGATTTTTTGAAGAAAGACAATGGATATAGCAGACATATCTTAACAAGTAGCATAATGAAAAAACATTTATTTTACACAAAAATGTTTGTTCTTTGACCTCATCTCCACCCTTGTCAATGCACTTAATCTAATGGTTTTCCACAAATCATATAAGATTAAATGTATCTATCTGAATTTCTGAGATGAACAGTTATTATTATTATTTCCAATTGAAATATTGTCCTCTTCTTTGTCGCTGTTATTCCAATGTTTTCGTTGTTGGGCAATGCAGCATTTCTTTTCATTAACAATGAAAGAAAAATGATACCAAAGCAGTAGCAGAAATAAGAGAAGTAGCAAAAAATGTGGTCAAGTGTATCAGCAGAAGGTAGAAAAGAAGAAAATTAGGTTTAAGGCTCCAAATTATAAATTCAGGATTGTCCCTGTTTGTCCACAGTAATTTTGAATTCAATCCCTTGGCCAGGTAGTATAGACTTAGACTTAGTGAGGACAGGATAATCAATAATGAGGCAGTAAGGAAATTAGTACAAAAGGAGATATCCCTAAGTGTGGACTATAGAATGAGAATAATCTACTACTGTAGATTAAATAAAGGGTTTCACCTCAAAATATAATGACTTTTTGATTCAGTTTGTATATCTAGGGAAAATTTCAGTTAGAACTTCTGCTACTACTCAAATCTTCTATACATGTGGAAAAATCAATTTTTTTTCAGTTAAATTTTTATGTTAAACTTAGAAAGTCAGTAATGACACCTATAAATTCTTTTAGAAACCTGAACTTCATGTCTGAATCAAAATTAATATATCATTAATAGATTTTCAACTCACTAGAAAATATTGGCCTAACATAATCTAAGAGATATTACACTTCAATTTTTACAATCTAAATTACAATGGCCTATAGTCAAGAGTATTAGTTTGTGAATTTGGTGATATAGTGGTTGTGATTTCCATACCTGGGTTGGGTAGCGTGTACTTGCACTCAGTGGAAATAACTGAACAGTACTAAATAAAAATAAGAACTAAATGATGTACCTAGACATGCGCAGTAGAACAAAAACAGTCTATCCCCATAGATTAAATAAAGGGTTCAGCTCAGAATTTCCTGTAGGTTACCAAGACTGATATACACCTGAGGAAGGCTAAAAGACACAAAGGCTGAAATGTTATGATGAGGATAACAAAGATGAGGACAATAGTCCGAATATAAACAATGTAAATAATGATAATTCCTCATTCCAGAAATTCAGACAGAAAATACTAACCTTTTGCAGGTTAGTTAAAGGAAGAAAATATTTTTAAATTGAAAGATTTTTTTTTTAGATAATCATGATTTAGTGGTACAAGTCATACTACTTAACCCATAGTTGGGGAGAGAAGAGTTGGATTCATAACTTTTCTCCATGGTATTTGCGCATAAGTGTATATAATGAACCCAATTGGAATTGGAAATTGGTTCTCTGATTAACAATTCTGACATCCAAACTTACAGCACCTGATATTCTCAAGCAATCACTTATCCAGGCTCAATGTTGGTGATCGTATGGGAACTATTATTTCAACATGATATGGCCATAAGCACACTTCAGTTTTTTATGCTTTTTTCTAATATACTATCATTATAATTTATTTTATTAAAGAATTAATAGATATTTAGTAACTGGTGATTTTTCTTTTCTTTTTTTTGCATGGTTGAATTTTTCTATTATTTTTTGATTTGGAAACCTTTCAGTTATCCATTAGATTTTAGAGGATAACATCTTTTGATCTGTTATTCTTGAAAACATTTTCACTTATGAGGTTCCTCTATAAATATTCTTTAAAAAGCAATTCAGGACAAATAATGGGCTGTCTATATTTCTGAGATGAGGTATTATGTACATTATTTACATTATTCAGACTATTGTCCTCATCTTTGTCGCCATATTTATTACAACATTTCGGCTGTTGTACACTCCTGCCTTCTTCAGGTGGTTGGAATGTTGCACAATAGTCTGAATAATGTAAATAATGTAAATTATGAACTGTTAAAATTTAGATTTAATTTTTAAAATTATATATACTTTTATAAAGTATTTTTCATGTTCCTCTAACAAGTTCTCCAATTTCAAATGAAAATGTAATTTTCAGTAATAAATAATACAATGGATAATCCACTATTTACATTTTATTTAATCATTTCACACCAAGCAAGATGGGAATGCTACTAGTATGCAGAGGGTTACAGAAAGTGAAAGTGAGAGAAAAAACTGGGTATCGAGGGGATTGAGGAAAGGATAAAAGGAGAACAGGATTCAAAACAATAGAAGATGGTGACTGACATTGTATTTAAATTCTTGAAGATTATAGTTATCAGGGAAGCAAGTAAGAGGGAAGGAGTTCCACTGTCAGGAAGTACGATGAAAGAAACTGTTGGAGTAGAAGTGGCAGTTACATTTAACTATTTCAACAGTAAAAGGGTGGGACCTAGATGCCAATCTAGTAGCATGCTTAAATTCATGTAGTTGGGGCAACAAGTAAAAAAGCCTGTCAGAGTAGTTGCCATGAAAAACTAGAAAGCTTGACAAGTTTTATTACAGAATGGAATGCCAAGAAGTCAACCATGAATCAATATCATAGCAATTTTAAACATTTTGATTTTCCAAATAATCATTGCTTAAAGTTGTCTACAGAATAAAATTCATTTTTTGAAGTTTGTAATCATCACTTATTAACCTAAAATTAATATTTTTACATAAAAAATATTTCTATTTTTGTTCTTTTTTAACTATTGAGTCAATTTGTCTTCATTTACCGATGAAATATTCAGCTTGTAGTAATTTCAAAATGAAAATTATAGCCTTAACTGAAATTTGAGGAGATAGTTGCAATACACACATGAAGACAATTATATTTTCTAGCCAAGTTATCATCAGAAGTGACAATAGAACATTTGTAATAATTAAGATTTTAGTAATCTAAACTGAAGTTAGGCAAAATCAGATTACAGAAGTTTTTATTTATTACTTCTCTAAAATTTTACTCCATAAAATTAACTGTTTGTTTCGTTTTAAATATACATGATAAAATATATTAAATTCATGATAAAAAAAAAAATCAAAGAAATAAATAAACAAATATTACACATACTTAGTCCAACCAGTATTTTATTACAAACAAATTTCCCATTTCTTTTTGTAGTATTCTATGGTATTTTATATATATATATATATATATATATATATATATATATATGTGTGTGTGTGTGTATGTGTGTGTGTGTGTGTGTGTGTACAGAGATAGATAACAGACTAGCTAGAGAAAACCCAAATCTGGACAAAGAGATGGACAAAAGACTGGCCAAGCCAAAACCTGGACAGAAAGATGGCAAACAGGCTGGACACAGAAATGGTAAACAGGCTGGCCGAAGTGAACACTGAACTTATATATATAATTTGTATTAAAACCCCACTAACCAAAATGATTCCCTTCTCACTTATAAAAGCAAAAGAAAATATGTTAAAAAAAAACTTAATTGAACACGTTTCATCAACTCTTTCCAGGAAATAATTTTAGCAAATTCACATGAGTAAAACAAACATTAGTTAATAATAATTTCATCTGCTATATTATTGATAATCAAATAAAACTGTTCTTACAAAAATTAAATAGCATCAACACTGAAAAAAACATAACATCCATATCTTTTTCTGCAATGAAATGCATAAAATTGCAAAGATGAGTTCACCATACAACTGAAACCATGTAACTTAAAAAATTCATTTCCCTAGTAGGTCCTACTAAATGCTTAAATCACACCATATACTACAGAAAATTAAAAGCTTTCAAGCGGATAATCACCAATAATACCACAACTATGAAATTCAATCTCCAGACCACCAATCTTGTTTACTTGCACCCTGTTGGACTGTGAACTTAACAATAAAATCAAACGAAAAATGAATACATTGGACAGATAATCTAAGACGTCACACTATTCTCTCATCTAACCACTTATGTGATTTTAGTGCAATAAGAAAATAATTAGATACAAACACCCAACATCCCTTATATATAATAAAGATTTTCATACACAAGATACAGATATATTAAAAATATCTAATTGTAAAAAAATGTTTAAAGATATTTGAAGCATTTCTCATAGCAAAGAACAGACCTCCTCTCAATAGCACTTTGTATGAAGAAGGACAAAACATTGTGGTCATGTTTTGAAGCTAAGCAAAACTTCTAAGAATTAAATTACTACTACATAAATGCCTCTCATACAAGGCAGTATAGGAAACAAAACAGAAAGGTGTTAACAATCCTAATCACTGAGAAAATTAAACCCCTTGAAAATGTCTGAAGTATTATCTGAAGGCACTTGTAGAAAATGAGCACTATGGACAGTTTCTGCACATGCTTAGTCAAGTTTGTCATATTTAATATATGTGTGTGTGTCTGTGTGTGTGTGTGTGATAGAGAGATGCATGTGTGTGTGTAAATATTCAGATACAACTAAAAATATCTGTAAGAGGACAATATCATTATTTAGATTATTCGGACTGTTATCCTCATCTTCATTGCTATATTCACAAAATTTCGGCTATTATTCAGGTGACTGGAATTTTGAACCAAATCCTTTATTTCAGCCACTGGGGTAGATTGTTCTATTTTCATGTGCCATTCCTCTTCAAGATGTCTCAGTTATTTCAGTTTTTTGTTTCCCCACTGCTGTAGCTTGGTTTTGAACTCACAACTATTTGGGTCTAGTCACTGGATTTAAACTACATCTTTATCCACTGGATAAAATTTAGAGATGACCCGTAGAACTAGAACAATCTACCCCCAGTGGATGAAATAAAGAGTTTGGTTTGAAATTCCAATCACTGAAGAAGGCTGGAGCATACAACGGCCAAAACATTATGAATATGGCAATGAAGATAAGGATAACAGTCCAAATAATGTAAATAATCATACCTCATCTCATAGATATAGATAGGACAATATGAATAGATAAAAAGAAAACTTATCTTAGCAGACAGGTTTTATCTTCTGATGAACTTTATCAAGGCAGATGTAGTTTTATTTTATAGTAAGTATTTATAAGCAGAAGTAAAATGTTGTTGGTTTTTCAGAAGTTTTAAATTTAAGGGGACTCACAACTATACATCAGGCTAACTAAAAGTCAAAGTAAATTATGGAGGTTACCAAGTAATGTATTTTAATGTCTACTGAACAAAAGTAAGAAAATGTTGTTGAATTTTTTTTTGTTTTTTTATTATGCAGTTATTAATTACATGATTTTAGATTAATTTGTATAATATATATTTTAAATAATAGGTTTTTCAATTTACCCATTTTCTTTTAATTTATTAAATGTTTTATAGTTATTAATATTGGTTTTGGAACGGAGTATTTTACTTCTGTTTATAAATACTTGTTACAAAGTCAAATCCTTACATTTTCCTTAATAAAGTCAATCAGAGAATGAAACATGTTATCTAAGACAAGGTTTCCTTTTGTCTTTACACTGCATGCCAAATTATTATCGAGATAACTTTTTTCTAATATTTCAAAAACCCTCCAATCAATTCACACAAAATTTTCACACAATGTTGGCAACACAGATCTGCGCAATCACCGAAATTTTTGTACTGATCTGCACAATGTAAACTGACTAGCGCTGTATTTGTTATCAGCATGGTGATTTGAGAGTGCCAAATTATTAGAAAAGTGTAAGAATTTAGTGAAAAGATGGGTCGTAAAAGCAATTTAAGTGATGCTGAAAAGAAAACTATCACCTCAGAATTCTCAAAAGGTAAATCTACCCTAGAAATTTCTAAAATGATAGGGAGGTGTCATCAAAACAAAAGTTCACCAGTCACCAGTCAAGAGCTTTTCAGTCGCATTGGAGATCCTACTGTGTCTAAAAGTACTCGGTGTCGGTATATGAGGGAAATAGCAACAACAGTCAAACCTGTATTGAAGCCTCCATTGATGAGAAATCACATTCAAAATCGATTGAAATGGGCCGAGGACAATATGAAGATTGACTTATCTAAAGTTTTGTTCACAGACGAAACTCGAGCAACACTTGATGGGCCAGATAAATGGTGCAAAGGCTGGTTAATGAATGGACAGAATCCCTATCAGCGTTTGAGATGCCAACAAGGCGGTGGAGGCATAATGATCTGGGGTGGTATTATTGGAAAAACAGTGGGCCCATGGAGAGTACCAGATGGCATCAAAATGACTGCTGATGCATACATAGCATTTATGAAGGAGCATCTTGAACCGTGGATGAAAAGGCAAAGACTTGCCTTGAGAAGGGCAATTGTTTTTATGCAAGATAATGCTCCCTCACATGCTGCTCATAAGACTACTGAATATTTGTAACAGTTAGGCTTTGATGGACCTCAAAAAATGAAGTGGCCAGCAAATTCTCCGGATTTGAACCCAATCGAAAACCTTTGGAGCATCATGAAGCGAAGACTGTACGCCAACAGACGACAATTCAGGAGCAATGCTGTGTTGTGGGAAGCAATTCTTGACATATCTTATGGCATTACATCAGATGACATCGTACAATTAACAAATTCTATGGATCATAGACGTCTTCAAGTAATTTCAAAACTGGGAAAGCACATTCCCTATTAATTTGTTTAAAACTGTGCCTTTGTTTGTATCTGTTATTATTTGTTTGATTATCTCATTTATTAGGTTCTTTTGATCATAAACATTCCCGTGCAACATTAATAAACGTTTTGTTTGCTCAATTCTGGGAATTTTACTGAACCTTTCTAATAATTTGGCACTCTCAAATCACCGTGTTGATAACAAATATGGAGCCAGTTTGTTTACATTATGCAGATCAGTATGAAAAATTCAGTAATTGTGCAGGTCAGTATTGCCAACTTTGTGTGAAAATCTTGTGTGAATTGATTAGATGGTTTTTGAAATATTAGAAAAAAAGTTATCTCGATAATAATTTGGCTCAAAGTGTATATATTTGAAGTGTAACCCAGTATTACTTGCTGCATGAATTATGGGATGAAAAATAAGACCTGTAAAAAGAAAATAAACACCTGGTGGATAATTTCAGTCTGTAAAATGTTTTTAGGCTTATACATCCTTGAGAGTGACCAGGTTACTGGGATATAGAAGCTTTTATTGATACATCATCTTTAGATAAATTGTTAACCAAGACAAAAGAAGCTTCTGCCAATTAATAAAGGATTTTTAACTTCGTACTAGTAAAACCATTGGCAACTTCTGAACAGTTTTGTCAACCCACAAGGCTTGATGTCAGGCACTTCCCAATGGTATCTTCATGCTGGGATCATTTTGGGCCAATAATATCAAGTCATCTCCTTCATAAATCAAATATTTGTGACACAAACTTGGCTCATATAGTCAGAACACTAATGCAATTAACCACTCGGCCATGCCCCATGTGTGTGTGTGTGTGTGTGTGTGTGTATATATATATATATATATATATATTTATCCCATGACCTATAGGGGTATCATGTGTAGTGCAGCCACTAGAAGTGGTGTTTCTTGGACAAGATAGCGTGACAGAGCCCAACCCTCTCACCTACCCAACCCTCTCACCTACCCAACCCTACTTAAGTACACTTTGCTTAGTCTTGTTGGAAAGCCCTTGACCTAGTGGTCAATTTGTGTCCATTCCTTTTTTTGGCATAAGTCTGGAGTGTCCATTTATTGAACCAAGAATAATTTGACTTCATTTCCTATGGCAAGATGAAACCCTTCCCACCGGAAAACTGAGTGGACAAACACACATGACTCCCCCCACACACACTTGGTAATTGTCATGGTACATGAACAGAGGTCATCACAGCTGCATGCAGGGGTCAATAGTTGTGATAAGTGCAATGGTTTGTGAATTGGGAGTACAGGGAGTAGCTGTTGTTGTCAGTTTTACTGCAGATGTTACGGTTTTGGGAAAAACCCAGTAAACGACTGGAGCATGAAATGCAGCATTTGGCCTTACATAAAGTTTGAAGTGTTGTACCATAGAAGTTACTGGTAGACAGAGCTACAATGAAGCACCCACAGAAATCGCTCTTCATAATAGATGCTGGCTCAATAAGTAAGCAAAATACTCAAAACTTATTGCCGACTGGCCAGCACTCAGGTTTCAGCCTATTGAATCGATACTTGAAGTAGCTGCAGAGAGTAGTGCTGTGTCAACATCTACGCGTCACTGACCTTATCGAATACCGCTCTGAATGTCCTGAAGTGTGTGGCCCCGCTCAATTATACCTCTCCAACCCTGTGAGCATATGCAATTGTATGATTCGGTGTTGAGTCTAAAGCAGTGAGTAGTGCACACAGTAGCGCAAGTATGTTTTGCCTTAGCACATCACAGTATGAACCTGAGGCACCACCACCAGCCAAATGTAGGTGCTGGGAATTTTGGTGTTGGAAATAAGTCGACCCCTAAGTATGTCTTGAATCATTACTTTTTTAAATGGATTGACCACCATTTAAGCTGACTTCAGTAAAAAGCACACAATGGTACGTGCACCACAGGCTGAGTGAAAGATTGGCAATGGCACTACCGCAAACAGGTCAACAGGTAGGTGTGTGAGAAGCAAGGTGGAGACGGAATTAATTGGCTGGCCCCAGAAGGATTCAATGATGCCAACTTCCTGCAGCAGACAAATTGTACAGGTGTAGATTAATTCAATAGGCAAAACCTGGCTAAGGCCAGTGCAGAGATTCCAAACTAATCCCACAAAGGTGAAGAGTGATGTCTGTGATGTGTTTCATGAAGCACTGCCAGTGATCAACTGTATGACAGAACTGAACACTGAAACCTAGGGAAAGCACATATCATTGCAAGCTCCCTGTAGCACTCAGCTATTCAAAAATTTTAGGAATGGATGGGGGGTACTTAACACAATTATCGATGCCTCCACAGCATAGATGGTAGTGGTGTAATGGAGATGACAGTGGCATTTGATGAGAGGGTTTGACAGAAAACGCAAGCAGCCATGCAAATATGCTAAAGGCAGGTGGAAGGAAATGTTTATCTGGCGCGGTGTATTAACAATGGGAGACAAATTTCACAGACATCTGTAAGGCAGGTAGGCTATGAAGGTGTGGTAAGAGGGAAAACTGCTCTTGGGAATCAGAGCTTTGCCTGGCGGTTTGTACCAATTGTTTATGCAGTCCTGAAGACCACATAGAGGTAAACTGTCAGCCACCGCCTACGTCCCATCAACCTACAGGGCCTCCTTGTAAATAACGTTTTTGCAGAACCCCTGGGAGTGAAGATGAATACATCCTTACTTCTACCTACATGCAAACAGCCTATGTAAAGCTGGCCGTGGGAAAAACACTGCTCTCCAAGGTGAATTCCCATGACACATAGTGTTTGGCCCTGTGATTTCTTAATAGACATTGCAAAGCAAAGTCTGACAGGAAACTGCGACTGGCGGAATGTAAAGGGCACATCTGAACCTGACGGAGATAGATGCATGCACGGTATGAATACAGTTTCACCCCTTCCACAACCAGTAAGAATTGTCACTTCAATTAAATTTGGTGCCAAAGACTTACCCACCATGTGTGTACCATTGTACTGATTCAGGGAACCAGGTTACATAAAAGCATAATGGGTGCACCCACTTTCAGTCTCAGTGTGTGAGGTGGAAGTCCTTCCAGTTTTAAGGAATTCAGAAGTTTGACCGGGTAGTCTGTAAGGTTGTCTGGGTTGGGCATCCTGTCGATGGATTTGTAGATGTAATCATCCCTGGGAATGCACTGCAGGAGTTGCTCATTAATGCTAGTAGCTGTGGTGTTTTTTGGAGCAAGAACAGCTCTTTCAGAGAGCCACTCAAGGTCACAGTAGTTGGCACTAAGATGTTGAAAGACAGCATCTCTGAGCTGTTGATGGGTGTCAACAACTGAACACAGTTCCCATGTTAATGTAACTTTCTGTGTCTGAAGGCATTCAGCCCCCTCCGAGGGCCAGAAGGCCCCTTGAAAAATCAGCAGACTTATTTAACACCTCAAGTGCTTGTTTTTGAGCCATTGTCCACTTGTAAACCACAAACTGGTAGAAAAGCTCCCTGCATCTATGAATCAGATTGAAGTCTCCATCCCTAAACATGAACCAGTATGAGTAGAAGGCCTTGCATGATAAGGCTTTGGAAGATGTTGTAGGTTGGCCACCCAGAGTATGAAGGGGAATGCCAAAGTGGAATCCATTGTCACCATAAGGAAAAAATAAAGGGTACTGCAATGTGTCATATGATCGATGGGTCTCTGAAATCCTGTGAAGATTGCCACCTCTTGATTTTAGGACAATATTGTGAGTGTTGTCTTGCTCCCCATGTATAATAGCGGCCACTTCGTTGCACACAGGAGCATTGTAGCAGCCTTTGTGTTCATCATGAGGCCATTTGTCAGTGTCAATTACAATGCTGAAGGAAGGAAAGGGAGCATTTTCCAAAGCATATTTGAAACTGCAAATGTAGGTGTTAACCTTGTGAAGCATGGCCTGAAGTAGTAGTATGACGTCCATGCAAGAAACTCTTCCCAACGGGAGAAAAATACCAATCAAGATTTTGGCCTGTAGGTTGTAGTATGCAATAAAGTACAGTTGAAGGAATTTAGGTGTAGAGGTCTCTTCAGACAGCAGAGACCCAATGCGGTGGTATACCTTCCCCAGTATTTTGAAAGTGGGCATCCAACCCTCTTCTCAAACCACCTGAGCCCCAAATGAGGTCATCTGAAAGGAGTTGTTGTATTGCCTAATTGTTTTAAGTTGGAGTCAGGATGGAAGCCAGCTATTAGTCCCCTCAACGGGGTAGGTGATTCATGCAGAGGTGGCAGTCAAACTTTGCCGTAGAAGCAGCACAGACTGGCAGGCTCCACGGCCCATTTGTGGGCATTACAGAATTGGAAAATGCAGGTCATGGACCCTACAATGATGTTATTGCATGTAGTTAAGTTAATGCCGGGGTTGTAATTGAAAGCCAAGAAAGACCAAAAAGAGCTATTCGGACAGGTAAGACTATGGGTGGCCACAAGGTGCTGAATGTTGCCGTTGAGGCATATGCGGTGAGCTTGGGGAGTTTGAGATAAGTGCACAGTGACCATGTTTGTAGCAGCCCTTGAAAGTCAGTTTGTCCTTGTCTTTGGGCCCATAGATTTTCTGGAAGCAGAAGTTGCTGCAGTGTTGCAAGCATTGCAAGTTGCCCACTGCAGCTCTGTCTCGGACTCCCTCAACCTAGCTGTTGCAGCAGCATCCCTGATTTGATGGGTGTGCCTGTGGTCAATTGTTTCAGCTGCCCTCAACCTAGCAGCAGTGCAGTATTTCTAGCATTTCGAACAGACCTATGGAACAGTGTCTCATCAGCCCTAGCAGTTGCTGTTGCAGCAGCGTCCCTGGATTGATGGGCACACCTGTGAACAGGCGTCTCTACTGCTCTTGACCTGGCAGTAGTGGCAGCATTCATAGCATTTTGCACAGACCTAAAGAGTGGTGTCTCAGCAGCCCTAGTGCTCACTGTTGCAGCAGCATCCCTGGATTGACGAGCACGTCTGTGGTCAAGTCTCTCTATTGCCCTTGATTTCGCAGTGGCAGCAGTGTTTCTTATGTTACGAAGAAACCTTTGATGATGAGTCTCAGAAGCCTGAGATGCAGAGGTGGTTGCTGCAGCCTGTGCATTCATTCTCAACCATTGTGCATTCTTGAGCCTTGATTGCAACAAAGCCCTATAGGCAGCTTTCCAAGCCAAGCAAGTGACATGCTCCTCTTTTGACTGCGAGGCCTGTGTGAGGGCGCTGCGTTGAGTGACCTGTGATAGTCACCTTGTAGTCTGCTCCTGGGACTCTTCTTGCCCTCATAGCAGACACCCTTGTAGACCAAAGGCTAAGATGTACTCTCCTTTTTGGCGGCATGGGGAAAAGTGATGCTAGTAGTGGTTGATTAGGGTTGCTCAATTGCAGGAGTACAACGTCTAACTTAGTATCGCAAAGCGTGAGCCAGAATCGGGTAGGTAGGTATTTAAGTAAAACCGCTGAATAAATTGTTTATGGTAGTTGGAAAAATGTAGTTAAACAGACAAATGGAAAACAAAAACGTAAGAAACAACTTGCGGTAGGAGAAATGATCAGTTGAAGAAGCCTATCGTATCAACCGAATGGCAGTGTAACAGGAAAAGAAATGAGACCTTTGTCCTACAGCTGTGCACAGCAGGTTCAAATGCAAAGTATTACTAGCCAATCAGTTGTGTCAATCAGTGAGTCCTAGGGTCTCGAAAACCAATCAGCGACTGCATACTGCACTCAGCCGATGAGATACTGCTATGTGAAGCATGGTCACGCATGTGTGAATAACAATCAGCTGTAGAGTCTGTAATGTAGACGTCTCAGTTGAACATACGTTTGATTGGTGTATTCACAAATTCCAATGATGACATGATTGTATTGACTTCCCTCAGGTATTTAGTTGGTCATAAAGGAGATCACAGGGCAGAAGTTTTTAAATTGTCATGACTAAAGCCGATAAAGTTAATCAAAATCCCAAGCAAGTTGCAAAAAAATCACCAAATTCAGGTAAACTCGATTTGAATGGGAAGTCAAAAGGGGTATGATTTCATCGATTTTTATCTGATAATTGAAACCGATATTGAAAACGAAAGTCAGCACCTCAATACTGTCAGTAAATACTATACTCAATGGAAATTTTGCTGAAAATTCTTTGCCATTTGCAAAAAATATAGCCAAAAATCAGCTTGACTAAGTCAGCACCTCAATACTGGCAGTAAATACTATACTCAATGGGAATTTTACTGAAAATCCTTTGCTATTTGTGAAAAATATAGCCAAAAATCAACTTGACTCAGTCAAAAGTGGCATGATGTTACCGATTTTTTTCCAATAATTGATACAAATATTGAAGAAAAAGGTCAGCAACTTTCAACTGTATATTCAGTCATCCTCAGGCATGGAAATTCAGGTAGCACCCAAGACGAAAAAATTGCCTGAGGATGACTGACTGTACAGTTGAAAGTACTTATGAAAGACCTTATACAGTTTATAATTTTTAAAAACAAGGATCATAACATCAATCAAGTGATTTATAGGTTAATGCACCTTTAAAATTTTGTTTGTGAAAGGATTTTGCCATTTTATATCATTAACTTTACTAATCTAATTTTTGTATGAATGATTCATTGTTATATATATATATATATATATATATATATATAAATATATATATATATATATATATATATATATATATAAATATATATATATATATATATATATATATATATATACATACATACATACATACATATATATATATATATATACACACATATATATATATATATATATATATATATATATATATATATATATATATACATACATACATATATATACACACATATATATATATATATATATATATATATATATATATACACACACTTAAGATGAAAGATGGTCCATGTGTATTTCTTATCATATGTAGATAGGCTGTCAAATATCTGAAAGAATTGTTGTTCAATTGAAAGGAAAGCCTTTCAACATCTCCATTATAATTGTTTATTCACCGACAGCACAAAGTACAGAAATTGTAAAGTTTTACTAAGCTCAAGAATGCCATGGTTCAATACAAATTGCAAAAAATTACAATTATCATGGGAAACCTAAATACCAAAGTAGGCAACAAGAAAGATGGTGAAATGGTTGGCAAATTCAAAGTAAGAACTTGCAATGAATGCAGATAAAAATGGGTTCAATGGTGCATCATGAATGACCAGGTAGTAGTCAACGTCTGGTTTCAAGAACACCCATGATATAAATAGACATTGAGAAGCTGAGGAGGTGAAACAGAAAACCAAATTGACTATACAACTATCAATAAGAAATTCTGGAATGCAGTTTTACACTGCAAAATATATTCCCATGTTGACTGTGTGAGTGATCACCTTCCAGTGATATGGTAATTTAGAGTGTAACTACAGAAATTGAAGAGGGCCAAGGCAGCACCAAAATTACAATACAACAAACTCTTGAATAACCCAAATTTGAAATGGAAATATATGAACAGTGTAAAAAGCAGATATGATAGAATTAAAATAGAAACTTGAAGTGGAACACATTAAGAGATGTTTTAGTAACAGCAACAATTGAGATCATCCCAAAGAAAAATAGACAAAGCAAAAAATAATGGATGACATGAAATTCTCTACATGATGAAAAGGAGACAAAAAACAATGCCAAGGTATGGCACAGAATATAGAACTCTGCATAAAGAAATGAGGAATAAATGTAGGCAGGCTAAAGAGGAATGACTCAACAAAATATGTACAGAAATAGAAAAAGTTAGTATCACAGATAATGCAGATATACATAAAAAATAAGAGAATTGAATAAAAATCATGATCATAAACAGAATTCATAAAATCAAAGGACAGAATATTGATATTAGAGAAAAAATACTGGAACAAATACAATGAAAGAGAACAAGCAGCAATACACAGAAATATCAAAGAACTGGAAACATTAAAATCTGAAGTGAAATCAGCAAAGCAGCAGGACCAGATGGAATTGTAGATGCTGGCAGTCTTAGAGGATTTCAGCATAGACAAGATTATAGACATAATAAAGGAAATCTACAATAATGGTGATATACATAAAGACCTAAGTAGATCTATTTTCATAGCACTGTCTAAGAATGACTTCATCAGACAATCAGACTAATGAGCCATATAACAAAACTCATCCAAATATAGCATGCAGCAGAATCAGATCAGAAGTAGGACAAGAACAGTATGGGTTCATTAAAGATACTGGAACAAGGAATGCAATATTTATGCTCAGAGGAAAAAGGGATTGGAAAATCTGATATTCACAGGAGAAACTGAAGGCAAGAATGGCAGAGGAAAACAACACATAGCCTAGTTAGTTTGAGTAAATGAATGATAAAGATTTAAGAGGAATAACAAAAAAGATAAATTTATTAAGCGCTATGAGAAATTGTCAAGAGCCATAATCCTTTATGTCCTGAAGGAAGACTGCATATAGAACAAGAAGAATATTGGCTCAGGATTCTGTGGGTACCATGCTGCCATGTATTGTTCCTAATAGCAGAGTGGAAAATTATTAGACTTATTCAACTTCTTTTCTTGAGTTTTATTTTTCCTCCCCACCACCCAATACCTGAAAATATTCTTAAACTCTAGTGTCTTTTCAAGACAATAAAATTTTATCAGAAAGGGCAGTACAAATGCAGAAGGATGTGTACCCATGTTTTATAGTTAATGCAAAAGTGTTTGATAAAGTACATCACAGAGAACTGTTGGAACTGCTAAGTAACCATAACATTTTTGGGAAAAATATTAGAATAATCCAGGACCTATATTGGCAGCAAACTGCCTGATAGAAAATGAGTTCAGTAAATATACTAAAATAGAAAGGGTGTAAGATGAGGATGCTTCTTCTCATCAAATTGATTCAACCTATACCGTGAGGTGATTGTGAGAGAGTTAGAAGTCCTACCAGGAGTCATTATTGGTAGCCAGAGTATTAACATAAAATATACAGATTATGCAGTCTTGGTAGCAGACACAGAAAGTAAACTACAAGAACTTCTACAGAAGGTAGTGAAACAATTGCAAGAAGATTGAATGCATGGTTGTTAGGAAATGGAAAATCCCAACATGCAAATTACAAATTGGGGATACCAAAATCAATCAAGCACAAAAATTTAAATATCTGGAAAGTGTTTTACAGAGGACAAAAAGTGTTCTACTAAAATCTGAAGGCATATTGGGATAGCCAAAGTTGCATTCCAAAAGCTTAGCAGAGTATTAAGAAACAGGAAAACTTTCTTAGAAACAAATAAAGAGTACTGAACTGTTATGTGATATCTGTTCTCCAACATGGCAGCGGATGCTGGACAATCTCCTCAGAGATGAAGAGACTTGAAGCAACAGAAATGTGGTTCTACAGAAGGATGCTAAGGATATGATGGACTGAACATGTGAGCAATGATAAGGTTTTAGAGAAAATGGAAAGAAAAAAGAAACTTATACTTAACATCAGAAAGAGATAGTTGAAATTTCTATGGCAAATGAGGAAAAATGGATTGGAAAATCTGATACTCACAGGAGAAACTGAAGGCAAGAATGGCAGAGGAAAACAACACATAGCCTAGTTAGTTTGAGTAAATGAATGATAAAGGTTTAAGAGGAATAACAAAAAAGATAAATTTATTAAGCGCTATGAGAAATTGTCAAGAGCCATAATCCTTTATGTCCTGAAGGAAGACTGCATATAGAACAAGAAGAATATTGGCTCAGGATTCTGTGGGTACCATGCTGCCATGTATTCTTCCTAATAGCAGATTGGAAAATTATTAGACTTATTCAACTTCTTTTCTTGAGTTTTATTTTTCCTCTCCACCACCCAATACCTGAAAATATTCTTAAACTCTAGTGTCTTTTCAAGACAATAAAAGTTTATTTAATTATCATATTCTGAGTTTTTAAGACCTCGATCTGATCACTGTATGCACTGTGGCCTGATGCAATAAAAATTAAAACTTTTCAGACCTATTAAACTTTGTGGCTCATGGAAATTGAATAACATCAAGGAAGGAGGAATTAATATCTTAACAAAAGTAGCCCATTCAAAGATTATAATTTTCAAGTGTGGTTGTTCCATTTACTAAACAACTATTTATGTAGTAATGTTCACAAATACCACACTCTGAGAACTTCTCATAAAAGACATCTGTTGGGTTTGTCTCCTTGTTCCTTTTAACCATTTTCTAATGTCAATTCAGTCTTTGCCAGTCAACACCATTTCAATATTTAAATACAATTTTTGTTTGAAGTTCATATTTTTTAAATTTATACAATTTTTGTTATATATTTTCTCATACAATATTCTAATTTTTCTCACTTTAAAATTAGAACCTTTACTTAAGTAATTAATTTTTATCCATTTTTATGCTAATTATCAATTTGTGTAGAAATAGTAAAAAGAAAAAAATATTATGACAAAATAAATTTTTAATATACATAATAAATTTCATGGCAAAAATTTAATTTAATTTCAAATCATTTTGTAAGAAAACTTTGTAATTATTTTAAAATCAGTCACTCATTCATTTTATTTCATTTTATAAAATCTTTAAAATAATCAAGCAGATACAAAAATTATTCCCATTTCTATAAATTATATGATGAAAGATTTGTTATATGATCCTGGAAGTAAATCTACTAAAAAGTGGACATTTAAGAACATCAAGGAAGGAGGAATTCATTTGTTTTAACAATGGTATCACTTCCCAAAGCTTACTAAGAGCTGTAAAGGATAGGAGGTTGTAGAGAGCCATGTTCAGTACAAATAAGAAAGAGAAGGATGTTTTCCAAGAAGGTAATCTTCAAGCCAGTTTTCTTGTCAGTATCAATCTTGCATATTTATAAATTTACCATTTGTTCCTACATTGGAATTTGTTGCCATATCTGGCCTGTTGCTCCTGCTATCTATCTGTATATTCTCAACAAAATCCAAAGAATGGTCTGTAATGGAATCAGTCCTGTAATCTTCAGTCACTTTCCCACCACTATGACATGGATTTCCTCTATCTTTTCAATGAATATTGAATATTCTCATGGCAATTGTTCTGATGAGGCTTTCCTCCTTGATTTCTCAACTGCATTAATTTAAGTGCACTACTAGATTGCCAACTAGGTCTCACCATTTTACTGTTGAATTAGCTAGATGTAACCATAATTTCTCTTCCAATAGTTTCTTTTCTTGCACTTGAAACTCTCTTTCAGCTTCTTTCTTCCTTGCCACCTACAATCTTCAAAAATGTAAATGCAATGTCAATCACTATCTTCTTTCTTTCTGGATCCTGTTCTTTTATTGTTCTTTCTCTTCACTAAAGTCTTCACATTCTCTTTCACTGCCTTGCATTTTAGTGGCATTGTCGCTTTGCTTAGAGTGAAATCATTAAAAAAGATACAGTGCTCACAATAATCATTTACATTGAGAATTCTCTTGGGTTTGACGAATTGACAATTCAGTTGAATGATAATTTTTCTTCTTGTTTCTTACTGGAATTTAGAATAATCAATGAAATAAGATTAATCAAGTACAGAATAAAATGGCAATGCTGAATGGCAAAAGACCAATCATTGCTCCTGTAAGGGTTAAAATTCTCTGGCTATATAATTGCCAAATTAAAAGACTCATTTTTTATTCTTCCACTATGTTACTCATACAGCATGAAGCAATGCATCTTGTTCACAACAAGATCAGTTAGTGGCATCTGGTTATGGAAGCACAGGGCCAAAATCCTCAACAGGATTACTACTATCTAAAGAAGATAACCAAGAACTGAAAGGTACTTCTCATTCAACAAAGAATTTTGATAGGATAACTTGACCCCTTTCTCTTAAGCTAAGCCTGAATATACACATTGTCTGCAATCACTTCTTTTTCCTTTATTTCTCTTTTTATATTTGAATATTAAATATATTTAAATAATACAGGTTGTTGTGTTTCTTTCTCTTCAAAAGCTGTCACTCATTTCTTTCCAGCACACAAGCACTTATTCTTCATAAATGTGGTTGTATCCTGGCATATTAAATATGATGAAATATCACATCCTTTTAATTTTTATCTTACAGTACTAATCCAGGCTATGTCAGAAAACATGTAATTTCAACATGTAATTTTTTCTTTTAAATTCATAAATGTTTTCAATTTACACAATTTTTGTGATATTTTTTCTGATACAATGATATTTTAATTTTTTTCTTTTTCTTAATATTTAATTTTATTTACTCATTTATATCCATTCATTTTTAATTATATCAATTACCAATTTGTGTAGAAGTAGTAAAAATAAAAATTCAGATTAAATAAAAATTTACTATTTATCTTGAAGTTTGAATGAAAACATTAATTTATTTCATAATGCATTTTCTAAGAAATCATTTGGAATATTTAAGTCCGTCACACATTCACTGCATTTCATTTTATAAGACCTTTCATTACCTTCTTGAACAAAATGCCACCATCAAACTACTGTGGTTAGTCTTTCAAAATGCCTGAAATAAATTGGAACACTATATCAAATTAAAATCATTCACCAGTCAACTGGATGAGTTTGCAATTTATGTCTTCTCTGTGAGATACACAACCTGGACTTGGTAGGCTTAAAAGTGGAACACTTCTCTGTTGATTGTTAAATACTTTATTCACAGACTGTATTCCTTTTTCTTAGACATTATAAAATGTTCTGGCATCATCTTCAGAAAAAAATATATTGCTTAGGTCAAGATTTTGTCTGACATAGGATTGGCATCACATTTTGATGCTGTCAGTGCTCTGTAAGGAGGTTTTGAAAAAACACAATGGATTCTATATCAACTGACATTGGCAAGGTGAGAGGCAGGAGGATTGAGCAAGAAAATGATCTTTATAACAATTCTTTTGAAATGACATTCTCCAAAGGGTAAAGGAAAGAAAAGAAAAAGTTATGGTCTAAAGATACATACTTATTGCCATGAATCACCTTTAGTTTCTGAAAATGGATCTTCAGGAAATTAGAAACAAATTTAGTGAATATGAACCGAAGGCCAAGAGTAGGTGTCTAGTTTCAGATTATAGCTATGTTAAGAAACAGGAACAAAAGCAAAGTATATGTTGTATTGTACATAGTTGATCAAATGAAGAGATACTTCTACACAAAAGTAAACAGTACAAGGTGAAAACATTTTTCCTTACTCTAGACTTTCTGAACTTTGGCCTGACAAAACATGCAGAAGCAACTAGTACTGATAAGATAAACAAAAAGTATTAACATTTGGCTACTTTGTATCACATGGCTGAGTGGTTAGAACATTCACATTCTGATCATGAGACCGAGGTTCAAATCTCACTATGGTTGTTTTGTCAGGAAGAAGACTTCATCATGTTATTGAACTGGAGGGGTTGTTCCCAGCATGTGGCACCTTTGGAAATGCCTGAAAACCATACCCCACGGGTTGGACCCAAGCCTTGTGAGTGAAACTGGGTAGACAGAACTCTTGACGGCTGTCTATAGCTGTGATAGCATGAAGTCACAAGTCATCGTGGCCGAGGGCATGAGAGTGCTGGCCTTGTTCAAAGTGTTGATCATGCTAGATAACACACTCTTTCCAAGAAACTGTAACTAAGGTCTGCTCAGCATAGTTGCAGTATAAACTACAGGTGGGCTCTGTGAGTGTTGAATAAACACAAACGTGCCTGAGCAAGCATCTGCAATAGGAACTGGCTAGCCTCCCTAGTAGATGGGTATACTCGAATATGAGCAGCCAGCTATAGACACAAAGACTGAATGGAAGCATCTGAACTACTAGATTGTTCTTGAAAATTCTAGAGTTCTTTTTTTAATTTTGACAATTTTGAAACTGTACACAAAGTATTATGATAATTACCAACTGTATAAAGGAAAACTCATTTTCAAGAAACTTAGAAAGAATTAACTTTCCACTATAATGAAGCAGCAGTATGTGAACTTGCTTATACTCATGTTCTGAACATCATTGACAAATAAATTCTCTGCCAAGAAATATCACAAATGTTTCTGTTGATTAATAATTGATAATTCATACTGTTTCCTCTCCATCAGCACAATGTAACAATTATCACAAGCTTGAAAGATGATATACAGGTGTTTTCTGGTAAGACATAGCAGAGTTTAACAGTGTCATGAAAATAGTTGAGGAAAGCATTTCTCTTGTAAGGGATGATGAGGATTATAAACCATTATTGCAATAAACTCTAATATAGCAAAAGTGAAAATAATTTAGACATTCTTCTATTGAAGAACAAAATATTAAATGATTCTTATATTTCTTTTGAAAGCAGTAAATTAATTTTTATTTGCAGTTTATAAAAAGAACCTGGCATTTATAAATTCATTAGACATGTCAAATGGTAAATCAACAAGAGTAGAGAAAATCAGTTTAAATTACTACAGTTTTGAAGTTCAATTCATGAATTTAAAAGTTAAGATAAATCAATTTGAACATTAACTGGATATGTAAAAATTGTGTATGTAGAATTTCTATTCAAATTTCTCAAGAAATGAAACTGTAAAAGCTTATAAAAAATCTAAATATGCAAAATGATAATAAAATTTATGTTATCTTTAATCCATAATTTTTTATCCTTTTGCCTCACCCCAAGGAAGGTGATAAAGCCACTTAGATAAAAGAGGCTACTAAGTGCAAAAGAATTTGAGAAAAAAAAACCTTTATTAAAGAGAGAGAAAATTAAGACAAAAGGTATGATTGACATTGCATTTAAATTTTTGAGGAAAAGTAAGAAGCCAGAAAAGAGTTCCATGTGTGATAGTGTTAACATAGAAATTCCAGTTACATCAAGCAATTTTAACTGTAAAATGAAAGACCTAGCTGCTAATCTATTAATGAGCTTAAATTCCAAAGTAATTGCAAAGGTACCAAAGGAGAAAGCTTATCAG
Source organism: Acanthosepion lycidas (assembly GCA_963932145.1). NCBI lineage: Eukaryota > Metazoa > Mollusca > Cephalopoda > Sepiida > Sepiidae > Acanthosepion > Acanthosepion lycidas. The sequence continues at coordinate 134,197,983 of OZ010572.1, forward strand.
AACAATTACCTTAAAAGGCACAAGGAAAATATGTTATGGTGGTGAGAAAGTGACTGATGTTGACATGCCAAGTCAGGACCGATAACATTTAAGATTCTTCTTTGGATTTTATCAAGAATCTCTAAATACATAGCAGAACCACCAGACCAGGATAATTCAATGCATGGAAGAATGGTAAACTTATAAAGGTGTAAGATAGATTCTGGGAAGAAAAACTGTCTAGTACAACATTGTGAACTAACTTTTCTAACTGCAGACCTTGCAATTGATTCAATATAATCTTTCCACTTTATGTTAGTAGGAAATGTTAGCTAGAAAAGGTGCAATGAGTCACTCTTCTGGAGGTTATCATCAGCCATGCTAATGGAAAGCAAAAAAGTTTCTCTAAGACGAGTAAAAGAGTGAAGTTTCATTTGGGAGATGTTAAAATTAATAAGCCAATTCTTGTCCCATTGACTAAAAGAGTGAAGGCAATTTTTTTAGATCAGCTACCAACTTGACCTTATCAAAACACTCAGACTTACCATTAAGACAGGAGTAAATAGTAATGCCACAGTAAAGAACTGATGTCACTGGGAAGGTTATTGAAGAAAATTAAGAACAAAGTAGTTCCAAGGATAGAACCCTGGGGGACACCCACACAAATGAAAAAGATCTAGAAAAATTATCATTCACGACAACTTCATTTCACAATTGGATAAGAAATATTGAATCAAAATTTCATCCAGAAATACCATAGCCTTTCAACCTGTAAAGAAAACCAACATGCCACAGCAAGATATCCAAAGCAACAGCCCAAGCTTCATCATGCTTGATAGACTCTTTCAACAATAACAGTTAGCATATCGAAAGAAGTGCAATCTATATTGGTTATCTGAAAGAAGACCAGAAGTGAGATGCTTAACCAATTCAGAGATGATTAGAGCTTCTAGTCCTTTGCTAAAAAGAGGTAGAAGGCTAATAGGCTGATAGAAGGACTGGACAGTTTATTAAAAACAGGAACTACAGAAGAGATCAACAAACAGAAAAGCAAGAAACAGTGATACATTTATTGTAGAGTTTAAAGAGAACAGAAGCATATTTTGTTAAAAATATTGCAGGGACATTATCAAAACTGCATGCTTTATGGGGACCCAGTTGAGAGTTGATAACAAAAACTACAGAGAGTGTTATATGTGTATCATTCAATAAAGACTCAGTTCTGAGTGGGAAATGATGCAAAGATACTCCAGTTGAGTCAAGAGTAGGATTGAAAGAGAATTTATTGAGTAAAGTATTCTGCTTTATCAGCACTGTAAATTGAGTGAAGAGTGGAGAACTTGCTCTTATTGAAAACACTATTAGAGAACTGCCAGTAGTCATGAGAACCAAACTTATAACTGGCTCTATGGTGCTTCATTCTGTCAGCAATACAGAAAAAAAAAGGAGGATACAATAAATGATGGGTTTCTATTAATGCAACACATCTTTATAACTTTAAACATTATTTTTAGTGGATACTTATATTTGAGTAGTGTTGTGGTAAACCCTCCTACAGTAGAATGAACTCTTCCTCCTCTCATAAATACTAACTGTGAGAGTTGGTTGGGGAGCGGAGATGCAGTGTTAACCTACCGTTCAGATGTACACCTCTATCTGCTTATTGCTAATACTCTTGCTTCGTATATATCTGTTATTTCAATATACTTGTTCAACCTACCTTCATCTTCCATGTCTTTCTTTCTGGCCCCACAACAAATAGACACATAGTTTATTTTAAACAGTATTTTTTTTGTCAAGCATCCTGAATATTCAAGAAATCTTATTAAAAGGAAAATGTGCCCTCTGGCAGGATTCAAACCTGCATTCACTTTTGCATGAGAAACCATTGCTAGATATATTCGAATCAATTAATGCATGTCAGATCTAATAACAGTTTCTCCTAAAAATGGTGGGAGTGCATGGTTTTCAAAATTACTTATAAATAAAAATCAAGAAAGTATCAAGTACACATATATTCACCCCAATGTTAAGCCCATAAGTAAAATCTAGTGTAACCTATTGCCTTCAAAAATTACATAATTAGTAAATAGATTTAACCTGTATCTATCTCAAGGACACATGGCACAGTGGATAAAGGTGTAAGTTAGATCCATTGACAGGACCCAAAGAGTGTGAGTTCAATACCTGGTTAAGGCAGTGGAGAACTTGGATAACTGATAACTGACATCCATTAGACATGGTACATGGAACTAGAACAGTCCACCCCAGTGAGTGAAATGAGGGGGTTCAGTTCAACATTCCAACCACCTGAAGAAGGCTGGAGCGTACAATGGCCGAAACATTGTAATAAATATGGTGACAAAGATGAGAACAATAGTCTGAATAATGTAAATAGATTTAACCTGATTACAATGATTTCTCTTGAGTAAAAGAAGGAATAGAAAAAACTTTGATTCTGAACTCTCCTGTTAAAATCAACTCTTCTGTGAATGTCTGAGATGTTTGTTAGAGAATATTAAACAAACAGCATCGTGAAGGCCAAGGCGCTCACTATACAGACCAGGGATAAAGTAGTGGAGAAGTATAAAGTAGGGTTAGGTTATACAAAATATTGCAGGATTTAAATATCTCATGGAGCACTATTAAATCCATCATCCAAATATGGAAAGAGTATGACATAACTGCAAACCTATCAAGACAAGGTGATCCATCTAAACTGTCAGGCCAAGCAAGGAGAGCATTATTCAGAGAAGCAAACAAGAGCTTCTAGAAGTGTTGCAAAGTTACACAGCTTAGGTGGGAGAATCTGTCCACAAGACAACTATTTGTCATGCATTCCACAAATGAAGCCATTACAGAAGAGTGGCATGAAGAAAGCCATAAGAAGTCCAATTTGCCACAAGCCAGGACACAGCAAACTTTAGAACAAAGTGCAATAGTCAGATGACACCAAAACTATTGACCTTATTGCAAAATGCTCCATGTGGTAGAAACCTAACACTGCACATCACACTGAACACACCATACCCACCCCACAAAACATGCTATAGGAATTTTTTTCTTTAGCAGAGACAGGGAAACTGATCAGAGTTGATGGGAAAATGGATGGAGCCAAATACAGAGCAATACTCAAAGAAAACCTGTTACAGTCTGCAAAAGACTTCAGACTGTGGGAGAGCTTCACTTTCTAGCACAACAACAACCTTAAATATACAACAAACTTCATTACAACCAGAGCTCCAAATGGATTTAACATCTAAATTAGCAATGTGTTTATTGGTCATATTTATTCCCCTTAGTTTTTCAACCAGGTTGCCTGAATTTTTAACATGTGATAGCCTGTTGTTCCTAGGAGAAGTGTTAAAAATTTTGTTATCGCTTTTACCAATGTGTGGGGAGTTTTACGAATACCTGCTATAATGGGGGAAAATTGGAATGCCTGCTTTATGGGGTTTAGGTAGTACATAAGGTCTGGGTATTCTAGGGTGATATTCTATTAATTTAAACCATGATTCGTTTTCATTACTAACTAGTTTTCTAATCACTATTAAATTTCTGCATTTCTGTATAGTGAAAATGTTGTAAACTTTTTGTATCTTTTGACTTGTAAACAATTCTCACAATCTGTTTCCTCTCAAACACTCTATTGACTGCACCAAGTGTAGCCTGTTCAATACAGCAGTAACCGTTCTGTCTATTGTTGCATTCTACGCAATTTTTATCTTCCTATTCACAGCAAAAATTTACATATGTGAAAATATAATCTTGCAAGAGAGTATCTGATTCCAGAATCTATCTGTTTTAAATGTGTAACCCATGAAACTGACATTTTCCTTATTTATACAGTTTACATGCAAGGCACTTTTGAATCTATGCTTACTCTGAAGGTAAGTCATTTTCTTCTAGTGTTGCAAAGAATGCATGCAACCCTATGCCTCTTTGCTCCCTGCAATAGTTCACTACACTCCCCCTTGATCACATGATCACAGCAAATGCAACCAGGGAAAGGCCTCTTCTGCTGGGTACTCTTCTGAGGGGGAACAACATAAGCTTCATCTTCAAATGAATCACTACTGGATGTCACTGGGTTCTCCTGTGCCAGACACCAAACTACTGTTATCAGGGAAATCACCTGGTGAAATCAATCTTAAGTCAACTAACAGCTCACTTTTTGTTGAATCACCTCCATGTTCAGATAGAGAATACAACCCTCAAAAGGAACACAAGTCCTTCAGATGACATGGAATTCCATCAATCTGTACTTATAAAATATCAAAAACATTAATATTGTCATCATTTTTAACAGCACTTGTAAACTATTATTAAAATAAGAAAACACCTGAAATTGGAAGTAAACATTTGATCAATGATCAAACATTTGATCAATGATCAACTGATTAATTTGACCATTTCCTGTTATAAATCATGAGAGCTTTTTTTTCTTTATATCAATATCAGAATTATAATACAGAAACTCTAACCATCGTCTAAACATTAAACCAAACTGATGTTCTTTTAAGTACTTACTGCCTCTGCAGACAAAAATCGGTCACAGCACAATGTTTTGTTTTGTGTTTTTTACTAATTTTCAACCAATACAAGGCTCAAGAACCACTTACTGAATGAGATATATGATGTATTGAATATAAGAGGAGGATTTTTATTCATTTATTTTTACACCTCATCAATGCTTTGTAGGTTATTTAATGTCAAAACATTTTGGATTGTAAAAATTATTTTTTGTTAGTGTATACTATATTAATTTTTTCAGAATAAGAATGATTCTTCAAGATACAAGTACTATTTAACCCATAGCTAGTGGGGAAGAGGTAGATTTATATCTTTATTTGCATATAAGTGAGTGTAATGAACCTGACTGGAATGTTATCCTTGGTCCTTTAATTTTTCATTCTGAACTTTCATCTTTTACAGCACTTGCATGTCCCTCTAAGAACCTGGCTGGAATACCATTTTTGGTTCTTCAAATTCTCATTCTGAGCCTTCATCTTTTACACCACTTGCATATCCCTCTAAGAGGATTATGTGGGAAGTGAAGATTATGAGGATATGTAGAATAAATAATGATAGACTTGAAGAAGTTAAGATTTTAGATTTCACAAAAGCATCTATGTGAGAGTATGTTCAGCCAAGTAGTGATTCTGTCAAAATACATTTTTATTTCAGAAACAGAATTTGTTTCAGGACAAATGAAAATTGGTATAACAATGTTCATAAAATGAAGATAAATTTAATTAAAAATCAAAACTAATAAGCTAACTAAATTAATATACATTAATTAAAAAGCTCACTAACTGCTCAAGTAATCACTGTTATAAAAATAAAAAGTTGTTATTTTAAGGGTAATTTGTTAGAAAGAAAATATTTCAGCTTTTATAGTTGCAGAAAGCAGTTCATCAATTAGTGGATGCTGCTAGAAATTATGAGAATCTTGATAAAGTATAAAAATTATTTGAGAAAAGGTTTTTCTTTTAAGCGTTCCTCACTAAGGTAGCTTTTAAAACTTGTTCTATGTTGGTTTTTATTCATTGCATTTGATTGATTGAATGAATGAATAGTCTTTCTTAATTAGTATATACATATATATATACATGTGTTGCAGACCATGTGTTTACATGTTGTTAAATTAGGAACACGTGCATTTATTCCTGATAGAAGGTCTGCTACAAGAACATGGCAGACTCAAGCTGAAGATATAAAGAAAACAAACAAGACCAATATATATGTGTATTAAAAAACACAATTTTACAATTGACATAGACATTAAAATTCATGTTTGTGTGTGAACATAAAGAGTTTGTATTTTGGCAAATGTTCGTACATACGTGTATGCATGTATAATGTTCATGGCGTCTCCCACAAATGGGAAAATGCAATCTTCTGCAAGAGCTTACATTGTAGATGTGCTAGCTGAAAATGAAGAAATGAAAAAGAGAATGAGGTAAGAAATTGCCCAGTATTTATAGTGTAGGGAGAGCATACCCTAGTGAACAATTTGGACAATTAAGAAGGAGTTAACTCTGACTTATGTACACATGCACACACATATATATATATATTCATTTGTATGAATGAGTTTGTGACCCAGGGTCTCATGCTCTTGAAATCATTAAACAATTTGGTTTATTTTTAAAAAAATGTATCTATTTATGTATTTTATATGTGCAGTACTTATTGGAAAGTGCTCAGTATCAGTGATAGAGCTAACATATTAAATTATATTCAGTCTTTAAAAAAATTAAACCAGTTTGTCTGATGATCACAAAAGCATGAAACACAGGGCCAGAAACTCATATCCATTCAATGAATATGTTAGCTCTATCACTGATATTAAGCACTTTCCAATAAGTGCTGCATATATATATATATATATATATATATATATATATATATATATATATATATATATATATATAAAAGGCTCAAACACTGATATTCCATGGTTATAATTTATCAATTTGAAATCGTAATCATGATCGAATTCATCAGACCTAAAAATTCTAAATTTTTTGAATTTGTAGGTCTGATGAATTGGATTATGATTATGATTACAATATAATAAATTATAACCATGGAATATTAGTGTGAGACTTTTATATTATATTCTTGTTCTGTCTTGTACATAGAGCTCTACTTGGATTTTATCCTCTGGGAAATATATATATATATATATATATATACATATATAAATATTGACCATTAATATTCTCTATCTCTCTCCATATATATATATATATATATATATATATATATATATATATATATATATATATATATATATACACACATGGAATGAGAGCATAATATTTCTTCTGGAAAAAATGTTTTTAATATTTATTTGACCTCATATATATTATGCAGTTTTATGCTTTGTGTACATTATGCAGCTTTGCATCTAATATGCATTATGCATTTTTATGCCTTATTTGTACTTGTATAAAACAAACATCTTGGAATAATTAAAAAGTAGTTTAATGAATTTGAAGTCTGAGAAAATAAAAAAATATTTGATAAATTAGAAACTGCTACAATAACAATTTATTCATAGTGACCCACGTAGTTAACATCTAGTTATAAATACTTATGATAGATATGATCAAAATAAACTATTATGTAATAGAATTTGTTTTGGCATCAATAAATTTTATGATGCAATAAAAATCCTCTTTCTTTCCTCCTTCTTTTAATGATTGTCTTGAATTAAAATTTTACATAGCACAATAAAAACATTAAAAATTTATTTGAATGTCGTCAAATTAGATTTCAAGTTATCTATTCTATTTCAAGCCAATTCATTCAGAATTTAGTCTATCTCCAGACAGTTATTTTATTTTGAACTGGTTTTATTACATGGGTGTTTACTGGTCATTGATATTTTCATTCAATTTTGGGTGGTGTTTGTTTGGCATAAAAATATTTGTTTTCTTCTCCTGTGCACATGCTATATTGTCTACTTATTTTCATTATAAGTTAGTTCAATGTTAAGCCAAAATATAGATGAAAATATCAAACAAAGGTACTGTAATATATAATCAGGTACAGTAATATACAATATTATATACAATAAAGGTACAGTAATAATAATATATATAATAATATAGTGTAAAATATAATAATTTATAATTTGAAGATAGATAGACAAAAGGATGCCGAAAAAATTCTTGGCCAAAACAAGATGATATTCTAAAAAGCATTCTGATATTTGCTTTGTTCAGATTTTGGTACGTGGTCCAGTCCCAAAACTTCAGTACCTTCTCATATCCATTCATTTTCACACAGAATGTAACAAGATAGATAATGTTTAAAGTATGCCTGGCTAAAAGGTAGTTTCTCATTATAAAGAGAATTCTGGTTCAATCTCTGGCAAAAGGTATTTTTTTTTTTAATAAGGCTTCATGTTGTCAAGGTCAGTGGTCATTGAATTCACCATTTGAAAAATAAAAGGTGATATCCACTCACATAACATTTATAGTAATATATAACAACAATAGCTACAACCAGGTATGTTATCTAAAACTATAACTCAGAGTTGCATGTTAATTGTGGTTTTCAGACTGTAGGGTAGTTATAACTCTGAGTAAATAATTATAAACCTCCTAACATTTATACATACAATATATACAAAAATATCTGTCTATATTTCTGAGATGAGGTATTATGTACATTATTTACATTATTCGGACTATTGTCCTAATCTTTGTCGCCATATTTATTACAATGTTTTGGCTGTTGTACGCTCCAGCCTTCTTCTGGGGTTGGAATGTTGAACTGAAGCCTTTATTTCACTCACTGGGGTAGACTGTTCTAGTTCCCTGTGTCATGCTTAATGGATGTCAGTTATCAGTTATCTCCTGTTAATTTCCCTCTGAAAGTTCTCCACTGCCTTAACTGGGTATTGAATTCACACTCTTTGGGTCCTGTCACTGGATCTAACTAACACCTTTATCCACTGGGCCATGTGTCCTTGAGAACATCTGTGTATGAATTTCTGGGTATTATAAACCTAATGACTTCAGCAACCATTTTTACCAGTGTTCATATTGCTGAAGTCATCAGGTTTATAATTAAGTTGAGCAAAAAATCACCAATCAGTGGGTAGATCTTTACAATACCTATTTGTTGTGACAATTCAACTGTCATATCAATGTTGAAATCTGCTCATCAATTCATTCAATTAAGTATTGCATCAAATACATATCAAAGGGGTCAGATCAAGCGATCATTTTTTACCCGTGCTCATATTGCAATTTTTGCTGTTATCATTGCACATTTTTTACCAGAATTCATATTGCAATTTTTGTTGTTATTATCGTTTTTCTCTGGCACTCCTTATTATTGGCCAAAATGTTGTAATAAATATGGCGACAAAGATGAGGACAATATTCCGAATAATGTAAATAATATATACAAAAGTACATGTAAATATGAGAAACAGCAAGATGTGAAAACAACAAAATGTATTATTTATTATCTGCTTGTATTATGATGTTGGAGAAACAAGAGATGGTAACACAGAGTAAAATTGTGAGTTTGTGGTCAAATATAAGATCAAATATGGGTCAGAATTTGACAGGAGGATAAGATAAAGAATAAGTGTATACAGTTTTTCTTATATATTTTTTATAGATGCGTGTAATGAGAAAAATTTGAAAATAAAAAAAAAGTGGCTGGGGTTTTCTTATCTCAAATTTTTGTTGAGTGCTAAAAGGTTAATGTTACTATTATGGCATGAAAGAAGGAAAAGGAGATGAAATTTTTGTTGATGCACATGTTAATGTCATGTCTATGCGAACTGCTTCTCCAGTACTGAGAATGTCACGTGTTTGTCTAAGGGTTGATTCTGTTTGGTTTAGAATATGTGAATTAATGATGTTACAATCATTTTATTATAATTATTCTTTACACTACAATTAATTTTATTTGTTTTTTATGAATATGACAGATGTTTAGGATATTCATTGTATGAAGATCATTGCCATTGTTATTAGCATTGTCTTGATTTGGTTTAAATGAAAGAAACTGTTGAAAATTGAAAAGTTTAGAAAGGGGAATTCAATAATCATAGACAAGTTGTTCTGTTCACTTTAACAATGACCTGTTTTTGTCTTTACAAGGTAGTATTAGGTTGGTGCAAAAATAATGACGTAATAATGTTGTTTTTTGACGTATTTTTTAACGTCAGAAAACGACATTATTATGTCATTATTTTTGCACCAACCTAATAATAGATAGAAGAATAGAGAGAGATATTAATGATGACTGTAAACAATTTTCACAAACAATTTTAAATAGCCAATGCACATAATTCTGAAATTATGTTTTTGAATTCTTCAATATTTGAGTAATAAAGCAAAAGTGTGATTAATTCTATTCAGATCATCTACAAAATATAATAATCTATTGAACACAAAAAAGACGCCATATCAATAAAAGGTAACATAACAATATGTGTGCATGTTACCTTTTACTGGTAAATATTTAGAGAGATAGAAAAGGACCCCAACAGAGGGTAATTACTGAGGTTAGTCTGGTTGACTATTACTAATGAGGTATCCCATATAAAAATTTCACATTGAATAACCCAACAATGTTGTAAAATAAACCAACTTAACCAAAGGAGATAAAGAAAAAGCTAAGAGAGAAAGAATGGAAAACTTTTACCCACAATTACAGACATTTAAAAAAGCTATATAAAGAGAGAGAGAGACAGCCCTAGAGTTGCTGGCACCGCAGGCAAGCTGAACGTCAGCATTCTTACAAGTACTATTTTTAATTTTCACAAGGATAAAAACTGAAAATGTACAATAAAGTGTATTACAATATATAACTTAATACAAGTTAAAGAAAACATTCATTATCCTACCTAAAACATTTTTCTTGCCTTTACATCTGCAAATTTTTTTCATGGCACTTTATACACCTATCTTCTTTACAAAATCATTTTCTATTGACAAAATAGTAAAAGAATTTAATCTATCTGGTGTCATGGATGACTGTAAGTATGTTTTTATAAGCTTTAGTTTTGGAAAATCCCAAACACATTGCAGCATGATGGTACTCACAGCTTTGATTGCACAGAAGGTGACTGCCCAAGTTGCCAGTACCTTGAGCTGGCCCTATATATATATATATATATATATATATATATATATATATTAAAAAAAAAACAATGATGCTAGTGTATCCAATTGACAGGTGACTTAGCACCTCAGACAAGAAAAAATCACAAAAAAAGAAAGAAAAAAAACCCAAAAGCAAACACCTATCTACATAATAAAGTACTCAACACCCAGACAGAGCACGAAAAACACTTCACAACACCAACATTTAACAAAGGATAACTTGAGTTATTACTCATGTTTTACACTCTTACGATCTTTAGAGGATTGCACTTGAAAGGAAAGGAGTCTCTAGCATTATCTACCCACAACTGTAACACACCTAGAATACTGCACTATAGGAAAAAATTTTTAACCCCATATGTAACACCTGCCTTTGCAGAGGAAAAAAAAATAAGCAAAGATAAAATCCCTGTCGTTGGGTCTAACTAGACATAAAGACTGTACTATTAGGAAGCGGCGGGAGGTGATAAAAGGAGTGGTTGTATAAGACACTAGTAGGTGACACAATAGGTATTTTATATGATGCTTACATCTGTTGATTAATTCTGACATTTTATTTAGTATTCTGTTTTCACTGCTCAAACTTATTATTGCAAACTTCACTTCTAAGCAAAGCCTATACCTATCCTTACTATTTTTTACATATCTTTTTTAAGAACTCTTCAAGTAATTCTGAAGGACTTCTCTTAATTTCCCAGTGATATGCTGACATCGCATTTTCATATTTAGTGTGTTTGAAACTAAACTTATGATTATACCTTTATTTCCATTCTTTTTCAGTAGCCCCTATATATAATTTCTCTTCATTAATATTACACCAATTTTCTACTTCTGTTCTCATGAAATAAACTATATTTTTAGACATAGGATAGACACTTTTCATTTTACAATTACGCCTAGGTTGATTTTGTTTATTTTTTTATTTACTGAGCAACTTTCTATTATGGTTATCAATAATCTTTTTCCACAATAATAGCTGAATTTTACATTATTTTTAATAACTTGTTTACACATTTTTTTTCTGATTGTAGCAAAGTCGTTTCTAATTAATTTTAAAAGTATTCATCCTATATTGGTTATTACAGATTTACTATTTGGCAAGTTGAACCACATGATATTTCTACTTTTATTGTTTTTATTCTTTTGTTATTGTTTACTAAATTTCAGTCCATTTTTGTGTCCACTTTTTCTAAGGCTTCTTGGTAAACACTTTAAGCTCTCTCAAAGATATTCTCATTTTTTGAGTTAGTACATAATCTACTGGTTATTGATTTAAACAAATGTTTAGTAACAATCACTGGATACTCAAAATCAGTACTTATGTATGATGCGATGTTTCCAGTTTTTCTATTGCCTGCATGTTTAAACTCACATCCAAGTGGTCTACCTTTATCAGATAAGATTCTACTTCTATTTTGCATCTGTATTGTTTGAAAAATAATCCTAAATTTTTAAAAAATTCTTGCTGTCAATATATATATATTATATAAAGAGAGAAAGAGCAACAAACTAACAAAATTTTACTCATAATTACTGATATACCTTGAACAAGCCATTCAGACATAGAGAATACTGAAAAGTTTCCAGGCCAACTCACTTGGCAAAATTCAACCAAATGCACAAACACCAAATTTTTCTGGATTTATTGGTTATGCTCTGCATATAGATATCTCTCTCCCTATATACGAAGAAGATGGAGACTTTAATTATCCATTTCATTTATAATTTTTATTTTGTGAACATCAAGATGTTCATCTCATCAGAACGACCTCTCTGTCATCTGCATATCTTATGCTGCTAAGATTGTGACTGACAATGATGAATCTTGGTAGGACTTCTGGTTCTCTCAGAATTGCCTTGCTGTATAGGTTGAATAAGTCTGGTGAGAAGACACATCCTTGCCTTACACCCCTTTCTATTTTTGTATATCTTCTGAATTTTTATCTGTATGCTGGTGGTTTGCTGCCATCAGAGATTTTTGGTTATTCTAATGTCTTTTCTGAATAAGTCAAGGTTGCTGAGCAGCTCTAACAGATCTTTATGGGTAATTTGCATAGTCAATAAAACACAGGTACACATTCTTCTGCATTTGTATTGCTCTTTCTGCTAACATTCTAAGCATAAATGTCACATTCCTTGTTCAGATACCTTTAACAAATCCACACTGTTTTTGTCTTATCTCTGGCCTGATTCTGCTGCACACTTTGTTTATCACAATACGGATGATGAGTTTTGTTATGTGGCTCATTAGACTGATTGTCTGGTGGAGTTCACATTCATTTGCACCTGGTTTCTTAGGCATTCCTTTGAAAATAGATCTGCTTAGGTTTTCTGGTATATCACCACTGTTGAGATTTCATTTATTATTTCTGTAATTTTGTCATCATCTAAGACTGCCAGCATCTTTATTGCAGTTTTGTTTGGCCTTGCTGCTTTTCAGTTCAATTTGGCCAATGCAGCTTCCACTTCAATTTTTACTGTTTCCAGCCTGTATTTTTGTGTATTGCTGGTTGTTCTCTTTCTTTGTGGAAGAGATCTCCAATATATTTATTCCAATGCTGAAGAAATTTTTTCTTTCTCTAATATGAGCATTCCGTCTGTGGATTTTATGAAGCCTGTTGATGGGGATGTCTTCTGTCCTCTTAGTTTGCTTATTTTTTTATGCATATCTCCTTTATTTGTGATACTCATTCTTTCTATTTCTTCACATTTTCCTTGAGCCATTCCTTTTTAGTCTGCCTGCATTTGTTCCTTATTTCATTGTGTAGTTTTCTGAGTTTTCATTTCATGTCTTGACATTGATTTCTGCCTCCTTTGCATTTTGTCAAGAATCTCATCTGTAATCCATTTGTTTTTATTCATCTATTCTCCTTTCGGATGATGTTGATTGCTGATGTCACTAAAGCTTCTCTTAGTGTCTCCTATTTTGAGTTTCCATTTCATCCCACGTATCTTCTTTTCACACTGTCCATATAGTTTTCCTTCAGGTTTGGGTCATTCAGGAGTCTATTATATTGCAGTTTGGGTGCTGTGTTAGACTTCTTCAGTTTCTATAGTTTCACTCTTAGTTTACATATTGGCACTTGGATAGATTTTGCAGTGAACAACTGCATTCCTAAATCTTTTCTTGATAGTTATGTAGTCAATTTGGTTTTTAGTTTCTCCTCCTGGGATTCTCCATGTCCATAATCATCTTGGATGTTCTTGGAACTAGGTTTTGTCTATTACCTGGCCACTGGCTGTGCACCACAGGACCTATTTTTCTCACCACTTCTAAAAATAGACAGCCTAAATGACTGGCCGGGGGTGCAGCATCATATATAACTGATTGCTGGGATGTGGTCAGCTCTTTGTCACAGCACTCAGTTACAACTGGTTGGTTTGCTACACCAAATATAACTGGGTAGTTTGGATAATTCATCAGTATCAGCCAACTACATCATGCCCTGGAACAAGTGCCAATAAGGTTGCTAGATTTCTCTGGCTTACTTCACTTGAACAGAGATAAGCTTTCCCATTCCAACTATTTACAAAGATCATCAGTATTTTGACCAAACTTCTGTTGTGTCCCTAGAGAAAATCAATAAAATTGATCTCCCACAGAACGTGATAACCCTTCGCTTTGCTGGTTACGGTTGAGTGCTGATGGGAGGCTTGATGAGGAGAGTGTTCTTTGATAAACAAACCAAATCCGTTCTGTAAACTTAACAAAATTTAATGTGAAGAGAAAAAAAAAAAGTCTGAATAATTTAACTTCTATGAAATGAAATCTGAGGGTTCTCTTTGTATTCACTATATGTGTTTGGAAATATGTGTGTGCATTTGAAACTGGTCAGTTTCCTTCCCTGACAGAAAAATGACAACCAAGTGAAATGTGTGCCGAGGGAAATCTTTTCTGATGATAATAATTAATGACTTCACTTCACCTAGAAAATGACAATTCACAATGCCCATAGCTCAGATTTCATAATTTTTTTTTAATCATTTCACTGGAAGCAAGGTGGGAGTGCCACTAGCATGCAAGGGGTTACAGAGAGTGAGAGCAAGAGTAAAGAGGGGTGTTTGAGGAAAGGATAAAGAGAAGGACGAGGATCAATCAGGACCAAGGCATCAGAAGATGTCGATTGACATTACATTTGAATATTTGAAGATTATAGCTATCAAGGAAACAAGTAAGGGGAAGGGAGATCAACTGTTGGGAAGTGCGAGAGAAGCTGTTGGGGTAGAAGAGGTGGATTTTATCACCGAATTTTCGTAAATTAACCTGCTGGCTTTGTTACTCATGAAGGATTCCTCACCATAAATCCAAATTAATGATAATTACAAAAATTGCAGACAATTTTCACAGAAAAGGATCATCTGGTTTCTAGCTAGTTGTTAGCTTCAATTTATCTTTCCATTTATCAGTTTTCAAACCTTGTTCTAATCCTTTTCAAAACAAACCTATGACCATCCAGGTGGAGTTCATAAAAACATATCCAGTTGGCACTTTGCATTAATATATGTTCTTGAAAATACTTTAATCTTACTTTATCAGCTTTCAAAATAACTTTTCATTTCTTTTTTCTAATTTCTGGTCAAGATTTTGTATCCTCCTGAAGCCAGAGTTGAATTTGTTGAACCCTGTTTTAATTTTCTGTTTATTTAAATTTTAACCCTGAAAATGCTATTTTTACATTTCTATTCATAAAACTTCGATTTCAGGGTTGTTACCCTGTTACAATAGTTCAACCAACCAATCAAAAAGCCTTCATAACCAGGATAAACACTGCAAGCCAATCAGAAGCAGAGTGGCCTTTTCAACGTGGATCGATAGATGTGTATATAGACAGATGGAAAAAAAACAAAAAAAACAGTGTGTATAAATTAATTTTGTCCATTCTCTGATGCTGTGATAACATGACCAGAGACAAAATACATTTGCAAAATTAGTTGACAACCTTAGACATTCTTTTGCTACATTGAAAACAAATATATCTTACTTCACCACTTGGTAAAGTGGTGGCTACTAGATTTGAATACAAAACATCCATATCTCCTATACATATATAATTACATTCTTTTCCTCATTCTCTTCTGTATACATCCACAAACATAACTCATATGACATCGAGAATTCATTTAAAAAAAGATAAGAAAAGAAAGCAGAAATTTTAAGTGACTGTTACTGACATCTTAAGAAAAGTAATTCATAAAAGCAATTTAAATTGAGCAAACAATAAAAGTGATCTCATAATTAACCAATGGAGGATTACAAAGATAATGTTTTCAAGAAGAATTTAACAATTAAAGATAAATTGCTTTCATAGCAAAATAAATATAACTCAGAAAGCCAGTCTATTATACAAAAGACTAGCTGTAACCTCGAAAAGAGCATTCAATTGATATCTTAATCAATGGAAGGTAATTAATTCCTCTTCAGAGATAAGTGAGTAAGTACTCCAAGGAATTTACCCAATAAATTATCTACATATAGTTCTGAATATTTAAAAATAGTTTTCATTCAGAAGAGTGATAACTTTGTTCTTTAATGATTAATATCAACCTTTTAATACACAGCATGAAATCCAGTATTAATCATAGGTTCATTTACAATCTGATTATTATAGATTTCTAGCTATAAACCCTTAATACCAACTGTCCCAAAAACAGGACGGTTGGCATTCATGGATTAAGCAACAATCTTTATGTTTGTATCAAACCAGTTACTATTTCAGATAAAAGATTTATTAAGGATTTATAAAAGATTTATAGAAAATGGCTTCTCCTCAGACATAATCCTCTTTGGGGAGCAACTTGCTATTAACCATGAGTTTAGAACAATAAATAAAATATGGCTGTTACTTCTCTCCAAAATATGTTTTTTATGTGATATCTTTTAAGGTGTTGGATTACATCCTGCTGACAATAATCAGGTGGCTTGAGATTTGAAAGTTGCTTCTTCTTCTTCTTTTCCTTTTGGAAGTGACAAGATATTCTGTTCTCATTCTGTCAGCATGTAAATACCTCAGACACATACTGAAGATTGCTTTGAAATTTTCACAATTTTAACTTTATTTCTCATTTTCATTTTTGCAACATATCCATTTAATATATTTATTAATATTTGTTTGTTTAAATGCTTTTTTTTTTTCAATTTCTGGATTATTTTTGCCCGGACATACATGAGTCTGCTAAAATTGTTTATGGGTCAAATGTACCAGAAGCCCAAATACACACATACATACTGAAGAAGTTAGTCACACCTCATGAGTCCTGCAACAAAGGTTTGCATTTTAGGTGGCATGTTTCACAATTTCTTGGCAGGGTCAATATCTTAGAAACTAATATATTTTATTTTCTAACATTTTTTTTTTTTATTCAGGCTAATACTTGTATGCATAAAATGAAAATTTGCAAAGAAAGTATCAAAATCATTGTTAGGTTAACGACAAAATGTCTTCTAATGTAGTATTGAAAATATTCATAGTATTCATTGCCTAACATGTCCATTACAGAACAACACAATCAATGTATTAATTGCTCATCATCATGAATCTGACTTTAAGAATTGTTACTTTAATTAAAAGAGAAAGCAATTTATTAAGACAAAAGTTTTTTATCACTTCAAACATTAAGTGGATACCCATATTTCAGTAAATAATCCATTTATTTTTATTTTTTTAAGGCAATTCACCCCAAGCAAGACAGGAGTGCCATTAGCATGCAAGGGGTTACAGAGGATTGAGAACAAGAGTAAAGAGGCATATTTGAGGAAAGGATACAGATAAGGATGGGGAACAAGCTCAGGGTGTCAGATGTTGATTGACATTACACTTGAATATTTGAAGATTATAGTCATTGGGGAAGCAAGTAAGGAGAAAGAAGTTCCATAGACTGGAAGTGCGGGAGAGTATATGTATCAGATATAAATGATATCCCAGATTCTCAAAAGTTTATATCTGCTCAGTTTCATATCTGAATGTAAACAAAGTAATTTATAAATAAGTAATGGATTTTCCATTTATTAATTTGACAGATTCTTTTCACTTTAAAAGTTATTTTTAGTGGGTACCCATGAAGCATCTACTCAAATATGAGTATCCACTAAAAATAATGTTTAAAGCAATAAAAATCAATTGGATTAATAAGAAATCCATTACTTCTTTAGAAATTGCTAAGATGGAAGTGCATAGAAAGTGCTTTAATCACCATATCATACACAGTAAATTTACACCCTTGTGCAAATTGAAACAAAATGAATAATTCTGTTATTATTTATTTTTCTTTGTATTTTTCCAGTGAAACAAGACCCAGTGCACATGTTAGTACTTCCTTTGTCCATTCCATGAAGTTTTTCCTTTCAGATTTCCCACAGAGTCTCTATTGGATTTAAATTAGGAGAATTTCCAAGCCAGTCAATAGTACTTTGATTTGCTCACTGGTAAGGCTTGCCTTGTGTTTGTGCAGCATTACAATTTTCATATGCTTCCTTGGAGTAGTCTCCATCACAGACAATGGCTGTAGGACAACTAATCGACAGTCAAGACAATAGTGTCTGGGCACAAAGAAAATCTGATGGCCAAACAAATTTCATCATACACCCCCAAAACAGATTCATATTACTGCACTCCACTGCAAATGACATAATCTGAGGTAAAAACAGAAATTGATTACACCCTGTCACTCCAGTGAGTCTAAAACTGACTGTATGGTGAAAGAAAGGAAACTAAAGAGGTTGTTTCAATTAATTTGCACAAGGGTGTATATCCAAGTTTTTATGACATTTCAGCTTTCTTTGTAGATGTTCTATTATCACAATGTAGGCTATTCAATAACAGAAGCAAAAGAAACTAAATGAAATCAGCTAGACTATATAGCCAAACACTTATTTAATAAAAAATAAAAATAAAATTAATTTAAAAATAAAAATTTCAGTGACCTCACTCCTTCATACGCATGTGTAATCACACCAACATAAACATCAATTTAGTAATTTAATCTTATGAAGTTCTAAGGGACAAAATACATTGCATGAAAATTTTTTTTCACTTTGTCATTGGTTTTCTTAAAATTTGTTCTGATATACAAAAATTTATATATCGTTTTCCTATTACCTACTCATTAAATTTATTATACATTAGCCACATTCTTTCTCATATACTCATAAGATAGAATGGCTGATGTAGTATTGTGCCTTAAACCAGCATGTAGTTATGTTTTAGAGGCAGCTTCTTGATTATTGTGGATTAATGCAGAAAAAGGAGTGTCATCTAAAACTGATCCCACCATAAAAAAAAATAAATGATGAAAACAGTTACAGGAGCATTTCTGTTTTTTTCATGTACTTCAAAACTGAGATGGGGTGACTGCTATTAGATTTTGGTCATGGAGAAATGGATTGTCTACTAGGATGTCTTTTAGAGTTTGCCAGGGTAGATTAACTAGCAAGCAAAACAGTTCTTTATAGAATTTGTACTCCTCAACCTACCAGTTTGAATAGGAAAGTCATTAACTACAGCTCATAGCCCATCTCAAATTGAAATATTTTGGTAAAAACTAATTAGAGATAGATAATAATGTCACCAAAATGTGTGCTTTATACTGTCATGCCCAGCTGAAGAGTCATTCTTTCACTCCTAGCTTGTTTATATTTTTTATAGCCTATCAAACATTTGCCGGTTATTTAAAGCCAGAATATATTTTTAGATTGTAAAATGTTTTGGAAAGATAATACAGATTTACTGATACAACTTCTACTAATTAACCCATAACTGGTGGGAGAAGAGGTGTTTATACCTTTCCCAAGAATATTTGCACATAAGTGAACCCAACCGGAATTGGAATTCTACTTCCCAATTAACAATTTTGATCCATTACACCACTTGCACATTCAAGCTTACAGCAAATGGTATTTACTTACTGACCAGGCTTGACATTGCTTAACTTTAGTGATCATATGGGAAACGGTGTTTCAGCATGATGTTGCCATGAGCCAAAGTGATGCATTTGCATAGGGAGAACAGTGTTTCAAAATAATAATTACGGTTTATGCTCAAAAGACTTTCTTTTTCTAAAAAGATTTGATGGTTTGCTTATTTCATCAACCTCCACCTCTTATGTTAGAATTAAGTTTGTCTTGAAACTAGGTGCATTTCATAAAGCAATTTTGAGGTGATTTCTTTTTGCATTAACACTGGTGCACCAATTTGGTTTTGATTGATTTTGTCTGTTATTGCTTATTAAACATTTACAGGTTATTTAAAGCCAGAAAATATTTTCAGATTGGAATAAGTTTTTGGAGATAATAATGATTTTTTATGGATGCAGGTTCTACTAATTAACTTATAGCTGGTGGGAAATTCATACATTTCCCAAGGGTATTTACATTTAAGTGAAGATAAACCCAATTGGAACTCAGCTCTTAGATTTCCAATTCTAAGCTGTTATCAATTACACCACTCATACATCCAAGCTTAAAGCACCTTCCTGTACATCATATTAAATACTACTTCATTTCATTTTGTGAATTATAGATCAACCTTTTTTTACTTATTGATAAAATAACTTGTTTATACTCATTGACTTTTCACACCAGCAGAAACTGGTAACAGTCACTGGAGATACAAATCTCCACAATACTCTAACATTTTCATCTGTATTCTAGCTGATTTTAGTTTTTGTATGACGACAGTGGTTTGTGATCTTCCACAAATTTCCAGTTGTTCCAACAAAAGACATTTTGTACAGGTACACTGATAATACATAGAACAATTTCAATATTCCATAAATTTAAAGTCCAAATATACTCTGGCTTTTTGCTCTTAATTTTACTTTGTGATATAGAATTATAACAGCTGTCTAATAGATCTTTTTCTCCTTGTCAACTATAATTAGAGCTGATCTCTACAGCTGAGCAAACTGTTGGGAATTCAAAGTTCCATCACATTTTAATTTACCTATTCTCTAGGATAGCTATTGGTTTACTCTTGTTTTCTTTGTCAAATACCAGTTATTTGCCCAATTCCCAGGAGATCAATATTTGTTTCTCTTCATTTAATTTGCTGTATTCACAACTAAGGTTGTTATTATCATTATTCCTTTAATTGACACCTTTGACCTCTGTTCTATATCATTTAGAACTGATATAATTATTTGTAAATGCTAATTATCTTTAAGTACAATTATTGTTATTAACAATGAATAAAGTATCATTATGGTATGCTACTATAGCTGATGAAGTAGATGGCAGAGTGGTTAATAGAAATAAGTTTAATTAGCAGTTAATAGATTTGGAGTTAGCCCCTTTTGTCAGTTGATACTGAATTAAAAAAGACTCAGAAAAACATGGCCTGAAAATTAGACACTTCTTCAAGTTAGAGGGCTTTAACAGTATTGTGCTAACATCAAGTGTGTTAAGATGAATTGTTTTTTGCTGTGCTACTGTAACAAAAGCACATGTATAGAAATTGGACCATTATTATATAAATTATTGGCATTGATGGTGCTGTTAATTTTTCAAGAAAAAAGAATTTTCTTTTAAATCTTACTCTTTCAAGATTTAAACTTAAAAAATAAATAGAAAATGAAAGCAAAAGAAATGGAAAAATTAAATATGCTTATTTCTAGAATATAGACAATAAGAGATACTTAATGAAAAGATGCTGTAGAATTTTTACTTTCTATTTGCAAATATTTTACAGAGAGAACATTCAGAAGACATCAAATATCTGTAGACTACCATGGTAGATAATAAGTACAGTAAAAATGTACCTGGTAAGAATTAAACAAGTCCATTTGCTGTAATGACACAAAGTTTAGAAATTTAGCAAAACAAAGCCAACAAGAAGCAGAGATAATCTAAGACATATTAGTCATATGTAACAAAGGAGTTGCCAAGAGAAGGCATCGTTCATCTGCTGCAAAAAGAATTTTTGTGGCAACACACTTCAAGCTATTAACAGCAGATGGAAAGATCCTGAGGTGCCATGGAACCAGCCAAGTTGAGCTTGTAGTGAGTGGGCTACATGTTCAAAATGATGATGGCAGACTATGCTGGGGATTAAGAGGAGACAATCCAGAGTCACCACCTGTTATAACGTGGTAGACCATCTTTTTGGTGTGTGGAAAAATAGTAAGTCATTTTCTTATTTGCAGTTGGTTAAGCATGGTGATAGCATATATGAAATGTTGTGTCAACAAGGTTACAACTGGATGGGATGATAAAACAAATGATGTCCCCCATCCTCAGGATCATGTTGGCCAAGGTGGAGTGGGATGTTCCTGTGAGAGGTGATTGGTGTGCAAACAGATGCAAATTCATGGTTTGGGTAGACGCAAACTCTCTTGCCACCAGAGTCATACCTGAAGCCAACAGATCAGTCATTGTGCCCAGTGAATAACATGCAACACATTAACCTGGTGGCGCTTGATGCAGTGCTGAAGAGAGTTAAGCTGGCATTCCAGTGGCAAGTGAAGGTGCTACATCTCATGACAGATTCAACCTACATCCATAGATAGATCTCACATGGCCTAACCATGGGGAAGGGACAACTAACCACCAAGGAAGCTGCTCATAGGCCTAATTAATGAGTATGGGTTATCAGTGGATGTAGCAATAGTCAAGTCAGACAACAACAAAGCCAACCAACTAACAAGAGTATCTCAGTGGTGGTTGAGCAAAGTAACAACAGAAGTTGAGCCTACCCAGCATGTGTGTGTTGCTTCTGCAAATTGGCTGAGCATTCAGCAAATAGTACATATCCATGAATGGAGCAAACACCCTGGGATAAAATGCACATTATATTTTACCAAACAGAGAGATGCAACTGTTTCAAAAGCCGATGTACGAATGGCAGTGAAGATATATGAGGTGTGACAGTCAATTAATCCTGAACTTGTACACTGGCAAAAAGGGAGGCATGACGTGAAGGACAATTCCTGTGTTTACTGGGATATACATCTTCAATTTCGGTGTACCTATGTACCGTCAGGAAATGGTATAGGTGAGAGAAGCCACAGAAGTGTAAAAACCAGTGTGGCTAGGAAATGATGTTCCCCACCAGAGGCAGTCTACTGACATAATTTCACACCAAAGGACAGCGTCTCAACTTCCATAGTACCAACCAACATCATACTCACTTACAATGCCCAGATACAGGGTATTGATCCAGTGGTCACCTCTGCACTGCAAGATGTCCAGAGACAGTTCCAGTTAGGAGATACTGTATAGCTCAGAAACCTACACAGCAGATGTACGAGTATGTCCAGGATGGGTCAGGTGACCAGAAGCAAGTCCCACTTGGTGCATGTTGATGGAACCCCTCATCATGTAAAAAATTTGCACATGTGCTATTCAGGAACACCAGTGGCTCCTAAGAAGAAAGCAAACAATTGGAAAGGCTAAGGTCAGTATCAGGAGATGATACCACTGATATCATTAGCTTGGAAACTGCTGACAATGATGACAAACCACCTGATGACTGTCTTGGATGTAGGTCATCCCAGGACAAAGCCAGAGATCCTCCCCCCACTGAAGGAGCACCTGCATAAAGAGGTGTGCACCCAGTTGCATGTTTTATGATGAGGACATCAAGGGGGAATGTAATGAAGGAGTTACAGAGAGAAGGTATCATTCGCCTGCTGCCAAAAAGAATTTGTATGGCAACATGCATTGTTTCTAGTCATAAGCAGAATTGATTTTGTTGTGATTCGAACCTGAACCTCACATTAACCAGTTGAGGTTGATTTATCCAAGTAGAATGAATGCGCAATAGACAAGAGAGAGAATTATATTCACATGTGCATAGAGGCAAATCATGTTGGTCTCCGAACGTGATTTGCCTATATGCATATGCGAATTTAATTCAAACACCTGGATTGAGTACTTTGCAAGAGAATAAAAGAATACATGAGATTGACACCAGGAGTCGGAAGAAAGATGTTCTTAATAGTGTTTCTAAGGACAGCCAGACTAAGCAAGAAACTGTTTCTTTCCTTTTCTCTTGTCAGGTTACCTCCTCCTAATTTTCATAACCACTACTACAAGATGCTTTCCAGACTATAAATACTCAGCGATAATTTTTATCACTCTCTACTTACTTTTTACGCTTACTCATCAACATGTAAATTTCTCGTGGAGAATGTGCTTTCCCTTTGGAAAATGCATGAACAATACATACACACACACATGTACAGATGCACATTCACTCACTGCACATAATTTGGACCATTAGATTTTCACATTCATTTGACACGTATATCTTTGTTGTTAATACATACATTATCATTTGTTTGTACATATATATTGGTCTTTATCATTTCTTTATGGGAACTCACATCCCAAGTCTTCTATGTTTGTTGTGGTTATTTCAGGAGATACACATGTTTATCTCTCTATGCATGCACCAAGAACCAGAGAAAAAATGAGTTGGTAGCAACAAAATAATGGTCACTGACAGGATTGGTTAGCTGACTTCTAAAGAAGTAAGAATAATTTCAAAGGAGCATCCAACATACAATGAATTCAGATTGGAATATATATCTCAAATAAAAAACATTCAGCCAAACAAATAAAAACTTCTCAAGAAATAATTTTCCATTTGAGAGAAACAAAATTCACAGCTAGGATTCAAATAATTGCTCAGGGAAGCATTTAATAGAAAATCTATCTCAAAATTTAGAAATAAAAAAATCTAAAAAAAAAAAAAAAAATTATAATTTCCATTTACTGTTCATTTCTTTGAAAAATAAAGTTCTTCAAAAACAACTAATAGATTAAAAATTTTTACACCATGTCAGAAGGAAGACAATTCTTTCTCATTTTTGTTTATCCAGGAAGCTGATCTTTGATTTCAATGATGTCTCTTTAGAATAGATCATTTGATCTTAAATTGTTCTCTCTGCAGAAATCAATTGTCTGCAGACTTTTATATTTGATGCTAGATACAAAAACACTTTGTAATTTTTTGTGGGTATTTGTTAGTTGTAAGAAAATATATTTACAGTCAGATGGTTGATAGTTTGCTTAAAAATCCAAACTTTTAAACATAGTACTGACTTACAAAATTATGGTAAGGTAATGAAAATAAATATGATTCTTGAGTTTAAAATAGACAGTAAGGCCAGAAATAGAAATTACAGCAAATCTAAAATGAATGTAAGATCTGTTGTGTCAATATCCCCCGAATGATTGAATTAATTTAAAAATAAAAGAAAAGACTATATTCTTAGCTTTTAGTTTCTGGTGTCTTTTTGTTATACAGAATAGGATTTCTTATTGATAGTTTAATTGAAATATTCAGAGTTTACTATATATACTCTAGTATAGTGCAAGTTCTAATGATCAGTTTTTATGGCAAAAAAAAAATAAGGTAATGCACTATACATCAGTAATTTTTTTAAGTGTTTGTTATGGGATCTTAATATAATTGGGTAAATATTTAGTTACCATTATGTCGCAGGAATCAACACTTTTGATCCCGTAAATATTTATGGGATCCTGGAAAATTTTAACTTACAAACAGACAAACTGGCAGACTCAATATGAGTACAAGTAAAAAATTGAGTAACACAAAACAGTATAAAACGAACAACAACTAAGTGTATGTATTGCTAAAAAAAATTACATGTGACAAAAGGAAAAAAACATGAACCTAGCTATAGAAAGAATGTTCTTATTTTTACTTCTGTATGTGTGTGTAACATGGGTGCATGTGAGAGTACAAAAGTCAAGAGAGAAAACCATGAAAATGAATGTGCCCCAGTGAGAAGCACTTTTTACCCAAGTGCTACAATATCTGAAGGCCAAATCTAAAAAGCTGTAAAAAAGAAAGAAGCTAGGAAAAAAATGTATATCATTTTATAGGCTAGGACACCCGAGCTACAGTTTTTTTTAGCAAAGTCAAGATGGATAACCAACATGATTAAAAATGCATTTTCAGTGACCATTTGCACTATACACAGGTAAATTTTTTCTGGTGAGGTTAAAATTCATGCAAAAAAAATTAAGAATCACACTATACATGAACTTGGCTTATACACAAGTATATATATTAAAGACATTTTTTATGTTTAACGTTCTTTTTATAGATACAAGTATTTAAGTAAATGCGCTGTTTATAATAAACAGTATTAAATATTAGGTTGGTGCAAAAATAATTTCGTTTTCTCACATATTGACATATGTTAGAAAACGAAATTATTTTTGCACCAACTTAATAACATTTACCGGTTTGAATGTCTGAGAAATTTTCATAGAAAATATTCATCCTTTGACAGGAGGATTTGAACCTGCATCAAAGGACGAATATTTTCTATGAAAATTTCTCGGACATTCAGGCCGGTAAATGTTATTTAATACTGTTTATTATAAACAGAGCATTCACTTAAATACTTGTATCTATAAAAAGAACGTTAAACATAAAAAATGTCTTTAATAAATAAATTGTCGGACTTTGTCCATTTCTTAATGTACAAGTATATATATTGTATTATAGAATGTCAATGAATCTGTTTAACAGGAATCATATCCATAGTTGCTTCTTACTAAATATATTCAGGTTATTCACAGGTGCATTTTACCAACTTACAATAGCTCAGTAGTTTTCTCATTAGAACCTGAGGCATCTTGGCTCTTAAGTAAATCATTTTTGTCTTTGTCTTATTTGCTTTGCCATTCACTTACTCAAACTTGTCAAGAAGGTTCCCTACATGTTTCTGGCATTCAAGAGAGCCCTTTGAATGTTAAATTCTCTCAGCTTTCTTTCCTTTCTGTTTGAATTTATTCGATGAGAAGTTAGCATTATTTATATTAATTACAGCCAGACTAATATCCTCCTCTTTATTTTCATTATCATAATGTTTTTACTTCTGCATCCTCTGACTAATTTCATGTTTTTGTCGAACTGAGTAACCTTTATGGAATTTCAAACTGAATCTTTTATTTAATCTACAGTGATAGATTATTCTCATTCTACCATCTATGTTTACAGGTATCTCATTTTGTTCTTTTCTTACTACTTCTGTTATTGCTGGTCTTGTTTCCACTGAGTCAGAGTATTTACTACCCAATCCAGAGATTGAACACACACATACTATGCCAAATAATTCACAAACCAACTCTTTAATCCTGTAGGCTATTGTGCTGAATTTTTTTCCTGATGATGTAACCCCCAAAATTTTTTCAATCTGATTCTTAGCATGTTGTTTTGTGATTGCTATTCTTAAATCTTCCTAATTTCTCACATACTCTATGTTATTCTCAGTATTCATCAGAATCACATATTGTTACAAGTCTTTTCTTTATTTGTGATTTGTAACCTCTGTACAAGGCCCAGAGGTCACTTAAGGTAGAGAATTATGTTAAGGAGTAGTTTAGATGGCTAGGAGGGCAAGATAATGGTTAACGTTAAGATTGCAGTGATTGGGGAAATATCCTCTTGGGACTCTGTTCAACAGGGTTGTGGTTCATGGTAAGAAGCTGTTTGAGTGGAACTTACTTCTTACCAATAGAATACGGAGGGAATGTGGGTGGTTTGCTACTATGGAAGTGGCATGACAAGTCCTAGCTGTGAAGGTTAGACCTGGCATAACCAAGGAATGTAGCTGTGGGGAAAATTGTGAAAATGGCCTACCTCAGAAACGCCCACGAATCTGTGTGATGTGTAAACTCCGGTTTGCTCAATGGTAAAAAGAACCAAAATGGTGGTGCCCATGTTTTATGCCAGGCAGTCTCGGACAGTTAACGTGAAATCTCGTTGTCTCATCATTTGCATGCAAATCGTGGTCGGTGCTTGGCTGTATAAAGCAGGCGTGTTTTTGTTTCTGATTACTGGGTTTTTGCTTGTGAGAAGGTTGGACATGTGACATTGTTTTGTTGGTTACCCTCCTTGCATTTTTCCTATCTGCTACTATCAGTTTAGTCGTTGCTTTATGACCACAGTAACTCATCCGAGCACTTTCCACAGTAGTAGTGATAGAGCAGTGAGAGACTTGCAACATCCCACATCTGAGACAGAGGTTGGAAAATAATTCTTTTCCAACAAGAACTCTGAGATGTTTTTGAACTCTATCAAGACTGAAAAGTGAGGTCTAGATAGCTCCCACCCAAATATGACAACAGTACTCTATTTTTGGCCTGATCTAGTTTTTGTAAAGGTAGAAGATAGCATGAGGAGTCAGGTACTTACTAGAACAGTACAAGGAACCAATAATTTTACCTGCATCTTTAGCGATGGATCATATTTAGGAGTTCCACTTGAGATCCGGTGTGAGTTTGAGGAGGCTCAATATCCTCTCCAGCATAGAAAGCTTTTATCAATCACAAAAAATACCAACAAAAGCCAAACTGCCAGTGCATATGTTAAATGTTTAAATGTACATTAAATTTACATCATTAATTCTGGAGTAAATATTTTCATGATATTAATGAGAAATATTTGGTATGCATGGATATATTGGCATATGTTTGATTGAATTCTATTATTATTTTTTGTTGTATAGATTGTTTTATCTATTCAAATACACATACAGACACACACATTAACACTACAAGATAAACATGCAAGATGCACCTGATCAATGAGAACAAACATCATAAAATTCAAAATACCAAAACATGCTTCAATGTGTCCCATAATTCCAAAAAACTTTATATATATATATATTTTTTATATATATATATATTTTTTATTTATATATATATTTTCATTTATATATATATATTTATTTATATATATATTTTTATATTTTTATATATATATATAATTT
Source organism: Acanthosepion lycidas (assembly GCA_963932145.1). NCBI lineage: Eukaryota > Metazoa > Mollusca > Cephalopoda > Sepiida > Sepiidae > Acanthosepion > Acanthosepion lycidas. The sequence goes on from OZ010572.1 coordinate 134,226,353, forward strand.
TTATATATATATATATATTTTTTATTTTACATTCAACGTCATCACTTGATAAGACACCGAGGGTGTTGAAACAAAATGGCTATTTTTGTAGTGATTTTATAACATATTTATGTTATAAATTTTTTTTAAATAAATAATTATATATATATATATATATATATATATATATATATATATATATATATATATATATATATATATATATGTCCCATACACACAAAAACATCTATGATAAAGGTTAGTTTAAAAATTAGGCTTTAGAGATTAAGTAGGCTCTGTGCTAAAAGTTTTTTCTGTATCTGTCTATATATCTGAGATGAGGTATTATGTACACTATTTACATTGCAATGATAACAGCAAAAATTGCAATATGAGCACTGGCAAAAATGGTTGCTGGTTTATAAATTCCAGAAATTTATACACAGATGTCGTCAGGGACACATGGCACAGTGGATAAAGGCTTTAGTGACAGGACAGGACCCAAAGAGTGTGAGTTCAATACCTGGTTACAGTGGTGGAGAACTTGGAGAGAGGAAAATGGTAGATAACTGACATTCATTAGACATGGCATGTAGAACTAGAACAGTCTACACCAGCAAGTGAAATAAAGGGTTCAGTTTGACATTCCAACCACCTGAAGAAGGTCAGAGCCTACAATGGCCAAAATGTTGTGATAAATATGGCAACAAAGATGAGGACAATAGTCCGAACAATGTAAATAATGTAATGTTTTCTTTTTCTCGTATTCTTTCACACTCAGTAACCCCTTGTATCATAGTGGCTTTATTTCCTTACATGGGGTGAAATGATGAAAAAACGAAACAACAATAATTAATAATTAAAAAGAACAATTATAATGATATACTCATATAAAATTTGTGTGAAAGAAGATTCATACTTATTGTTGTAATATCAGCATAATTGTTTTGTTGTTTTTCCTTATGAAATCAAGATCTTTCACATTTACCTTTTTAAAAGAAACATTTTACTGCTTTTCTTTGACATTTTTGAACTGTCATCATTACTATACTTGTGCTTTAGGACATTTATTAAGTAAAACTTATTGTTCATTTCTGGCACTGACTATGGGTAAATAAAACCCAAAATAATGGACCAGAGGTAGTGGACCACTGCATCACAGCCGAAGAGACTATGCTGCATGATATACACAAGCTTTTTACAGTGTCACACTGCAACAAGTGACATTTTGTCCAGATTTTTGTCCTTATTTGCTATTAATGATAGGTTTGTGATTTATAACCATAAAAAAACAATACTCTCTTTATTCATAACATCTACAAGGGGTAGAAGTCTAAAGGAGAGGCAATCATGACAAAAAAATAAAAACCTGAATTTAGTTCAGTAGATTTTCTGCAGAACATGCAGGAACCACAATTGTTGATTTCTATCAGCAGTCATTCTTTTTTGATAGATTTGCAAAAAGACAATATATTATATTGTTCTTGTATGATTGATCCTATTATTCTTTTAGATATAAAGCTCAAGAGCCACTCATGGTAGAGTGTTACTGAATAAAGTTGTTGTATAAGAGTTAAGATTAAGAGTGGAAATAAGAAGTGCATATTATAAGGATATAGAGGATAGATTAAAAAAAAGACTTGAAGAGGTTAAGATTTTAGTGATTGAAGAAAAAGCTATCCAAGTGGTACTTCCTACTTATGGTTTTAATGCTCATATAAGCTTGTACTTCTGGTTAATAATATTCCAAGGCAAACACTGGAACAAAAGATTAGAGAAGGAACTGCTTAATCACATGGTTTAATAATACAATAAAAGTGTAGCTAGTGTGGTGATGAATGCAACCCACTTTGTGACTCCTGGTCCTATGAGATGATATTCCTCTCATAGTGAAAGGAAGAGTCTTTGTTCAACAATTTAGTGTAGTGAAAGTCAGTCATCTTTCTACAAACACCTCCCTTTTAAAGATACATATCCTCTTTTGAATACATATTTTCTTCTTTTGGGGTTCACTTCCAACACTCCTCTTGGATTCTTTTTTCTTTTACTAACACATTGTGCTTGAGTAATTATAATCAAAGTTGACATGTCAAAAGTATTGTACAGCACTTCCATAGGTAAATCTCTTTGTTGGGTTTTTATTTCCTTAACATATCTCAGCTTTAATTGGTTTTGATGTAATGGATTTACCTGTTACCCCCATGAGTGACAACACTATAGGTAGTAACTTCCTATAAGTATCTCTAAGTCAACAAACTACAGAGACTAGCTGGGATCTGTTGAGTATGACTCAGACTTACGCAAGAACTACCGACCTTCCAATAGTAGCACTCACTACTGGATTGACTTGTGATGACCTTGTGCATAACTGTTACCTTTATTCCTACTGTACTGGTTTTTACAATAAACCATTACTTATTTTAACCACCTTGTTTTTCAAGTATATATTCCTGTTAGCATAGAATATAACAGGCTTAAATGCCTTTTATGTCACCAATTTTGACATTGTACCATATACATCATCTTTCAATGCGATTTACTATTTCACCATCTTCCCAACATTCCTTTCCTGCATTGTAATAATATTCCAAGGAAAACACTGGAACAAAAGATTAGTGAAGAAACTCATGGATTAATAATACAATAATAGCAAATACATAGTGTGGTGATGCATGAGATACACTTTGTGAGTCCTGGTCTTATCAGCTGACATTCCTCTCATAGTGAATGGAACAATTTAGTGTAGTGAAGGTTGGCCATCTTTCTAAACAACACTTACCAATGAAATACAAATGAGGATGTTTTGATTCTGTTTACATGGCATGGCAAGTTTTAGTTGAGAAGATCTGAACTCATGGAATGAAGCAATGAAGCACATCTGATCATTTGGCATGAAAATAGCAACAGAGTAGCAAGAAGTTGGCAACATTATTTTTCATTCAACCAGAATCCACCTTAGCCAAGACCGTAAATAACTCTAATGAAACATTGTGATGACTGGAGACATTTTTCATTACACTCACTGAAATACTGAAATTTTATTCACTTTACTAGCAGAATCATATTCTATGAGCTTAAATTAGCAATGGACGAAATCTACATTTGACTATCTTCCTGAAGCAACTCATTTCCTGAGATTACTTTTTCCCCAATAAAAGAAAAAAGTTAAAATCATCATCTAAATATAATGTTTCTTCGGGACTTGAAACATCATGGCTCTGTATGCAACTTCCCATCCTTGATAACCATTAACGATGTTTGTCCCTTTTCTATCCCTCCCACTCCATTCTAAAATCTATTTACCAACCTTGTTAGGTTATTACTTTCATATGTCGCTCTTACATTTAATCTTCTGTGAATGTCAAATTTTCCAGGCCTTCTTTTCTCATTGTATCGCCAAAATTTCAACCCTTTCTGATTTTATAAATAACTGTCCTTTTAGTTTCCATTTTCTTTAAAACTGCTTACATTTTTTGTTCATGATAGTCTCATACCTTGTGTAGAATTACTTTGTTTCATCTGTGAGGAAATTTATTCTTATACAGGAGGATTGATATCTTTGGGTGAATTGGAATGAAGGCAGTGATGTAACCTACCCTTAACCCATCATAAAAATTCGGGATGTAGATTTGGTAAAAACTAAACACTTCAAATACTTCAGAATATGGATCAATTATAACAAATTTAATCTTGAAGATAAGGAAATTGAATACAAAATAAACTGTGCTAAATGTAGCTGCACCTAAAAAACAAAACATTAACTTGAAAATTCAAGTTGTCTTCTTAGACTTGTCAGATTGAGACTTTCATAAGGATGTCATGCATAGTGCCAAACCCATTCACAAATATCTAAACTGACACCTTTTTTTTTATCATTTGACCTTGTTGAGATGTTGAGTGTTTCTGCGTGAGAGTATTGAAATAAGGACAAACACATACGTAGGGAAAAACACTGGTATATTCAAAGAGGTATTTACAACAGAGAGATTTGTAGTCAAATGAACGCAAGTTAGTCAGTAACAATCAGAAAGAGTATAAAGTCCAACTGTATCTTCCGGTAAAGAGACGGAAGTTTGATGGTCACCTGATCTCTCCAGAACTCTATAGAACTGTCTTATTAGTAGTAGAGAGATCAGTCCATTCTGATGAGAAGGTGGGTGCGCCCTAACAGACCTGTAGGGTCATAGGGGGACCATGTGTACTGCAGTCAAAATAGAAATGGTGTTTCATGGGCAAGATAGCCTGACAGATCCCAACACTCTCTAGGAGGGTTTTGAATTCAGAGTTTTTCCTTCTCTTAGGCTGGTTGCCATCCAAGGCTATAGAACCCAGTCTGTCATGCTATTTACACATAGCTGGTGGGAGAAAAAGAGGATTCATACATTTCCCAAGGGTATTAGCACATAAGTGAATGTAATGGATCCAAATGAAATTCAAACTCAACTCTCCAATTCTTCAATCGAAGCTGCTATACATTAATCCACTGAACCTCCCAAACTGACAGCTGAATACAAACATTTCCTAAGATCAATGGTTGAAAATTTTGCACAAATGTGTTTTATGGGTCTCGATGAAAATCATCCTTCGTTGAACCTTGTCGACTGACACAACAGAATCACAAAGAACATTAACAAATAGCAGAAACCACATCACTTAGGGACTTTCAACAACAGCAGCAATTAAAATATATATCACCTGTAACTCAAAGAGAAAATAATGATGTAATAAAAATGTTGAAATTGCACGCTACTTCAAATAAAGTGTTAAGAAGGAAACCTCCATCAATACCTGAAAAAGTGATAACATCTACTGAACTTGAGAAATTTATTTTCCTAAAAAATTGTTTTAAGAGAAAGATTTTATAAATTTCAACTGACAGTAGTACTGGCTGCTTGGACAATGAATTCTGAATCTTTCCTTCTAAAGAAACGGCTAATACTACTATTACCATTTACACTGACGCTTTTACTACATCTTGTTTATATTGAATATCATAGATAACATTGAAAAAAAAATGATTATTCGTATCTTGTTCAGCTTATATTATTATGGCTTCATTCAAGTGAAAATGTAATTTATTATAATAGAATTTTAAAAATTGACATTCTATGTAAATCAATTTCTCCAAAACTATTATTCTTGCCTAAAAGAACTTCATCAATCATGTTTGATTTAATTTTGTTATACCTTTTACTCAATTTTTATTTTTATTTAGGGATATATATGCATGTGTCTGTGCATAAGTTGAATGAGAATCCAACAAAACAATAAATTTATTTTATATATTTGTCAACTGTGATATATATATATATATATATATATATATATATATATATATATATATATATATATATATAATGAACAATTTAATGCACCATAATATATCAATTACTGACTACACTAGCAAATGGCCAAGTTTGGCTGCTCTTAAAAACTTGCCAACTTTCTTAAATTCACTTTCATTTATTCTGTTCAAGCATTAACAAATGATACAATTTTTATTCCCTTGTGTCACGTCTTTATGGCTACTTACCTTCAAGGTATTATTCTAGACATTTGCAAATGCAGAGCTTGTAAGAAAATAGGAAATAATTTTATTTACTTTCTAGCATTTTCTCAAAAATACTCAAATTCCTCCATTTATTGCAACTTTTTTAAAATCATTTTGCCCCCAAGCAAAGCAATAATGTGACACAAGGGGCTACTGAAAGGGAAAAAGCATAAGCCGTTAGAAGGAATTGGAAATTCAATTCTAAACAAGAAACATGGGATAAACCTCTACTCCTGTTCAAAAGAATGGGGTGGAGTGTGAACCAGACAATAGACAAACCTATCTACTCCTACTGAAATAAATAAATAAATAGTAAATGAAATTTCAGAGTATAGACAGAGACTGTAGTATAGAGTTGAAGTAGAGTTTAAAAGGAATTGGAAACCCAATTATTCCAAGGAACAATCTAATATTGTTTAATATTTTTGTTTTCTCAAGAACAAAGAAAATGTATAAATTCACTTTCATCCTATGTTTAAGTTTTATTAGTATTCTAATGATTCCTTTTTAAAACAATAAACACTGCCAAGGATTGAAGGTAGTTAAAATAATAGTGGTGTCAAGGAAAAAAAACATCCTTTTGACACAGTTTTTTTTTTCAGGCATGAAAGTCCCAGATTACCCAGGAAACAAGAGCTAAACTTTACTTCTGCTTAAGAGATCAGGGAGAAATGTAACAATGTAACAAACTTTAAATTAAAACTACTGAATTATAAAATTCAATGTTTTATGCTGTTAACCCAAAGAATAATTTTATTAGAAATGTAGTACCCTAATGTTTAAAAAAGCAGAAAAGGCATTTTGTAGCACTGCACTACTTTTCTAGCATGTCCTTTCAGTCTAGGACAGAAGTGGGTTCAGTAAATACTATCAGTAAAAAAGGAAATTAATTTCAAGCCTTGGACACAAAATATTATCGATTTATAAGTGATGTGGTTATAGTAATCTAATTTTGCCAATTATTACTAACTAGCTTAAAATTTAATTTAATTTAATCTAGCTCCTGCAGAGGGGTTTTGATTGGGCCTTCAGCTTGTTCAGGAGTTTAAGAGTCCCTAAGTCCTTGCATATTCTCAGTATTGCAAGCTTTTCTGGCTGCCATTTGATCTGGGTTTTCATTTGCACAGGAATTTCTTTTCCTTACTGCAGCCTTGGCTCTTTTGATTGTGATCTGGTCCTCTGTTGGCAAAGATTTCTTTTTGTGAGGCATACAGCTGCCGGATGTGATAAGTAAAAATAAACTACAGAAGAACTAAAAATTGATTGTTGCATTTAAGTATTGCATTAATATTTAATTTTACTTTTTAAAAGTTCAATGATAATTCTTCTGCAACCACACCACTTAATTTAAAGACAATTTGATGTCAGTAGGTCCTTACTTAATTTCAATTATTCCTAAATTTATTTCAGTTATTCCCAAATATAGTTACAGAAAATGTTATTATACAAAAAATTTGTCACCAAAAATCTCGTAAAAAAAAAAAAATCGCCAAAAACAATCACAGTAATGAAAATTTGTGAATCCAAAATTTCTGTAACATGAGCTACTGAAGGTTAGAGAGTTGTGTCCCTTTAATTGAAAAAATGTGAAACACTGACATTTATATTTATTATATAGATGAATGTGAACTTTGAGTATTTCATTATTGTGACCTTGTGCCAGACTAAGGCTTGGTAAATAATTATATAAAGTGATATTCCTTCATAGTTAATAAGGACAGTTAATTATTGTGCTAGATTGTCCTTAGAGAAAAAGGACTGAATCATGGATTTTATATATCATATATACGTGTGTATAAGCTGACTTTATCTATAGTGCAACACCTGAATTCTTTGGCATGAATTTTAACCCCTCCAAAAAATGTGTATAGTGTGACTATAAATAACAAATATATGACTTTTAACATCTTAAAAAGAAATTACCTGTGTATAGTGTGATCCTCTATTTTTTGCATAAACAAATTGATCATAAAAACTCACACTACACTCGAGTATTTACAGTAATTTATACAGAGATGAAAGTACAAAATGTCAGTCCTGTAGTCGCTTAAGTCAGCAAGAATATACTATTGATTTTACAAGAAACCATAAAAAAAGATTTGCTTAAATTATCTTTCAAAACATTTTTATAGAATTGATTAATAGAATAAGAATCTCTTGTTAAAATAATATGAAACTATTTGGATAAATTGATTTTTAAAATCATCCTTCACATTTTTTAAATAATTCTTTTTATTTTGATGTTTATGCATTACATGAGATCCCTGTTCTCAAACTGAAGGCCAGAGTTGGTCACCTCTTCAATCATTTTTGAAATATTAAAGATATGTGCTACTCAGAGAGAAAGAGAGAACTATATTTTCTTGGGAGAATACAAACACCTAACTTTGATTTGTAACAATAATTACAGAAAGTCAATGTGCAAAAGACCAATTACAAACATAATATTTGAAAAAGTCTATCCTATTGAGTATTTTAACTTTGCATGAAACATGGGACGAGAAAAATGTGCCCAAATACTTGATGCCTATTTTGACTGTATACAAAATCTCTGTACGACAGTGTATCAAATAATAGAAGAAAAGCTATCACAAAACTTATCATGATAAAACCCCAATTTAATTTGAATTGGGACCCTAACAAAAACTAGCAGTAACTCTATAGAAAGCTCAAAATATATTTTAGTCCTATTTTTCATCCAATACAGGGCCCAACAGCCACTCAAGGTAGAAGATTATTGAATAAAGTTGTTGGTTGATTCGTTTTCTATGGCTTATCAACATTTTACAGGTTATTTAAAAACAAAATATTTTTAGATTGTAAGAATTCTTTTTTTGGAGATAATAATGGTTTAGTGATACAGGTCTTACTAATTAACCCATAGCTGGAAGAAGAAGAGGTGGATTTATAACTTTCCCAAGGATATTTACATGCGACAGTAACAAACCCTATGAGAGGAGTGTGTAATATTTACATTATTTGGACTATTTTCCTCATCTTTGTTGCCATTGCCTTTAGCAATTCAGGAACTTGGGGGAATGTGCAACATTAAATCGGGGGAGAAGTCCACTTTCCCAAGGAAGATACAGTGCTGTGATTTCCATCAACAAACCTGATTTTAGTGTGCAATTCAACCACGTACTCTTTTGTAAAAGCATTGGTTGAAGTAATCAAAAAAGTAACTTGTAAGTTCAATACTTGGCCACAGAAGAGGCAACAGAAACTTACTGAAGAGAATTAACTGAAACAGATATCCAAATAGGGCATGGCATTAATTGGACTATTGTTCTCATCTTTGTCGCCATATTTATCACATTTCAGCCATTGTACACTCTGGCCTTCTTCAGGTGGTTGGAATGTCGAACTGGACCCTTTATTTCGCTCAATGTGGTAGACTGTTCTAGTTCCACGTGCCATGTTTAATGGATGTCAGTTATCAGTTATCTCCTGTTAATTCCCCTCTGAAAGTTCTCCACTGCCTTAACTAGGTATTGAACTCTCACTCTTTGGTTCCTGTCACTGAATCTAACTAATGTCTTTATCCAATGTGCCATGTGTCCTTGATGATGAAACGTTGTAATAAATATAGTGACAAAGATGAGGACAATAGTCCGAATAATGTAAATAGTGTACATAATACCTCATCTCAGAAATATAGACAGAGAAGTGTGATTCTGGTTCTGAAAATAAAAACACTAAACAACCTATGTCCAGTATATATAAGAAATACACTATAAAATATCTGAGACCCTGGGACAATCCCTATTAAACTGAAATCCATCAGAGAACCTACTACCTGAACATACTTGATCAACATCAGATGAAAGATTTATGAACCGCACCTGAAAAATAAAAACAAAGGGGTATCCTAAATGGAAATCCAGTAAGTAAGCAGATAATGTAAATTCACCAAAAGTCCAAATCATGTATGAAACGCCACCTACTGTTTTTGGTAGCCATTCCACCAGGAGGAAAATCAACCGAAACATCTAAACTCTTATAAGGAACAAGTTAATATACATATCTATACATATCTGATTCCTAGCTGCCTTCTTTGTCCATCATGTTAATAAGAAACAGATTAGTTGTAAAGCAGCAGGAAAAATGTCAGAATTTTCATATGTGCAAAGCCATATTGCTATTGTCTTACCTGACTTTGCTCTGCCCTTGTGACATGGCATAGTTGAGAACAGATGAAGAAGTTGATGGAAGTAAGCTAAGTTTCATGTATATTCAAAGAAATAAACAGACAACTTTAAGTAAAGTAAGTTTGGTGTCATAGTGAATTTATGCATGAAAAGTGTTGATCAGATTATGCAAACACTACACATGTAATGATTGATATGTTCCAGTAGCAAGTTGAATATTAGAGACAGTGTTAACTATGAAGAAAATATGATTTGTATAAGGAAAAACATTTCAGATATTCTCTTTAGCATGTCTTTGTTGAAAGAGATTTTTTTGACAAGAGATGTTTTATAAGCATGTAAATAGAATAAAATCTTTGTATAGTCAATGTCAGAATAGATTGGACACACTGGACATGATTAATGTTCTTTGTTCAATGAGACATAGGAATATTTGGAGAACTAAGGAGAAGATGAAAAACAATGTTGAGGGGAGAGCTTTAATGTGGAAAAAGAGAAGTTTTCAGGAACAGATTCTGTCTATATTTCTGCTATGTAGCATTTTATTTACACAACTTACATTGTTTGAACTGTTGTCTCCATTTTCTTGATATATTCATCTTTCCGACATTGCCACTCCAACCTACTTCAAGTGATATACATTAGAATTATGAACAAAACCAGGGGTAGATTGTTCTAATTCCACGTGCCATGCCCTCAGTATCTGTCTATATTTCTGAGATGAGGTATTATCTACACTAATTACATTATTTGGACTATTGTCTTCATCTTTGTTGCCATATTTATCATGTTTCAGCCATTGTATGCTCTGGACTTCTTCAGCCATATGCAATGTGTCCTTGAGGACACATGGCACAGTGGATAAAGGCATTAGTTAGATCCAGTGACAGGACCCAAAGAGTGTGAGTTCAATACCTGGTTAAGGCAGTGGAGAACTTTCAGAGGGGAATTAACAGGAGATAACTGATAACTGACATCCATTAGACATGGCACATGGAACTAGAACAGTCTACCCCAGTGAGCGAAATAAAGGGTCCAGTTCGATATACCAACCACCTGAAGAAGGCCAGAGTGTACAATGGCTGAAACGTGATAAATATGGCGACAAAGATGAGAACAATAGTCCAATTAATGCCATGCCCTATTTGGATATCTGTTTCAGTCAATTCTCTTCACTAAGTTTCTGTTGCTCTTCTGTGGCCAAGTATTGAACTTACAAGTTACTTTTTTGATTACTTCAACCAATGCTTTTACGAAAGAGTACGTGGTTGAATTGCACACTAAAATCAGGTTTGTTGATGGAAATCACAGCACTGTATCTTCCTTGGGAAAGTGGACTTCTCCCCCGATTTAATGTTGCATATTTCCCCAAGTTCCCGAATCGCTAAAGGCAACATACAGATCTGCTCACTCGTGTCTGCAAGCAGCCAGAGTCTGCAAGGGATACACAATTCTGTTCATCTACAAGCACTTTGATGATTGGTAATGCATCATTCTTTACTTTCTCAAGGAGGAGACTGGCATTGACATCTCCTCCTCTGAACCATTTCTCTGGCATTCAGACAAGATGTGTCCAACCTTATTGCAATGAAAGCAATGCAATTCACACATTTGGTTATCTGTCCTTAGCAAAGTGGTTGGCACCAGAGCACTTGAAACAAATTATGTCATCCTTGTGCATGCCAGAAGGAGGCATCTCAGTATATGTTCATTGAATGGATTCAGTGACTGACTCTTCAGGTTTTTGGTGATCAGTTATAATAGCCCTTGCCCAGGTTAGAACTTGCTCCAGAGTTTCTATTCTGGACAATGTTCTAAGAAGCACTGACCAATATCTTAACTGACAATGAGATGGCTTTCACATGTGTGCATTTCAGAAAATTCCTCAGTGACCGGGGCATGTACCTTCAATTCTGATGTGCCTATGCACCTAGCAGGAATGGTGTAGTTGAAAGGAGTCACAGAAGCATTAAAACTATTGCCACTAGAAAGTAGTGCTCCATACCAGAGCCACTCTCCTAGCATAACGTCACACCTAAAGACAACCCCTTGCCATCTACAGTGCTGGCAGATGTGCTACATAAGTATCACCTCCACATGCCTCCACCTGAACCATGGAATACTTGAGGACCATACAAGATGGGAGACATTCTTTGGGTTAAGACCCTGCAATGGAGGTGTAAGACCAAGTTTATGACAGGCCACATAACCAAACTTAACAGTTTGCAGTCAGTACAGGTTGACAGAATTCCCTGGCATGTGAAAGATTTGCATTCTTTTTGGGGGTTGTATTCACTCTCTGAATATGGATGTGATTCAATAGAAAATGTGCTGTTAGTCGACTTGAGATCAACTTCATCAGGCGATACTCCTGATACCAGCAGTACACAGGCTGATGCAGGAGAACCCAATGACTTGTTCAGTGGTGATTCATCTGATGACGAAACTTATGTTGCTACCCCTCAGAGGAGTACCTGGCAGAAGAGGCCTCCTCCTAGTTGCATTTACTGTGATCATGATGTTAGTGGGGATTGTAGTGAACTACTACAGAGGGCAAAGAGGCCCAGGGTTGCATGTATTTTTTGCAGCACTAGAATAAACTCAAGAATAAAATAACTTACTCTTGTAGCATACCTACAGACAATAATGGGTATGTCCCCATTCACATAAATACAGTCGTAAATACTGTATGTTGGTCTACAGTTGGAGATTCATTGTGAAATTCACTTGACTCACTTCTAGCAGTTGACTACTACTTCTACATGCTACTGGCATATCTTATTTGTGTTGTGCTTGTCCTAAGTATTATCATTCATTACCAACCTTCATTTGATTATTCTATTCAGTAACCTTCCCTAGGTTAGAATACTTACCTCCAGCATGAGCAAAGATTTGAACATATTTTGTGTGTCCAAAGGAGAAAGAAATGGTGGCTTCGCACGTTACACATTTAAAATTTCTAGACACTGGATTAAGATACACTTTTGTGAGATTATCTTTGTACATATCCAAATTTTGCCTGTCAATGATGCATAAAAATGGGAAGGACAAGGCGACGAAAACAAAAAAGACAGTAGACTGCTGTGTTGAACTGGCTACACATGTCACAGACAGGAAGAAGAAACTGATTGCAGGCATTGATTGCAAAGAAAAATTTAAAGCTCTTTTGCTACAATAGTGTAAACAGGTTCATATTCAATTACACAATGTGTTCTCTACAATATTAGTGTGATTTTAAAAATATATTTCATTTCTGGAGTCTATTTTTGCACCAAAATAATTTTATTGTAATCATCACATGACCACTTTTATCAAGTAAATGTCTTGCAAGTTGGAAAGAAAAGCATGTCCAGTCTCATTCTTCATATATCTGAAGTGGTGTGCAACTGAAACAAAAATTGAGGGCATTTGAAAAGTAGAAGATAGAAAGTAATGAAGCCAAGAAAATAATTGAGTTCAATGAACTGAAAAGGATATTTTGCTGCTACCAGTCATTCAATGGTTGAAGTGAGGAAGCAAAGGATGTCAAAACTGCTTCTGAAGCTACACAAAGGTCACCAGTAACTCAACCTGTCATCCTACTAAAAACTTAGCCCCCCCCCTCCAAGTGAAAAAAAAAAACAATAGCATCTGCAGTGGCAACTAAACATACCAGGAATGACCAGGAATGTTAAGTTCATGCCTAAATGCTAAAGGCATTCCCAGAGAATTAAATAATAAAAGATTTTTTTCAAAAAAGGATTTTATAGAATAAAAGACAATGTAAGTGAATAACTCTGATAATAATCTTTCTATTATATCCTTCTGTAAATGTTTAAACTTCATATTTCCCCTCCCCCAACATCTGTGCTGTTAGTCTGTTTTTTCATTTGGTTTTTTACATATTTTCACCCCAAGCAAGGCAGTAACACAAGCAAGACACTAACACACAGGGGAGGATGCTTATTGAGAGTGAAAGGATATAAGAAAAACATTATTAAGAAGCGATAACAAAAGAAACAGAAATTAAGACAGAAGCTAACAATTGACATTGCATTTAAATTTTTGAAGAAAGACCAAACTTGACCCCAAAAAGCAAGAAAAGAAACTGTTAGTGTAGAATTTATGGCTACATCAAGCCATTTCAACTGTAAAATGAGGAGATGTTTCTGTCAAAATATTGAAGTCGATAGAATCTAAAACTATGACACCAAGTACAAAAAAAAATGTCACTCATAATATTTGGAGATCAAATGAATTTGCTTAAATTTTGGCCAGTTCTTTCAAAAATCTTTTACATTTTGCTATCCAGTCTAGATGTAATAGGAAATTCATCTTCCAAGACAAATCACAGGATCCAAAACATACTTGGAAAAATCACCTCAGAATTTAAGAATTAAATTTTTAAGAATTATTTTAGGCTCAATCTGCAGTATGAATTGAAATAACTGTTTTCAGGTTACTTCCTCTTAACAGTTTTTAATCTGCTCGTAGGGGGCACACTTTGCGATAATTTTATGTGTCCTCTTCTTACTTTTTCTGCTTATACATCAACATGTATATCTCTTGTGGAGAATGCATTCCCTTTGGGAAATGCATGAACAAACCACCAATACACAACACACGTATGTATGCACATTCATCCTCTTCACATAAAGCACCCTGATGACAACACAAGTACATCAACATTTAAACATGCATCTCAACCACGCTTCTGATACCTTTTCTTTTTAGCTCATGAGGGCAGAAACAAAACTACACAAACTTTACATGTGTGCAGAAAGAATTCTACCCATCTGGAGGGGATTATTGTTGGGTTACCTACTCCTAACAGTTTGAAACTGCTCCTAGGAGACTCTCTCCAGACTATACACTACAATAATCTTACATATCCTGTTACTATTTCTATTAACACATCATTATGTAAATCTCATGGAGATTGCGTTCCCCTTGGGAAATGCATAAAAAAACACACATACACAACACACGTATGTACAGACATTCATCCACTTCACATACTTTGAACCCAAACGGTTTTCACATTCTTTTGTTACACACATCTTTGTGCTTTGTCATTTGTATACCTTTGTTGTTAATACATTATCATTTGTTTGTACATATATATATTGGTTTGTGTCCTTTCTTTGAAACTCTATGCAAACTCACATACTGAGTCCACCATCATTGTTGTGGGATTTTCAGGAGACAGTTTATTCCCAATTTCAAATACTGATGTTACTAATACTCACAATACTGTTCATAAACAGAAGACATTGAATCTGAACAAATTTTAAATGATTCAGCAATTTGATAGATGCAGAAACCTTATGAAAATCTATAGAAAACATCTATTGGCAGTGATTGGTGTCAATGAAGCCACAATTTACAATTATCTGTTGAGTGTTTGAATACTTATGTAGAAGTTATTAGAGAATCAAGCATTGATAATTACGGATAAAATGATTCACATTGCCTAGTTTAAATTATCAATTCACAAATTAATTTGGTTCTATTAAATTTTAATTGAGCAGTTAAAATGTCATCAAATCAAATTTATTAATCAGCAAAACAAGAAGTAACAATTCTTGTGGTTGAATACCTCCATGTCCTTTACATAGAAAAATCTCCAAAATAAATAAGACATACAAAATATCCTTTATCTTATGTATGTGCAAACATTATGCATAAAACATTGGATGACCTGAATAAAATCAGTCTTACAGGCAAAGTCTCCCTTGGTATGCCACAATGTCTGCTGCCTCCATTCTGCCAAAGGTGGTCTGGGAATGCCAAATGTTGAGACATGTCAACATATGCTCTAGAACAGATGTGTACGCAAGAGGATGGTGAAGACAAATTCTGTAAGGAAGATGCCTGTTGATCATTCTCATCCCCGGAAAGTGTGCATTTAGATGAGGTGAAAGTGCACCAATCACCTCAAATTGAATGCTCCTTTTATCAGGAGTGTTGAAACATGCAGCAATGCCTCTTACACCCAGGTGATGTCTTGGAAGGCATTGTACTGGGTGATATCGAGGGGAGACACCAAAAACAAGCTCCCAGATGAGCTGGGCCTTACAAATCAAGAGTTTGTGCTTCATCTCACCTTGGGCACCTAGGTTGAAATGTCTCAATAATGATGAGGCATCACTCATCTGGCTGGTGTTGCAAGGAGACCTCTGGGTTGGTAAGATGCTTTATGCGGCAGGGCTGGCAATTTCAGCCAAGTATGTGAGCTGTGCTGAGGAGTCCATTGGACATGCCTTCTTTCATTGTGGTGTCATGTACCTGTTGTACAGACTTATTGAAGGCTACGTTTCGCATCTTGGACGGAAAAGTTTTTCGTCCTGGAAGCCAATTCTGTTTGTGCCAATGTGGTACCATCAATAACAAAGGACTGGCACTATGTGCCCTTGTGCCTGCTTGGCATTATGCGAATGGCTGTGTGGATGACAAGACAGAAGGAGTTTCATGGAGGTGAGAAATTCTCCTCTTCTCAACTGGTCTCTTTTTTTAAGCATCAGCTTAAAGTTAAGATCAGGTTGGAAAAGGTTGCGTCTCTCTTGGTCGAAATTTGGCAAAAGGTGGGTGAGAGTTTCATGCTTGGTGCAAGTGAGAGGTGCTGACCTGGAGTGGATTTTGGAGGCTACTTAGGAAAGAGGATTTTGGGCCTCAAACTGAAACATCAGTCATCCCAGCCTATGTTTAAGGTAAGATAGGATATTCTCATTTTCAGTCTTGGCTTCCTTGGGGCAAATAATTTCCTTTTAAACATAGCTAGTGTATACAAGTACATAGGTCCTCCAACATTTTTGTCTGCCATTTTCGTTTCTTGTCTTCACCAAGCCCCCTCTCCCCTATTTAGGTGACAGATGTCTTTGTTCTCTGGAGAGATCAGATATCTCTCAAGTGTCTTTTTCCCCCAGTTAACTGAGATTTCTGCCACATGTTTGCTTTCTGTAAGAGGTCCTACTACTAATATTGTTTTGCTTATTTTCTTGTCCTTTTTCATTGTAGATAATCACTGATTTTTACCCCTCCCTTGATAACTGTATGAATAAAACTTCATGCTAGGGCTTTTATTGAGAAAATGAAGTATTTCAATGACCGTGTTGTGACATCTAAGAAAGAGTAAACACTTTGTTATGGTGAAAGGAAAATTTCTAAATACAACAAGTGAGGCCTGCTAGTTTTGAGGTAAGACTAGAGAAAACCAGTCTTTTCCCCCATCCCTACTTTTTAGCTCTTGTGGTACATTTTGTATTTCAATATGAATAAATATTAAGATTTTCTATTAAAATAAAATAAAAAAATTTAGAGATCTAGATACTAATATCAAAAATAATCATCGACAAAAGGTTTTTTTTATCCAAGAGATTATAACCGCCATTTTGAAAATGACAGAAAATGAAACATTGCCAACAAGACAATTTACTAAAGATATTATCCAAAAACAAAAATGTTCCTATCACCTAGACAAATAAAGCTGAAGGAATCATTATGGATGCTAATACTTACATTGATAAAATTGAAATAAAAGATATCAATGTCTATGAAAAAACAATTGAAGAACACGACATACATAAAACAATAAAAAGAAAACATTATTCAACAAATCAACAAAAATAATGAAAAATGAAGACAAAACCTGGTTACAAAAGAATATTATCCAAAATATCTAGATTATAATAACACAACAAATGTTATCTCTTACCTATCTCTGTTATTGGCACCATTGCTCACAAATTAATAAACTAAAATTCTTTTTAGCTCTTTGTGACTATAACGTTATTTCTAGCCCTTTTAAAATACAATCAGCAAATAATAATGAATTAATTTTCTAATCATGTATTACATAGGAGTTCGAACTTTTAATAAATTTAGAAGATTTTTTTTTCACAAATTTCAATTTGCAAAATTTTGGTGTTACTTTTAAAAAAATTTGAAAATCAGAGAGATGGCATTATATCACATTCTCACTCGACTAACCACCATTTTGCTTTTGGATAATAGTTTTTACTTTTTATTTAGTAGTGCTTAGTGTTTTAGTTTAAATGAAAATAAATCTATACAAAAACATTATTAAGCTGAAGAAAAGAAAAAAACAAATAACAACAATAAAATTTAATATCTATAAAAAAAATTAGTGAAATTAGAAATATTTCAATTCACTTTACAATCAATTGTCTTTTAACATGCGATCATTGATAATTGGAGTGCTTGTTACATTGCCATACATCTGGTACATCAATCTTGATGTTCATGTTATAAAATTTTAATTTTCATGAAAGTTACATAATGGTTTTCAGTCTTAACTTCACACTGCCAAATATCGTAGTGCCCTGTCATGAAAATGAGGCTGACTCAGAGACCCCTTTACCATCATGTTCTTTTTGAATGATTGCATGACCATAAAAGGGACTGAACAACTAATGTATCTGTGTCCCATAAAAAGATTTTGTGATCATAATTTTCACCTGAGAATGCACCAACTCAATAAAATGGTAAATATAATTTATTTGGTAGAAGATTAATTGATATTATGATTTATACAACCCCATGATCAGTATATGATAAGGCTATTTCTGTTTATCTCATTTGCCTACTAAATTAGTACAAAAAGAATTTGTGATAATTAAAAAAATAAGTGAAATTAGTTAAAATCTAATTTTTATAATGACAGATTTAAAAAAACGTATTTAGATGCTTAACAAAATACACTTGCTTTTAGTAATGTAGAGTTTTTTTCAAATAAAAGTGTCTTCTCAAACTAGATGACTAGTGCAACATGTCAAGGTAATTTTTTCAAAATTGCTATTATATATATATATATATATATATATATATATATATATATATATATATATATATATATATCCAGGTAAAATGACAAGAAATGGATTATAATTTCAATGTATGTAACATTTAATTTAAAGAAGGTTCAATACACAGTAGAGCTAAATATTATTTCAGGATATTAAAACAAAAACATGAAAACAAAAAAAAGATCACTACACAATTATGCTTTCATTCACTCGCCAGTAGCGTAGCATCACCCGAGGAGACATATTTGTTGTGTTGAAACATAATTGTAATTGTGTAGCCATTTTTAACATGTTTTTGTTTTAATATCCTAGAATATATATATATATATATATATATATATATATATATATATATATATATATATATATATATATATATATGTATATATATATATATATATATATATATATATATATGTGAGGAAAGTTGAGTCCAGTGAGGTCCAGAAAGCTTATGAACACTTCCTGCCACAAGGCAAATGGTACCTTGTAAGGATATTATTATTATTATTATTATCATTATTATTATTATTATTATTATTATTATAAATAAATAAATAAAATATAAAATAACAGTTATAATAAAACTTATAAATAAAATAAAACAGTAATATAAAAATGTTGTATGATATAAATTAAATAAAATTAAAAATAATAAAAATAGTCCCAGTATCCAACAAAAACTGTTCCTTCTGGAAATACACACATCCCACCAAAAGACATTAAATGCAATCTCTTCACCATGAACTTTGGTACAGGCAACAGGTACTCAACTTCTCTGTGATATGGCATGTAATAACATGGAGTAAATTCTCCCTTTTATCACATGTACTATTAAACAATTGTAACCTAAAAAAAATACACACACTAATACACAGAAAAAATATAAATAAATTGTATGAAATTAACATAAAATTTACCATGCTTTTCCTGTTATTTCTGTATGTTTTATTTTCTGCCAAATATGCTTTTATCTCAATGAACATAGGGCTAATTTCTGCTGTGATGATGTGTGAAAACCCGCACTCACCTTCTTCTATATGCCATGTCCCTTCTGGATGTTGGTAATCATGGCTTTTCACAATTTCTTTAATTTGTAGCTCTTTGCAAATTTTGCTAAATTTCCTAATCCCTGTTCTATCAACCATTTATACAAGCTTGTTAGGTAGGTCTTTCCTCTGTCCTGCTTGCATCCAATATGTCCTGTGAGTATCAAATTTTCCAAGTTCTCTACTCATTATGTGCCCTATAAATTTCACTTGTCTCTTTCTGATTCTAAGTAGAAGTGCCTTTATTGTTACCATTTTCTCTAAAACATTGTTGCTCACATGTTCAGTCTACAGTAATCTCAGTATTCTTCTGTAGAGCCACATTTCTGTTTTGTTTCTTCTCTACATCTGTGATGAGATTGTCCAGCATTCATTGCCATATAGGAATAGTGATATTACATAGCAGTTCAATAATCTTTTCTTTGTTTCTAATTAAATTTTTATATTTCTTAATACTTTGCTTAGCTTTTGAAAAGCCTCTTTTGGTATCCCAACTTCAAATTTTGGCATTGCATTTTTTGTCCTCTGTTAAAATACTTCCTAGATATTTAAAACTTTGTACCTTTTGGTATCTCCATTTTGTAATTCATATGTTGGGCTGTCCCTTTTGCTACCACCCGTACATTATTTCTTCTTACAATTAAGGTTTAGTCACTTTTTTTTCATGTTTTCCTTTACTACATTGTGTAGGAGTTCTTACAGTTTCCTTTCTTTGTTTGCTATCAACACTGATCACTGCTTTACTGGTGGTAGAGAAAAATGATGTAATGTCCAGCCACTGATTGAACAGTGCTAAAGAAAAATGACTTAATGCCCAGCCACCAGTTGAATGGTGGGTAAACACTTGTAACTATTTTTATATCTACCATGAAATTTTACATACCAATTATTCATGAATTTTGACTCAGGACCTCAGGCAGAAGGGTTAAAATTGTTCAGGAACGCAGGGGCTCAAAGGGTTAAATGAAAGTTTGAAAGAATGTAACTACCTGTTGCTAAGTCCAGAGGAAATTTTTGCCAAATTAAATGATGGTAAATTTTTTCTAAATTTGATCTTTCTGATGCTTACCTACAAGTACAAGTATTGCATTTCTTGTCTCATTGTCTTTAATGAAACTGCACTGTTTTTGTTCCCATCTAATATGGTAAAGCTACAATTGAACTCAATAAAAAATATATCAAGTGTGAATGGAGGAATCAACAACACATGGTAAATGTCAGTTTCATACCTTAAGTGATTATGACTCAAGGAAACTGTCACCACACTTTGTTGATTCTTATGTCCACACTATCTATACCTATAGATGCTCTATTTTCAATACTGAGCAATCTTATAATATATATCTATACATATATAAATGGGAGTTGTCTGTATGTGTGTGTGTCTGTTTGGCTAAAACAAAAAACTACAATATGAAATATGCATACAGACTCATTATCAACCAAGCGAGCTTTTTGTAAAAAAATATTACTGTATGATTTGTATTTATGAAGATATTTTAAAATTAAAATGCATTAGAATGCATTTGAAATTCTCAGAATTAAAAAGTAAAAATGAACAATAATAATTTTTATTCCAGATTAGTAATTGCTGCTTGTTTTTATTTTATTCTGCTAAATGCTTTACATGTATGTATTTTTAAAATTTCTATTCTCTTGAATTTATTTCACATTTATAATAAATAAAAGCATAACTTTAAAAGATGAATATTAAAACAAAAAAGTAAGTTTAAAAGAAGAATATTAAATACAATTATTTGACAAAAATTTTAATATTTATTCATTCAAATATTCAAGTATGTGTGTTTGTGTATTATTGACTTATTAATATTTTTGACCTTCTTATGGAAAATGATTTTTCATTCAATCTTTAAAAAATAAACTTCAGTGTTTTTTTTGGTTTGTAACTAATATAAAAACATAAATAATTTTCAATTAAGTTTCATTAAAGCAAAAAACTATGGCAAGCCTTATTTTTCAAAAATTAATTTAAATAAAATATAGTTAAATTTGTAAAACAAATATTCAACACAATTAATGTTGGCCATAAGTTATGTCTGTCTCTCCTAATTTTTATCTAACTAAAGTTTTGTTTTTCTTTTCAAATACAAATATAACTTGAAATTTACACATAATTGCTTTTCAACACTACATTCTCAATATATCTTGCTTCTACTCTCTTTCAAAATAGTTAGTAATTAATTTTTAAAAGTAAAACTTTATTTACTTAAAAAATCTAAATTCCCTCCAAAATGAATAGTAAATAGTTTTCAAAGAAGTAAGGCTCCCTATAGTTTTTGCTTGAAAGAAATGATTAGATTGAATATGTATAAATATATCATAATCTAAATTTATTAACATTTTTATTAATAATAATTTGAAAAATGGTTAATGAACTTTTATCTAAGTTTGATTTGTTTGTAAGCATATGTAACTACAAAGCAAAGAATAAATGCCCTTTAAATTGCAATTGCTTGCAAAAAAAATATAATATTCCAAACCACTGTAAAAACAGGAAATAACAAATAAAAAATATACATTGGAGCAACTGAAGGACCCTGAAAACAGAGAAACTACACTCATAAAACAACCTTTAAAAATAGTAAATATAGAAACAGCACATCGCTTTCTAAATATGTATGGAAAATTAAAAGCAAAAACTAAATTAAACAAAAAATATCATGCAATATAAGGAAAACAGCTGCAGCCTACAACAATAAATCCAAAAATTGTTACCTCTGTCAGGAGGTGAAATTAGCTATAATCATTCTCCCAGACCAATACAAATTACTAAATAAATGATAAGAACTCATCTCAAAATGTAGACATGAAAACAAATTTTTACTACGTTACTTAGAAATCAAAACTAATAATAAATACCTTGTAAAATATCAGCATAATAAATGCAAACATATGCACTCTATACAATGCAGATAATGTCACATACTTTAGACAGAATCAATACCTTAAACTAAACAAATAAGATAACAACCCTCAATAATAGATAAATAAAATAAGCAAAAAATCTAAAACAAATTAAATAAATATTAAACAAATTAGCAAACTATGAATGCTCTCAGCACAAGTAAATATAATAATAATAATGATAATAATAATAGTAATCATAACAAACTACAAATAATTAAGTAATCAATAATAAATGATGTGAAAAAGTTAACAAACAACATTATGAAAAACCTATAAATAACCACATTCAGATTCACAATTATTGCTACTCCTCAATAGCCTCTAGATTAATTTGAACCATAACCATCATTATTTACCTAGTATCCATTAGGATAATGCAATAGATCTTGCTACCCATAATGCACCATAGTCCAGCATATATAAATAGTTGAGCCAAAACACAACACACAAAATTTGTGTTCAGGCATGAAACAGAATGTCATCACTCAGTGTTGACCTCAGGGTACACTTTTTATATTTCCAAGGTGGGACTGAAAATTTCATAGGCTGACTATGAAGGAGAGATGCTAGAACTGTGAAATCTTGCATTCATTCATTTCAACTCTTATTAATAACTGCATTCTTTCTTTCCAGGTAAACTGACATCTGACTCTTCAAAAAAGACTTCAGATATAACTAGTAGTGACTTCTCTTGAAAATGGACAAAATTTGCAATTTATGGTGTTATCAAGTACCTGGAGAAAAAAGGGTTCATCCCTCAAGGCAATTCATATTGACATGGTTGCTACATTAGGGAATGATACTCCAGCTTTATCAACAGTGCAAAAGTGGGCAGCTGAATTTAGGAGGGGAAGTGAGTGTCATGAAGATAACCCAAAGTCTGGACATCCTGCAATTGCCACCACAGAGGAAAACATTGATCATATTCACCGCATGGTAATGAATGACAGACAATTGGCAATAAATCAAACAGCCAATTCTATTAGCATGTCCCATGAGAGTGTTGAGAATATTCTACACAATGAACTTGACATGACAAAGGTTTCTGCTTGGTAGGTTCCATGTTTTCTGACACCTGATCAAAAACACATCAGGCTGATCACATCACAGGAAAATCTGACATTGTTTGAGGCAGATCCAACTGGTTTCCTTGAACGTTTTCTAACCCAAGTTGACTGTTAGGTTCATCACTTTGAGCCAAAGACATTCCATGCAGTAGAAATACTCCTCTTCACTTGCTTTGAAGAAGGCTAAGTTTGTTTCATCTGCTGGGAAGGTAATGAACTCATTTTTTGGGGGATGAAAAAAGCATTCTGTTTATTGACTATCTTCAAAAGGGCCACAACATCAATGGCAAGTACTATGCCAACTTGCTGAGGCAGGTACAAAAGGCTATCAAGACCAAATTCCCAGGAAAACTGATGAAAGTGGTCTTGTTTCATTAAGACAATGCTCTAGAATATTTCCTTGATTTCAATGGCTGCTGTGTGTGACAGAGGCTAAAAACTGTTTGGTCACCCTCCTGATTTGACTATCATCTGTTCCCCTACATGAAAAAAACACTTGGCTAAGAACCAGTATTGCAGTGATGATGATGTCATATCTGCTGTTGATGATTTTTTGTTCAACAGGATGAACAGTCTTATTTGAAGTCAGATGTCAGTTTACCTGAAAAGAAACATTGCTATTATCAATAAGAAGAGTTGAAAATAATGCTTGTAAGATTTCACAGCTCGAGTATCACATCTTCATAGTCAGCCTATAAACTTTTCAGCCAACCCTTATACATATGCTCTATACCTGAGATTGAGCACTTTCACCCATAAATATAGCATACTTTAAAATTTTATTTTTATCATATATATATAGGTAATGAGAAGTTTGGTAACCAGAGAGCTCAATGTAAAACTAGAGTGAATATTAATTTAATTAGAGTTAAAAAACATACAACATTAAGGGTCCATTGATTATATTTTATTTCCCCAGGAATAAAACACTTTCCTAATCAATCGACCTTTAAGGTAGTCTGTTTTTTAATTTTAATTAAATTTATATATATATATATATATATATATATATATATATATATATAGAGAGAGAGAGAGAGAGATAAAAACAGTGTGGATATAGAAATCAATGCTGCATGATGACTGGCAGTTTCATGTATTAAGCAATTAATTAAACCGGATAATCACTTAAGGCAACAAACTGACAGTAACTTGCAGTCTTGATTTCTCTGCCTACATTATTTATATCCATAAACATTCTAGCACCAATATTACACAATCTTCTCTAATAAATATACTAAATTTCAAACTGTGTAATTATATATATATATTTGCTTATATTTTAGCATAAATATGTTTATCAATATTTTTTTAATTATGCAATGTGTATGTGCAGATGCATGCAAGCCATGGTGACTGGGTAATTGTCTATATATGCACATATTTAAAGAAAATTTTATCTACAAAATTAATGTTGTAAAGCAAAACATAATATGTAAATAGATTGTGAAATTATGGCTTCCTGTTCCCCTTTTGATTTCTCACATATCTTTAAATTTTGTTTTTATTAAATGTTTTCATTTTCTGATAATTTATCAGTGTTCTTCCACAAAAATTTAATCAACTTTTAGAATGTATGTAAGTTTGCATTATCATTTTAATATAATCTAAAAAAAAAAGAGGCATTAGCCATCAATTTTGTTGAGATAATGGTGAGGGTATTTTAGTGTATACAGTCTGTTTTAAGTGCTATTAAATGTGTTTGACTTGACATTGCACTGAAACAATATATAATTTTATTCAATACAAATCTCAAACATACAAAGCAGTGTGTATGTATGTTTAAGTGTATATATAAAAAGTTCTGTTTTACACATTTTCCATCTAGTAGTTCAAACTCAAACTGTCAGCTTGAGTGAAAAAATCTTTTATACAATGAGAAGAAAATTAGTAAAACATTGTTGCATAGCCCTCTTATGCTAGGAGTCTGTTGGTCACTGTACCAATTAATACAATGTTGTATCATCTCTCTCTTCTCTCAGCCAGTGATCACTAGTTGCTTTGGTTCAGAGATAAAAGAACTTCAACAAAGGGAATTTTAACTTAACTATTTATTAAACATGTTAATGTGTATATTTCTAACTATACACTGGGAAGTAGATCCAGACATGAAGTCAACATGTCTACATTGACAGTTAGGATTCAACTCTCCAAAAAACCTTTCTCTATCTATCATTCCCACACTACTTCAGCCAATTGAAATTGACTTCCTTTGTTTTGCCCTGTATCTGACCTCAAAGGTCAAACTGAGGAAGTCAGAGCAGAAATACTCTTCTCTAAAAAATAATAGTCTGCTAAACTATTATTTAACAATATAATGCAAAATGCTCTCTATTCCTAAAGAAAAGAGATATTTATACACTCCAAAATGTTTTGGCTTTAGACAATCTGAAATGGGTTGATAAGCCATGAAAAACAAATCAATCAATCAAACTCTCTCTGATATTGAACCTTTTCCTCCCATATGAGATGAAGGGAAAGTATTAAGAATGAATGCTACCAATACAAAGTCTGCAAAGAAAGAAAGAAATACCTTCCTAAACAAAAATCAACAGTTATCAACAACTATAGAATAAAGAATTTATTTATTAATCCAACAGATTTTATTATTTAAATATTATTTTTTTGTGGATATACTTATTTGAATAGATGTTCTGTATATTTATTAACAAGTATATTTATTTATTTTTTATCTACCACCCTGTATATCCAAGAAATAATGTGCTCTCTGGCTGCATTTGAATCTGTCTGAGATTTGTAAAGCATGTCAGATTTAATGACAGTTTCTCCTGCCCAGGGGAATGCGGGTTCAAATAATGTTAGAGAGTGCATAAATTACTTATGGAATGAGAACTTGTTTATTTTTTGTTGTTGTTGTTTATTATTATTATTATTATTTTTTCATATTCACCCAAATGTTAATAGAGGCACAATTTAAAAAAAAACAAAAAGAATTATTTAAGAATACCACAAGGTTTGGTTTTTGAAATAGCATAAGCCCAAAATATTCTCTTGCCCTTCCCATTACATGTGCACTGTAAAAAGGAGAAATGAATGAGAAAATTATCTAATGTACTGGAAAGGAAGTGTATGGAAGTTTACTTCAAAGATTTTAAAGAAGAAAGAACTGAATACAGAAGAAATGAAAGGAATTACCAGATACAATCAGCAACTAAGAAAGGAATCAAAAAGAAGTTCCTGGAAAGATTACTTAGAGAAATTACCTAAAACTGGAGATAAAAGACATTATACAGACATTTGTAAGCATAAAAAACATCTATTCTTTTTTTTATCACAATGTTGTTTCAGTCTTTCATGGGTGTATATTACATTTTCATGGTACCTCAATTTGACCAAGTTTTTTTCTTTCACAAAAGGAAACTAGTTTTGTCAACACACAAATCCAAACAGCAAATTTTGTGCAGATATTTAAAAAATTCTATTGTCTAAGTAAATGCACAAGTATTGAATTAAATTCAAAGATATAAGGAAAGTTAAAAGGTATATTAGCCAATATTTGATAAAAACAACAAAGATAAGGATACTAATTCAAATAATTCATACATTAAATTCAAACAGTAAATGATAAAATATAAAAAAAGAGAAAATATTATGTAATAAGATTTAATCTATTTTTTTAAATTTAAACATTTACAGTTAACATTTTCCCCTATCATCAAATAACATGACTCATTGCACTGAATGTTAGAAGTTACAACTTGTTTGATTTGTAAATTTTCTTATTCTAAGAGTAAAAGTTTAAACAAATACAATAAATGATTAATATATATATATATATATATATATATATATATATATATATATATATATATTTAAAACAGAGAGAAACTGTAAATGTTTTCGATTATAATATGGATTTATTTTAGTCTATATATTATACTTTATTCTTCATATTTTTGCCACATGTGTTTCTGGTCTCATGACCATCTTCAGGCAAATAAAAGGAATAAATTTTTAAAGGAATAAATTTTCCTTGTGTTCTTTTAATGTTTCATTGTTCATTTTGTGTATTTGTAGTGAACTGTAATCTCATTTTTGAACTGTTGACAAAAGTGAATTTCTGCCTAAGCGGGAATAAAATCATTAGATTTGCTCTGAGTGGTGGTGATGATAGATGTGTTGATGAGAGATGTTTTCCTATCCCTACTTTACTCTTGAGACTGTATATTTGTGTATTGTATGTGCATGCATGTACCCATTAGCTTACATCAAATACAATTTTCAGAAAAACAAGTGAAGTGAAGTGACTGTAACACAATCAAAATGGTTAGTCCCTTTCATGATAGACTTGAACTGCTACAAATTGCTGTTAAATAAATTGGGAAGTGAACTACTTAAGCTGAAAACAGCTAGAATGAAGGTAGCAGAGAATTATATCAGAGTAGAACATTACCTTAGATTATTATACTCCCTGGAGCTGGAGATTTCCATAATGGAATCCCAATGGAAGTATATGAAAAATGATTTAAAAGGGATTGAACTGTTACAGACAAGAAGGAAAAGAGCAGTAATCCCCAATTCTTGAAAAAGCATGAAGTGTTCTGTTTGGAATAGTGACTGAAGTAAAAATAAAAATTATAAGGTAAAAGCTGGAAGGAGTGGAAAAGGATCAGAGAATTTTAGTCCATGTGGCACAAGGAAGTGTATCAGTACTGAATGTGATGAGATTAGAACTGGTGGAAAGCTGAATAATATATAAATAGGTTATCTCTGCAGCTATGGCAGTTGACTTAAAGGGGGTAAGTAGTTTCATCCAGCAGTATTTTCAATTAATGATAATTCTTAATAAGGTATATCAGACTAGCCAATCAATGATGATTTTCTTTGAGCATGTGAGAGCTCAGCTTGACATGTTATCATTGGGATATTGTCACCGAGTATAGTGACCCATATTCCCTTGAAGGGGTTGCTGTTGAAAATACAAACCAAGTTACCTCACCATTTGAGGTTGCCCATGAACCCCACTGAAGAGTTATGGAGATACGACAAGGCATTAAGTTGTTACTTTGCTTGAAGATAACAAACATTTGGTTTTAATGGCCCCACCATTGCTAGACAGGGAACGTAATTTTGAGATCTATCAGGTGATATGCTTACCCATTCCCTGCCCCAGTGCAGAACAAGGACTGGGGTGGTTGCAAAATATCAAATTGAGACAGAATATATAGCTTTAAATTCAGCAAGAACAGAAGTTTTGTTGCAGATGACAGAAGAAGCAAGAAAATGTGAAGCCAATTCTTTAAGGATGCTTACTTCAATCAGTTCCATTTATGCGATGGGGAATCACAGCTTGTGTGTGCTTGAATTGTTTAGGGATGACAAAGTGGTGATTAAGAAAAATTTTGAAGTGAAGGTTTTGGCAAATATAGTATTAACACAAGCTATCAGTATATTAGATTGGGTGTGGGTAGTGGCCACCCAGAATCAGATCGATCTATCTAGAGTATGTTGGGGGAAACCTACAGGATCAATAAGGATAGAATCACCATTGGCTTTGACAGACTTACCCCTGGGATGTTTGGTATTTGGAGTATGAATCTACCTCCTCTCATGTTATCAAGCAAAAGAGGAATATGAGAAGAAAGATTCATGGGTGAATTTAATTGAAATGAGTTTGAATAATTGAACAGAGATATGGAAACCAGGGATAGAGAAATTCCCCAAAGCAACATTAAAGGCAATGCCAAAGTTATTAAGGCAGGTAGAGAGAATTAGCCTGGACCAATTGAAAGACAAAATTTGCCATGGGAAAAGAGAATGAAATAAAGAGAGATAATTCAAGGATCATAATGACCTGGTTCACTATTTTAGGTATCTTAGTAATTATGGCTGTAATATGGAAGCTGAAAATGTCTATGAAGAAATCAAATAATACACAAGTATTGGTGAGCTTGTATAAAACCAAGAATGGGATGCCATTTAGTGTTCCCTACCCAAGTAGATTGAATCCAGATGAGAAAAAGACCAATCTTTGAAGTCTGAGAAAATAGAAATAATTTTTAAACACAAAAATTTGTTATGAGAAAATTATAGTTGTTGAAAGAATGTATTGTTTTTGAATAACTGACCACTTGTTTG